>CM022301.1:5168719-5768719 GCA_011799875.1 Thinopyrum elongatum
ATGGGTTGTAAATTTTTTTGTCTTTACAGCGGCATGGAGGCAATTACTAGAGGGGGGGGGGGGGGGCCGGCTACCAGGAGACAAACAGGAGCATTTGGAGTGTGAATCCCACAATCCGAGGCAAAGTATGTATGCATAGAGCTTACAGCCACACAAATATATTACCCAAGAAAAGGAAGTGGTGAAACAAATGGCAATCAATCGAAAGATATCTAGCAGTAACATCTCTGATGAATGGGTGTGTAGCTTTTATCCGTCTTAGCGCTTATCCTCTGGTCTGGTGAGGGATTTGATCTTTGATTTCATAGTGTTCAACTACACAAAGTATGAATGGTGTATCAAACTATCAATCGGTGCAGAAACCTGGATGGGCATGGTCCTTTGGAAGAAGAAAAGAACAGCAATAAAGCTAGCTACGTAGATGATATATAGCTCATTGCCATGCAAGGTTAATCACTGAAGTGACATAAACATTAGTTGAACAATTAAATACGTTACCAATTAGCAGTTATCGCCGTAAGTCTTGTACACACTTTCATATTTGTTGGCTGCGCCAGTCGTCCAAAACTGATGAACGTGTTCATCAAGCACAAAGTACTCTATTTAGCAAGACCCGTTTCTTGTTCGTGGCCACTAAAGAAACTAAACATCAATCATAAGTTTGGTTAGTGAGTAAACGCCAAAGTATAGGGGATTTGCCATCTTTATTGATTATTTATTAGGCTGGTTGTCACATGATTAATCGAAGAACAAGTGGCACATTTTATATAAGGGCCAGGGCCTAGGATAGTTGCTAGAACACCTACAATAAATTAGAATCCCGTGATTATAAACCTATACATCAATGCAACACGAGTTGTAGTGGGGTTTACTCGTATGAGGGCCTGAACCTGAGTGAGTAAATACATGCTCAGTTTCTCCCCTTCGATCAACTCACGTCGCCGGGAACACTATATATCAAGGGATTGCCATATTCTACACCGACATATGAATATGGAGGACATGTCATATATTAATATATGTTCTTTTTCATGATTGGAGAACAAACATATCAAGAGGCAATAGGGTATCTTGGTTCAGAGACTATCCAAGACATAGTAAAAGAAAAAAAAATGGGAGGTCACATCAGATTACTTCCATGAAACTGATACACGTCATCTATACCTAACTATTTGGTTGTAGCATAGTAAATATGAGGAAATTATCTGAAACAATTGGGACAGTGACAATTTATAATAAAATAAGAAAAAATCTATGAGGTTCAACCGGAAATTTTATGAACGCATGCAGATGAGACAATAGTGATTCCCAGTCGTTCTAATCTACAAACAAAAAAATCGAAGGAATGAAGTCGTCCAGGTTCCCTAGTATTAAGTTATTTAAAACCGCTGTGCATACCCTAAACATGTACCATATATGGTGGGGTGTGCTCCTCACCCGGGTGTACCATCTCTTCTTTAGAATATTAAGAAAATCCAACCAACCACATGACGGGCCTTTTCTAACTTTGATAAATGGTCATTTTTATTTGACTCAAATGTAGCATAAGGGATACAAAACACAATAAGACCTACGTTGTCTTTTCAGTTCAGTAGCCTAAGAACTGGCCAAATAATTAAGAAACTTGCCAAAATGTGGTTGGAATATATCTCTTTGAAAATACCCCCCTGGCTATCACATCTCGTCAGGTAGATTGGATTGTAGTCTCCAAGTATATTTTTCTTGTCCGGGTGGACTTGAGGTACCAGTAGATTCGGATATCTGATGATGACACTCTGCATCATTAACAAAAAAATATATAGCCATACCAATATAGCTAGAATACCGTAGAAGATAACAAACCACTTACAAAACCTCCAAAAACATTCGTTTGGGAGCTAGATTGTCATATTCCATATAGCTTGTGCCAATTTGTTCATTATTCAATGATGGAAAATCATATATTACTCTCAGGGTAGTTTGTTGAATAACGTTAGCCTTTGTAAACCACTTGTACCCGAAATTGCATATGGCTAACCTTATTACATTGTTCACTACAAGATATCAAACGTTGGTCTTGTTGCCAGAAGGAGAGAACGTTAAAAATATGGACCAAGAAAGACGAGCATGCCAAATTAACAAGATCATGTAAAACCTAATAATAAGCCCACACTGCCACACCATCCAAAACATGAATGAACTCCCCACTAATCTAGTCGGGCTCTTTTGCCAAGCTCCATCTACTCTTTTGTTGCACCTTATGCAATAACCCCGTCACCAATTGGTACACATGATAGCACCTTCATTAAGAATGAACTTTTTTTCAAAAGACATCCTCTGCTAACGCACAGACCCAGCAATGATTGTGCCCCGACCAAAATGAGAGATCTTAAGATTTATCAACTCCAATAGTCTAGGACCCAAAATATTGAAATTACTACAATGCCGGGTGATATGAAAAGGTAAAAAAACATAGGCTCATCATGCTATGAAATAGTCAAAAAAGAGATGTTGAATGGTCTGTTCATAACAACATCTACAATGAGATCCTCCTGGCAATTTTCATTTAATGTAAATTATCCTGAAGGAGCACAACTTTATATAGAGAACAACAAGCAAATATTTATTCTAAAGGTAATTTAAGCCGACATGCATAAACTTTGACTCAAATTTACCTCTTATCATCTAGCGAAACCCTCAAGCGGACAGGAAAATCGCAGAAGTGTGAAGATATCGGTTTAGCAAAGTCATGGTTTGTACGCCGAGATCTGTCAAATCTCGAGGACATCTCGCTTCAAGATCGAATTTTTTTTACCAGTGGCAGCTCTACAAAAATTCTCCCCTGGTTCTAGCTCCAGTAATCCCGAAGTAGGAGCATTCCTATAACAAACATACGAAAACAGGGGTTGTGGGATTAACTAAAGAGCCGATATACCATATCCTCCCAAAAACCAATTGGCCCACGCGCGCCACTAAATGATAAAAATTAACCCAAAATTATTTTAACTTCATGAGGCCCTTGGAAACGGGAGTCAGGTGGTTTTCCTTTATCCATTGAGAATGGCCTTTTGCCCTAATACTTATTATATGTAAGAAAAACTACCACAAATCTGCAACCTGTGTAGCAACTTAAACAACCATTTCCTCCAACGGCACATATTTTTACCTTTAGATCATGAATGCAAGGCTACCCATCTTCAGGATGAATAGTGTTGTTTGTATGAAAAAACAACCTCGACTAGGGCATCTTAAAATTCAATTCAAATGTTAAAGCTAGTGATCAATGGACTTATACATAGGTCATCGTAGACGGAAAAATTGAGTTTTTTTAATAGATTACGTCGCCTTGTGGGAGTGGGTCTGGTTCCTGTAGTGAATGGACTGGGGGTGGAGTCCGCGGGGGGGGGGGGGGGGGGGGGGTGTGTTGGACGATCGCAGGCTCCGAGTTATAAAGAGACTCCTCGGGACCCTCTCTGAAAATCCTTCATGAGGTCGATCCGAGTTATAACGCGACTCCTTGGAATCAACCCTAGAATGACTTAGAGCTACTGAATATGTACTAGAGACCTAGCCCCCCTAAGTTTATTCAAGTGCGAGTGAATGTGAGGACATCCCATGAGGGGTCTTATATAGGTGAGAGTACCTTGACAAATGACCAAAACTATCCATGGTGGTGATAGGTAGGAGAGGTAGGGTGTTAAGTCTAGGTCCATGAGTCCATGAAGGAGTAGTCAAAGGTGAAGGTGTTCATAGTCCATGGTGCACCACTCCCTTTCATCCATGCATGAGTGGGCCTTTGGCCAATTGGGCCTCAATTAGCCTGAACTTCTCTGTGTCTTTCCTATATTGTTGACTTTGTCCATTTGTTTTGCCTTCTCCTTTGATTTGTTGACCATGAAAATTTGATTGGACTTTTGTTGATCACCTTGGAACTTGTTGATCCATTTGGACTTTTGTTGACTAGCCATGTAGGACTATAGTTGGAACCTTGAGTAGGATTATTTATTTTCCTTCAACACATTAAATTTCCCACCATGCTAAATGTTACCTTTTCATATATTGCTTCGATGCCAAAAGAACAGAGAGCGATAGTAGGCCTAGCCTCTCCCAGACTCTCCTTGGGATCTCTAGAAATGATATCATAATTAAGGATGGGGCAATAATTATCAGAAAATTAATCAGGACCAGAAACCTTTGAAAGGAAAGACTCTTCTGATACCCAATACTAAGACACTACTCAAAGCGATCTTCGATAACCTTTTTTTCAGAGAGAGAGAGAGAGAGAAGGTAGGATATGCGAAGTAGAATGGGTGATTTTTCTATGTGCCGCAAAAAATGGGCTTTAGGTTTTCCATTGGGCCAATTTTTCCACTAAGGGGCCCTTTTAGAAACACCTATAATTTTATTAATAATGGCAATCATTACATGCACATTGCTTTGGATCCACGATCCAAGAAGCTACGAAGTAAATCCTACAACTAAGAATTACAATGAAATTTTAATGAAATTGTTGGAGACATCTTCTTCATGGTATCAATCCTTGTAAGATGAAAAGCTACCATGACTACAATAAAGAGACTATAGTTGAACTAGAGCGGCAATACTGCCACTCGTTTACGTGCACGGATATGATTATCAATACTGATTTCTGAAAGCCCCTTGAGCCACCCATCCAAAAAGATGGGAATCCATGAGCGATGAGCGTATTTGGGCTGGGGATGAACCTCTAGAAGTGCATATCGTTGAACCACAAAATCACATCGGAGAAAGATTCCAACCCCACAAAGAATCAAACAAAAGCAACATGACACATAAACTAATCAGATTTGAATAATCAGATCAGCGAGGACACACACCTCTCTGACTCCATGGCACCACTATAAAAAATGAAGTAAGTGGGTGGATTATGGTTGTTGATGTATACTATGATTGAATGTTCACTAACGGGACCTTAGTGTCAACTATCAGTGCTGGGTTGTATACCATCGACATGCCTTTTTGGCCCATCACTTGTCTTGTGTGTCACAAACAATAGTTTATCATTGACAGGCCAAATATGTAGCCCATCAATGGAGACATTTTCAACTGAATTTTCTATATGCCCGCTTACGAGTCACTATGCAGTGGTACACTAAGCGAGGAAGCATGGCTATGGATCTCCTAATTAACATGCCGTGCTTCTTATTTGTATCTTATCTTGTTTCATTTCTATCTGTTGGGCAGTTATGGCAGAGGGAGGTTACAACCTTGAGGCAACAAGTGCAGAACTTACAACACAATAATAGGTATCAATAATATTCTTTGGTTGGTATTACCCATGTACTGAAATAATTGCCAATTAGTAGAACAATCAAGAAGTTCTTTTTTGAGTGGTTTCATATGCAAATTAATTGAACAAATAGAGTGTGCCATACTGCCATGCATGTCAAGATGTCTGACTTGAAGATCCAGTAGTAGCATCTTTTGTTGTGATGAATGGAGAAGCTAGCTAGGTAGCTAGCTGTTAGTTACACTGTTAAACCATGTGCCCTCTGATGGTAGGCAATTATTGGGAGAGGAGCTATCTGGTTCCACTGTTCGAGATCTGCAGTTTCTCATGAACCAAGTAGAGATGAGCATGCATTCTGTACGAAAGAGGAAGGTGCCCCTTTTCTTTCCCCTTTTGCTTCCTTTCCCTTTTTTTATTTTTTATTTTTGTTTCACACATGCTTTACTTGTAATTGATTTCTTTAGGAGCAAGTTATGGCTGAGGAGATCCACGAACTCAACCAAAAGGTTCACTAAATCTTCATGTTCTTGCTTCTGTTGCTGTTGGTGTTGAAATAGCTCAATTAGCACCGATTCTTGTATGTGTGCCTGCTATTAGCAGCTGAGGTATGATGAGATAGAATTTGCTTTTGTAGGGATTTCTTATTCAGAAGGAAAATATAGAACTTGGCAAGAAGGTGAGAATTGCTCATGAGCAAAACATAGAACTGCAGAAGAAGGTAAGAAATGTCATAGATTCTCATGTGTACTAACTACTAAGTGAGTGATAGCTAATAAATCCTAGTTTTATATGATTTGCAAAAGAAGAGACAAATTTGAAGGATTAGTATAGCACCCATGCATATATATATGCAGATGTTTTGGGCACATCTAACAAATGTTATATTCTCTAGTGTATTTTATTTAAGTGCACATCCTCTATAGCGTATTAGAATGTTTAACGCATATGCAAGTTTTTCCTTTGTGGAAATGAGGGCAGGCCTCGGCCTTTGCATCAATCTATGCATGCAGCAATCATATTCAAGTAAAAATATAAATGATTCAAAAGTATGGTATGGACAAACTAGAAATGCATGTGTAGGCACAATTTAATATAATGTGGGGCGACTAGATTCAAATTTTACAACAGTTCTGGCTAACATAGCATGACATTAGCTTAATTTTTATTTTGTTGCAAGCATGGAAGGAAGCTGATACTAGAGAAACTAATGTGTGTTAATTAGCTTTCTAGGGCCATGAGATCAAGTGAGCAGCAAGCCAGCGGAAGCAGCTCAAAAGATGCTGCCGGATTATTATTGTCGACTAGAGCACATGAACCAAGGATTTTTATTGACCTTGAGTTGCGGCAGCAGGAGCATGATGATGAATAACACCTACTACCTCGTCCACTACATTCTAGTAAGTCATTCAAGTTCAATTGCATTATTAAAAAGATATATATGCTTAGTCGCATGCCAAACCACATTGTTAACCAAAATTTATTGATTTGCATGAAACTGCAGCTTCAACTTGTATTTTCAGTGCACGCGTGGACGATGGAAGCTCGATCATCAAATTAATTATATGGTTCCTGTGTAATTTGCATAAGGAATTAACGAACATGTATGCATGGAGTGCAGAACTGCAGATTAAGATCAAACAAAACAAAAGCAGAAACATGCTTGAAACATGTATGTTTTGATACTATCTGTCACAGACATTGCTATATATATAGATATATGTGAATCTAACTCAGTCTGAATGAGGAGACGAGAGAAGATCATATACTTCCTCTGATCTATAGTAATTGTCGCTGATTTAGTACAAAGGTATGGTGGTGAATAAATTAATGCATCAACAATTTGATTTGACCCAGTTCCAATTGTTGCACTGCCGGTGCACATCCTGATGTGCTTCTAATCATCGAGTAGCTTCGATGTAAATTTGGTACTGATGATGCTAGCATACTTGTGGGTTATATGATAAAGTTTTATTGCTCCTCTGAGTGCCCGACTAGGCTTTGATCTACTGTAAACTGAACAAATTAAAATTGTATGCGACAGATCAATTGTTGTGTTTGGCCTGTTAGCAATAGTTAGAAAATATCAATGGCCCCACGAAAGTCATAAATGCTTTCTTTGGCCATATTAGCATTATTGTAACACCGAGCAAGTTTAGTTCTATTTTTTGATGTTATTGTTGTTAATATCGTACATGGTATATTTATGTTGATAAAGGTACATGTTGGAGGGGTGACGTTGCAGTGTGCCTCAAGCAAATAGGTCATCAACGTACATATCCACCATGTTTATTCGACCAAACAGAAAATTGGCTAGCCCCTAGCCAGTTTACACCAAAATAATTAAAATGACCATCAACAGTACTGCCATGGATCAGGGTAATGGCTTTCTCAGGGAAATTCGGCCAGTGGACACTGCATTTGGTTTGTATTTGTTGTCACATAATATACTACTGTAAAGCTGGGGTCCATTCCCAAACACACATCATAAAACTCCTGTTTTTTTTCAAACACATAGATAGACGCAGCGATAGTACTGCTTATTTCCTAATTATATGTATATACATACTGAATAGAAGGGAAAGTGTGTGCCTTGGCACTCAACTGATGCCAATAACAATACATTTGATTTCGCATTGGTGGCAAAAAGTTTATTTAATTTTGGAGTCCCAACAATGCAAATGGATCCTGGGCTGCAGTGAACCCTTTTTTCTTCCAAAAATCCAAATTCGAATTTAAAGTTTCATTTTTTTCTAATCGGGTAGATCTATACTTTCACACTATTAATCTGTGAATTTTAGTCAAGAAATCTATTCTTTTATGGGCTACACAAAAAAGACAATCATGCTCGTGGTTTCATTCTGGTTAATGGAGCCAGGGACCACTCCTTGTTTATCTTAAAAAAAGACAATTATGTGAATCTATAATAGATATATTATTTGTTATTATAGATCCACAAATATGGATTTTGTGTAGCGCATACATAGAGATATGTCTTAATGAAATTTACAGTGAGCATATATACTTGTGCAAGTGGATATTGTTTGGAAATTTGGAAACTTTGAAATCCCTTTATTGTTTTTATTCTTTTCATACCAGGCTCCATGGTACGTGCCCACGATTTTCTGGAAAATATAAAAACATATGCGCAGTACTGTACCACCTTGACGCTCGCTCTGATTCAGTATTGTGCTTGATTATTTCTGACCACCACCATCGGCACCAACACGACGCCAATAGATCTGGCTGGCCAGATCCACGGGATCATACCCTCACAAGCCTGCCATTGCCACACGTGAAATGAATGTCCCCCACCCCTCTTTTTCCAACGTAGATCAAGTAAGTTTTCCTCTTTGAGCTGCCTCTCTACGAGGACCACACAACAAGAGGAGCTGATGTGTTCATGATGCATGTGCAGTAGGATTTTCGAATCCATCGCATGACTAAAGATATTCTCCACTAAAAATTATCAATCCATAAATACTCTACGAATTTGTGACCCTAGCTATTATATAGTTTGGAATATGTTTCAGTCAGAAGAACAAGATGCACATATATCCTAATATGTGGTGTTTTCAGGCACTCTGAATTTTCTGTTTTTGTCTAAACTTCTGTCCTTATCATCACCTGACATATATGTGTGCTAATTAATTTTGGGGCAAAACAATCAAGTGGCGGAAGTATCTAGAGTCGCCTCAAAGTGGGAAAGCGTGTACTTGCGGTCAATGGAATCGTGAGAAATATATGTGTTTCCTATGGGCCGCAATGGCACCTACGCTATAATTTATCGCAAATTCAGCTATCACTCCATAAATAACTTGTGACTTAAAGAATCAAAATACACATTATATTTTGAAATGGATGGAGTACCCCATATATATAACTTGTGATTTCTACACGGAATTTGTACCACTGACGACAAAGTGGCGTTACTTGCACATTGGCAGGAATCAAAGCAAATCGAATCCGCTCTGATATTTGTGTGGGTCGGGAGGCCAACTTGTAAAAACTAATACAAGGTATGATTCAAAAACCACGTAGGGTAAACACAAGAAACATCCATTTGCAAGAAAAATGTTGTTCATAGATTCCAGGGAGTAGCAAGTTGCATGATTTATTAGTAAGGTAAATGACTGTGCTCATTGATCAGCATGCACTTTGTCTCCCCAATTTGCTGATTGCATAGTTAATCTGCAAGTTGCATATATATTTGGATGAGTTGATAACTATACTTGCCTTCCTTCAGTTCAGTCATATATAGGGCCTGCAGGGCAGTACATGCTCACACACAACCATCTATTAACTGGACCACTGGAGTGAAGTGCTAGCTAGCTAGAGTTAGCAGATAATTAAGGAGTTGAGTGAATAGTGTAATTAATTAAGGATATCGAAGAGCTATCGTGGCGAAGGACAAGATTGTGATTAGGAGGATTGAGAACATGAGCAGCAGACATGTCACATTCTCCAAGCGGCGCCGTGGGCTGCTGAAGAAGACACGTGAGCTGGCCATCCTCTGCGATGTCCAGGTCGGCTGTCATCGTCTTCTCCTTCACCGGTCGCCTCTGTTTGAATCCAAACGCAAATGAACAGTAAAATGGTGGAACCGTTGTATCTTTCATTGATGATTTTCTATATATAGGTACAGGAAGGACACATCCATTTGGAGAGGCGTCTGTATGCGAACCGGCGCGATGGTTGCCTAAACGGCAACCGCCTGCCGTTAATATAAGCAGGGATTTTCCCTTAATTAAGCATGTCAATTAATCCTAACACTCCTCCTAATCCATGCTTGTCCATACAACAACATCTTGATAAAAACTCCTTCAATTAATATTGTCTTTGAGAATGTTCATCATCATCAACTTAGAAAGTCTCCTCGAAAAGCCCTGCGGGAAAAATGTGAGGAGATAGGTGTCTGATATGTTGCCAAAACTCCTTCAAACCCAGTAGGAAAAATAAGGAGAAAATGATGCAACATATAATGGTTATTGCCTCTTTCAACTCAATATGAAAAACTCATAGAATTTTGAGGACAATAAATATGTCTAATTTTCCTAAAAACTATGGTGGGGAAAATAAAAAGTATGACATATGGTCTTGTGTTGATATTATCTCATTAAAAACCTTTATGAGAATTTGTAGAGTAAACTCACGAAGGGAAAAAGAGTATAATATGATGCTTTGAACAGGAACAATTCAGGAAGATACTCCCTCTGATTCTGTAGTTTTGGTGCGTACATATAGTTGATTAATATTCAAAACGTCATGCAATGTAACCATGGGGTTTAGTTGTCCATCCTGCTTGCTGCTTACTGACGCCTCTGTAGTTTTGCTTGTTTGGTCCAGAAAATTAAATGCCACTCCATTGAGGGTTGCAGTGCTGACAAGTGTAAGCATGTATCAGGTCATGCGCGCACGGTGTGGCCATTTGATTCGAATTTCGAAACACAAGAGACAAAAAGCAGAGGCTGGATTACAAAAACGGCAGCGGAGTGGCTGCTGAACTTTATCTGTCCTCCCTTTTGCTGTGTATACATGTAGAAGCGCTGAAGACCGTCGGGTGACTGATGCGAAGCAAAGCTCAATGGCTCCGTCAGTGCTATCTGGAGCTGGATCGGCCGTTACACAGTCGATGCAAAGTTCGAAGCACCGCGTAGTATGAGCAGAGGTACTGTCCCGTGGTTTCTGATTGCTTATCTGAACTACAATTGGACTATCTACAGCTAACAACGGTTGCTCTGTTTTAGATTGCTGATAGTTCCGAAAGTACAATGGGACCAAGGTGTAGGATCAGAACTTGAGAGTTGAGACCAGTTCGACCTCGGGTGTTTATGCTGTGTCTGTTCATGTATGCATGTCGTAAAATTATGATCTTGGGGTTACCTCATATGTCCGTTGTCTGTAAGTGCGCCAGTTCGTGGGTGCGCCGAGCTCCCTTGATTTGAGGCCAGGGTGTGGGAGTCCGACATGACGAACGTCTAGGTTCCAGCAGAGCTCCCCTGATTTGAGGCCAGGCTGCGAATTTTATATGGATTCCAATTAGAGTTAAGGAGTGCGGGGTAGGTACATGTCATGATCGAGTTCGTGTCAGCATATATACATGCCGGCCGGAAATCCATCAAATACATGTAAAATTTACCCTCAAGATTGAGTTTGCGACACTTTTTACCAGTTTAGCAGGAATTCCACTGATATACCCCACCTTAGCAAGTCCTATTGAGAAGATATCTGGTTGGTGGTCTCAGGAGCTTCTCAGTCACTGGATCTGAGATCCAAATACCACAGCAAGAGTTCACACATATTGCGAAAAACATCACAGGGAGTTCGTATTAACACCCAGATCCTGCGCATTCTTAGATGACCTTTGGATCTCAGATCAACAGTAGAGAATTCCCGGAGCACCTGATATTTTCCCTCTTCATGTCACCGGTAGCCACAGGTTTTGGTTGAAGTAATAGGTTGCAAACTACTTGAGAGAAACATGATGGTTTTCCACTTTTTTTTGGGGGGGGGGGGGGGGGGGGGTGGTTCTTAAAGCGGGTTTATTCTGTTTTTTGTTTTCCTTTCTATTTTGTGTTTTGTTTTTTCAAATGCGTTGATTTGATTTTTTTATTAAAAAATCAAATTCATGAACTTTTCTGAAATTGTGAATCTTTTTCAATTTCTCGAACTTTATTTGTAACTCTTTTACTGAATAGTTTTGAAAATCTGATAATTCTTTTATCCGTGAACATTCTTTTCAAAATCGATGATCTTTTCCAATCCGTGAACGCTTGGGCATGCCCAACAGACCTAAGTATATTTTTCTTTCTATTTTTCTGTTAATTAATTTTTGTACTTGAAACTTATATCTTTTAAAACCATTCAAAAAATTGGTTTTTAAATACCACAAAATGTTGCTGTTCAATATTATTGACAATTGAAAAAAGGTTCTGAAAATTTCATAAAATGTTCCCGTTCAGAATTTTTTGTTCACAAATTTAAGTAATGTTTGCGTTTCAAAAAATGTACGTGGATTGCAATTTTGTTCAATTTTCAAAAATTTTTCATAATTGCTAATTTGTTAACAATTTGGAAAAAAAGTGTGAAGTTAGTAAAATTTTCATAAACAATTTAAATTCCAAAATTATTGCCAAATTTCAAAATATGGTAGGACATAACAAAAATTCATGTTGATTGATATGACGGGAATTTGGAAATAATAGAAACATTCAAATAAGGAAAAAATACATTCACGGTCACCCGTCGTGATTAGTCTAGCACACTCTCTCAACTGGTAGTTTTTTACTATGCATAAAGACCCCAACTTACTTGCAACAGCCTGACATGGCATATGAGGCATCCAGGCAATGTTGAAATGACTTCCAGACATCATTTATATGTTGCGACACGTCTGGCGATTAATTGGCCTTTTTAACCGACAAAATTTCAGAAAATGTTAAAACTTGTCGAAAGCAACAACAACTTGACATGGCGCCTTGAATTGGGGCACTACAGACCATGTAAAAAGCTGGGTATTAAGGATGTCAAGAAACAACATGCTCTCAGAGGAGCCTATGGTTTACCGAAACACCCTTCGTTGGAACTGGTCTGATATGTTGACATTCCTTCAAATGACCCCAACTTTGTAGGTTTTGAACGATCCCGGCCCACCATATGCAAGTTGCGACATGTCCGGCCATTTATCGGCCTTTTTCACCGAGAAAACTCTAAAATATGCAAAACTTGTCGAAGACCCAAATAACTTGGCATTGTGCCCTGAATTGGTTATACAATACCATGTAAAAAAAATTAAGGTCATTTCAAGAATGTCGACAAACAACATGCTCGCAGATGGAGCCTTCTAGCCTACCCGAACACCCTTTGTTGAACATGGTCTATGTTTGGACATCGTTCAAATGACTCCAACTTTTGCAAGTAGGTGGGCATCCCATGGTAGGCATCCATGACAGGTTTGAAGGAAAAAATATTTAATATCATAATTCAAATAGGTGCTTAAAACTGTTCTTCTAAGTTTAACATAACTAATAAATACAAAGGGATAAAATTGAAAACAGTAAATGCTTTTTTTAAAAGCATTTAATAAAATATTTGAAGGAAAAAAGAATTTGAAATCATAATTTCGAATAGTTACCTTAAAATATTATTTTGGTATTCCATACAATATTTCAAAATTTTGAACCGGTTTCAAAAAGAATAATAAAGTTCAAAAAGGAGAAAAATGGATTAGCAAAAGAATAGAAGAAAAAAATAGAAAAGAGAAAAAACGCTTAGGCTTTGGCCCAACTTTTTTTAGATAAAGCTTTAGCCCAACTAGGCAAAAATATCGGTCCCGTCGAATGCCTGCTAGGCCGGCCCAAGCGCTCGCGAATGTGAAAAAGGTTCATCGATTCAAAAAATATTGCTATATTTAAAATTTGTTAAAAAATTAAAAAAGTAAATCTTTTTTAAAGTTGTTAACAAATTAAAAAAAATGACCGGGGAGTTTCAAATAATGTCCGTGCTCTGAAAATTTGTTCAGAAGTTCAAAAAAATTCTAGTTTGCAAATGTTTTCTACACAAATCAATAAAAAATGGGCGAAATTTTTAAGAAATTGGTTTCATATTTTATTAGTATGTTTCTGATTTTTTAAAAATTCCAAATATTTTAGTGTTTTTTCAAACTTGTTCAAAAAATGTTTGTTTTACAAAAATATTTCTATACAATTTGGTAAAATGTGAATATATGTTTTTTTTGGACAAATTTGAAAAGGCAAATACTTTTCAAAAGCAAACACTTAAAATCACAAAAAATAAGAGGGGATTAAAAAATAAATAAAAAATAAACGAAAAAAAAAGAAATAGTGAGAAAAGACTGTTTTTTTTACCCTCAAGTAAGTCAAGCTCTACTATTATATCACAAAGTTGGCAGTGGCTTGGTGGCTTGCGACTCATACTATATTAGTTTTGAAGTTTCGCTGGGTGGGCCCTTCACCCCGTCCTAGTTAGACACTAACAATCCTCGCCCTGTCTTGGGCGGTGGCCATTTCCAAAAGTGTGGATGCACCAATCTTACGCATCGGCCAAATCTCCCCCTGCTCCCCGAACTCGTCAACGTCTGACTCTCCTCCATCAGCGATACCGACTGGCAGAGACATGCAGGACTAGGAGGGGCATGTCTATGATGCATGTGAATAGGTGCTTAATTGCTGCTAAAATGGTGTATTCTCATGCACCGGCCCTCCCCAACAAGCCTTAACAACATTCAGTCCCCCTCATTCGGCGTAGCCACTTCGTCGATCCCGGCTCCATGTCACTCTTGACTTGGCCTCCGGGCTTTGCATGAAATCGACTGACGCAAATTAAAACTTCTGTCAACTGAGGATTAGCAAAATCGGAAATATAAAGGTGTGGCTAAAAGACACTCTTTGTGAGATGAATGTGTGTACTGCCCCTTTGTCCCATTGTGGATCAAGTTGGTTTTCCTCCTTGAGCTGCCTCTATAATGACTATTAGGATAAATGTGCATCTTGTTCTTCCGACTGAGCATATTATAAATATATAAAATAGCTAGGGTCACAAGTTCTGGGAAACTTTATTCGCACAGTATGGTTTGATAATACCTAGTGGACAATATCTTTAGCTAGTTGCTGGATTCGAAAATCCTAGTGCACATGCATCATGAGCTCATGAGCTCGTGTCGCATCCTAATATGTGGTGTTCTCAGTCATCTAAATTTTCTGTTTCTGTCTGAACTTGGGTCTTTCTCCTTGGTATATATGTGTGCTAATTAAGTTTTTGGGCAAAACAATCAAGTGGCGTGTGAAAGCATCTATACCTGCATCAAACTCATGTGCGAAATCTTGTGCTGGCGGCCTTGCGCTCTATGAAGTTGACGTAATTATATGCGTTTGCTAGGGGCAAACTTTGGCGCCTACAGCGCCATCTTAGTTCAGAAAATCTAAGAAGATCAGCTATTAGCCCATGCATATTTCACTTCCGATATCATTAGAGGACACCACTGCTCTCAACAATCATGTAGTAATTATTTGTCAAAGCCTTACTTAATGACTTAATAAGGAATCAAAATAATCCCCATGTTCGTCAATAAATAAATAAATCAAAATATGCCTTATCTTTTGAAACAGATGGAGTACCATATATAATCTGTGTATTCTTTGTGGAATCAGCATTGCTGACGACAAAGTGGTGCTACTTGCGCATTGGCAGGAATCCAATCGAATCCGAATCCGTTCCGAGATGTGTGTGGATCGAGAGCAAAACTATGCAAATTGATACAAGGCGTAATGTTTACCGGATTCCAAAACCTCGTACGGTACACACAAAACTATTGTTGCAGGGATTCCCTGCCCCTTCACAGGCTCCAGGGATTGCAGCAAGTGACACTATTTATTAAGGAAATGATGGGATCAAGATCATCGATCAGCATGCACTTTGCCTCCTTTGCTCACTACAAAAATAAAATAGTTAATCTGCAAGTTGCATGTTTGGATGAGCACTTAGCCTTCATTCGGTTCATTCATATATAGGGGCCTGCAGATACATTGCTCACACACACAAACATCTATTGGTCCACCGAAGTGAAGATCTAGCTATAGCTAGCTAGCAGATAGTGTGAATGTTGGTGGGAGAAATAGAAAGAGCATATATATAGTAATCAATTAGTTAAGGAGATCGACGAGCTAGCATGGCTAGGGGCAAGATTGTGATTAGGAGGATTGAGAAGATGAGCAGCAGGCAGGTCACCTTCTCGAAGCGGCGTCGTGGCCTGCTGAAGAAGGCATGCGAGCTGGCTATCCTCTGCGATGTCCAGGTCGGCGTCATCGTCTTCTCCTCCACCGGTCGCCTCTACGAGTATGCCAGCTCCACCACCACCAACTCCACCGGCATGCCTTCCATCATCCATAAGTACCAATCTGCACAGGAGCACCTGCAGCTGTTGAATCCAGTCTCACAAATCATGGTATGCATGCATATTATTTATCCCCTCATAACCTTGTTAAATATCCCCAAAGTTCCAACATATATGATGTCTTAGGTGAAGACTGTTTTCAAGGTGCAACTTTGACCGTTATATTTTCATACAAAGAAGTTGGTAAAACTACGGTACTGTAAAATAGTTGTCATGACAAATGTAATGGTATTATGTTCATTTGATCAACATCGATATATCTTTATATTGATAGTGAAATTAGAGAAGCTTAATTCTTACTTACGCGTATCAGTGTCGTCTATTTTAGGACAAAAATTGCACCGAGTATTTATAGGCATATACTTTACTTCTCTTGCTGGTATTTACTTATATGAACATACTTTAGCATACACCATAAGCCCAGAAAAATATCCGTTATGCCTATTTGGCAAATACTCATGGTAGTACCATTTCTTAATCATGATTTTGTTAGTTTGGACAAAAGTTGTGGCATCAATTTGTAACAGTTTGCAATAACTCAAAGTTTCTGGTAATAGAAAAAAATCTCATATTTCTGGTAGTTTTGGGAAGGTGAAGTACGCAAATTACAGCAGCAATTGCAGATACTTCAAGATCATCATCGGTAAAAGTTCTTAATTCAATTGCGGCTATCTGTATAATTTAAATCAGCTTGAGTAAAGATGGAAAAGCATTCAAGTCATCTCATTGTTTGACTTTCAGGAAGCTAATGGGGGAGAGATTATCAAACCTAGGAGTCAACGAATTGTGTTTATTGGAAAATCAACTAGAGAAGAGCTTACGCTGCATTAGAGAGAAGAAGGTAACCGGCTCTCTCAGTTGTTCTTACTTTTGTTGATCATCGCACCTTCCACCATAATCATGATGCTAATATGTTTTTGGAAGGAATGATGCTAACTCTGTGTCTCATAATACATTTCAGGAACAAAGTTTTGCCAACCATATTGTACAACTCAATGAAAAGGTTCGCCAATTTTTCTATCGTTGGCGTGTGCAATTTTACTTAGCTGCAGATTACAGCGTGAAATTTACATTAATATAAGTTAAAACATTACATCCAGGCATGGTAATTCAATAATGTGAACTTATAGGGATATATCTTCCATCAAGAGAATTTTCAACTCTCCGAGGAAATAAAGCTTATACATGAACAAAACTTGGAATTAAAGAACAAGGTAACTGAGTGACTTGATTCTGTATTCGAAATTTCTTGGGGGGTTGAGATTATATAATGGTGCTCCTTGATGTTGGTTTCAGCTATATGCATTAAATGGCTCTAGTAAGGGTGCAACAAGTTATCCTCCAAGGCAGAGTATATACGAAAAGTATTAATTACGGTGCATCACTTCCAATTATATTTCAAGTATTTTTAACCTGGCAGTCTCTTCTGTTAGTTGAGTTAACAGTGTCATATGTGAATTGGATGTGCGTATATGTGTGTGTGCGCGCCTGTGTAAATAAAAGCTGGCTTGTATGTTCAAAATGTTTTCACCATGATGTATTTTTAAAATTTGAGTTATACTCATAAATAATCTGAAGTATTTTTTAAGTGCTAACTGGATGGAAAAAGAAAGATTCTTGAATTTAGCTTCAGAAAAAAAAAGCAGCAGGGAGAATCAGTGGCCCCAGCTTTGTCCAGTCCTTCCAAAACACCTGAAGGTCCATACAGCTGGGCTGATGCAGCAAAAAGAAAGAATCAAACAACATAGGAGTAGTTGCACTGCATCATTAAGGACTACTTACTAAAGATCAAGTGGTGCCATGACCCAGAACACCAAATCTGGAAGCATATGGTCTTTACTCTAGTTTAATCATCCATTGCTGGCTCTAATCGAGATGGGAACACCATCACTCGCTTGGACTTCACATTTTTTGCATCGTGCTCTGTGGCCACTTTACTTGACTAACCTTAAACTGTCCTTTTTTGGATGAGCCAAGTGGAAATTTAGGTAGGACATATGTATGCTCACCTATCCAGCAACCAAAAATAACATGGTACTGCCAGCTAATCTCTACTATAACTGGTTGCTACCTTTAGCGCCCAAATGACAATGTTCCTGCCACACCCACCACAATACATAGGGCTACAATTATTAGGTGTTGCAAATCACGACCAACAGATTTTCCCCAAGTGTCTGAAATATATATGAGCAACGTGGCCGATTTGTACCAAAGACATAACCGGGTTTATTAATTGCAGTATATCTATGACTTCTTAATCAGTAAGATTTGTCATCTTACAGGTTAGAATATAAGGCTTACAATATTGGCATGAAAAGTTGTACCTCGATTGTCGAGAAAAAGTCATGTCGCTTGTCGCCTTCCATATCAACCGTGTTCACATATAATTGTACAGTTGTACCAAGATATAAGTACACGGTTATGAAGAAATTGTAATACACACATTTTACATGGTAATATGCTAAGATATAATTGGATGGCTCCACCAAGATATGTTTAGAATAAATTAAGTGTACTGCTCACATGTTACATAGTAACATGTCGAGATACAATTGGATAGCTCCACCAAGATATAATAAGTACACAATTATGAAGAAAGTGTACCACTCACTTGTCTTTGGAAGGAGTGAGGCTATGTATTTGCGGGGTGAGCCTCTCCTTGCATGCTCACGTATGGATGGATCCCAATTCTGGAAGTCCATCCAGCGGATCAAGCAGGAGATCCGCCTAGGGGTTACTTTGTGCATAGGCAATGGAGAGGGGACCTTATTTAGGCTTGACCCCTATCTTGGCGGAACCCCATTGAGGATTGGGTTCCCTAATTTTCTTTGACATTTGTGTGGATCCGATGGTGCTGGTGTCTTCTGTTTCTCTCAATGCCAATGGAACTTCTTGTTCCACGCTCATTGGGGCAGGTAAAATAATAGAGTGGGTAATTTGCGTGCCTCCCTCCTGCCGATGCTTGCGGATTATCCGGTCACGTTTCCTGGAGTCTTGCCGCTTTGGGGCCTTCTCGGCCGGTTTGGCATGTAGGCGGTCTGATGACGCCGACTATTCTTTGGGGTCCCGGAGATGAGGACTCACATCCTGTTCTCTTGCACTGCGGCTAGGTTTCTTTGAAGTTTATCATGCAGGCCATAGGGCCTGATTGGGAGGCCCTAGATCTGGCTAGGTTCCTTCAGACAAGAGCCAACCAGACCGGTAGGTGGAGGTGCCTCTTCAGGTTTTTGTTTGCTGTGTTAGCTTGGACTCTGGACAACGCATACTAAGATGGTGATTGAAAGGGTTTTTCTCCGACGGGCCTCTGACTCGGTCTTCAAATTCCTGGCGTTTTTGCAGCACTGGCACAGGTTGTGTAGGCAGCACGACCGTGAGCAGTTGGGACCGATGATGGGCGCACTGCATGATGTCACTCGCCGACTGGCCTCGCTATAGGACCCTTGAGTCTGTGGCCACTTGGTGGTCTTTTTTCTCTATTTCTTTTATGCTTTCCTTGGGCGTGTTTGTGTTATTGCCCTAGCAGGACCCTATTTCTCGCCGAACTTGTAACTCTAACTCTGTGTCTCCTGATATCTTGTCAACCATATTGTACAACTCAATAAGAAGGTTCATCAAATTTTCTATCGTTGATGTGTGCAATTTTACTCAGTTGTAGATTACCGCGTGAAATTTCCATCAAAAAGTTAAAACATTACATCCATACATGGTAATTCAATAATGTGGACTTATGGGGATATATATTCCATCAAGAGAGTATTCAATTCTCCAAGGAAATAAAGCTTATCCATGAACAAGACTTGGAACTAAAGAACAAGGTAACTGGAGTGACTTGATTTCATATTCAAAACTTTTTCAGGGGTTGAGACTAATGGTGCTCTTGATGTTGGTTTTAGCTTCATTCATAGAATGGCTCTACTAAGGGTGCAACATGTTACCCTCGAAGGAAGAGTATATAAGAAAAGTATTAAGGTGCATTGCACCTAGTTATATGTCAAGTTTTTTTTCACCTGGCAGCCTCTTCTGGTAGTTGAGTGCAGTGTCATAAATGAAGTATTTTTCAAGTGCTAACTGGATGGAAAAAGAAAGATGCTTCAATTTAGCTTGAGAAAAAGAAAGCAGCAGGGTGAATCAGTGGCTCCAGCTTTGTCCAGTCATCCTAGAACACTTGAAGGTACATACAGCCGAGCTGATGCAGAAAAAGGGAAGAATCAAAGCAGATCAGAGTGGTTGCGGCGCATCATTAAGGACTACATAGTAAAGATCAAGTGGTGCCATGACTCAGAGCACCAAATCTGGAAGAAAATCGTCTTTACTCTATTTTATTACTCATCCATTACTGGCTCTAATCGAGATTGGAACGCGCTCACTCGTGTGGACTGCACATTTTTTGCATCCTGCTCTGTGGCCACTTTACTTCACTAGCCTTAAAGCTGTCCTTGTTTGGATGAGCCAAGTGGAAAGCTAGTTAGTACATATGTATGCTCACCAATCCAGCAACCTTAAACAACATGGTACTACCAACTAATCTTTTATAACTTGGATGCTACCTTTAGCACCCAAATGCCAATGTTCCTGCCACACACCCCTCAATAAGTATGGTTACAATTATTAGTGTTAAAAATCACAACCAATAAAATGTTTTCACAAGGGTCTGGAGTACAAACTTCACATACATTATTGTCACCACCACAAGCAAGAAATGCATTAAAGAGAAATTAAAATTGAGTTATTTATGAGCGAACAGAGGATTCATTGACTTGGGCAATTCGTACCAAAGACACAGGTTATTGCTTGCGGTAGATCTATGACTACTTAATTTTAAGAGTTGGCATCTTATGCGCCAGGGCATCCGACGTACGATATTGGCATCAAAAGTCATACCTCGATTGTCGAGAAAAAGGCATGCCACTTGTCGCCTTTGTATTGACCGTGTTGAGATATAATTGGACAACTATACCAAGATATAAGTACATAGTTATGAAGAAAGCGTACTACCCACATGTTACATGGTAATGTGTCGAGATACAGTTGGACGGCTTCACCAAGATATGTTTAGAATAAATAAGTGTACCACTCCCATGTTACATGGTAACGTGTCGAGATACAATTAAATAGCTCTACTAAGATATAATAAGTACTCCCTCCGTAAACTAATATAAGAGCATTTAGATCACTACTTGAGTTATCTAAACGCTCTTATATTAGTTTACAGAGGGAGTACACAGCTATGAAGAAAGTGTATCACTCACATATACGTTCCTTGATATGGGCACACCGTTTCCTGAAAGTGTACACCCACATATTAAGTTGTACAAGCACATGGTTAAAAAGAAAGAGACAAACCAGAAACCAGAAAAAAAAAAGACAAATCAGAAACCAGAAACCACTTGCCTCTCAAGGAAATGGAGCGGTTTTACCACTCCAACCTCAATTAGAAACAAATCTAAGATTTTGAATAGGTACCTAACACCATTGCTAATCTGTTTCAGTGGTTCGAACAAAAAGAGGCTGGCTTAGTAGCTAACGCCATATTGTACCGCACAACTGATGGCAACATGTCGGCAGCCAATAGGCCATCCTCGTACCCAAAAGTTAAAACTATGAACAGTCACAACAATATGTTATTATGTCCTTGTCGCAGACATCGAGGAAAATAGTACGTGGTGGGCCATTCATTAACCATGGCATTTAGCCAGTTGTTTAATCCTAGCTTAGTGTTGTCTGCACATGGGCTCTCGATCCCTTTTGGTTTGCAGACCATTACAAGCAAACCCAACAATACAAAAGTAGCTAGCTGGATCAGGTAGCAGCTCGGGGGAAAGCTTCAACTACTAGCTAGATCAGACTTCTAGAGAGCAGAGAAGCAACAATTAGGAGCCTAGGTAGCACCATTTACTTTCACCAATCGACCGGCCAGCCGGCAGGATATATAGATTAGGGGTGAATTCCATATATGCCACTCAAAACTTGCCCGCACTCTCATCTACCATTGGAAATTTCACCCCACCAAATATGCCATTGAAAATTTGCACCACGTAAAGATATGCCACTATGGTCAGTTTGACCGTTAGTTGACTGTCAAGTGGCACTTGAAAAGACGACCGTGAGCAGAGAAGAAACAATTAGCACCGGTAGCTGGAAGAAGAAGAAGAAGAAGGAGAGGATGGGCAGGGGGAAGATTGCGATTGAGAGGATCGACAACGCGACGAACCGTCAGGTGACCTTCTCCAAGCGGCGCGGAGGGCTGATGAAGAAGGCCCGGGAGCTCGCCATCCTCTGCGACGCTGATCTTGCACTCATCATCTTCTCCAGCACCGGTCGCCGCTACGACTTCGCGAGCTCCAGGTCTGTCAGTTAATTAATTAGTTCCTGCACCCTCCTAATCCTCTCTTAATTACTTAATTCCATCATCTCTTAATTTGGTATGTGTTTGTAATTTTTTTTTTGTCTTTATCAGCGGCATGGAGGCAATACTAGAGCGCTACCAGGAGGCCAAACAGGAGCATTGTGGAGTGTTGAATCCAACATCAGAGGCAAAGGTATGTATGCATAGTAGCTTTTACATGCCACACACATATATTTACCCAAGAAAAGGAAGTGGTGAAACAAATGGCAATCAATCTTGAAAGATGATCTAGCAGTAAGATCTCTGATGCATGGGTTGTAGCTTTTATCCTCTTCGCGCTTTATCCTCTGGTTCATGGTGAGGGATTTGATCTTTTATTTCATAGTGTTTCAAACTACACAAATATGAATGTGTGTATCAAACTATCAATCGGTGCAGAACCTGGATGTATTGTTCCTTTTGAAGAAGAAAGAACAGCAATCAAGCTATCTAAGTAGATGTATATATAGCTCATTTCCATGCACTGTTTAATAACTGAAGTGACTAATCATTTAGTTGAACAATTAATACGTACCAATTAGCAGTTATCGCGCGTCAGTTCCTTGTACACACTTCATATTTTGTTGGCTGGCCAGCTTCGTCCAAACTGATGAAGTAGTTCATCAAGCACAAAGTACTATATTTAGCAAGTATCCCGCTTTCTTGTTCGTGACCACTAAAGAAACTAAACCTCTAATCAAAGTTGGTAGTGATTAACGCCAAAGTTATTAGGGGATTGCCATCTTTATTGATTAATTTATTAGGCTGGATCTTGTCACATGATTAATCGAAGAACAAGTGTGCCACATTTTATATAAGCCAGGGCCGAGATAGTTGATAGACACCTTACAATAAATTAGAATCCCTTGATTATAAACATATACATCAATGCAACACGAGTTGTAGTAGGGTTTTACCTCGTATGGAGGGCCTGAACCTGAGTAAATACATGCTCATGTTTTTCCTTCGATCAACTCACGTCGCCGGGATACCCTATATATCAAGGGATTTGCCATATTCTACACCGACATATAGAATTCTGGAGGACATGTCATTATTATAACATGTGTTCTTTTTCCTGCATTTGGAGAATCAAACATATCAAAGAGGCCATATAGGTCTCTCTGGTTCGGGACTATCAATACATAGTAAAAGAAAAAAATGGAGGTCACATCAGATTAATTCCCATAGAAACTGAATACACGTCATTCTATAATATACCTATTTGGTTGTAGCATAGTAAATATGAGGAAATTATCTGAAACAATTGGGGACATGACATATTTATCATAGAAATAAAGAAAAAATCTATGAGGTTTCAACCGGAATTTTACTTTTGAACCGCATGCAGAGGAGACAATAGGATTCCCACGTCTTTCTAATCCTACAAACCAAAAAATCGAAAGGAATGAAGTCGTCCAATGTTCCTAGTATTAATTTTATTTAAACCGGTGCATACCCTAAAAATGTACCATATATGGTGGGGTGTGCTCCTCACCCGGTGTGTACCATCTCTCTCTTTAGAATATTAAGAAAATCTCAACCAACCCGCATGATCGCTGCCTTTTCATGAACTTTTTGAATAAATGGTCATTTTTATTGACTCATAATGTAGCATCAAGAGGATACAAACACAATAAGTACATACATTGTCTTTTCATTCAGTAGCATAAGAACTGGCCAAATAATTAAGAAAACTTGCCAACATTGTGGTTTGAATATATCTCTTTTAAATACCCCCCTGGCTATCACATTATCCGTTCATGGTCAGATGACTTGTAGCTCTCCAAGCATATTTTCTTGTCTCGGGTGTGACTTGAGCTACCTAAGATTGGGATATCTGATGCATGACACTCTGAATCATAGCAAAAAAAATCTAGCCATACCACAAAATACCGTAGAAAGATAACAACCACTACAAAACCTCCAAAACATCTCGTTTGGTAGCTAGATTGTCATATTCCATTACTAGTTTGTATCACATTTTGTTCCATTATTCAATTATGGAAATATATATTACTCTTCCATGTGTAGGCTTTTTGAATAATGTTAGCCTTTGTTAAACCCCTTGTACCCTGAAATGCATATGGCTAACCTTATTACATTGTATCACTACAAAGATATCAAACTTTGGTCTTGTTGCCAGAAGGAGAGAAAGTTAAAAAACATGGACCAAGAAAGACGAGCATGCCAAATTAACAAGATCATTGTAAACACTCATAAGCCCATCACTGCCACACCATCCAAAACATGACATGAACTCCCCACTAATCTAGTCGGGCTTCTTTGTGCCAAGCTCCATCTACTCTTTGTGTTGCACCTTATGCAATAACCCATGTCACCAATTGGTACACATGATAGCACCTTCATAAAAGAATGAACTTTTTTTTTTCAAAGATGACATCCTTTCTGCATAATCGCACAGACCCAGCCATGATTGTTGCCCTGACCAAAATGAGAGATCTTAAGATTTATCATCTCCCATAGTCTAGACCCAAAATATCTGAAATACTACAATGCCGGGTGATATTAAAAGGTAAATACATAGCTCATCATGCTATACAATAGTCAAAAAAGAGATGTTGAATGGTCTTTGTTCATAACAACATCTACAATGAGTATCCTACTGTCATATTCATTTAACTAAATTATCCTTAATTAGCACAACTTTTTATAGAGAACACAAGCAAATATTTATTTCTAAAGGTAATTTAAGACGCCATAAAATTTTTGACTAAAATTTACCCTCTTATCAATCTAGCCGAAACCCCTCAAGCGCACAGGGAAAATCGCAGAAGTGTGAAGATATCGTTTAAGCAAGTCATGGTTTGTACGCCGCAGATCTACAATCTCGAGGACAATCTCATTCAAGATCGCTATTTTTTTTTACCAGTGGCAGCTCTACAAAAATTCTCCCATGGGTTCTAGCTCCAGTAATCACCGAAGTAGTAGCATTCCTATAACAAACAATACTAAATATCGGGGTGTGGGGGATTACCTAAAGAGCCCCTGATATACCTATCCTCCCAAAACAATTGGCCACTCGCGCACTAAATGATAAAAAATTAACAAAAGTATTTTTAGCCTTCATGAGGCCCTTTGGAAACTGGGAGTCCGTTGGTTTTTCTTTATCCATTGAGAATGCCTTTTGCCCTAATACTTATTACTATGTAAGAAAAACTACCACAATCAGCACTTGGTTAGCAATTTAAACAACCATGTACTCAAAAGGCACATATTTTTTACTTCTAGATCATGAATGCCAAGGCTACACCCATCTTTTAGGATGCATAGTGTTGTTTGTATGAAAACAACCCTCGACTAGGGCTATCTTAATAATTCAATCAAATGTAAAGCTAGTGATGACAATGGACTTATACATAAGGTCATCGTACACGGAAAAAATTGATGTTTTTTTAATAGGTTCCGTCGCCTTGATGGAGTGTGGTCTGGTCCTATGTTAGGAATGCCTTGGGGGTGGTGGGGGGGGGGGTGTTGGACGATCGCAGGCTCCGAGTTATAAAGAGACTCCTCGGGACCCTCTCTGAAAATCCTTCATGAGGTCAATCCGAGTTATAACGCGACTCCTTGGAATCAACCCTAGAATGACTTAGAGCTACTGAATATGTACTAGAGACCTAGCCCCCCTAAGTTTATTCAAGTGCGAGTGAATGTGAGGACATCCCATGAGGGGTCTTATATAGGTGAGAGTACCTTGACAAATGACCAAAACTATCCATGGTGGTGATAGGTAGGAGAGGTAGGGTGTTAAGTCTAGGTCCATGAGTCCATGAAGGAGTAGTCAAAGGTGAAGGTGTTCATAGTCCATGGTGCACCACTCCCTTTCATCCATGCATGAGTGGGCCTTTGGCCAGTTGGGCCTCAATTAGCCTGGACTTCTCTGTGTCTTTCCTATATTGTTGACTTTGTCCATTTGTTTTGCCTTCTCCTTTGATTTGTTGACCATGAAAATTTGATTGGACTTTTGTTGATCACCTTGGAACTTGTTGATCCATTTGGACTTTTGTTGACTAGCCATGTAGGACTATAGTTGGAACCTTGAGTAGGATTATTTATTTTCCTTCAACACATTAAATTTCCCACCATGCTAAATGTTACCTTTTCATATATTGCTTCGATGCCAAAAGAACTGAGAGCGATAGTAGGCCTAGCCTCTCCCAGACTCTCCTTGGGATCTCCAGAAATGATATCATAATTAAGGATGGGGCAATAATTATCAGAAAATTAATCAGGACCAGAAACCTTTGAAAGGAAAGACTCTTCTGATACCCAATACTAAGACACTGCTCAAAGCGATCTTCGATAACCTTTTTTTTAGAGAGAGAGAGAGAGAGAAGGTAGGATATGCGAAGTAGAATGGGTGATTTTTCTATGTGCTGCAAAAAATGGGCTTTAGGTTTTCCATTGGGCCAATTTTTCTACTAAGGGGCCCTTTTAGAAACACCTATAATTTTATTAATAATGGCCACCATTACATGCACATTGCTTTGGATCCACGATCCAAGAAACTACGAAGTAAATCCTACAACTAAGAATTACAACAAAATTTTAATGAAATTGTTGGAGACATCTTCTTCATGGTATCAATCCTTGTAAGATGAAAAGCTACCATGACTACAATAAAGAGACTATCGTTGAACTAGAGCGGCAATACTGCCACTCGTTTACGTGCACGGATATGATTATCAATAATGATTTCTGAAAGCCCCTTGAGCCACCCATCCAAAAAGATGGGAATCCGTGAGTGATGAGCGTATTTGGGCTGGGGATGAACCTCTAGAAGTGCATATCGTCGAACCACAAAATCACATCGGAGAAAGATTCCAACCCCACAAAGAATCAAACTAACAAAAGCAACATGACACATAAACTAATCAGATTTGAATAATCAGATCAGCGAGGACACACACCTCTCTGACTCCATGGCACCACTATAAAAAATGAAGTAAGTGGGTGGATTATGGTTGTTGATGTATACTATGATTGAATGTTCACTAACGGGACCTTAGTGTCAACTATCAGTGCTGGGTTGTATACCATCGACATGCCTTTTTGGCCCATCACTTGTCTTGTGTGTCACAAACAATAGTTTATCATTGACAGGCCAAATATGTAGCCCATCAATGGAGACATTTTCAACTGAATTTTCTATATGCCCGCTTACGAGTCACTATGCAGTGGTACACTAAGCGAGGAAGCATGGCTATGGATCTCCTAATTAACATGCCGTGCTTCTTATTTGTATCTTATCTTGTTTCATTTCTATCTGTTGGGCAGTTATGGCAGAGGGAGGTTACAACCTTGAGGCAACAAGCGCAGAACTTACAACACAATAATAGGTATCAATAATATTCTTTGGTTGGTATTACCCATGTACTGAAATAATTGCCAATTAGTAGAACAATCAAGAAGTTCCTTTTTGAGTGGTTTCATATGCAAATTAATTGAACAAATAGAGTGTGCCATACTGCCATGCATGTCAAGATGTCTGACTTGAAGATCCAGTAGTAGCATCTTTTGTTGTGATGAATGGAGAAGCTAGCTAGGTAGCTAGCTGTTAGTTACACTGTTAAACCATGTGCCCTCTGATGGTAGGCAATTATTGGGAGAGGAGCTATCTGGTTCCACTGTTCGAGATCTGCAGTTTCTCATGAACCAAGTAGAGATGAGCTTGCATTCTGTACGAAAGAGGAAGGTGCCCCTTTTCTTTCCCCTTTTGCTTCCTTTCCCTTTTTTTATTTTTTATTTTTGTTTCACACATGCTTTACTTGTAATTGATTTCTTTAGGAGCAAGTTATGGCTGAGGAGATCCACGAACTCAACCAAAAGGTTCACTAAATCTTCATGTTCTTGCTTCTGTTGCTGTTGGTGTTGAAATAGCTCAATTAGCACCGATTCTTGTATGTGTGCCTGCTATTAGCAGCTGAGGTATGATGAGATGGAATTTGCTTTTGTAGGGATTTCTTATTCAGAAGGAAAATATAGAACTTGGCAAGAAGGTGAGAATTGCTCATGAGCAAAACATAGAACTGCAGAAGAAGGTAAGAAATGTCATAGATTCTCATGTGTACTAACTACTAAGTGAGTGATAGCTAATAAATCCTAGTTTAATATGATTTGCAAAAGAAGAGACAAATTTGAAGGATTAGTATAGCACCCATGCATATATATATATGCAGATGTTTTGGGCACATCTAACAAATGTTATATTCTCTAGTGTATTTTATTTAAGTGCACATCCTCTATAGCGTATTAGAATGTTTAACGCATATGCAAGTTTTTCCTTTGTGGAAACGAGGGCAGGCCTCGGCCTTTGCATCAATCTATGCATGCAGCAATCATATTCAAGTAAAAATATAAATGTTTGGTATGGACAAACTAGAAATGGATGTGCAGGCACAATTTAATATAATGTGGGGCGACTAGATTCAAATTTTACAGCAGTTCTGGCTAACATAGCATGACATTAGCTTAATTTTTATTTTGTTGCAAGCATGGAAGGAAGCTGATACTAGAGAAACTAATGTGTGTTAATTAGCTTTCTGGGGCCATGAGATCAAGTGAGCAGCAAGCCAGCGGAAGCAGCTCGAAAGATGCTGCCGGATTATTATTGTCGACTAGAGCACATGAACCAAGGATTTTTATTGACCTTGAGTTGCGGCAGCAGGAGCATGATGATGAATAACACCTACTACCTCGTCCACTACATTCTAGTAAGTCATTCAAGTTCAATTGCATTATTAAAAAGATATATATGCTTAGTCGCATGCCAAACCACATTGTTAACCAAAATTTATTGATTTGCATGAAACTGCAGCTTCAACTTGTATTTTCAGTGCACGCGTGGACGATGGAAGCTCGATCATCAAATTAATTATATGGTTCCTGTGTAATTTGCATAAGGAATTAACGAACATGTATGCATGGAGTGCAGAACTGCAGATTAAGATTAAACAAAACAAAAGCAGAAACATGCTTGAAACATGTATGTTTTGATACTATCTGTCACAGACATTGCTATATATATAGATATATGTGAATCTAACTCGGTCTGAATGAGGAGACGAGAGAAGATCATATACTTCCTCTGATCTATAGTAATTGTCGCTGATTTAGTACAAAGGTATGGTGGTGAATAAATTAATGCATCAACAATTTGATTTGACCCAGTTCCAATTGTTGCACTGCCGGTGCACATCCTGATGTGCTTCTAATCATCGAGTAGCTTCGATGTAAATTTGGTACTGATGATGCTAGCATACTTGTTGGTTATATGATAAAGTTTTATTGCTCCTCTGAGTGCCCGACTAGGCTTTGATCTACTGTAAACTGAACAAATTGAAATTGTATGCGACAGATCAATTGTTGTGTTTGGCCTGTTAGCAATAGTTAGAAAATGTCAATGGCCCCACGAAAGTCATAAATGCTTTCTTTGGCCATATTAGCATTATTGTAACACCGAGCAAGTTTAGTTCTATTTTTTGATGTTATTGTTGTTAATATCGTACATGGTATATTTATGTTGATAAAGGTACATGTTGGAGGGGTGACGTTGCAGTGTGCCTCAAGCAAATAGGTCATCAACGTACATATCCACCATGTTTATTCGACCAAACAGAAAATTGGCTAGCCCCTAGCCAGTTTACACTAAAATAATTAAAATGACCATCAACAGTACTGCCATGGATCAGGGTAATGGCTTTCTCAGGGAAATTCGGCCAGTGGACACTGCATTTGGTTTGTATTTGTTGTCACATAATATACTACTGTAAAGCTGGAGTCCATTCCCAAACACACATCATAAAACTCCTGTTTTTTTTCAAACACATAGATAGACGCAGCGATAGTACTGCTTATTTCCTAATTATATGTATATACATACTGAATAGAAGGGAAAGTGTGTGCCTTGGCACTCAACTGATGCCAATAACAATACATTTGATTTCGCATTGGTGGCAAAAAGTTTATTTAATTTTGGAGTCCCAACAATGCAAATGGATCCTGGGCTGCAGTGAACCCTTTTTTCTTCCAAAAATCCAAATTCGAATTTAAAGTTTCATTTTTTTCTAATCAGGTAGATCTATACTTTCACACTATTAATCTTTGAATTTTAGTCAAGAAATCTATTCTTTTATGGGCTACACAAAAAGACAATCATGCTCGTGGTTTCATTCTGGTTAATGGAGCCAGGGACCACTCCTTGTTTATCTTTAAAAAAAGACAATTATGTGAATCTATAATAGATATATTATTTGTTATTATAGATCCACAAATATGGATTTTGTGTCGCGCATACATAGAGATATGTCTTAATGAAATTTACAGCGAGCATATATACATGTGCAAGTGGATATTGTTTGGAAATTTGGAAACTTTGAAATCCCTTTATTGTTTTTATTCTTTTCATACCAGGCTCCATGGTACGTGCCCACGATTTTCTGGAAAATATAAAAATATATGCGCAGTACTGTACCACCTTGACGCTCGCTCTGATTCAGTATTGTGCTTGATTATTTCTGACCACCACCATCGGCACCAACACGACGCCAATAGATCTGACTGGCCAGATCCACGGGATCATACCCTCACAAGCCTGCCATTGCCACACGTGAAATGAATGTCCCCCACCCCTCTTTTTCCAACGTAGATCAAGTAAGTTTTCCTCTTTGAGCTGCCTCTCTACGAGGACCACACAACAAGAGGAGCTGATGTGTTCATGATGCATGTGCAGTAGGATTTTCGAATCCATCGCATGACTAAAGATATTCTCCACTAAAAATTATCAATCCATAAATACTCTACGAATTTGTGACCCTAGCTATTATATAGTTTGAAATACGTTTCAGTCAGAAGAACAAGATGCACATATATCCTAATATGTGGTGTTTTCAGGCACTCTGAATTTTCTGTTTTTGTCTAAACTTCTGTCCTTATCATCACCTGACATATATGTGTGCTAATTAATTTTGGGGCAAAACAATCAAGTGGCGGAAGTATCTAGAGTCGCCTCAAAGTGGGAAAGCGTGTACTTGCGGTCAATGGAATCGTGAGAAATATATGTGTTTCCTATGGGCCGCAATGGCACCTACGCTATAATTTATCGCAAATTCAGCTATCACTCCATAAATAACTTGTGACTTAAAGAATCAAAATACACATTATATTTTGAAATGGATGGAGTACCCCATATATATAACTTGTGATTTCTACACGGAATTTGTACCACTGACGACAAAGTGGCGCTACTTGCACATTGGCAGGAATCAAAGCAAATCGAATCCGCTCTGATATTTGTGTGGGTCGGGAGGCCAACTTGTAAAAACTAATACAAGGTATGATTCAAAAACCACGTAGGGTAAACACAAGAAACATCCATTTGCAAGAAAAATGTTGTTCACAGATTCCAGGGAGTAGCAAGTTGCATGATTTATTAGTAAGGTAAATGACTGTGCTCATTGATCAGCATGCACTTTGTCTCCCCAATTTGCTGATTGCATAGTTAATCTGCAAGTTGCATATATATTTGGATGAGTTGGTAACTATACTTGCCTTCCTTCAGTTCAGTCATATATAGGGCCTGCAGGGCAGTACATGCTCACACACAACCATCTATTAACTGGACCACTGGAGTGAAGTGCTAGCTAGCTAGAGTTAGCAGATAATTAAGGAGTTGAGTGAATAGTGTAATTAATTAAGGATATCGAAGAGCTATCGTGGCGAAGGACAAGATTGTGATTAGGAGGATTGAGAACATGAGCAGCAGACATGTCACATTCTCCAAGCGGCGCCGTGGGCTGCTGAAGAAGACACGTGAGCTGGCCATCCTCTGCGATGTCCAGGTCGGCTGTCATCGTCTTCTCCTTCACCGGTCGCCTCTGTTTGAATCCAAACGCAAATGAACAGTAAAATGGTGGAACCGTTGTATCTTTCATTGATGATTTTCTATATATAGGTACAGGAAGGACACATCCATTTGGAGAGGCGTCTGTATGCGAACCGGCGCGATGGTTGCCTAAACGGCAACCGCCTGCCGTTAATACAAGCAGGGATTTTCCCTTAATTAAGCATGTCAATTAATCCTAACACTCCCCCTAATCCATGCTTGTCCATACAACAACATCTTGATAAAAACTCCTTCAATTAAGTTTGTCTTTGAGAATGTTCATCATCATCAACTTAGAAAGTCTCCTCGAAAAGCCCTGTGGGAAAAATGTGAGGAGATAGGTGTCTGATATGTTGCCAAAATTCCTTCAAACCCAGTGGGAAAAATAAGGAGAAAATGATGCAACATATAATGGTTATTGCCTCTTTCAACTCAATATGAGAAACTCATAGAATTTTGAGGACAATAAATATGTCTACTTTTCCTAAAAACCATGGTGGGGAAAATAAAAAGTATGACATATGGTCTTGTGTTGATATTACCTCATTAAAAATCTTTATGAGAATTTGTAGAGTAAACTCACGAAGGGAAAAAGAGTATAATATGATGCTTTGAACAGGAACAATTCAGGAAGATACTCCCTCTGATTCTGTAGTTTTGGTGCGTACATATAGTTGATTAATATTCAAAACATCATGCAATGTAACCATGGGGTTTAGTTGTCCATCCTGCTTGCTGCTTACTGACGCCTCTGTAGTTTTGCTTGTTTGGTCCAGAAAATTAAATGCCACTCCATTGAGGGTTGCAGTGCTGACAAGTGTAAGCATGTATCAGGTCATGCGCGCACGGTGTGGCCATTTGATTCGAATTTCGAAACACAAGAGACAAAAAGCAGAGGCTGGATTACAAAAACGGCAGTGGAGTGGCTGCTGAACTTTATCTGTCCTCCCTTTTGCTGTGTATACATGTAGAAGCGCTGAAGACCGTCGGGTGACTGATGCGAAGCAAAGCTCAATGGCTCCGTCAGTGCTATCTGGAGCTGGATCGGCCGTTACACAGTCGATGCAAAGTTCGAAGCACCGCGTAGTATGAGCAGAGGTACTGTCCCGTGGTTTCTGATTGCTTATCTGAACTACAATTGGACTATCTACAGCTAACAACGGTTGCTCTGTTTTAGATTGCTGATAGTTCCGAAAGTACAATGGGACCAAGGTGTAGGATCAGAACTTGAGAGTTGAGACCAGTTCGACCTCGGGTGTTTATGCTGTGTCTGTTCATGTATGCATGTCGTAAAATTATGATCTTGGGGTTACCTCATATGTCCGTTGTCTGTAAGTGCGCCAGTTCGTGGGTGCGCCGAGCTCCCTTGATTTGAGGCCAGGGTGTGGGAGTCCGACATGACGAACGTCTAGGTTCCAGCAGAGCTCCCCTGATTTGAGGCCAGGCTGCGAATTTTATATGGATTCCAATTAGAGTTAAGGAGTGCGGGGTAGGTACATGTCATGATCGAGTTCGTGTCAGCATATATACATGCCGGCCGGAAATCCATCAAATACATGTAAAATTTACCCTCAAATATTTAGTTTGCGACACTTTTTTACCAGTTTAGCAGGAATTCCACTGATATACCCCACCTTAGCAAGTTCCTATTGAGAAGATATCTGGTTGGTGCTCTCCAGGAGCTTCTCAGTCGCTGGATCTGAGATCCAAATACCACAGACAGAGTTCACACATATTTGCGAAAAACATCACAGGAGTTCGTTATTACACCTAGATCCTGCGCATTCTTAGACGACCTTTGGATCTCAGATCAACAGTAGAGAATCTCCCGGAGCACCTGATATTTTCCCCCTTCCTATGTCACCGGTAGCCACAGGTTCTTGTTGAAGTACTAGGCGCAAACTACTTGAGGAGAAACATGTTGGTTTTCCACTTTTTTTGGGGGGGGGGGGGGGGGGGGGGGGGGGCGGGGGGGGGGGGGGGGGGGGGGGTGTTCCTTAAATCGGGTTTTATTCTGTTTTTTGTTTTCCTTTCTATTTTTGTGTTTTGTTTTTTCAAATGCGTGATTTGATTTTTTTTATAAAAAAATCAAATTCATGAAATTTGTGAATCTTTTCCAATTTCTCGAACTTTTATTGTAACTCTTTTACTGAATAGTTTTTGAAAATCTGATAATTCTTTTATCCGTGAACATTCTTTGCAAAATCGATGATCTTTTTGCAAATCCGTGAAAGCTTGGGCACGCCCAACAGACCTAGGTATATTTTTTCTTTTCTATTTTTATGTTAATTAATTTTTCTACTTTTAAACTTTATTATTCTTTTTAAAACCCATTCAAAAATTTGTTTTTTTAAATACCACAAAATGTTCTTGTTTTCAAATATTATTTACAATTGAAAAAATGGTTCTGAAATTTCATAAAATGTTCCCGTTTCAGAATTTTTTTATTCACAAATTTAAGTAATGTTTGCGTTTCAAAAAATGTACGTGGATTGCAATATTTGTTCAAAATTTTCATAAATTGCTAATTTGTTAACAATTTTGGAAAAAAGTGTGAAGTTAGTAAAATTTTCATAAACAATTTAAATTCCAAAATTATTGCCAAATTTCAAAATATGGTTAGGACAAAATATTCATGTTGATAGATATTGACGGAAATTTGGAAATAATAGAAACATTCAAATAAGGAAAAAAATACATTCTCACGGATGCACCCGTCGTGCATAGTCTAGCACACTCCTCTCAACTGGTATTTTTTTACTATGAATAAATGACCCCAACTTCTTGCAACAGCCTGACATGGGCATATGAGGCATCCAGGCAATGTTTGAATGACTTCCGACATCATTTATATGTTGCGACACGTCTGGCCATTAATTGGCCTTTTTAACCGACAAAATTTCAGAAAATGTAAAACTTGTCGAAAGCAACAACAACTTGACATGGCGCCTTGAATTGGGCATACAAGACCATGTAAATAACTGGGGTCATTTAAGGATGTCAAGAAACAACATGCTCTCAGATGGAGCCTTATGGTTTACCGAAACACCCTTCGTTGAACATGGTCTATATGTTGACATCCTTCAAATGACCCCAACTTTTGTGAGGTTTGAACGATTCCCGGCACCATATGCAAGTTGCGACATGTCCGGCCATTTATCGGCCTTTTTCACCGAGAAAACTCTAAAATATGCAAAACTTGTCGAAGACCCAAATAACTTGGCATTGTGCCCTGAATTGGTCATACAAGACCATGTAAAAAAAATTAAGGTCATTTCAAGAATGTCGACAAACAACGTGCTCGCAGATGGAGCCTTCTAGCCTACCCGAACACCCTCTGTTGAACATGGTCTATGTTTGGACATCGTTCAAATGACTCCAACTTTTGCAAGTAGGTGGGCATCCCATGGTAGGCATCCATGACAGGTTTGAAGGAAAAAATATTTAATATCATAATTCAAATAGGTGCTTAAAACTGTTCTTCTAAGTTTAACATAACTAATAAATACAAAGGGATAAAATTGAAAACAGTAAATGCTTTTTTTTAAAGCATTTAATAAAATATTTGAAGGAAAAAAGAATTTGAAATCATAATTTCGAATAGTTACCTTAAAATATTATTTTGGTATTCCATACAATATTTCAAAATTTTGAACCGGTTTCAAAAAGAATAATAAAGTTCAAAAAGGAGAAAAATGGATTAGCAAAAGAATAGAAGAAAAAAAATAGAAAAGAGAAAAAACGCTTAGGCTTTGGCCCAACTTTTTTTTAGACAAAGCTTTAGCCCAACTAGGCAAAAATATCGGTCCCGTCGAATGCCTGCTAGGCCGGCCCAAGCGCTCGTGAATGTGAAAAAGGTTCATCGATTCAAAAAATATTGCTATATTTAAAGTTTGTTCAAAAATTAAAAAAATAAATCTTTTTAAAAGTTGTTAACAAATTAAAAAAATGTCCGAAGAGTTTCAAATAATGTCCGTGCTCTGAAAATTTGTTTAGAATTTCAAAAAAATTCTAGTTTTCAAATGTTTTCTACACAAATCAATAAAAAATGGGGGAAATTTTTGAAAAATTGGTTTCATATTTTATTAGTATGTTTCTGATTTTTTTAAAATTCCAAATATTTTAGTGTTTTTTCAAACTTGTTCAAAAAATGTTTGTTTTACAAAAATATTTCTATACAATTTGGTAAAATGTGAATATATGTTTTTTTGGACAAATTTGAAAAGGCAAATACTTTTCAAAAGCAAACACTTAAAAGCACAAAAAATAAGAGGGGATTAAAAAATAAATAAAAAATAAACGAAAAAAAAAAGAAATAGTGAGAAAAGACTGTTTTTTTACCCTCAAGTAAGTCAAGCTCTACTATTATATCACAAAGTTGGCAGTGGCTTGGTGGCTTGCGACTCATACTATATCAGTTTTGAAGTTTCGCTGGGTGGGCCCCTTCACCCCGTCCTAGTTAGACACTAACAATCCTCGCCCTGTCTTGGGCGGTGGCCATTTCCAAAAGTGTGGATGCACCAATCTTACGCATCGGCCAAATCTCCCCCTGCTCCCCGAACTCGTCAACGTCTGACTCTCCTCCATCAGCGATACCGACTGGCAGAGACATGCAGGACTAGGAGGGGCATGTCTATGATGCATGTGAATAGGTGCTTAATTGCTGCTAAAATGGTGTATTCTCATGCACCGGCCCTCCCCAACAAGCCTTAACAACATTCAGTCCCCCTCATTCGGCGTAGCCACTTCGTCGATCCCGTCTCCATGTCACTCTTGACTTGGCCTCCAGGCTTTGCATGAAATCGACTGACGCAAATTAAAACTTCTGTCAACTGAGGATTAGCAAAATCGGAAATATATGTTGGAAAAATTAGGCAAGTTCATGATTAATTCCAGTAAATAATTCATGACTAGAACAGATACTAGCATGCAACAATCTAGCAAACTAGAAGAACAACAAGACATGCATAACAGCAGCGAACACGAAACAATAGCTGTAGAGACAGACATGAACAGATGATGTTGGACGTACTGTTCGTTAGCTATTGTGGGTGCGACGGTGTTGATGACGATGTTGGCGACGATCTGCTACTAACGGCGATGAAGACGACGATGAGTAGCACCGCCCGACTTGGACGGAAGACGACCCGTGATGACGAATTTGAGCAGTCGCGCAGAGCGCTTCCCAAAAACCTAATTCGTCCTCTCCCGGTGCAGGATCGCATGGACGAACGGTTCCGGAGACCTGCTCTCCCACGCGCCGATGCACGCCGGCGTTTGGGATGAAGTAGACTACGACGGCGGCGCAAGTTGCGAGATGAGGCAAAACCCTAGGTGTTTTTTCGGTGTGTCTTTGGCCGCAGCCGGTAGCTGTATATATATTAGGACCAGAGGCGGTATTGTGTCGCGATCACAATCCCAAACCGACTCGGTTTCTAGTTCGTATACTTACCGACAAGAAATCAAAAACTTGTCTGCCAAAACATAAAAAATAAAACGGCAAAAGGAAGCTGCGCCCCTGCAAGGAGACGGATCGGATTTCGGCGGACCATTCACGCGCATGTCGCACGTAGGCCTCGCCTCGCCACGGCCCGGCCAGGCCAGGCGAGCGAGCGCGCGTGTGGTCTTTTCTTTCTCTTCTCACACACCACTTAGAGTGGTGGAGAGAACCCACTGTATAAAGAGGTCCAACTCTTTTTCAACTTTCGGGATGGGACTAAACTTTAGCACCACCACTTGCCATTTTACACATGGGCTTTGAGATTTCAGAAATTGCTATGGGCCTAGCCCATTAATTCTAACAATATAAAGGTGTGGCTAAAAGACACTCTTTGTGAGATGAATGTGTGTACTGCCCCTTTGTCCCATTGTGGATCAAGTTGGTTTTCCTCCTTGAGCTGCCTCTATAATGACTATTAGGATAAATGTGCATCTTGTTCTTCCGACTGAGCATATTATAAATATATATATAATAGCTAGGGTCACAAGTTCTGGGAAACTTTATTCGCACAGTATGGTTTGATAATACCTAGTGGACAATATCTTTAGCTAGTTGCTGGATTCGAAAATCCTAGTGCACATGCATCATGAGCTCATGAGCTCGTGTCGCATCCTAATATGTGGTGTTCTCAGTCATCTAAATTTTCTGTTTCTGTCTGAACTTGGGTCTTTCTCCTTGGTATATATGTGTGCTAATTAAGTTTTTGGGCAAAACAATCAAGTGGCGTGTGAAAGCATCTATACCTGCATCAAACTCATGTGCGAAATCTTGTGCTGGCGGCCTTGCGCTCTATGAAGTTGACGTAATTATATGCGTTTGCTAGGGGCAAACTTTGGCGCCTACAGCGCCATCTTAGTTCAGAAAATCTAAGAAGATCAGCTATTAGCCCATGCATATTTCACTTCCAATATCATTAGAGGACACCACTGCTCTCAACAATCATGTAGTAATTATTTGTCAAAGCCTTACTTAATGACTTAATAAGGAATCAAAATAATCCTCATGTTCGTCAATAAATCAAAATATGCCTTATCTTTTGAAACAGATGGAGTACCCCATATATAATCTGTGTATTCTTTGTGGAATCAGCATTGCTGACGACAAAGTGGTGCTACTTGCGCATTGGCAGGAATCCAATCGAATCCGAATCCGTTCCGAGATGTGTGTGGATCGAGAGCAAAACTATGCAAATTGATACAAGGCGTAATGTTTACCGGATTCCAAAACCTCGTACGGTACACACAAAACTATTGTTGCAGGGATTCCCTGCCCCTTCACAGGCTCCAGGGATTGCAGCAAGTGACACTATTTATTAAGGAACTGATGGGATCAAGATCATCGATCAGCATGCACTTTGCCTCCTTTGCTCACTACAAAAATAAAATAGTTAATCTGCAAGTTGCATGTTTGGATGAGCACTTAGCCTTCATTCGGTTCATTCATATATAGGGGCCTGCAGATACATTGCTCACACACACAAACATCTATTGGTCCACCGAAGTGAAGATCTAGCTATAGCTAGCTAGCAGATAGTGTGAATGTTGGTGGGAGAAATAGAAAGAGCATATATATAGTAATCAATTAGTTAAGGAGATCGACGAGCTAGCATGGCTAGGGGCAAGATTGTGATTAGGAGGATTGAGAAGATGAGCAGCAGGCAGGTCACCTTCTCGAAGCGGCGTCGTGGCCTGCTGAAGAAGGCATGCGAGCTGGCGATCCTCTGCGATGTCCAGGTCGGCGTCATCATCTTCTCCTCCACCGGTCGCCTCTACGAGTATGCCAGCTCCACCACCACCACCACCTCCACCGGCATGCCTTCCATCATCCATAAGTACCAATCTGCACAGGAGCACCTGCAGCTGTTGAATCCAGTCTCACAAATCATGGTATGCATGCATATTATTTATCCCCTCATAACCTTGTTAAATATCCCCAAAGTTCCAACATATATGATGTCTTAGGTGAAGACTGTTTTCAAGGTGCAACTTTGACCGTTATATTTTCATACAAAGAAGTTGGTAAAACTACGGAACTGTAAAATAGTTGTCATGACAAATGCAATGGTATTATGTTCATTTGACCAACATCGATATATCTTTATATTGATAGTGAAATTAGAGAAGCTTAATTCTTACTGATGCGTATCAGTGTCGTCTATTTTAGGACAAAAATTGCACTGTGTATTTTTAGGCATATACTTTACTTCTCTTGCTGGTATTTACTTATATGAACATACTTTAGCATACACCATAAGCCCAGAAAAATATTCGTTATGCCTATTTGGCAAATACTCATGGTAGTACCATTTCTTAATCATGATTTTGTTAGTTTGGACAAAAGTTGTGGCATCAATTTGTAACAGTTTGCAATAACTCAAAGTTTCTGGTAATAGAAAAAAATCTCATATTTTTGCTAGTTTTGGGAAGGTGAAGTACGCAAATTACAGCAGCAATTGCAGATACTTCAAGATCATCATCGGTAAAAGTTCTTAATTCAATTGCGGCTATCTGTATAATTTAAATCAGCTTGAGTAAAGATGGAAAAGCATTCAAGTCATCTCATTGTTTGACTTTCAGGAAGCTAATGGGGGAGAGATTATCAAACCTAGGAGTCAACGAATTGTGTTTATTGGAAAATCAACTAGAGAAGAGCTTACGCTGCATTAGAGAGAAGAAGGTAACCGGCTCTCTCAGTTGTTCTTACTTTTGTTGATCATCGCACCTTCCACCATAATCATGATGCTAATATGTTTTTGGAAGGAATGATGCTAACTCTGTGTCTCATAATACATTTCAGGAACAAAGTTTAGCCAACCATATTGTACAACTCAATGAAAAGGTTCGCCAATTTTTCTATCGTTGGCGTGTGCAATTTTACTTAGCTGCAGATTACCGCGTGAAATTTACATTAATATAAGTTAAAACATTACATCCAGGCATGGCAATTCAATAATGTGAACTTATAGGGATATATCTTCCATCAAGAGAATTTTCAACTCTCCGAGGAAATAAAGCTTATACATGAACAAAACTTGGAATTAAAGAACAAGGTAACTGAGTGACTTGATTCTGTATTCGAAATTTCTTGGGGGGTTGAGATTATATAATGGTGCTCCTTGATGTTGGTTTCAGCTATATGCATTAAATGGCTCTAGTAAGGGTGCAACAAGTTATCCTCCAAGGCAGAGTATATACGAAAAGTATTAATTACAGTGCATCACTTCCAATTATATTTCAAGTATTTTTAACCTGGCAGTCTCTTCTGTTAGTTGAGTTAACAGTGTCATATGTGAATTGGATGTGCGTATATGTGTGTGTGCACGCCTGTGTAAATAAAAGCTGGCTTGTATGTTCAAAATGTTTTCACCATGATGTATTTTTAAAATTTGAGTTATACTCATAAATAATCTGAAGTATTTTTTAAGTGCTAACTGGATGGAAAAAGAAAGATTCTTGAATTTAGCTTCAGAAAAAAAAAGCAGCAGGGAGAATCAGTGGCCCCAGCTTTGTCCAGTCCTTCCAAAACACCTGAAGGTCCATACAGCTGGGCTGATGCAGCAAAAAGAAAGAATCAAACAACATAGGAGTAGTTGCACTGCATCATTAAGGACTACTTACTAAAGATCAAGTGGTGCCATGACCCAGAACACCAAATCTGGAAGCATATGGTCTTTACTCTAGTTTAATCATCCATTGCTGGCTCTAATCGAGATGGGAACACCATCACTCGCTTGGACTTCACATTTTTTGCATCGTGCTGTGTGGCCACTTTACTTGACTAACCTTAAACTGTCCTTTTTTGGATGAGCCAAGTGGAAATTTAGGTAGGACATATGTATGCTCACCTATCCAGCAACCAAAAATAACATGGTACTGCCAGCTAATCTCTACTATAACTGGATGCTACCTTTAGCACCCAAATGACAATGTTCCTGCCACACCCACCTCAATACATAGGGCTACAATTATTAGGTGTTGCAAATCACGACCAACAGATTTTCCCCAAGTGTCTGAAATATATATGAGCAACGTGGCCGATTTGTACCAAAGACATAACCGGGTTTATTAATTGCAGTATATCTATGACTTCTTAATCAATAAGATTTGTCATCTTACAGGTTAGAATATAAGGCTTACAATATTGGCATGAAAAGTTGTACCTCGATTGTCGAGAAAAAGTCATATCGCTTGTCGCCTTCCATATCAACCGTGTTCACATATAATTGTACAGTTGTACCAAGATATAAGTACACGGTTATGAAGAAAGTGTAATACACACATTTTACATGGTAATATGCTGAGATATAATTGATGGCTCCACCAAGATATGTTTAGAATAAATTAAGTGTACTGCTCACATGTTACATAGTAACATGTCGAGATACAATTGGATAGCTCTACCAAGATATAATAAATACACAATTATGAAGAAAGTGTACCACTCACTTGTCTTTGGAAGGAGTGAGGCTAAGTATTTGCGGGGTGAGCCTCTCCTTGCATGCTCACGTATGGATGGATCCCAATTCTGGAAGTCCATCCAACGGATCAAGCAGGAGATCCGCCTAGGGGTTACTTTCTGCATAGGCAATGGAGAGGGGACCTTATTTAGGCTTGACCCCTATCTTGGCAGAACCCCATTGAGGATTGGGTTCCCTAATTTCTTTGACATTTGTGTGGATCCGATGGTGCTGGTGTCTTCTGTTTCTCTCAATGGCCAATGGAACATCTTGTTCCAGTGCTCATTGGGGCAGGTGGAAGTAGTAGAGTGGGGTAATTTGCGTGCCTCCCTCCTTCCGATGCTTGCGGATTATCCGGTCACTGTTTCCTGGAGTCTTGCCACTTTGGGGGCCTTCTCGGCCGGTTTGGCATGTAAGGCGCTCTGATGGACGCCGACTATTCTTTGGGGTCCCGGAGATGAGGACTCACATCCTGTTCTCTTGCACTGCGGCTAGGTTTCTTTGAAGTTTTATCTGCCAGGCCATAGGGCCTGATTGGGAGGCCCTAGATCTGGCTAGGTTCCTTCAGACAAGAGCCAACCAGACCGGTAGGTGGAGGTGCCTCTTCAGGTTTTTGTTTGCTGTGTTAGCTTGGACTCTGGACAACGCATACTAAGATGGTGATTGAAAGGGTTTTTCTCCGACGGGCCTCTGACTCGTTCTTCAAATTCCTGGCGTTTTTGCAGCACTGGCACAGGTTGTGTAGGCAGCACGACCGTGAGCAGTTGGGACCGATGATGGGCGCACTGCATGATGTCACTCGCCGACTGGCCTCGCTATAGGACCCTTGAGTCTGTGGCCACTTGGTGGTCTTTTTTCTCTATTTCTTTTATGCTTTCCTTGGGCGTGTTTGTGTTGTTGCCCTAGCAGGACCCTATTTCTCGCCGAACTTGTAACTCTAACTCTGTGTCTCCTGATATCTTGTCAACCATATTGTACAACTCAATAAGAAGGTTCATCAAATTTTCTATCGTTGATGTGTGCAATTTTACTCAGTTGTAGATTACCGCGTGAAATTTCCATCAAAAAGTTAAAACATTACATCCATACATGGTAATTCAATAATGTGGACTTATGGGGATATATATTCCATCAAGAGAGTATTCAATTCTCCAAGGAAATAAAGCTTATCCATGAACAAGACATGGAACTAAAGAACAAGGTAACTGGAGTGACTTGATTTCATATTCAATACTTTTTCGGGGGTTGAGACTAATGGTGCTCTTGATGTTGGTTTTAGCTTCATTCATAGAATGGCTCTACTAAGGGTGCAACATGTTACCCTCGAAGGAAGAGTATATAAGAAAAGTATTAAGGTGCATTGCACCTAGTTATATGTCAAGTTTTTTTTGACCTGGCAGCCTCTTCTGGTAGTTGAGTGCAGTGTCATAAATGAAGTATTTTTCAAGTGCTAACTGGATGGAAAAAGAAAGATGCTTCAATTTAGCTTGAGAAAAAGAAAGCAGCAGGGTGAATCAGTGGCTCCAGCTTTGTCCAGTCATCCTAGAACACTTGAAGGTACATACAGCCGAGCTGATGCAGAAAAAGGGAAGAATCAAAGCAGATCAGAGTGGTTGCAGCGCATCATTAAGGACTACATAGTAAAGATCAAGTGGTGCCATGACTCAGAGCACCAAATCTGGAAGGAAATCGTCTTTACTCTATTTTATTACTCATCCATTACTGGCTCTAATCGAGATCGGAACGCGCTCACTCGTGTGGACTGCACATTTTTTGCATCCTGCTCTGTGGCCACTTTACTTCACTAGCCTTAAAGCTGTCCTTGTTTGGATGAGCCAAGTGGAAAGCTAGTTAGTACATATGTATGCTCACCAATCCAGCAACCTTAAACAACATGGTACTACCAACTAATCTTTTATAACTTGGATGCTACCTTTAGCACCCAAATGCCAATGTTCCTGCCACACACCCCTCAATAAGTATGGTTACAATTATTAGTGTTAAAAATCACAACCAATAAAATGTTTTCACAAGGGTCTGGAGTACAAACTTCACATACATTATTGTCACCACCACAAGCAAGAAATGCATTAAAGAGAAATTAAAATTGAGTTATTTATGAGCGAACAGAGGATTCATTGACATGGGCAATTCGTACCAAAGACACAGTTTATTGCTTGCGGTAAATCTATGACTACTTAATTTTAAGAGTTGGCATCTTATGCGCCAGGGCATCCGACGTACGATATTGGCATCAAAAGTCATACCTCGATTGTCGAGAAAAAGGCATGCCACTTGTCGCCTTTGTATTGACCGTGTTGAGATATAATTGGACAACTATACCAAGATATAAGTACATAGTTATGAAGAAAGCGTACTACCCACATGTTACATGGTAATGTGTCGAGATACAGTTGGACGGCTTCACCAAGATATGTTTAGAATAAATAAGTGTACCACTCCCATGTTACATGGTAACGTGTCGAGATACAATTAAATAGCTCTACTAAGATATAATAAGTACTCCCTCCGTAAACTAATATAAGAGCATTTAGATCACTACTTGAGTTATCTAAACGCTCTTATATTAGTTTACAGAGGGAGTACACAGCTATGAAGAAAGTGTATCACTCACATATACGTTCCTTGATATGGGCACACCGTTTTCTGAAAGTGTACACCCATATATTAAGTTGTACAAGCACATGGTTTTAAAGAAAGAGACAAACCAGAAACCAGAAAAAAAAAGACAAATCAGAAACCAGAAACCACTTGCCTCTCAAGGAAATGGAGCGGTTTTACCACTCCAACCTCAATTAGAAACAAATCTAAGATTTTGAATAGGTACCTAACACCATTGCTAATCTGTTTCAGTGGTTCGAACAAAAAGAGGCTGGCTTAGTAGCTAACGCCATATTGTACCGCACAACTGATGGCAACATGTCGGCAGCCAATAGGCCATCCTCGTACCCAAAAGTTAAAACTATGAACAGTCACAACAATATGTTATTATGTCCTTATCGCAGACATCGAGGAAAATAGTACGTGGTGGGCCATTCATTAACCTAATGAACAATTAAAATGGCATTTAGCCCTTTGTTTAATCCTAGCTTAGTGTTGTCTGCACATGGCGTCCCGATCCCTTTTGGTTTGCAGACCATTACAAGCTGGGGGGAAAGCTTCAACTACTAGCTAGATTGGACTTCTAGAGAGCAGAGAAGCAACAATTAGCAGCCTAGGTAGCATAATTTACTTTCACCAATCGACCGGCCTGCCGGCAGGATAGATTAGACTTCTAGAGAGCAGAGAAGCAATAATTAGCACCGGTAACTGGAAGAAGAAGAAGAAGAAGAAGAAGAGGATGGAGAGGGGGAAGATTGCGATTGAGAGGATCGACAACACGACGAACCGTCAGGTGACCTTCTCCAAGCGGCGTGGAGGGCTGATGAAGAAGGCCCGGGAGCTCGCCATCCTCTGTGACGCCGATCTTGCACTCATCGTCTTCTCCAGCACCGGTCGTCTCTACGACTTCGCGAGCTCCAGGTTTCCCAGTTAATTGATTAGTTCCTGCACCCTCCTCATCCTCTCAATTACTTAATTTTATGTCTCTTATTTTGGTATGTGTTTGTAATTTTTGTTGTCTGTATCAGCGGCATGGAGGCAATACTAGAGCGCTACCAAGAGGCCAGACAGGAACATTGTGGAGTCTTGAATCCAACATCAGAGGCAAAGGTATGTATGCATGATAGCTTTTACATGGTCACACATATATTTATTATTTACCCAAGAAAATTAAGTGGTGAAACAAATGGTAATCAAGCTTGGATGATGATCTAGCAGTAAGATCTCTAATGCATGGGTTGTAGCTTTTATCCTCTTCACGCTTTATCCTCTGGTGCATGGTTTGGGATTTGATCTTTTATTTCGTAGTGTTTCAAACTACACCAATATGAATGTGTGTATCAAACTATCAATTGGTGCAGAAACTCTTTGGTTAGAAACTCGTTGGTTAGAATTCCTATGTTTTCTAATCTTATATTGACGGTGTTACCGCCCAGGGTTACCTCAACATGAGGGTAGTCAGCCCAAAGTAGGCTGTCCCGAGGACCCCTAGGCCGGTTTCGCATGGGCCATCATGCTGGCCCATCGTCTCTGTAGAAGGAAGATTCTAGAAGTCTTGCCTTACAAGATAAGGAAGAAAGATCTATGGAGGATTGTCCTCTACCGATGTAGCCGACTACGAATGTGTAATCCTAGGGGCCATGGTATCTTATATAAGTCAGGGCCGAGCAAGTTGATAGACACCTTACAATAAGTTAGAATCCCTTGATTATAACCTGTACTATGTACACACCTATAAATCAATGCAACACGAGTAGTAGCCGACTAGAAAGATCTGCATTTGGAGAATCAAACATATCAAAGAGGCCATAGAAGCCTCTTCGGTTTCGGACTATCAATACATAGCAACAGAAAAAATGGATGTCATGTCAGATTAACTCCTATAGAAACTGAATACACGTCATTCTATAATAACCTATTTGGTTGTACCACATAATAAATACCAGGAAATTATCTGAAACAATTGGGGACATGACATAGTTATCATAGAAATAAATAAAAATTCTATGAGGTTACTCAACTGGAATTACTTTTGAGCCACATGTAGAGGAGAAAATAGGATTTCCCACGTTTTTCTAATCCTACAAACCAAAACAAATAGTAAGGAACGAAGTCGTCCAATGTTCCGAGTACTAAATTTCTTTAAACCGATGCAGACCCTAAAAATGTTCCATATATGGTGGGGGAATGCTCCTCGCCCGATGTGTACCATCTCTCTCTTAGGAATATTTAGAAAATCTCAACCAACCCGCACGATCCCTGCCTTTTCATGAACTTTTTCAATAATGGTCATTATTTGTTGGCTCATAATATAGCATCAAGAGGATACAAACACAATTGGAACGCTCCTTATCATTTCATTAACTAGAAAAAGAACTGGCCAATTAAGTAAGAAAACTTGCCAACATTGCGGTTTGAATATATCTCTTATAAATATCCCCCCATGGCTATTACAATATCCATCCATGGTGACATGACTTGTAGCTCCAAGCATGTTTTGTTTTCTCAGGCGTGACCCGAGCTACCTAAGATTGAGATATCTGATGCATGACACTCCGAATCATTCCTAAACATATCTAGCCATACCACATATGGTTAGAAATACCGTAGGAAGATAACAACCACTATATAACCTCCAAACCATCTTGTTTGGTAGCTAGATTGTCATATTCGGCTACTAGTTTGTGGCACATTTTGTTCCATTCTTCAATTCTGGAAATATATATTACTCTTCCATTAGTGAAGCGCAGCCCCCGCGTCATCCCCACTAGGGCGACTCGGGCGGCGCCCTAAACCCAGCCGCCGGGGGCGCACACTCCCTCCTCCCCTCCCTCCGCCGCCGCAGGGGGACGCCGTCGGTCTAAGCCCGGGGGCCGACGGCGGTGGTGGAGGCCATCGCCTCTCTCCCACGGATCTGGGGTTGTGCGGGGCCCTGAATCATGTGGAGGCGCACCCGATCCGATCGGCAACGGCGATGGCGGTGGCGAGGAGGCGCGGGCTGCGGGCGCGGCGGCCAGCCATGTTCGGGTGGCGGCGGCGGTGCGCCATCTGCCTTTGGATCAGCGGCGGCGGCGTGGAGGGCCTTGTGGTCGCGCCGGCGGCATCTCTGGTCAGATCTATTCTGACCGGTGCAGTTGGCAGTGGTGGTCATCTCTTCCGTCAGAGGTGGTCGTCCTGCGGCTGGGTGGTCGGAACTCGAGATTCATCATCTAGTCCCGACTACGAGTCGGGGAGATATAGTTGCTGATGAAAACCGAGCCGTTGGCGGGCGATGGCGGCATTTTGCGCCGTTACCTTGATGAAGGCACCGTCGTGTAACTGTTGTCGACTCACTCGTGCTGCTTCGGGGGAAACCCTAGGATCTGGTCTACCAGATCGGACGATGGCGGTACTACGGTGCCGTTTCTCTCTTGGGAGCATCATTTGTGGAGCAGCGCTGGAAGACAAAGGCAGGAGGTGGAGCGGCTTCGTCTTGCACGGAGCTTCAGTGGAGCTGTCAAGTCATGCCTGGCCGACAGGTGCTACGCTGAGTCATGCCTGGTTGGCAGGTGCTACGCACGACAGATCTCCAGAGTCTTTGTGTCTGGACGGATGAGCGCAGGGTGGTGGCGCCGTTGGGTGCCATGGTGGCATCGACTGATGTCCGGACTGTCAAGGATATGCGGATCTCTCTCCCGAAGATGGGTCAGTGGTCCGATGATGACGGCGGCTTCTAAACGTGTGCATGTGGTGTGCGCTTTAGGTAGCCTGCACAGGTTGTTGGTCCTGATACATTATGTGAATGGATCGGTGACGACACCGGTTTTAGATATGGGGAGTGAGAGCACTCCACATCATCGAGTTTGTAGATGTGAGTGGTGGCTTCGGGTGGATTGATGTATGTTCTTGTCAGACCTTTATGAAATAATTAATAAAGATGGCTGCATGCATCAATTGGTGCAGAGGCCGGGGGTTTAACCTCCTTCTAAAAAAATATTACTCTTCCATGTGTAGGCATTTTTAATTACATTGTATCATTACAAAGATATCAAACTTTGACCTTGTTACCAAAAGGATAGAAAGTTCAAAAACGTGGACAAACAAAGATGAGCAAGCCAAACAAGATCATTGTAAACACTCATAAGCTCATCACTGCCAAACCATGCAAAACATGACATGAACTTCCCACTAATCTAGTCGGGCTTCTTTGCAATTCATGCTATACGATAGTCAAAAAAGAGACAATGAATGGTCTTTGTTCATAACATCTACAAATAGTATCCAACTGTGATATTTGTTTAACAAAATTATCCTTAATTAGCACAACTTTTTATAGAGAACAAACAAAAAACTTTATCTCTAAATATAATTTGAGACACCATAAATTTTTTGACAAAAATTTACCCTCTTATCCATGAAAGCCGAACACATCAAGCACACAGAGGAAACCCCAGAAGTGTGAAGATCTCATTTAAGCAAGTCATGGTTTGTACACCACACATCCGCAATCTCGAGGACAATTTGATTCGAGTCTGCTAAATGTTGACCAGTGGCAGCTCTACAAAAATTCTCCCATTGGTTCTCAGCTCCAATAATCATAGAAGGAGTGACATTCCTATAACAAACAATACTAATATCAAGGATTGGGGGAGGGGGGGGGACCCCAAAAGGCCTATCCCTGATATAGCTATCCTCCCGAAACAGAATTTTGGCCACTCACACACTAAATGATAAAAAATGAACAAAAGTATCTTTAACCTTCATGAGGCCCTTTGGAAATTGGGAGTCAGTGGTTTGTCTTCAACCATTCAGATTGCCTTTTGCCCAAAATACTTATTACTATGTAAGAAAAGCTACCACAATCCGCACTTGGTTAGCAACTTAAACAACCATTTACTCAAAAGACACATATTTTTTACTTCTAGATCATGAAAGGAAAGGCTACACCCATCTTTAGGGATACATAGTGTTGTTTCTATGAAAACAACCCTCGACTGGGGGTATCTTAATAATTCAATCAGATGTAAACTTAGTGACAATGGACTTATAGCGAAGGTCATCATACGCTAAAACAAATAAACAAAATGACGTTTTTTTAAAGGTTTCGTCACCTCCATGGAGTGTGGTCTAGTCCTATTTACGAAGGCCTCGGGGAAGGGGGGGTGGATGGTCGCAAGCTCCAAGTTCTAAAGGGACTCCTCAGAACTCTCTACTAAAATCCTTCCAAGGTCGATCCGAGTTATGACACGACTCCTTGGAATCAAGCCTAGAATGACTTAGAGCTACTGAATATGTCCTAGAGACCTAGCCCCCCTGAGTTTGCTGAAGTGAGAGTGAATGAGAGTACATCCCACGAGGGGCCTTATATAGGAGAGGGTACCTTGATAAATGACCAAAACTATCCATGGTGGTGATAGGTAGGAGAGGTAGGATTGTAAGTCTAGCTCCACGAGTCCATGAAAGACTAGTCAAAGTTGAAGGTGTCAATATTCCATGGTGCGCCACTCTCTTTCATCCACGCATGAGTGGGCCTTTGGCTAGTTGGGCCTTGATGTTGTCCATTTGTTTTGCCTTCTCCTTTGATTTGTTGACCATGAGAATTTAATTGGACTTGTATTGACCACCTTAGACCTTGTTGATCGATTTGGACTTTTGTTGACTAGCCATGTAGGACTATAATTCGGACCCAAGGAAGGATTATTTTTTCCTTCAACACATAAAATTTCCCACCATGCTAAATGTTACCTTTTCATATATTGATTCAATGCCAAAATAATTGAGAGCGATAGTAGCCTAGCCTCTCCCAGACAATCCTTGGGTTCTCTTGAAAAGATATCATAATATAGGATGGGGCAGTACTTATCACAAAATTAATCAAGACCAAACACCTTTGATACGAAAAACTCTTGTGTTACCCAATACTAAGACACTCCTCAAAGCGATCTTCTATAACCTTCTAGTTTTGATTTGAAAGCTTGCGGTAGTTTATCAGAGTACCAAGGTACTCAAAGGGGTAAGAACTCACCTCACACCCAAAAGGTTGCGTATACTAGAGCCCAACTCCTTGTCTTTTCCAAAATAATACAAGTAGCTCTTATGGAAGTTAATCTTCAACCCAAAGGGTGCTCAAACACGCACATGATTAGCTTGATATTTCCCAATTTAGCCAAATCAAGATACATAAAAAGGATCATGTCATCATTTTTCCCCATGTAAGTGTGCACTCCATTACACTCGACTTTTCGATGATACTACTGCTGCAGAATGATTCAGTATTGACCAGTACTAAAACATCATACCAATAGGTGTGATCGCCTGTTAGTAACAAAATGCCATTGGAACCTAAGGCCGCAATTGACGGGCCTACTGCCCATCAATGGTGGCCATGACAAGAGTAAAAAGTATTGGGCCAAGCCCATAGATCGAGCTCATAGGTCGATCATTGCGCGTCGTCATACCACTGTCTCCCATGAGCTCCCCTTGCTATCTGCTGACCGTTTTTTCTACGCCCTCCCGAACAATGCGGAGAAGAGGCAGCATCTCCCGCCCCAGATGGTGGCAAGGAGGCTCACCAGTGGCATGACCGGCACGATGGCTTTCACGGGGGCCAACACATGGTAGGATCCTCGGAGGGTTGCCATAGGGTAGGCTCATCGGATGGGTGACACAAGGTATGCTCATCACCATGTTTAAGTGGGATCGTGGGATGGCACTATTGAAGCCAGAGAGAGGTGAAGGCAAAGGTGGGGGGATGGATCAGTGAAGATGGGAGGGATCGGGGAGAGAGAGAGAGAGAGAGAGAGGGTGGTAGGATATGCGAAGTAGAATGGGTGAGTTTTCTATGTGCTGCAAGAAAATGGGCTTTAGGTTTTTCTATCAGGCCAATTTTTGCACTAATGGGCCCTTTTTTTAGAAACACCTGTAATTTTATTAATAATGGTAACCATTACAGTCACACTTCTTCGGATCCATAATCCAGGAAATTACGAAGTAAATCCTACAACTAAGAATTACAACAAAATTATAATGAAATTTCTTGGAGACATCTTCTTCGTAGTATCAATCCTTCTAAGACGAAAAGCTACCAAGACTACAATAAAAAGACTACAGTTGGACGGACTTGATTATCAATAAAGATTTCTGAAAGCCCCTTGAGATGCCCATCCAAAAATATGAGAAGCCATGAGCGATGAGCCTACTTGGGCTGGGGATGAACCCCTAGAAGTGCAGACTGTTGAACCACATAGTCACATCATAGAAAGATTCCAACCCCACAAAGAACCAAACTAACAAAAGCAACATGATACATAAACTAATCAGATTTGATTAATCGAATCAGCAAGGACATACACCTCTCTGGCTCCATGGGACCGCTATAAAACATCAAGATGGCAGCCGGAGGTAAGGGGTCGAGAAGTTTCCTCCCAGATGGCGGGTAGTGCTCCAAGCTAGTTGTGGGTGGATGACAGTTGTCGATGAGGATTGAATGTTCACTAATGGGACCTTAGTGTCAATTATCGTTCTTGGGTTGTATACCACCGACTTTTTTGGCCTGTCACTCGCCTCATGCATCACAAACAGTAGTTTATCATTGACATGCCAAATATGTAGCCCATCAATGGTGACATTTTCAACTGAATGTTCTAGATGCCCGCTTACGAGTCATTATGCACTGGTACACTAGGCGAGGAAGCATGGCTATGGATCTCCTAATTAACATGGCATGCTTCTTATTTGTATCTTATTTCATTTCTATCTGTTGGGCAGTCATGGCAGAGGGAGGTTACAACCTTGAGGCAGCAAGTGCAGAACTTACAACACAATAATAGGTAAAGATAATATTCTTTGGTTGGTATTACCCATGCACTGAAATAATTTCCCATTAGTAGAACCATCAAGAAGTTGTTTTTTGAGTTGTTTCATATGCAAATTAATTACACAAATAGAGTGCACCATACTGCCATGGATGTCAAGATGTCTGACTTGAAGATCCACTAGTAGCATCTTTTGTTGTGATGAATGGAGAAGCTAGCTAGGTAGCTAGCTGTTAGTGACACTGTTAAACAATGTACCCTCTGATGGTAGGCAACTATTGGGAGAGGAACTATCTGGTTCCACTGTTCGGGATCTACAGTTTCTCATGAACCAAGTAGAGAAGAGCTTGCATTCCGTATGAAAGAGAAAGGTGCCCCTTTTCTTTCCCCTTTTCCTTCCCTTCACTTTCTTTTTATTTATTTATTTCTGTTTCAGACATGCTTTACTTGTAATTGATTTCTTTAGGAGCAAGTTATGGCTGAGGAGATCCACGAACTCAACCAAAAGGTTCATTAAATCTTCTTCCTATGTTCTTGCTTCTGTTGTTGTTGGTGTTGAAATAGCTTAATTAGCACCGATTCTTGTATATGTGCCTGCTATTAGCAGCTGAGGTATGATGAGATGGAATTTGCTTTTGTAGGGATTTCTTGTTCAGAAGGAAAATATAGAACTTGGCAAGAAGTTGAGCATTGCTCATGAGCGAAACATAGACCTGCAAAAGAAGGTATGAAATGTCATAGATTCTCATGTGTACTAAATGAGTGCTAGCTAATAAATCCTGGTTTGTCATCTGGAAGTCTATAAATACTTTGAAAATAATCGTCAATGAACCACATGCTATAACAATATAACATATGAGAGTGGTTTTTCAGCTCCCGGGTGACCCTACACCCTCTATGAACAGTAAATTTAAATAAATTAGAAAAAATCAAGAAAAATTGAAACTTTGCAATGTCAAATATGATCAAACTTTGTAGTTGCTTGCAAGTTTTCATGCCAAAAAAATATTCGAGGAGCTCTACACAAGAAAAAGACCTCATTGCTTGAAGTTTTGAGCACTTTTAGCACTGAAATCTGAAACTCGTGTGTACACCTTTCTCTACATGATATTTTGTTATGAAAATTTGAAAGAACCTAGAAAGTTGAACCTAGAAAGTTTTGAGCACTTTCAATTTACTGTTCATAGAGGGTGTAGGGCACCCGGGAGCTATCACACCTTTCTCTATAACATATATGGATGCTTTAGCAAATCCTTGAAAATATGACCACACATATATGATTTATAAAAGAAGAGACAAATTTGAAGGATTAGTATAGCACCCATGCATATATGCAGATGCTTTGGGCACATCTAACATTTTAATATTCTCTGGTGTATTTTATTTAAGTGCACATCCTCTATAGCTTAACAGAATCATATGCATGTTTTCCTTTGTGGAAATGAGGGCAAGCCGCAAGCAGCAATCATATTCAAGTAAAAATATAAATGTTTCAAAAGTCTGATATGGACAAACTAGAAATGCATGCACACACACACAAGGTAATAAATTATAATGTAGGGCGACTAGATTCAAATTATACAACAGTTCTAGCTAACATAGCATGACATTAGGTCATGGTTTTAAATAGCGCGCTATAGCTTCACTATAGCATTTACAAGAGATCTTGCGCTAAGGGACTTTTATCCAAACACATGAACAAACATTTTAAATAGCACGGTATAGCTATAGCGTTTAGAAGAGGTCCACCACTAAGAGGTGTAGCGCACTATTTAAAACTATGCATTAGGTTCATTTTTATTTTGTTGCAAGCATGTTAGGAAACTGATACCTGATAAACTAATGTGTATTGATTAGCTTTCTGGGGCCATGAGATCGAGTGAGCAGCAAGCCAGCAGAAGCACCTCAAAAGCTGCTGGCGGATTATTATTGTCGACTAGAGCATGTGAACCAAGGATTATTATTGACCTTGAGTTGTGTCAGCAGGAGCATGAGAATGAATAACACCTATTACCTCGTCCACTACATGCTAGTAAGTCATTCATGTTCAATTGCATTATTAAAAAGATATATGTGCCTAGTCGCATGCCAAACCACATTATTAACCAAAATTTATGTATTTGCATGAAACTGCAGCTTCAACTTGTATTGTCAGTGCACGCGTGGACGATGGAAGCTCGATTATCAAATTAATTATATGGTTTCGGTGTAATTTGCATAGGGAGTTAACTAACATATATGCGTGGAGTGCAGAACTGCAGATTAATGTTAAACAAAACAAATCTCAATGAGAAGACGAGAGAAGATCATATGCTTCCTCCGATCTATATAGTAATTGTCACTGATTTAGTACAAGTGTACGCTGGTGAATAAATTAATGCATCATCAATTTGATTTGACCCAGTTGCAATTGTTCCACTGCCGGTGTCATTCTGATGTGCTTCTAATCATCGAGTAGCTTCGATGTAAATTTTGCTACTGATGATGCCAGCATGCTTGTTGGTTATATGACAAAGTTTTATTGCTTCTCTGTGTCTCCGACTAGGCTTTGATCTATTGTAAACCGAACAAATTGAAATTGTATGCAACAGATGAATTGTTGTGTTTGGCCTGTTAGCAATGGTTATAAAATGTCACTGGCCACATGAAAGACATAAATGTTTAGTTTGGCCATATTAGCATTATTGTAACACCGAGCAAGTTTAGTTTATTTTTTGAATTGTTGTTGTTAATATCGTACATGGTGTATTTATTTTGATAATTGGAGGGGTGACGTTACAGTGTGCCTCAAGCAAATTGGTCATCACGGTACATATCCACCATGTTCATTCAACCAAACAGAAAATTGGCTCGCCCCCAAGCAGTTTACACTAAAATAATTGAAATGACCATCAACAGTGTATTGCCATGGACTAGGGTAATGGCTTTCTCAGGGAAATTCGGCCAGTGGACAGTGCATTTGGTTTGTATTTGTTGTTACATAATATATACTACTGTAAAGCTGGGGTCCATTCCCAAACACACATCATAAAAGTCCTGTTTTTTCAAACACATATGTAGACGCAACGATAGTACTGCTTATTTCCTAATTATATGTATAGACATCCTGAATAGAAGGAAAAGTGTGTGCGTTGGCACTCAACTGATGCCAATAACAACACATTTGATTTCACATTGGTGGCAAAAAGGTCATTGAATTTTGGAGTCCCAACAATGCAAAATGGATCCTGGGCTCCAGTGAGCCCTTTTTTTCTTCCAACAATCCAAATTTCAATTCAAAAGTTTCATTTTTTTTTCTAATCAGGTAGATCTATACGTTCACACTATGTTTCTGTGAATTATAGTCAAGAAAACTATTCTTTTGTGGCCTACACAAACGGACAATCATGCTCGTGGTTTCACTATGGTTAATGGAGCCAGGGATCACTCCCTGTTTTCTAAAAAAAAGATAATTATGTGAATCTATAATAGATATATTATTTGTTATTATAGATCTATAAATATGAACTTTTTGTAGCCCATAAATAGAGATATGACTTAATGAAATTTATAGTGAACATATATACATGTTCAAGTGGATTTGTTTGGAAATTTGAAAACTTTAAATCCCTTATTATTTTAATGGTACATGCCCACGATTTTCTGGAGAATATAAAAATATATACCATGACGCTCACTCTGATTCAGTATTATGCTTGATTATTCTGACAGCCACCATCGACACCATGAAGGTCATCCTGCGGATACAACGGCAGGACGGCATACATGGTAATTTTCTTGCAAACTGGTGGAAATGAAAATGCATATTCTTTACTGTTAAATATTTTATAACAGCACTTCCAAATCTGCACCTAACCATATATCAAGCATTGTTCCGAACAAACTACATCAAAGGTAATTTCTGCAACTCAATTCTGAACATATATCAGTAAGTACACTATAGTGTTTTCTGTCACTCAATTCTGAACATATATCAAACTACAGTATAGTAATTCACATTCAGAAACTGATTTGAACAGATTAAACTGCATCAATTCGCCTCACTCAATTTGCTGGTGTAAAGACAGCAATAGTACTGCTTATTTCCTAATTATATGAATAGACATACTGAATAGAAGGGAAAGTGTGTGCCTTGGCACTAAGTGATGGCAACAGCAACACATTTGATTTCACAATGATTTTAGTCAAGAAAACTATTCTTTTTATGTTCTACACAAAAAGACAATCATGCTCGTGGTTTCATTCTGGTTAATGGAGCCAGGGATCACTCCTTGTTTTTCTAAAAAAAAGAAAATTATGTAAATCTATAATAGATATATTATTTGTTATTATAGATCCACAAATATGAATTTTGTGTAGCACATACATAGATATATGTCTTAATGAAATTGACAGTAAGCATATATACATGTGTAAGTGGATTTTGTTTGAAAATTTGGAAACTTTAATCCCTTATTATTTTTATTATCTTCATACTAGGCTCCATGTTACACGCCTACGGTTTTCTAGAATATATAAAAATATATACCTTGACGCTCGCTCTGATTCAGTATTGTGCTTGATTATTCTGACACCCACCACCGGCACCAACATGACGCCAATTGATCTGGCTGCCCAGATCCATGGGAGCATACCCTCACAAGCCTGCCGTTGGCAGGACAACGATCTTTGTGAGATGAATGTGTTTACGACCCCTCTTGTTCCAATGTAGATCAAGTAGGTTTTTCTCTTTGAGCTGCCTCTCTACGACGACCACACAACCAGAGGAGCTCATGTGTTCATGACGCATGTGCAGTAGAATTTTCGAATCCATCGTATGACTAAAGATATTCTCCACTAAAAATCATCAATCCAAAAGTACTCTACAAATTTGTGACCCTAGATATTATATATTTTGGAATACGTTTCAGTCAGAGGAACAAGATGCACATATATCCTAATATGTGGTGTTTTCAGGCACTCTGAATTTTCTGTTTTTTCTAAACTTCTGTCCTTATCACTTGACATATGTGCGTGCTAATTAATTTTGGACCAAAACAATCAAGTGGCGGAAGTATCTAGACTTGCCTCAAAGTCGGAAAGTGTGTACTTGTGGTCAATGGAATCATGAGAATTATATGTGTGTCCTACGGGTCGCAATGGCACCTACGCTATGATTTACCGCAAATTCAGCTCACTCCATAAATAACTTGTGACTTAAAGAATCAAAATACACATTATATTTTGAAATGGATGGAGTACCCCATATATATAACTTGTGATTTCTAAACGGAATTTGTACCACTGACGACAAAGTGGTGCTACATGCACATTGGCAGGAATCGAATCCGCTCTGATATTTGTGTGGGTCGGGAGGCCAACCTGTAAAAACTAATACAAGGTATGACGTTTACCGGATTCAAAAACCTCGTACGGTACACACAAGAAACATCCATTTGCAAGAAAAATATTGTTCACAGATTCCAGGGAGTAGCAAGTTGCATGATTTACTAGTAAGGGAAATGACTGTGCTCATTGATCAGCATGCACTTTGTCTCCCCAATTTGCTGATTGCATAGTTAATCTGCAAGTTGCATATATATTTGGATGAGTTGATAACTATACTTGCCTTCCTTCAGTTCATTCATATATAGGGCCTGCAGGGCAGTACATGCTCACACACAACCATCTATTAACTGGACCACTGGAGTGAAGAGCTAGCAGATAATTAAGGAGTTGAGTGAATAGAATACTTAATTAAGGATATCGAAGAGCTATCATTGCAAAGGGAAAGATTGTGATTAGGAGGATTGAGAACAAGAGCAGCAGGCAGGTCACATTCTCCAAGCGCCGCCGTGGGCTGTTGAAGAAGACAAGTGAGCTGGCCATCCTCTGCGATGTCCAGGTCGGCGTCATCGTCTTCTCCTTCACCGGTCGCCTCTATGAATATGCCAGCTCCACCACCACCACCACCATGGGCATGCCTTCCATGATCCATAAGTACCAATCTGCACAGTAGCACCAGCATCAACTGCTGAATCCAGTGTCACAAATCGTGGTATGAACGCATATTGCCTGGTAGCCTTGTTAACTACTCTGACCGTTCCAAAATAGATGATGTTTTAGATAATGACAGTTTTCAATGAACCAATTTGACGTTTTTATACAAATAAGTTGGTAAAATTACAGAACTGTAAAATGTGCGATAGCGTGAAGCGTCGTACCCTGTTGGGGGCGCGCCTTCGTGTTAATATAGGCAGGGGCTTATCCCTGGATATGCATACAAGTTGTTGAGCAAGATTACATCTTGGAGAGGAAGGAAGAGATAAGAGATAAAGGGATAGATTACATGCGGTTCAAGAGAATCCCTAACTACCTCCTAGCTAACCTCCTGCCGAAGGGGCTTCATATTGTAACGTGACAATGATCGTGACATGATGTTTAACACCCTCCCTTAATCACAACTTGGACAAGTTGAGATTACGTTTAAACTCTTCATAGCTCCGTGTAGGTAACGCTTTGGTGAAGCCATCTGCAAGCTGATCTTTTGAGTGAACAAACCGAATTTCCAATTGTTTATTAGCAACACGTTCTCTGACAAAATGGAAATCAATCTCAATATGTTTTGTTCTGGCATAGAAAACTGGATTAGCAGAGAGATATGTGGCACCAAGATTGTCACACCACAAACATGATGCTGGGATTCGTCTTATGTCAAGTTCTTTGAGAAGAGACTGAACCCATATGATCTCTGCGGTTGCATTTGCTAATGCTTTATATTCTGCTTCTGTACTAGACCTGGATACCGTAGCTTGTTTCTTTGCACACCAAGATATAAGGTTAGGTCCAAAGAAAATTGCAAACCCACCTATAGACCGTCTGTCATCTAGACATCCTACCCAATCAGAGTAAGAAAAAGCGCTAACTAAAGTGGACGAAGACTTGCTGAAAGTAAGACCAGTATTCAAAGTGTTTTTGATGTATCTGACTATACGCTTAGCTGCAGTCCAATGAACTGAGGTGGGAGCATGAAGGAACTGGCATACTTTGTTAACAGCAAAAGAAATATCCGGTCTTTTAAGAGTCAAATATTGGAGTGCACCTACTAGACTTCTGTAGTTTGTGCTATCCTCTTGATTCAAGGGATCTCCTTCTAGAAGAGACAGTTTTTGAGAGCTAGACAAGGGAGTGGGCGATGGTTTGCAACCTTGCAACCCAACTCTTTTAACCAAGTCAGTAGCATACTTTTTTTGAGAGAGATGAAGATCATTACCATGTTTCTTGACTTCAATCCTTAGGAAGAAATGCAAGTCTGCTAGATCCTTCAAAGCAAATTCAGCATTCAGATCCTTTAATAGTCCTGCCACTGCCTCATTAGATGAGCTTGTAACAATTATATCATCAACATAAATAAGTACAAATATAGATGTATTTGACTTATTGTATATGAATAGTGAAGTGTCAGACTTGGAAGGAATGAAACCGAGTGCTTGCAACTTGTGACTGAGCATGGAGTACCATGCCCTAGGAGCTTGCTTCAGACCATAGATGGCTTTATCAAGCCTACAGACATGAAATGGAGACTTTTTGTCCTCAAACCCAGGAGGCTGTTTCATGTAAACCTCCTCTTCCAGAACACCATGAAGGAACGCGTTCTGCACATCTAGTTGTCTGAGACTCCATCCCCTTGAAACAGCAATAGACAGAACAAGACGAATGATAGCAATTTTTACAACTAGACTAAAGGTATCTTCGTAGTCTATGCCATACCTCTGTTTAAAACCTTTTGCAACCAGTCTTGCTTTATAGCGATCTATGGTTCCATCAGACTTTGTTTTGATTCTGAACACCCATTTGCAATCTATCAAATTTTTACGTTGCTTTGGGGGAACCAGATGCCATGTTTTATTTCTCTTAAGAGCCATGTATTCTTCTTCCATAGCCCCTTTCCACTTTGTATCACCAAGTGCTTCTTGCAGAGAAGTCGGTTCACCTGTGGTACATGCCATGCCAAACTTGGTAATGTGTTTATAATTAACAGGTTTAATTACCCCTTTTTGAAGACATGTACGTGTTTGTGAAACAGGCACAGCCGCGGAATGCACAGAAGATCCATCAGCAGACTCGGATCCTGATCCAAATCTTGCTGCAAGAGGAGTTGTTGTACCGGGATCTTCTGTGGCGTCGGCTGGTGGAGGTGAAGCAGAATCCAGCGCAGAAGATCCCGAGCATGCCCCCGCCAGCGGCTCGTCAGGGCGCATTGATGGCGCCGACTGACAGAGATCGGCGCTGGATCCCGAGCCGGTAAGCTGGACAGACCGACCAGCCGACTGTCGCGTGGGATGCCGCGCGTAGCATTGGTCCACCCCCGTGGGCCACCGATTCAGAGGCGGCCCAGTGGCGGACGGGGATTGGTGCGGGCCGGTGTCCTCCACTTGGCGAATGGGAGAGCCCCGCGTGGCAGGAGCGGGGCTGGCGCTGCCGCGGTTGTCTCCTGGCGCAGAACCAGAGGCACTGATTCCCTGCTGCGGCGCCGATCCCGCTGAAGATTGCGTAGCAGGCTGCTGCGGCGGCGATCTCGAGGGGGATATGCTCCCTGGTGCTGGGCACATAAAATGTTGCCTGTTTAACGTGATTTTTTCACCGTTTTGAGTGATCTCGGCAGCATTTTCTTGTCCTGTTTCACCACAAAGCTCAGCCAAACTGTTATGAGGGTCAGTCAATATTGAATCATCACAATTATTTCCCCGTTGGTCAACGCCGGTTAGATGAGATGGTAGGAGAAGGATTTCTTGGCGAAGAATAGCACCGGCGTTTGGATGAAGATCAGAAAACAGGATTTTTGTCTCATCAAAAACTACATCACGAGAAATGTATACTCGACCAGTAGTGACATCAAGGCATTTAACGCCTTTTGTGTTGAGCATTGTACCCTATGAAAACACACTGTTTGGATCGGAACATGAGCTTACGTTTGTTGTATGGGCGTAGATTTGGCCAACAGGCACACCCAAACACACGAAGAGTGGTATAATCAGGTTTGGCATGAAGGAGACGCTCCATAGGCGTTTCATTATTAATGACACGACTAGGTAACATGTTTATGATGTGTACTGCCGTAAGAAAAGCCTCATCCCAGAATTTCAAGGGCATAGATGCGCCTGCTAAAAGAGAGAGACCAACCTCTACGATATGACGGTGTTTGCGTTCAGCAGACCCGTTCTGTTGATGAGCATGTGGGCATGACACATGGTGAGAAATACCAAGTTTTTGGAAGAAGGAATTCAACTTTTCGTATTCCCCTCCCCAGTCGGATTGGACAACAATGATTTTGCTATCGAATTTTCTTTCAACGAGTGCTTGAAAATTTTGAAACACTTGAAAAACATCGGATTGTTTCTTAAGGAGATAGATCCAAGATAATTTACTATAGTCATCAATAAAACTTACGTAGTAAGTATGTCTACCAATAGAAGAGGGGTCAGCACCCCAAACATCGGGAAAAATAAGTTGCAATGGTTTGGTAGAAACACTCATAGAGATGGGATATGGAAATTGATGACTTTTATCTCTTTGGCAAGAATCACAAACTGTTTCAACATTACGCTCTCCAACATATGGGAGCTTATTTTTCCTAAGCACTCGTTCTATTAAAGAAAAAGATGCATGCCCTAATCGATCATGCCACCGGGTTGAAGATAACTTGGTGACACCACATGTTGTTTTATTGAATCTCCTAAGCTTGGGAATCAACGGATATAGCCCTCGAACGCATCTACCTCGATAGAGGATTTTCTTCATGACCTGATCTCGGATCAAAAAGAAATAGGGGTGAAACTCAAGAAAAACATGATTATCAATGGCAATGCGATGAACGGAAAGGAGATTCATTGAGGCTCTAGGGACATGCAAGATTTTCCTAAGATGGATTTTTCGGCGAGGGGTTTTAATAATTGAGTGACCAATATGACGTATTCTCATTCCTTCTCCATTTGTGGCATGGACTTGCTCCGGACCGCGGTATTTCTCCCTCATGGTGACTTTCTCCAACTCGCCGGGGATGTGGTTGGTAGCACCACTGTCAACATACCAGTTGGTGTCGACTCCGTATGAGGCCTCCGCCCCGCCAGCAACTTTTTCATCTTGAGATGAGTCTTCATCCTCTTCAAACCGGTACCAGCAATCCTTTGCTGAGTGCCCCGGTTTTCCATAGATCTGGCACCGGATGGTGTCAGGGCGCGACTTGGGGGAGGTCCGACGGCCCTTGGAGTTGGTGTAGGAGGGCCGCCCACCGCCGTTGTTGTTGCCAGGGCCGTGGGAGTTGCTGGTGTTGCCGTTTCCGCCGCTGCCAGTCTTGCCTTTCTGCGGTGGCCCGCGGTAGCGTGATCCACCACCGCCACCTCCATGACCGCGAGTAGCGGCGTTGGCCGACGACTTGAAGCCGCCATTCCCCTGGAAGAGCGCAACACACTGGTCGAAGTTACTCATCTGGGAGAAGAGTTCATCGAGCGTGACAGGCTGTGTGCGCGCGTCGAGGGCGGAGAAGAGAGGCTGGTACTCCATGTCGAGGCCAGCGAGAATGTAGGAGACTAGCTCGCCGTCTTGGAGAGGCTTGCCCGCACCAGCAAGTTCATCCGCAAGCGAACACATGTATGCAAAATACGTCGCCACGGACTGCGTTCCCTTCTGCGCATGTGAGAACGCGATGTGGATGTTGTTGACCCTGGACAGCGATTGCGAGGAAAACATCGCCGCCAATGCCGCCCAGAGCTCATGCGCATGATCAATAGAGGTGACCTGCACTAGTACTTCTTTGGTCAGATTGTTCAACAGATAACCTAGTACCTGTTGATCTTCTCGGATCCAAACCGAGTGGAGGGGATTGGGAATCATCTCCTCTTTCCCATCCTTGTCCTTGGTGACGACTTGCTTGGCCGGCTCCGGTGTGGTTCCATCCACGTATCCGAAGAATCCCGCTCCTCTGATCTGCGGGGTGATTTGGGTTCGCCAGAGGACATAGTTGGTGTAGGACAGCCGCTCGGTAACTTGGCCCGAGAAACTAGAGTTGGCGGCGGCAGAGGAGGCCATGGAAGCGAGCTTTGGTGGAAGAAACCTAGCGAACTAGATGTGATGGAAGAGATGGGCTCTGTATACCATGTGCGATAGCGTGAAGCGTCGTGTTAATATAGGCAGAGGCTTATCCGTGGATATGCATACAAGTTGTTGAGCAAGATTACATCTTGGAGAGGGAGGAAGAGATAAGAGATAAAGGGATATATTACATGCGGTTCAAGAGAATCCCTAACTACCTCCTAGCTAACCTCCTGCCGAAGGGGCTTCATATTGTAACGTGACAATGATCGTGACATGATGTTTAACATAAAATAGTTGTCATGACAAATGTAATGATATTATGTTAGTTTTTTTGCGGTGGAAAAAGGAGCTTTATTAAACAATGATAGGAGTACAATCAACAGCCAGCAAGTTATTCAGAGCCTTTGGGGCATCCTGCAACCACAAGTCGGTTCGATGCTCCCCTCTCGACATATAAGCTAGCCGATATGCAGCCCTATTCTGCGAACCATCAATATATAAGAAAACATGCTCCCTTTCACTCAACAACTCCTTAATCTCGTGTATCAATTGGCCTAGGTATGACTTGTTCTGCCCAGTCTCCCTCATCACCTTAACAACAGCAACACAGTCAGTTTTTTTTTTGAACACAGTACAGACGCAAGCGCTCATATACGCGCGCATACACTCACCCCTATGAACGCACACACGCACATCCTACCCCTATGAGCACCTCCGAAAGACTGAGCCGGCATATCATCTTGAAATTTACGAAGTCACCGTAGGCACCTCGTAGTCGACGGGAACGTCTCCTCCCACTGAATGCGCATCGCCGGAAATCCTGAAATAAATCCAGGAATAAATGCGAGCACCAGGACTTGAACCCTGGTGGGCTGGAGATACCACAGTCCCTCTAACCATCCAACCACAGGTTGGTTCACGCAACACAGTCAGTTTGAATGATAAACGATGAGGAAGTATGCATCAGCGCTACTTTGACTCCTTCCCTGACTGCCATCATCTCTGCTTCAAAAGCATCTGCACAGTGTGGGATATACCAGCATGCTGAAAGCACATGTCCACCTTTGCTATCTCTTACTACCATTGCCGCCCCAGCCCCCTCAGCACATGTTCCAGAAGACCCATCTGTCGTAACAGCCAGCCAATCTGCTGGAGGTGGAGGCCATGGATTCTACTCTTTGGTATGTTTGAAATGAAATGTACGTTCCTATCCATGGAATTCTCTACTGTAGCTGGTCCCTTTCCTTTCACCACATCCCTTCCATCATTTAACTTGATTTGTTGCAAGGATGAAACATAACTTTGCAAGAAAATTCGTGTTGCTTCAACTGGAGCCGGTGTCTTATCATGCAAAATATCATTTCGGACCTGCCAATTTCTCCATATAATCATAAGAACCCTCATCCTCTCCACATCCGTGAGAGTGACCAGTAAGTCAAACAGCCATTCATGCCCAGTATTTAGTATAGACTCCTTTGCAGGGATCTTCCAAACCTCGTCCATGGCGTCCCAGACAGCTCTTGCCATCGGGCAAGACACAACCGCATGAAAGCTGTCCTCTATTTCGTAACCACACCTCTGGCACTTCTCAATGACCTCCAAGTGTCTATGATATTATGTTAGTATGACCAACCTCAATAAAAAATTGTGTACTGATAATCAAATTGAAGAAGTTTGATTTTTACTGATGTGTATCAGAGCGTCACATATTTTAGAACAAAGATTGCACCAAGTATTTATACGCAAATGCTTTACTTCTGTCGGTGTCGTGAGCGCCACTGACCAAGTTCAAGAAGAAGAGAAGAGCTGCGTGCCATCTTCCCATCTGGTGGTGGTATGCAGATCTTCGTGAAGAAGAGTATCCTCGAGAAGATCTATCAAGTAAGCCTTGGGCTCGGTGGATGCATGCAGATCTTTGTACAACAAGGACTGCATCCTCCCCCGGCGTCCGCAAAGTTCAACAAGTATCCAAGCAAGACGTCCGGCAACGGCAGATAGGCAATACCCGGGACGACCTCACCCCAGAACGGCTGTCCACAGCTGGCGCGCACTAAGCAAGCCTTTGGCAGCAAGCTACCGCGTCACCTACGCGTGGCACAGTGGTTCTGCGCTCGCCGGTGGTTAGGTGCGCTTGACGGTGGACAAGACGCAAGGGGTGATTCGCTCACCCACACCGCCGCATGGTGCACACCTGTTCCAAGACGTGTCATGCCTCGGGCAGGCGGCACCTAAGTCAGCTGTGACAAGACAGGGGTCCGTTCCCGGACGGCAGAAGGCGATGAAACCTCATCGCACATTAATGCTCCCACCTACTTGGTCGGATCAGCAGCCTTTTCCTTAGCCTCGAAGCCATCTATGGTACCCCTAAAAGTATAAAATTAGGACCGGGCCAAAGGCAGGAGGGGGGGGGGGCAGGAAAAATAGCAAAGGTTGGACACTTGGTAGAACGCCAGTAGGAATACACTGTCCTCGCGGTTACCGGAAAGGCTTTGTAGCTCTAATCCACCCATCAAACACATCAAAAAGCAGGAGTAGGGTATTACGCACAATGCGGTCGAATCTGGTTAAACCACCGTGTCTATTGTCTATGATTCCGTAGCGTAGGTCCGTGCCTTCCTGCCCCAATGACGAACTAGCAAGAGGACGCCTCGAGTCCACGGTGGTACGCGTGTGTTCTGCACATGCGCCCCAACAACTGGCGCGCCGGGTAGGGGGGTGCTATTGCGGATCTACAACAACAAAGCCGCCAGCGTCCCTGTCGACGCTAGCTTCATCGTCACCGGTCTTCTTCATCAGCAATCAGGATGGCTAGGGTGCGGTTACCCAGGATCGCAGCTTCACACCCAGGGCATCCGCCCGGCTTCGCCCATGTCGGCGAAAGGATGGTGCCCCGCCTCGCGCTCGGAAGGACCCCACATCTAGAAAAGCTCGGAGTGTGCGGTTTGCCCCAGAGAGCGGCGAGGTGGGACACCGTCCAAGGTACCCCCCAGCGACTACTGCCAAGATCAACCGTCAAGGGAAGGACCTCGGGGTGGCTCGCCCCACGTACGCGTTGCTCCAGCACCTCAAGCAGGAGCTGGGTTAGTCGCTTCGGGACTACATCCGGCGCTTTCGGCGAATGGAGGATAAGATTGAAGGGCTCCCTGCTGCTTCCATCATCACGGTTTTCTACCTCTCGCAGCCCTCGGGTCCGCGAGGCGATGGCGGCTCGTTGGGTGCATACCATGGCAGAGCGATATGCCCTTGCTCACGAATGCGCCCGGGCGGAGGAAGCTTGCCAACTCGGGGGAGCTGGCAGACGCCGGATTGCTGTCTCGAGGCCCGAGCCGACGATGCATTCAGTGTTCATGGAGCCGGCGTTGCTGGGTAGGCCGGTCGAGCAGAAGAACTCCGTCGTCATCAAGATTGGGCGCACTGATGATGGAACCCACACTGTTAGTGTGGACCTGGACCTGGCCAACGCTTGAAGCCCAATAGGCGCCCTGGTGGCGTCACTTTCAGCACTACTAGTAATCAAGCACGTGCACATGCACGTTACATATGACTGTTTGTAATTGAAACTACCATCATACAAAGATATACATAAATAACCATTGTCTTCTTCTGAGATGGAATAGCAGCAATTCCATAAAAAAGTCGATCCATCAACTACAATTAGCAGCCTCAGATCCAAGTCTGACCAAAACCAAAGCTGCATGATCAAAGACCAAAATTTGTAAGGCAACCTCGAGGTTCAAAGCATAACTCTCCAGGATTACACGACTCATAAAGATCATTTGTAACATTGGAATCTAACCACAAACTTCGACTTTTGACTGATCTCCCCAAATTAGTAAGCATAAGAGCACCAGCACAAATGATGCTTCCGTCCTCATCTTGTCACAAAACCGTAACCTCCTGAACCAGTCTTCTCATTGAAGGAACAACCACAACTTAATTTCAGTAAGTCGTGGTGAGGAGCTTGCTATGTTAGACTTATGGAAACTGGAAACATGAAACATTTATGAAGCTCACACGTTAATACATATCCAAGATTCATACAAGTTGATACATATCCAAGGTAGTTCGTGGCAAAAGAAATACCCAGTGTTTCAGAATTTAACGGTTGCACAATTCTAAACATCCGATAATAATTTATCAAAAATCAGTAATGTCTTTTCTTTTATTCTGTATTGGATCGGGACAATTATTTATGACTCAAATATTATTTGTAATGAGAATGGGATGACAAGTTAGTCAATACATACCATGTCCCAAACTATCTATCAAAATGGTTTGTGGAAAATAATCACCGGTAAGAAATATTTATGCTTCGCTCTTTTCTGAAGAAGAAATGCTTCCTGACAAGCCAGTCTTTATCAGACTTTGTACATATCATTAGAATCTTCTTTTATAGCTCCTCCAAGTCTGCACGCTAAGTTTCACAAACTGTCAATGCAAGTCTAGACGCAATTTTTTTTCCACGTGATCCAGCATCATGTCCTTGTAAATAAAACAGACCACAAAGATGCAGTCAAATGATAGAGCGCCTTCAGATATTCAAACGCTTTTGAAGTACTTGGTATAGTCAAATGGGAGAACATCTTAAGCTATGCGTATAACCTACGAAGACAGATGCAAAATATCTTGAATTCCACCAAATGAGAAAGAGTCATAAGGAATGCATGCCCTTCAGTTTGTAAGGAGCGTACCTGTGACCACGGACTGGGTTCTGGGGTAGTTTTGTCGGTAGTAGAATTTTGCACAGCTCCACTCTTCTGTTCCATAAACATCCTGTAAATATATTTATACATCAGGTGCAAACCTTGTAGTGAAGATAGTGATATATTCAATGGGAATTGTAACAGCCAGATATGTGTCACACTCTACTGTTTGTCCAACAGAAAGAAAAGGAAGGAACATGGAGGAGATGTACCATCAGTAAGATGAATGCTAATGTTCTGGTAAAATAAGAAGGAATTGACTGGACACTTATATAGCTTATTCCGCGAGGGGGATCCAGTTGGAGAATGGCACGAATCACGCAAAGAGGCCGAGGGATCACAAACGTACGGGAGCAAGTGCTGCTCCACCATGACATGGTTGAAGAACTCAGAACTCCGTCGCCTCCTCGGCATGCAGCTTCTTCATCCTCTTCGCCATTTCTGGACCCTTTTTCTCACTGCGGCCTCAGAAACAAGGCACTCTTAAAATACGATAGGATAATATGTTTAAGATCAGTAGTCACAAGGACAAAAACATATGCTTGTTCTGGCCAAGAGTTGAAAATAAATTAGTAACACAGCAGTGAATCTCACTCAAATTTCTACAGGCGACAAACCTTCAGAGGACCGGCTGCTCACGCTCGCGGCGGCGGAGAAGAGGACCGGCTGGCGGCGGCGGCGGCAGAGGACCGGCGGGCGGCGGGAGGCAGGAGAGGATGGGCGGGCGGTTGCTCATGCTCGCGGCGGCTCCGGCTCTCCCGCGGCGAAGGGCGGCGACCTGCGGCGGCTCCCCCGGCGCACGACGAGCGGCGGCTCCGGCTCTCCCGCGGCGAAGGGCGGCGACCTGCGGCGGCTCCCCGGCGCGCGACGGGCGGCGGCTCTGGCTCTCCCGCGGCGAAGAGCGCGACGGGCGGTGACCTGCGGCCGGCGGCTCCCGCAGCGAAGGGCGCGGCTCCCGCGGCGCGCGACGGGCGGCGGCTCCGGCTGCTGGAGGAACAGCAGGCAGCGAGGAGAGCGGCAGGGGCGCCGTCCCTCTGCTGCGGGCGGCGCGGCGCGGCGGCGAGGAGAGCAGAGGAGGGGGAGGGTGCGGTTGGGGAGGCGACGGCTGTGGGTCGTGCGCGTGGGTTATTTTTTTCCCGCGGGGCCAAGTTGCTTAGCACTAATTGCAATTAGCGTTAATGGCTGTCAGATTTGTTGTATGAACGGATAGGATGAATTTGGATCTCCGCACTTCGTGCTTTTATAGGTGTAGTAGATAAGTGCCAAATAAGCAAAGTATCCACTGCCCAGAGAGTTGTTTAGGCATTAAGCCGCACTCTTGTGCAACTGTCAACCCGGAACACTCGTTACCGGATATGGAGTGCGACCGTCTTGTAAACCTGCAAGTTTAAAAGAACTAGCGTCGACCTGAACGTGCGTCCGCCCGAGTGAGAGCGAGCTCCCCCTCCCCTCCCTCCCACGGCGCTCCCGCGAGCGCCCGGGGGAAACCCTAGCCTCCCACCTCCCCACTCCTCCTCCTGCCCCCCCCCCCCCCCCGGCCGCCTAGCAGGCTCGTCGGGCGAAGCCTGGCCGGCTAGGGCGGCGGCAGGGCCTCCTTCTCCCCTCCCCACGGGGTCCACGGCCGGCGCGGGGCGGCCGCTCGTAGGGGGGCGCTGGCCTACGGTGGGGGCCAGCGGTGCGGCGGCGCAGCTCCAGGGTGGCGGCGTGGATGGCTGGTGGCGTCTCGACGGCGACTGGGCGCGCGTGTGCGGCGTGGCGGCCGCGGCAAGGCCATATCGGGTGGTGGCGGGCCGGCGCGCCTCCGACCGGATCCCCCCGGATTCGGTCTCAGGTGGTGGCGGGCGTCGTGGGGTGGCGGCGAAGGCCCATCCAGGGCTCGGCGTGGGGAAGGGGGGCTTGCATCGGCGTGGCTGCAACCTCGTGGTGGCCTGGTCTTCCGCGGCGACGGCGGGACTTGCTCCGGCGGCGATTCGTCTGTGTTTGACTTGGGTGAGCTCCCTCCCTCCTCTTTGGTTTCATCTTCGGGCTCGTCAGGGCGGGGTGGCTCCATGGTGCGGTGTGGGTGCACGCAAGGCCTGCCGGAGGTGGCAGGGGACTTCGGGAAGGGGGCAGGGTGCCCCCTCCGTGGCATCTGGCGGCTGCTTCGGGTGGCTGCCGGAGTTCCCCTGGCCCAGATCTGGCCGCCGAGGACACCAACCCTGCCAAGGTGTCGGCTTTGGGGTGGAAGGGAGGTCTTCTACTCCGTTCCGGTCGGCCGCGTTTGTTAGGTGTATTCTGGATGAGGGTGGGGCTCGGATGCCGTGGCGGCGGCCCGGTTGGTGGTAGCCGGGGTGCTCATGGGCGGAGCACGTGGCTCGGACGTTGTCCGGTTACCATGGCCGTGTGGGCGGCATGTTGACCGGGGTGTGTTGTTCAATGGTGGCATTGCGGTGGCCCGTAACCCAATCCGGTAACGTTGAGTGTTGGCCGGGGTGAAAACCCGCTCTGTCTTATCAGGCCGGCGGTGGCGGTGTTCTAGCGTCGTCTCCTTCTTGAAGGCGCCGTCGCGGCATCTCATCTGTCGGTGTGGTGCTCCGGGGGAAACCCTAATCCTTGGATTGGGCGGTGGCGATGCTACAGTGTTGTTCCCTTGCTGAAGGCGCCGCCTTGTAGCCCATTGAGCGTCACACACGGCTTCTCCTCTTCGCGGTGGCTCTCCCACGGTTGAGGACCCTGACGACTCCATAGTAGTGCTTAGTGTTTCATCTGGTGTTTACTAGGTGTTTGTTGGGGTGGTGTTGCTGTTTTCAGCGTCCTTGTATCAAGTCTTGGGTGTGTGTGCGCGCTTATATCGGCCGGTTTCAACTTGTTCGGTGATGGTGCTTTATATATAAAACGGGGGGAAATCCTTTTTCGTAAAAGAACTAGTGTCGTGACTGTATTTGTGGTTTACCTAAAATACCACCATTAATCCATGGTTGGGAGCATGGGGGCGTGCGTCACGAATACCCTCATTTTCAACCAGATACTTTCTCTACTTGCTGTTTAAATCGGTGTGTTCCGCTCTTTATATCCCAAAGGGTGCTTATCGGAAGATCCGTAATAGGAAACCTCTTTCTCTGCCTCCGCCACGCCGAGAGCATCGAGTGAAAACGAGGCAGTGCGAAGTGGCGGATTATGTTTTCATTACCCCTCGAAACATCCTTCTTGGCCTGGGGAGGAAAAGGCTTGCTGTCAAGTTCGCTATCAACATGCGTTATCGCACGTTGCCGAAGCCGGCGTAGGCGTCAGTTAAACCGTGTGTACCTGTTTTTGTACTCGGGAATAGTTTTTTTTAAAGTTGATGAACAATTTTTAAAATGTGTGAACATTGTTTTAGTTCATTAACATTTTTCTAAAATTCGTGAATATTGTTTTTGTTCATGTTAATGTTTGAAATCCAAGAGCTTTATTTTAAATATATATTTTTTAAACTCTGAAAACTTTTTAAACATTCAGGAACAATGTTTTAATTGCTCCAGCAGCTGGATTTTGGGAAAACCCGACTCAAATCTGTAGCATTCTCCATCCCAATGACCAAATCAGCAGCATGCAAACCGGTGGGCGGACCCAAGTGCGGGCGGCGGCATTTGGGAGGTACACGTTGGATAGGTGGGCTGTCGAAAGATTGGTTCTTGCTCCCAAGGGGTTTATGCAAAACTATTGACTCTATGCTCCGAAAAATTCTTTTGGGGAAGTAAGAACAGAAAAAGGAGGACAGCGTGGTTATCTTGGGAGGAAATGACGGTGCCCAAATATATGGGAAACCTGGGTTTTAGAGATACTCAGATGTTTAACTTGGCGATGTTGGAGAGACAAGGCTGGAGCTACTCCAAGAACCAGAAACTTTGAGTGCTAGGGTTCTTAAGGCTGTTTATTTTCCGTCGGTTGGTGTCCTTGATGCGGAATTGGGCAGCAGGCCTTCGCAAGTTTGGAGGGCCATCCATGAAGGAATTTATGTTCTAAAGCAAGGACTTCTGCGCAACAATTGGTTACCACGTGATAACCTGTTACGTGCAATGCATCCCATATATGATAACCCTCCAGTATTGGTTTCAGAATTGATTGACGCTCAATGGATGTTAGGACAGTGTTATGTATACCGCTCAGTACAGTCATGACCGCGGATTCTTGGGCATGGCACTACGAAAGGACCGAGTGGGTGTTTTTCTTTTCGATCGGCATATAAACTGCTAGCAGACACTAAAAATGCGACTGGATTGACTAGAAGGAAGACCTAGAACTCCTGGTGGTGTTCTTACATCATTCCCTTGTTAAAGGCATTGTTTGGAGCTTGCTCGGACTTCCTCTTCAGGGTGAAAACCCAAGATTTAATCCTTCGTGGGTGGATCTGGCGATGGCGGCACTCGTGTGTCGTTCCCTTCTTGAAGGCGTCATTGTCGAAGCATTTTTCCAATGTCCGGGTGCTGTCATCAATGGTGGTTGATGATGTTGGTTATTGCTGCATGTTATAGCTCACTACAGGATTTTGGAGTTCGCTTTTTTTTTCTTTCTTTTTTGTGTGTGTGTGTTAGTATTGGCTGTGTGCATCCTAGTTATGCAGAGACCGGATGTGAGTTCATGATGATTTGTATTCTCTTGATGCAACATTATGAGTTAATAAGATACATCCTTTATAAAAAAAAATAGCGCGGCACAACAGCAACAGTGGAAGAAACTATGGAAGGCGGGTGTACCGCCAACGATCAGGAACTTCGCTTGGAGACTAGCAAAGAACTCCATCCCAACCGCTGAAACCCTTGTTCGCGACACATAGGGTACTCAGATGTATGTGAAATTTTCTACAGAGCTAGTGGTACATGGAGACATGCACTCATAGAATGCCAAATGTCTAAGTAAGTTTGGTCCTTGGTAGATGAGGAACTAGTTCAACATGTTATCTCATGTCACACTGAGGATGCCAAGCTCTGGCTAGCAACAATCCAAGATTCTGTGGAAGAAAAGTTGGCCAAAGTACTTGTAACCATGTGGGAAATTTGGTGGGCGAGGCGAAAAGCGAAGCATGAACAGTTATTTCAAACCTCACTTTCCACAATGCATTTTATAAACAAGTATATGGAGGATCTAGGGATGATTCCGAGCAGGAAATACATCGGGCCAAATACGAAACTACAGTGGAAAAAAATGGGCGAGGGCTCCCAGGGGACTACGCAAGATCAATGTTAATGCTGCCATATCTAGGAATGAGGAGGGAGTCGCTTGTGCAGCCATATGCAGAGGCAATGAAGATAATTATCTGGGAGAGTCTGCGACATGCTATGAGTTGATCATCGATCCGGAAATTTTTGAAGCTTATGCTTGCTGTGAAGCTTTCTATCTAGCTGCAGATTTGAATCTCTCGAGTGTGCACATAGCCACCGATTGTGTTGCCACCGTCAATCACTTGAAGGGCGAGTTCAGGGGGAAATCGTCAGTCATCATCAAGGAGCTTCAAGTGAGACGGAGAACTACATTGAAGCAAATATTTTGCACGAAGGAAGGGACGCAGACTACCAAGCGCATGATCTTGCGAACGCGGCAACTACTCTAGCTAGGGGTTGCCATGTTTGTCTTATTACAATTCCTGACATTCTTGTATTGAGCAACAGTATTAGTGCTTAAATAAAGTGGTATTTTCTCACCAAAAAAAAGACCGAGCCAGTCTCTCTCCACGGTGGAACAAATACGGAGAGAGAATCGGCAACCAAACATGAAAGAGGCCAACTCAAATGATGGAGGCGCGCGGTCGGCCGCCCAAATTATGTCGTTAGATTAGCCAGGTGAAACATTTAATCTTTAGTGGCACCAAATTATTTCATATGGCCAATTTCATGATTTTGGGGTGTTGCTCATCATGTTATGTATCCGCTTGATGCTATGTTTTGAGTTAATAAAAGTGCTTTTATTGAAAATTAACAAATCATACACATGGAAACTTGCAACATAGATACTACACACGGAGACACAATAACAAATCATACACATTTCAAACATTTAAATGTACCTGTATTAGAATTTACGTTTATATTCATGTGCTTGTATTAGAATATACGTTTGAAAATTTAAATCAAATCGTATATATTTTTGTTCCCAACGCAAACATATATCATGTCATATGTATCAACAAATAAAATGACATATAATATCCATCCAGTTTTCAATAGGGAAAAATAAATCAGAATAATCGAGTGTACGACAAAATCCCATCCGACTTTGGTACGATTAGTGTTGGGGAACGTTGCATGGGAAACAAAAAATTTCCTACGCTCACCAAGATCCAATCTAGGAGATGACTATCTACGAGAGGAGAGATTAGATCTACATACCCTTGTAGATCGCTAAGCAGAAGCGTTAAGAAACGCGGTTGATGTAGTCGAACGTCTTCGCGATCCAATCACGATCCGTCCCACGAACTCCGATCCAAGTACCGAACGGACAGCACCTCCACGTTCAACACACATACGGCTTGATGACGCCTTCACCTCCTCGATCCAGCAAGCGATGGTGAAGTAGTAGCTCGAGTCCTCCGGCAGCACGACGGCGTGGTGGCAGTGGTGGTGACGGAATCTCAGCAGAGCTTCGCTAAGCGCTACGGAGAGGAAGAAGGCTACGAGGGAGAGGAGGGGCAGCGCCGTGGCGTATCAGGGTCCGGCTGCCCACTCTCTACCTCTCTATATATAGGGGGAAGGGGGGAGGAGGGGGCGCCCTAGGGTTTCCCTAGGAGGGCCGGCGGCCAAAAGGGGAAAACCCTAGACGGGTTTTGCCCCCCCCCCCCCACCCCTTAGGAGCCTTGGCCCCCAAGGCAAAGGGGGCGGCTGCCCTAGGGAGGGCGCCCCACCTCTCCTGGTTACGTGAGAAGGGGTGAGAGGGGCGTACAGCCCCTTAGTGGGCTGGTGTGCCCCCTCCCCTTGGCCCATGAGGCCCCCCAACACTTGTCGGGGCCGCCCGAAACCCTGCTGGTCATCACCCAGTACCCCCGGAACAATTCTGGACTCCAATACCCTTCTTCCAATATATCAATCTTCACCTCCGGTCCATTCCGGAGTTCCTCGTCATCTCCGGGATCTCATCCGGGACTCCGAACAACCTTCGGTAACCACCATAATAACTCAACTATACTTATATCGTCACCAAACGTTAAGTGTGTTGACCCTGCGGGTTCGAGAACTAAGCAGACATGACCGAGACACCTCTACGGTCAATAACCAATAGCGGGACATGGATACCCATATTTGTTCCTACATATTCTACGAAGATCTTTATCGATAGTACCTCGATGTCAAGGATTCAGCTAATCCCGTATGTAGTTCCCTTTGTCTATCGGTATGTTACTTGCCCGAGATTCGATCGTCGGTATCTCCATACCTAGCTCAATCTCGTTACCGGCAAGTCTCTTTACTCGTTCCGTAATAAAAGATCTCGTGGCTAACCCATTAGTCACATTGCTTGCAAGCTCATTGTGATGATGTATTACCGAGTGGGCCCTGAGATATCTCTCCATCACACGGAGTGACAAATCCCAGTCTTGATCCATGCCAACTCAACAGACACCCTCGGAGATACCTGTAGAGCACCTTTATAGTCACCCAGTTACGTTGTGACGTTTGGTACACATAAGGTACTCCTCCGGTGTCAGTGAGTTGCATGATCTCATGGTCATAGGAACATATACTTGACATGCAGAAAACGATAGCAATAAACGTGATACGATCATATGCTACGTTCATAGTTTGGGTCTTGCCCATCACATCATTCTCCTAATGATGTGATCCCGTTATCAAATGACAACCCATGTCTATGACTAGGAAACCATGTAGGAGATATGCCCTAGAGGCAATAATAAATGTTATTGATTATCTCCCTGTTCATAATTAGGTTTATGTTCCATGCTATAACTGCTATGGTTTTCGAGCCTACAAATAAAACGAGGCTTGGAGGAAGACTCATATGCACGTGTGGAATAATAAACAGTAAAATGTATTCCTAGTCTAGCCTCTAAGACTAGCTCAAGTGTTGCATGATGGTCATGTTTTCCTGATCATGGGCATGTCTATGCCAGCAACTTTGAGGGCACAATGTTAGAAGAACATTTGTGTTGAATCAACCCGATTGATGTTATGCTATGAAATATTTTCGTCACAAGTTAATGGTTAATAACACAGAGATGGTTAACGTTTGCATGATTCCTTAGACCATGAGAGTATCAAGTTTCTTCATGCTTGCTTCATGAACTTTGGGGTTTGTTAAACGTCATCCGTAAATGGGTGGCTATTACGGCGGCTTACGGGTTCATGAAAAAGTATGTCAAGTAACTTGATAGCTCAAGATTGGGATTTGCTCCTCCGACGATGGAGAGATATCTCTGGGCCCTCTCGGTGTTACGGTATCCATCATCGTCTGGCCAGACACTTTGTGATTTGATCACGGGGATACCGGAACACGGTAACGAGAAAAGAGAACAATACCGGTAACGAGGTAACTGGCATAGTGGACAAGTTGTTGACCCACGGGGATGCCATCATGTCTCACCTCGGGTATTTGTAACATATCGCGAAGCAACAGGAATAGCACACGGCAACTGGAGGTTCACTCGAATATTCATTCGTGTGGGTATAGGGGTCAATATGGGTGTCCACGGCTCCGATGTTGATCATTGATCGGAAGGGGTTCCATGTCATGTCTATATTTCACCGAACCTATAGGGTCACACGCTTAAGGGTCATCTATCTGCTGAATACTAGACAGGGAGTCTGAGAGAAAATCACCGAAAAAGTTTCGGACAGCGGAAAAGTTCCGCAGAGAGGTCACCGGATGAGTTCCGGTGATACTGAAAAGTTGTTTCAGAGGATACCATAAAGTCAAATTGGTTTCGGCACACGCCTGATAATTCTTGGAGGGTGCCAGAATCATTCTGGAAACTTCTGGGAATTTTTCAGGATAAAAACCGGAAATGTTCCGAAGCTGCCGGAACCACTTCAGATGCTTTTCGCAGATGAAAATCACTAATCCGGAATTGTTCTAGAACGCGTTGAAAATTATTTTAGTGGGTACTGGAAATGTTCTAAGCCCACATAAATATTTCTAGTTCGAACGGACGCTGAAAAATGTCATCGTGAATAGTGAAAGTGCTTTTTGGGTTACTTTTTGGAAAGCCACCTTTTTGGGCTTTTGCTCCAAAACATCTTGGAGATGACATGGATGGATGTGGCTAAAATTTCAGCCCCTCCACCCCTCCTTCTCCTATAAATAGAGGTGGAGGGGGCTGCCCAAACTCATCCATTCTCACATACACATGCCATGCAATGATCTGGCTTCTCTCTCCCTCCCCGCGAAATAGTTTCGCAGAGCCGAAAGGCTGTCTGGGTTCCGGTGGGAACTAGTTCTAGACGGCGAAGCCCTGCCGGATAGATGGCACCGTATGTGTGCAACTCTGTAGAGAGGTCGTAGTTTCGATCTTAGTGCCCGAGGGGCTGTTCGAGAGTGCCTCCCGAAAGGCTGTCCAAGTGACGGTCCGAGTTCTGTGAGGTCCTCCCGAAGGGCTGTCCGAGTGACCGTCCGAGTTTCGAAGGTCCTCCCGAAGGGCTGTCCGTGACACCGTCCGGGGGACTGTTCGACCGCCTCCCGGAGGGCTGTCCGTGGGGCAGATGAGGGAGTACATCCTCGCGGTTGGGAGGTTGTAAATCCTAGCTGCGGGGATCTGCACCACCGATCGTCATCGACTCTACTTCCGCTGCACTACGAGTCGGTAACGAAAATGATCAAACCATGTTTGCAGTCTCCATAGTGGTCCTGGGCTGGTGCGTAGGTCGGAATTTTTTTGTTTTCTGCTGCGTTACCCTACAAACCATAGCCATCTTTGATCAACGAGCTAGTCCGGTAGAGGCTTACTAGGGACATGTTGTTGTCTATGTATCCACACATGCATTTGAGTTTCCGGTCAATACAATTATAGCATGGATAATAAATGATTATCATGAACAAGGAAATATAATAATAACCACTTTATTATTGCCTCTAGGGCATATTTCCAACAGTCTCCCACTTGCACTAGAGTCAATAATCTAGCATTACATGGTAATGAATCTAACACCCATAGAGTTCTGGTGTTGATCATGTTTTGCCCGTGAAAGAGATTTAGTCAACGGATCTGCAACATTCAGATATGTATGTACTTTGCAAATATTCATGTCCTCCTCCTTGATCACATCGCGGATGGAATTGAAGCGTCGCTTTATGTGTCTGGTCCTCTTGTGAAACCTTGGTTCCTTGGCTAGAGCAATGGCACCAGTGTTGTCATAGAACAGAGTCATTGGGTCCAGTGCACTGGGCACAACTCCAAGATCTGTCATGAACTGCTTCATCGAGACACCTTCCTTTGCTGCCTCCGAGGCAGCTATGTACTCCACTTCGCATGTAGAATCAGCTACCACGCTTTGCTTGAAACTGCACCAGCTTACCACTCCCCCATTTAGAATATATACATATCCGGTTTGAGACTTAGAGTCATCCGGATCAGTGTCAAAGCTTGCATCGACGTAACCCTTTACGACGAGCTCTTTATCACCTCCATAAACGAGAAACATTTCCTTAGTCCTTTTCAGGTACTTAAGGATATTCTTGACCGCTGTCCAGTGTTCCACTCTTGGATTACTTTGAAACATTCCGGCAATACTTATGGCAAGGCTGACATCCGGTCTTATGCACAGCATCGCATGCATGATAGAGCCTATGGCAGAAGCATAGGAGATCACACTCATCTTTTCTTTATCCTCTGTAGTCGCCGGGCATTGAGTCTTACTCAACTTCACACCTTGCAAAACAGGCAAGAACTCCTTCTTGGACTGATCCATTTTGAACTTCTTTAAAATCATATCAAGGTATGTGCTTTGTGAAAGTCCTATTAAGCGTCTCGATCTATCTCTATAGATCTTGATGCCTAATATGAAAGCATCTTCTCCTAGGTCCTTCATTTAAAAACTCTTGTTGAAATATTCCGTCACGTTTTCCAAAAGTTCTATATTGTTTCCAATCAGCAATATGTCATCCACATATAATACTAGAAACGCTATAGAGCTCCCACTCACTTTCTTGTAAATACAAGATTCTCCATAAACTTGTATAAACCCAAACGCTTTGATCACCTCATCAAAGCAAAGATTCTAACTCCAAGATGCTTGCACCAGTCCATAAATGGATCGCTGGAGTTTGCACACTTTGTTAGCATTTTCTGGATCGACAAAACCTTCCGGTTGCATCATATACAACTCTTCCTTAAGGAAACCGCTAAGGAACGTTGTTTTGACATCCATCTGCCAGATTTCATAATCGAAAATGCAGCTATTGCCAACATGATTCTGATGGACTTAAGCATCGCTACGGGTGAGAAAGTCTCATCGTAGTCAACTCCTTGAACTTGTGAAAACCCCTTTGCCACAAGTTGAGCTTTATAGACGGTGACATTACCGTTCGCATCCGTCTTCTTCTTGAAGATCCATTTATTCTGAATGGCCTTTCGCCCTTCAGGTAATACTTTTAAAGTCCATACTTTGTTTTCATACATGGATCCCATCTCGGATTTCATGGCCTCTAACCATTTGTCTGAATCCAGGCCCACCATCGCTTCTCCATAGCTCGTAGGTTCACCATTGTCCAACAACATGACCTCTAAGACAGGGTTACCATACCACTCAGGCGTTGTACGTACCCTTGTCAACCTACGAGGTTCGATAGTAACTTGATCCGAAGCTTCATGATCATCATCATTAGTTTCCTCTTCAACTGGCGTAGGTGTCATAGAAACATCTTTCTGTGCTGCGCTATTCTCTGGTTGAAGTAAAGGTTCAACAACCTCATCAAGTTCTATCTTCCTCCCACTCAATTCTTTCGAGAGAAACTCTTTCTCGAGAAAGGACCCATTCTTAGCGACAAACACTTTGCCTTCGGATCTGAGATAGAAGGTATACCCAACCGTCTCTTTTGGGTATCCTATGAAGACGCATTTGTCCGCTTTGGGTTCGAGCTTTTCCTGCTAAAGCCTTTTGACATAAGCATCGCAACCCCAAACCTTAAGAAACGACAGCCTAGGTTTCTTGCCAAACCATAGTTCATACGGTGTCGTCTCTACGGACTTAGATGGTGCCTTATTTAAAGTGAATGCAGCTGTCTCTAATGCATAACCCCAAAACGAGAGCGGCAGATCGGTAAGGGGCATCATAGAATGCACCATATCCAATAGGGTACGATTACGACGTTCGGACACACCATTACGCTGTGGTGTTCCGGGTGGCGTCAACTGTGAAACAATTCCACATTCTCTTAAGTGATTGCCAAACTCATAACTCAGATACTCTCCCCTTCGATCAGATCATAGGAATTTGATTTTCTTGTTACGATGATTCTCAACTTCACTCTGAAATTGCTTGAACTTTTCAAACGTTTCAGACTTATGCTTCATTAAGTAAACATACCCATATCTACTCAAGTCATCGGTGAAGGTGAGAAAATAACGATATCCACCGCGCACGTCAGCACTCATCAGACCACACACATCAGTATGTATGATTTCCAACAAGTCACGTGCCCGTTCCATTGTTCCGGAAAACGGGGTCTTGGTCATCTTGCCCATGAGGCATGGTTCGCATGTGTCAAGTGATTCAAAATAAAGTGAATCCAAAAGCCCATCAGCATGGAGTTTCTTCATGCGCTTAACACCAATATGACCTAAGCGGCAGTGCAACAAGAAAGTGGTACTATCATTATCAACTCTACACCTTTTGGCATCAATATTATGAACATGTATATCATCACTTTCGAGATTCAATAAGAATAAACCCCTCACAATGGGTGCATGACCATAAAAGATATTACCCATATAAATAGAACAACCATTATTCTCTGATTTAAATGAGTAACCGTCTCGCATTAAACAAGATCCAGATATAATGTTCATGCTCAACGTAGGCACTAAATAACAATTATTCAGGTTCATCACTAATCCCGATGGTAATCGAAGAGCGAGCGTGCTGATGGCGATCACATCAACCTTGGAACCATTTCCCACACGCATCGTCACTTCGTCCTTCGCCAGCCTCCGTCTATTCCGTAGTTCCTGCTTTGAATTGCAAATGTGAGCAACCGAACCGGTATCAAATACCCAGGCACTACAACGAGAGTTGGTAAGGTACACATCAATAACATGTATATCATATATACCTTTGTTGACGTTGGCCCCCTTCTTGTCGGCCAGATACTTGGGCCAGTTCCGCTTCCAGTGGCCAGTTCCCTTACAATAGAAGCACTCAGTCTCCGGCTTGGGTCCAGGCTTGGGTTTCTTCACGGGAGGAGCAACTGCTTTGCCACCTTTTTTTAAGTTTCCCTTCTTTCCCTTGCCTCTCTTGAAACTAGTGGTCTTATTCACCATCAACACTTGATGCTCCTTCTGGATGTCTGACTCAGCGACTTTCAGCATCGCGAACAGCTCGGAGACTGACTTGTTCATCCCTTGCATGTTATAGTTCAACAGAAAGCTCTTGTAGCTAGGTGGTAGCGATTGAAGAACTCTGTCAGTGACAGCCTCTGGCGAGAGCTCAACTCCCAACTCAGCCAGACGGTTGTAGTACCCAGACATTCTGAGTATGTGCTCACTGACAGACCCGTTCTCCTCCATCTTGCAGGCATAGAACTTATTAGAGGTCTCATACCTCTCGATCCGGGCATTCTTCTAAAAGATAAACTTCAACTCCTGGAACATCTCATATGCTCCATGACGTTCAAAACGCCTTTGAAGTCCCGACTCTAAGCTATACAGTATGGCACACTGAACTATTAAGTAGTCATCAACACGCGACTGCCAGGCGTTCACAACATCCACAGTCGCTGGAGGGGGTGGCGCTCCAAGTGGTGCATCAAGGACATAAGCCTTTTGGGCAGCCGTGAGGATAATCCTCAGATTACGGGTCCAGTCCACAAAGTTACTTACATCATCTTTCAGCTTAACTTTCTCTAGGAACGCATTGAAATTCAAGGGAGCTACTGCACTAGCCATTGATCTACAACATAAATTTGCAAAGGCAACTTTAGACTATTGTTCATGATAAATGGGTTCAATTAATCATATTACCTAAGAACTTCCACTCAAATCAATGTCCCTCCGGTTGTCCGAGTGTAACACGATCCAAATTCACCAACCCAAGTCCGATCATCACGTGAGATGAGGTGGTTTCAATGGTGAACATCTCCCTGTTGATCATATCTACTATATGACTCGTATTCGACCTTTCGATCTCTTGTGTTTCGAGGCCATGTCTGTACATGCTAGGCTCGTCAAGTTTAACCCAAGTGTTCCGCATGTGAACACTGGCTTGCACCCGTTGTATGTGAACGTAGAGTCTATCACACCCGATCATCACGTGGTGCTTCGAAACGACGAACTTCCGCAATGGTGCACATTTTGGGGAGGACACAATTTTATCTTTAAATTTTAGTGAGGGATTACCTTATAATGCTACCGTCGTCCTAAGCAAAATAAGATGCATAAAAGGATTAGCATCACATGCAAATCATAAGTGACATGATATGGCCATCAACTTGTGCTTTTGATCTCCATCTCCAAAGCACCGGCATGATCTCCATCGTCACCGGAATGACACCATGATTTCCATCATCGTGTCGCCATCGGGGTTGTCACGCCAACCATGCTTCTACTACTATTGCTACCACTTAGCGATAAAGTAAAGCATTACACAGCGTTTAATGATTGACACGCAGGTCATACAATAATTAAAGACAACCCTATGGCTCCTGCCGGTTGCCGTATTCATCGACATGCAAGTCGTGATAAACTATTACAAAACATGATCATCTCATACATCAAATATATCTCATCATGTCTTTGGCCATATCATATCACAACATACCCTGCAAAAACAAGTTAGACGTCCTCTAATTGTTGTTGCATGTTTTACGTGGCTGCTATGGGTATCTAGCAAGAACGATTCTTACCTACGCAAAGCCACAACGGTGATATGCAAGTTGCTATTTAACCTTCTGCAAGGACCGCCTTTGTCGAATCCGATTCAACTAAGGTGGGAGAGACAGACACCCGCCAGCCATCTTTATGCAACAAAGTCACATGTCTGTCGATGGAACCGGTCTCATATTCATGGACATGTAAAGTTGGTCCGGGCCGCTTCATCCCACAATACCGCCGAATCAAGAAAAGACCAAGGAAGGAAGCAATCTGAATATCAACGCCCACAAATTCCTTTGTGTTCTACTCGTGATGTCATCTACGCATAGACCTAGCTCATGATGCCACTGTTGGGAAACGTTGCATGGGAAACAAAAAATTTCCTACGCTCACCAAGATCCAATCTAGGAGATGACCATCTACGAGAGGAGAGATTGGATCTACATACCCTTGTAGATCGCTAAGCAGAAGCGTTAAGAAATGCGGTTGATGTAGTCGAATGTCTTCGCGATCCAATCACGATCCGTCCCGCGAACTCCGATCCAAGTGCCGAACGGACGGCACCTCCGCGTTCAACACACATACGGCTTGATGACGCCTTCAACTCCTTGATCCAGCGAGCGATGGTGAAGTAGTAGCTCGAGTCCTCCGGCAGCACAATGGCGTGGTGGCGGTGGTGGTGACGGAATCTCAGCAGAGCTTCGCTAAGCGCTACGGAGAGGAAAAAGGCTACAAGGGAGAGGAGGGGCAGTGCCGTGGCGTATCAGGGTCCGGCTGCCCTCTCTCTACCTCTCCATATATAGGGGGAAGGGGGGAGGAGGGGGTGCCCTAGGGTTTCCCTAGGGGGGCGGCAGCCATAAGGGGGAAACCCTAGATGGGTTTTGCCCCCCCTCCCACCCACCCCTTAGGAGCCTTGGCCCCCAAGGCAAAGGGGGCGGCTGCCCTAGGGAGGGCGCCCCACCTCTCCTAGTTACGTGAGAACGGGTGAGAGGGGCGCACAACCTCTTAGTGGGCTGGTGTGCCCCCTCCCCTTGGCCCATGAGGCCCCCCAACACTTGCCGGGGTCCCCCAAACCCCTTTTGGTCATGCTGGTCATCACCCGGTACCCCCGAAACAATTCCGGACTCCAATACCCTTCGTCCAATATATCAATCTTCACCTCCGGACCATTCCGGAGTTCCTCGTCACCTCCGGGATCTCATCCGGGACTCCGAACAACCTTCGGTAACCACCATAATGACTCAACTATACTTATATCGTCACCAAATGTTAAGTGTGTAGACCCTGCGGGTTCAAGAACTATGCATACATGACCGAGACACCTCTACGGTCAATAACCAATAGCGGGACCTGGATGCCCATATTGGTTCCTACATATTCTACGAAGATCTTTATCGGTTGAACCTCGATGTCAAGGATTCAGCTAATCCCGTATGTAGTTCCCTTTGTCTATCGGTATGTTACTTGCCCGAGATTCGATCGTCGATATCTCCATACCTAGCTCAATCTCGTTACCGGCAAGTCTATTTACTCGTTCCGTAATAAAAGATCCCGTGGCTAACCCATTAGTCACATTGCTTGCAAGCTCATTATGATGATGTATTACCTAGTGGGCCCTGAGATACCTCTCCGTCACACGGAGTGACAAATCCCAGTCTTGATCCATGCCAACTCAACAGACACCCTCGGAGATACCTGTAGAGCACCTTTATAGTCACCCCGTTACGTTGTGACGTTTGGTACACTTAAGGTACTCCTCCGGTGTCAGTGAGTTGCATGATCTCATGGTCATAGGAACATATACTTGACATGCAGAAACGATAGCAATAAACATGATACGATCATATGCTACGTTCATAGTTTGGGTCTTGTGCATCACATCATTCTCCTAATGATGTGATCCCGTTATCAAATGGCAACTCATGTCTATGACTAGGAAACCATAGCCATCTTTAATCAACGAGCTAGTCTGGTAGAGGCTTACTAGGGACATGTTGTTGTCTATGTATCCACATATGCATTTGAGTTTCCAGTCAATACAATTATAGCATGGATAATAAACGATTATCATAAACAAGGAAATATAATAATAACCACTTTATTATTGCCTCTAGGGCATATTTCCAACAATTAGCCGATGAACCGTGTGGATGTTGATCAATGATGTAATCAACTATGTGTATCGTCCACATCATACAAAATTGGACATTTTTTTATCGTATACGTGACAAAAGAGAATGTCCACACCATGTCCTAAGAGAATGGTATGCGCTATGGAAAAATGATCATTATAATTTATTTCCTTAAATAATATTTGATTTTACTTCTTTCCATGTTTGCACCTAATACAATGTTCATATTAACGCTACGAAAAATAAATGACATAACTACTCACTTTTTTTGAGTCACCTGTAATTTTATTCATACTCATAACAATTATAGGTATACTAATTTGGATCTAAGATCCAAGAAAATACAAAGTAGCCCCTATGACTAAGAATTACAATGATATCTCTTGTAAACACCTTCTTTGCGGTATCAATCTCTGCTAGAAGAATGCTTCAAAGACTTAGGTAAAGACGCTGAAATTACATTGGAGCAACGATGTTGTCGTTCTTTCACCCGCATGAACATTACCAATAATGGTTTTTGAAAACGACTTGAGTCGTCCATCCAAAAAGATTGGAAGCCTTGATCGATGACCGTACTTGGGCCGGAGATTATCCCCTAGAAGTGTAGGCCGTCAGATCATATATCTTTACCGTGGTGTCGATGAAAGATTTCATCTCCACAAAGAATCAAAACAACAACAAAAATTGACACACCAACAAAATACGACGGCCACTAAACGAGGACGAAGAACATAGAACTCTTGAAGATGTGAGGTCCCCCCCCCCCTCCCCCACCTTCCAGCGCCAAGATGGAAGCAGGAGGCGAGGGAACCAAAAATCCCTGGCGACGGCTTCAACCCTAAAAAAACCCTCTCGACACCCCACAGTTGATATTCACTTCTTTTTGTTGTGTATAAGGAAGTGTACCCGTACATTGTCAAGGCCCGGCCCGATCCAAGCGCAAGAGACGACCCGACAGCCATCGCTATGATCCTCCTACTGGGAACTCCTATACAACGCCTTCAGCGCCAATTGCGACATTTGGTGGGCACGCGTCGCGGCCTTGGGCCAGCCCTACAAAGATAACTGATCTTTTCGGGTCGGTCATCCTTCGATCGCCCCTTCGATCGACCGGCTATAGATTGACTGGTCAACAGTGGAGCTTTCACAAGTCAACCGGCGACATAGGACTAGTTGGGAGACTGGCATTGACTTTTTAAAAAAAAAGTGCACAAAAATGTAAAAAGTTCATCGATTTCGAAAAAGTTCATAAATTTGAAAAAAAAGTTCATCGATATTGAAAACAATGTTCACACAAGTTGGAAAAACTTCATAGATCGTGAAAAAAGTTCATAAAATTTGAAAACAGTTCACGAATTTGAAAAAAATGTTTATCGATTTTGAAAAAAGAGTCACGAATTTGGGTTTTTCTTAACAATTTTGAAAAAAAATAAAAATTTTAAAAGTGCATCAAATTTGAAAAAAAAAGTGCATCAAATTTGAAAAAAAAAAGTTCATCCATTTTGAAAGAAAACTCATAAATATTTACAAAATTTCACGCATTTAAAAATTGAAAAAGTAACAGGAAAAAAAGAAAGGAAAGAAAACCCATGTGAAAATGCAGGAAAAAAACGAACAGAAAAGAATATGGGCTGGCCCGCTACTAGACCAAGTGTAAACTGGTGTGTGCGCATTGTACGAAATAGCCTTTAAGCGGCCGCATAGGCGCCGAATAGGTTTTGGCCCTGCGGGAGTGAGTATCCTATTTGACGCGCTTTGTGTCAGACTGTCGGCGCTTCGCACAGGCGAGCGACCGAGCAGTGATGTGATGGGCAGGGCATGTACAACCGCAACTAACGAGCCGGTTTTGGGAACCTTCTTGTTTTTTTTTCTTTTACGGTTTTTTCTGTTCCTTTTCTTCATTTTTCTGTTTCTGTTTCTTTTCCTTCTTTCCTTTTTATTTTCTTTTTTTCGTTTTCAGTTTCTTTTTTCCTTTTTTCAAGGTTATTTTATCTTTTTTCAACCTAAGTTCATGGTCAAAAATTGTTCTTAATTTTCGAAGAATGTTTTTGCTTTAAATAATGTTCAAAATTTCAAACAATAGTCGTTTTTCAAAACTAGTTCGTAAATTCTAAAAATGTTCGAGATTTTCATAAAGTGTTATTATTTTTCAAAAAATGTTGTGAATGCTTTAGTCCAAAAATTTCAGAACTTTTCAATAAATGTTCGGGCGTTAAAATAGTTGTTCCCGTTTTGAAAATTGTTCGCAAATTGCAAAAAACTTTCATGTTTTCTGGAGATTAAAAAATGTCCCAGTTTCATAAATTGTTCACAAGTTTCAAAAAATGTTTGTGTTTTCAAATTTTGTTCAGGAATTTCAAAATATGTCCGTGTCTCCAAATTGTGTTTTGGAATTTTGAAAAATGTTCCCGTTTCTAAAGAATCTTCATGATTGTCGACAAAAGTTCCTATTTTTCGAAAATGTTATAGTTTTAAAAAAACTTATTCAGAAATTCGGAAAGTGTTTCAGTTTCGTAGAACATTCCCTTTTTGACTAAAAATTTTTGGAACTTCAAATTTTGTTCATTCTTTTGAAATTCGTTCGGGGTTCAAAATTTATTCTTCTTTGTTAAAAAAAATGTGCTCTAATATTTTTTAAAATTGTTCCAAATAAATAAAACTCCGTCACAAATTTTCTTCTTGTTTTTTGAAAATGTTCGCAGTTTTTTCAAAATCTGTTTGAGATTCCAGATTTTGTTCGTGTTTTTCAGTTACTATTGTGGAATTTGAAATTTTGTTCACATTTCTTCAAAAATTCTTCCATCTTTTCTGAAATGTGTTCAAATTTTAAAAAAATATATGGTATTGTACACGTACAGAAAAAAACATCCAATTAGGAATATCCTGCAACGGTAAGTTCCTAAATAAGTTCGCCATGCGTGTTTGTTCACATGTGGCCATTTACTCTAGTGGCTAGCAGCGCGCTGGAGCAGGGTGATGTGGCATGCTCGATGCCTTGCGGCGTCTCTCTATATTTTTCAATTTTTACTGTTGTTAACATCTCGCGGTGCCTCTTAGTGGGCAGGCCCAGTCACACGGCTCATGTTTGCGTCGCGCTCCCTATTAACAGCAAAAATGCGGCGCATAGGAGCTCCCTCCTATAGGACCCACATTGCGTCGAATGAAGTGCGCGCCGCACAGGGGGGTCCACGGCTGAGCCGGCCCATTGGAACCGCATCGAGTTGAATGCAAGACAGCACGACGCATAATTCCAAAAAATAGAGCTCTGGGCAGGACTCGAACACGCGATCTGCAACCTTCCAAGCTCATGCAGCTGGCGACTTGAGCAAACCACTTTAGCACACTAATGTTTCACGCAAACCTTTAAGAATAGAGAGCAGCGGCAGATTTGAAACATTTATTCATTTTTCTAATACTTTCTGGAAATTATGAAGAATTTTGAGATTACGATTCTTTTTGAAATCGCAAAATAGTTTTTTTTATAAACGTGAACATATTTTGTAAAAAAAAATTGAGAAGCATAAAGAATATGAACAAACTTTGAAATTCTAAAAAAAATGTAAACAATTTCTGAAAATTCTGTATATTTGTTTAAAAACAAGAACAAATTATGAAATACAACTTTTTATGAAAATAAGAATAAATTTCGTACAAACGAACAAAATTTGGAAACATGACAATTTTTGAAAGCCGGAATATTTTTTGAATAAGTGAATAAATTTTCATGTTTTTGAATTTTTTGAAAATATGAACAAATTCTGGAAACACGAACATTTTTGAAATTTGAGAACAAATTATGTAATCGTGAACATTTTTTTGAATATGAGAACAGATTTGAAATCATGAACAGTTTTTGAAATCCAAACAAAATTTCGAAAACAACAATTTTGTAGAAAAATATTATAATTTTTTTGGAAATGAAGCAAAAAATAGAGGAGAAATAAAAAAGAAACCGAAAACGAAAAAAAGAAAAAAAATAGAAAACCCAGAAAAATCGGTTCAGGCAACCTTTCTAGAAGGTTTCCAAAACCAATAAAAACCGGCTTGTAACCTAAGAATGTTCCCGAAACCGGAAACCTGCTTAGCGCTATAAATGGGCCGGAGGGAGTACATATTAGCTCAAAGATAGTACACGCAACACATATGGAGAGGGGACCTAGAAAATAAGAACAAGACTCACTTGACAAGATCTTTCGCAAAAAAAAAAAAAAGACTCACTTGACAAGATGGATAACACCAACAGCAGAAAACTGATGATGAAGACGCAAGGAAGGAAAGACAAGGAGAGCAGTTCAGCTCAGCTAAGCTATACTATACTGCAGGTGAGTGGACTGTTCGCATAACTGCTAGAAATCGTCTTGCTTTCCATGTCTTAGCGACTTAGCTCCTAGCTCACCGGCTGGCGTAGGAAAACATTGTTGTATAGATCGATGCGATGATGAGAGGTGCACATGTATCATACATACAACTCCAATCTCTTGACATGACAAGTCTGGAAGTTGAGTCATGCATGTTCAGACAACATATATTACTGAAGAGAAGTGCAGAGAATGACGGACCTACTTAACAGCTCGCCTGAGAAGACTCGACGGGATGGACGGATATAACGCCAACAACAGAAACTGATGTGATGTTACAAACAGAGCAGCTCGATCTCAGCTGCACTGACCAAGTCCAGCTCAGCTCAATTTTCACTGCAAGCGAGAGGAGAGGACATTTGCAAGTTTGGAACTTGGAATGGTTGTTGTCGCAGAACGTTGTCGTTGTACTCCACCCAAGTCAGGCTAGACGGAACGAGCGGGCTTTTCGGCCCGCTCGTGGCCCGTTAAGGACCGGACCGTACGGTCCAGGACCGGTGGAAAAACTGGCCGGTCCGGGCTCCAATTTTGGGCCCGAGAAAATGTCGGTCCGGTCCGGGCTTTAACCGAGCCGCTCGGTCGGACCGAGAATACGCGGTCACCGCCGCCGCCGTGCTTTGTCGTCGTGGCCACCGGCAGCCCCTGTGTGAACCATCATGTCCGCGAGCTTCCCCTCTCCTTCCTTCCTCACGTCCCTGTGAGCCATAGCCTCTTGGCGCCGCTAGTCATCGCTGCCGTGCGTGCACCGGCGCCGGTCTGAAGTTCTCGACCATCGAGTAAGACCCCAAACGTGGCACCAATTCCTACCATGGCAACAGCATGTACACCTGCCAACAGCTGCCACAGGTAGGCGGACGTCTCGCCGGCACCACCAGGAATAGCTGGGGCACGATCCCGAACGCTCTGAAGCTGATGCCGCGGCTGCTCTTCGAGGCGTGCCTGCGATCGTAAGGCCTTACAATGCAAGGTGTTTAGGAGAGATGCTCGGAGAAATAAACCAGGCTTTCGTTAAGCACCGGTGCTTATTTGTACAGGGCAGACGCTTAATTAGGCGTCTCTCCTGTAGAAATAAGCACTGGTGCTTCAGAAAAACCCGGTTTATTTTTCTAAGCACCTCTCTAAGCACCTACCATTGTACAAGCCCTAAGGATTTCTCGCGCACGTCAGTTTCATCCGCGTATCTGTCGACTGTTACAAATGTTCAGAGAAGAGGAGCACGCAGGTGCGGCCACTACGCTAACAGCCTCCGTAACAAACTCGTCAAGATAAGGTCGTGCGATCATGCACTAGAGACTAGGACACGTAGTTACGAACAGAGAGAGAGCTAGGTTGGTTCAGTTTCATCAGGTTCAGAAAATTCAGTTTGTTGGTTTCGTCGAAGTTTCAGTTGTCCACTTCGTCACATCACTCGTGCACGTCGGGCTCGTCGGGCTCGCGCACATCGGGCTCGCGCACGTCGTCCACTTCGTCACATCACTCGTGCAAGTAGTCCATCTCGCCGCTGCACCCGCACAGATCGACGCCGGTGGTTGGTGGCCGGACCATTAGGTCTGGCTCGGGCTTCATCGGCGCCGGTCCGGTCCCTGGAAACAGGACCGCTCGCCTGCTCGGTCCGGTCTGGTCCGGTCCGCTGGCGGCCGGTCCAAACCGTCGGACCGTGTCCAAGTTTCCCATGTTGCGTCTTGCTTTCCATGTGTTGGGCTCTTAGCTCCTCCTAGCTACTAATTTTGTCTTTCAAACATGTATAAATGGCATCGTCGTATTTGTCTTTCAAAATAATTTTATTTTATATGTCTGTATACTAATTTTGTAGACATATAATACATGAAAATTATAGTCAACATTATGTAACGAAGACCAAAAAAGTCAATCGGCGCCTTATATTTTAGGAAGGAGGGAGTAGTTTTTTTTTTTGAGAATCTGAAGGAGGGAGTAGTCACTAGTAGAAAACGGACCTTTAGTCCCGGTTCGTAAGGGCCTTTAGACACCGTTCTGGAACTGAGACTAAAGGGTCGGGACTAAAGCCCAAAACCTTTGGTCCCGGTTCGCTTACGAACCGGGACAGAAGGGGCTCCATGTGGCTGCTGCGGGACGCCCAGGCAGGAGGACCTTTAGTCCCGGTTGGTAACACCAACCGGGACCAAAAGGCTGCCACGCGTCAGCAGCTCGCAGGCGCTAGGGTTTTTTTTTGTTTTGAAAGGGGGGTTTATTAGGGGTTTTGGATGGTTTAATTAGGGGTTTCATATTGTGTTAGTTATAGCTACTACATATAGAAAGAAGTGACCTCTCTTTCTGCGTGCTTGGTCGACGCTAGCTACTACATATAGAGAGAACTCGACGCTACTAAGCAAATGAAGGAACCATTAATTACACAAGATCGTCATGAACATATACAGAGAGAAGTGACCTCTCTTTCTCCGAGATTGGTCGAACAATAAGTTTTCGTATTTCTATCCGACGCTACTACATATATACAATATAACATATCTTACGATCCCTGACATCATCTACCGAAAGTCAGTTTCAATTTCCACATGGTATTCTCCGTCTTTATGTATGACGTGGTCAAGAAAGAATCCCGCGAATTCCTCTTGAATTGCTCGTATGCGATCATGTGGTAGGAGTTCATTCCGCATCTGCCACATCTAATTTAAAGAAGGGGGTCAATACATATATATGAATGAAACTCAACACAATTGATGGTAATAAAATAAAATTGTGAATATTATCGTTTACGTACTTCATATTGTTTGTCAGAGTAGCGCCACTGAGAGGTCGCGCTGTGGATGAACTCGCAAACGTAGTATCCACATAAATTATTTACGCCTTCCTGCCACAAGCACTTTACGATAATAGAGTTCAATCAAACTGATAATCAAGCATGATAAATGGTATTGATGAAAGTAGAATCAATGGGAGATGCGCGGAACTAGCTAGTACTACTTACTTTCGGGTGTGTAAATCGCAGCTCCCTCGGCAGTCCCGGAACGATTCCGGTGAACTCTTTACAAACCCTACCAGACAAAAAAAATAATTACTTGATATCCAGAAATGAACAAAGTTGCCGATATGATATGGTGCACACCAATAAGCGATAATGATCGATTGAACTTACTTCTGGAGCATTGCAGTTATGTTCGTATACGTATTGGGATCTTTTCGTCTCGAGTCTAAGACAGTTACTACTCCCCGGTCAAGCTTAATCTCTAGCAGAATAAAGTGAAAGCTGCGCACGCATGCATAACTAATCAATTACATTACTATAACCTCGAGTAAGCGAAACCGAATATGCACAAGACAGTAACACTCACTTGAAATTGTAAGGAAAGAGTATTTTTTTCCCTTTGTTTTGATTTCGAAGCAACGATTTTAGCAAGTTGTCCTCGGTATCTTCGACTCTGTTTTTAACCGACCATTCATGTATGGTATTTGGGTTAATGAACCCAATGTCATAGATTTGTGCTTTTTTGCATTCGACGATCTTCAGTCTGCATAATATAGTGAGGATAATTATATATACATGCAATGAAAGAGATGAGCTATAGAGACTTAATTACAGAAGTAATACTTACAGACAGTAGCAAGTCATGAGTTGTTTGTCGAGGGCGTCTTGATTGAATAACTGGAATAACTCCACAAATTCAACAGGCATCACCTAAGTTCCAACGAGGTCGTGCTCCTCTTTAATTCTAAGCAACATACTGTTGGCCCCACTCTTCCTGCAGGTATCCATGTACCATTCATGTAATCTTCGCATCATCGTTGTTAGAGGAGGATGATCAGGTTTGACGAGTGGCTTCCCGTGCTCGTATCTGAAGATCTCTACTGTCTCTAACATTTCAAACAGTACATCATCGCCCAGGTAATCACCAAGATTGGTACCGGGTAGTAGCCCTGGATGATTAGCGACGATATCGCTAGACACCTTGAGCGGGGGGCACGATTGCTTCGCCTGTTCGCCGAGCTGGGGAATTGTTTTCCCACTTCTTCGTTTTGCTTCTCTTGCAGCACTGCAAGTACTTCCCGACCGCTCCGCTTCCTTATATGTCCTTTCAATAATGCGCTCATAGTTGGATTGCGGCGGAGACGGTGGTGGTCGCTTAAGGGCACGCAGAGTGCGCTTCACTTTCACCTGATCTATTGTTTCCTTAGGAGGTGGAGGTTTCCGTGCAAAATGGGCCTCCACTTCGGCAGCACTGATTTCCGCGGTTTCCTCGTAGGTCCTCTCATATGGTAACTTTTCCAGAGGCTTGAGGCTTGGACTGTATTTGAAATTCTTCCCGCCTCTTGTACTACTAGCCACCGGAGCGGCGCCATCTCTCTTCCGCCGTTGCTGACGCGGCGGAGTCTGCTAACACGCTGGAGGAGGCGGAGGAGGAGGCGGAGTGCTCCGACGCGCCGGAGGAGGCGGAGGAGGAGGCGGAGTGCCCTCACGCGCCGGAGGAGGCGGAGAAGGAGGCGGAGTGCCCTGATCACTCACCGGAGGAGGAGGCGGAGTGCCCTGATCACTCGCCGGAGGAGGAGGCAGAGGAGGAGGCGGAGTGTCCTGACTCGCCGGAGGAGGAGGAGGAGGCGTCCAGTTTGGAAGCTTGATGTACTCCATCCTCCATAAACATGTACTCCTCAAAGCATAAACCAGATGATTCTCCCCTTCACCTGTAGGGTGGTCAAGCTCCAGCTCCTGAAATCCCTTCATTATTTCATCCACCGTCACAACAGCATAGCCATGTGGAATCGGACCGCAGTGAAAAGTTCCGTCAGCTTGAGGAGGTGCAACAGACCCGACAGCCGCCTTCAAAGTGAGGTTCTGCCATTTCGTCATAAGCTCGCAATGTTGAGCCTCCGTGATAGTATCCACGGGGTAGCGAGGAGCCGTGAAATCAGGCTGAACGAGCTCCGTGGAATCCACGCTGTTTCTCCGCTGAGATGGTGGGGTAGCTTCTGGGGCAGGATCTTCGTGCCACTGAGATGGTTGGCCGGCAGCTGCAAGTTCCTCTAGCTTCGCTATTCTTGCATTAAGTTTCTGCATTTCTCTCAGCTCCGCTTTCCTCTTTCTCTCTCGGCTTCTGTAACTGCCTGCACCGGGAAACCCAACCACCCACGGAACGGAGTCTGGTGTGCCTTGTGTTTGTCCAGGGTGCTTAGGATTCCCGAGGGCCTCAGTCAGCTCGTCCTTCTCTCTGTCGGGAATGAACGTCCCTTTCTGCACTGCACTGATATATTTCTGAAGCTTCTTGATGGGTATTGCAAGTTGCTCGTCCGTCCAACGACACTCCCCTGTTTCTGGGTCCAAAGTTCCCCCAACCCCGAAGAACCAAGTCCTTGAACGGTCTGGCCAGTTCAATGTCGCTGGTTGGACCCCTTTAGCAAGCAGGTCTTGCTCAGCTTTGTCCCACAACGGCCGGGCTTTGTAGTAGCCACCTGACCCCGTGTGATGGTGATACTTCTTCTTTGCAGCATTTATCTTGTTTGTCTCTGACCTTTGCTTACCCTTCTCTGATGTCTTGTAGGCCACAAATGCGGGCCAGTGATCTCTTATCTTCTCATATCGGCCCTTCAATTCTGGAGTCTTCCCTTGCTCGACAAACTTTGTGTTCAACTCTTTCTTCCAGTTCCTGAATAGATCTGCCATCTTCTTAAGAGCAAACGCCTTGACCTTTGGCTCTACAACTGGCTTATTCGGATCCTCCTCCGGCGGTAGGGTGAAATTTGCCATCAGCGCAGTCCAAAGATCAGCTTTCTGTCTATCCTGGACATAAGAAACTTCAGGGTGGTCCTTACTCTTTTTCCATTGCTTGACGCTGATCGGGATGCTGTCCCTAACAATAGCGCCGCACTAACTAACAAATGTGTCCTTGGTCCGCTTGGGTTCAATCGGTTGGCCATCGTCCGCGATTGCTGTGATCGTGAACCTTTCATCCTGACGCAACCTTTTCTTCGGGCCTCGTCTCCTTACGGAAGTTTGGCTCGATCCGGAGGGCTGTAAAAGAAGAACGAAGCGCGTTAATACATATATGTACATACCAAAACAATTAATGCATCAAGTCAGCACAGGCTTAATTAATATATATACCTCGCCGGACTTTGCAACAGCTCCCTCCTCCGTTCGGTCACCGGAGCCGTCATCATGGTCTTCTTCCTCCGCCATTCGGTCACCGGAGCCGTCATGATCTCCTTCCTCCTCCATTGTTGGATTACCGGAGCCGTCATCCTCTCCTTCCTGACCATCACTAGTAGAAAAAGGCCCATTTGTCCCGGTTCATAAGGCCCATTTGTCCCGGTTCGGGAACCGGGACTAAAGCCCAACACCTTTAGTCCCGGTTCTTATACGAACCGGGATAGATGGGGCTCCACGTGGCCACTGCGGCGAGCCCAGAGAGGAGGGCCTTTAGTCCCGGTTGGTAACACCAACCGGGACCAAAGATCATCCACGTGTCAGCAGCTCAGGAGCTGGGGTTTTTGTTTTTTATTTGAAAGGGGGGGGGGGGTTTGGGGGTTTTGTAGGGTTAATTTAGGGGTTTCATATATTGTGTTAGCTAGCTAATAGCTAGAGAGAAGTGTCCTCTCTTATCTCCGTGCTTGGTCGACGCTACATACTATACGTATAGAGAGGACTCGACACGCTAGCTAGTAAGCAAATGAAGGAAACCATTAAGTCCACAAGATCGTCATGAACATATACAGAGAGAAGTGATCGACCTCCTCCTTCTCCGAGAGATTGGTCGAACAACAAGTTTTCGTATATCTATCCGACGCTACTAGCTACATATATACAATATAAGATTTCTTACAATCCCTAACATTTGATGTCAAGTTCCACATGGTATTCTCCGACTGGATTGATGACGTGGTCAAGAAAGAATCCCGCCAATTCCTCTTGAATTGCTTTTATGCGATCTTGTGGTAGGAGTTCATCCCGCATCTGCCAAATCTAATTTGAAGAAGGGGGTCAATACATATATATGAATGAAACTCAACACAAATGATGGTAATAAAATAAAATTGCAAATATTATTGCTTATGCACTTCATATTGTTTTTCAGAGTAGCCCCGCTTAGAGGTCGTCGCGTTGTAGATGTACTCGCAAATGTAGTATCCACAACAATTATTCCCGCCTTCCTGCCACAACCACTTTACGAGAAATAAAGGTCAATCAAACTGATAATCAAGCATTATAAATGGTATTGATGAAACTAGCTAGAATCAATGGGAGATGCGCGGAACTAGCTAGTGGTACTTACTTTCGGGTGTGTAAATCGCAGCTCCCCCGGCAATCCCGGAGCTTCTGTGGTGAACACTTTCCAAACCCTGCGAGACAAAGAAAATAATTACTTGATATTAGGAAATGACCAAAGTTGCCGATATGGTGCGATAATGATCGATTGAACTTACTTCTAGAGCATTTCAGTCATGGCCGCATACTCCTTGGGATCTTTTCGTCTTGAGTCTAAGACGGTTACTAGTCCCTGCTCAAGCTTAATCTCTAGGAGAATAAAGTGGAAGCTGCGCACGCATGCATAACTCATCAATTACATTACTATAACCTCGAGTAATAAGGGAAACCGAATATGCAGAAGACAGTAACACTCACTTGAAGTTGTAAGGAAAGAGTATTTTATCTTTGTTTTGATTTTTAAGCAACGATTGTAGCAAGTTGGCCTCGGTTTCTTTCGCATGATATGTAACCGTCCATTCATCTATGAGATTTGTGTTAATGAACCCAATATCATAGATTTGTGCATTTTTGCATTCGATGATCTTCAATCTGCATAATATAGTGAGGATAATTATATATACATGCAATGAAAGAGCTGAGCTATATATAGAGACTTTATTACAGAAGTATAGTACTTACAGACAGTAGCAAGTGATGATTATTTTATCGAGGTCCTTTTGATTGAAAAACTGGAAGAACTCCTCAAATGGAACAAACAACAGATCAATTCCAACGAGGTCGTGCTCCTCTTTAACTCTCAGCGTCAAAATATACTTCCCAGACTTGCAGGTGTCCATGTACCACTTATGGAATCTTCGCATCATTGTTGTTAGAGGAGGATCACCAGGTCTGACGAGAGGCTTCCCGTACTGGTATTTGTGTTCGTCCACCTCCATTGTATCAAAATGTGCATCGTCGGGCAGGTAATCACCAGATTTGCGATGATATCGCTAGACACCTTGAGCGGGGGGCACGATTGGTTTGCCTGTTCACCGAGCTAGGGAATTTTGTTCCCTCTTCTTCGTTCTTGTAACCTTTTGTCACTTGAAGTAGTTCCCAACCGGCGCGCTCCTTCCACTGCCTTTTTCAGAGCGTGGACATGGTTGTCATCCGGCGGAGGCGGTGGTGGTCGCTTCAGGTTCTTCAAAGTGCGCTTCAATTTCACCGGATCCATCTTCTCCTCCGGAGGTGGATTTTTCTTTGCAAAAAAGTCCTTCACTTGGGCTTGACAGATCTCCGCGTTTTCCTCCTCGGTCATCTCGTATGGTAACTTCTCTAGAGGCTTGATAGATGGACCGAATTTGTATTGCCTCCCGCCTCTGGTTGTACTGCTAGACGCCGGAGCAACCGGAGCGGCTGCGGCTGTCTTCCTTCGTTGCTTACGAGGTGGAGAAGGAGGCGGAGTGCTATGACGCGCCGGAGTAGCCAGAGCGGCGGCGGCTATCTTCCGCTGTTGTTGACGAGGCGGAGAAGGAGGCGGGCTGCTCGGACGCGCCGGCGCAGGCGGAGAAGGAGGCGGAGTGCCGCCATGCGCCGAAGCAGCTGGAGAAGGAGGCGGAGTGCCGCCACGCGCCGAAACAGCCGGAGAAGGAGGCGGAGTGCCCTGATCACTCGCCAGAGGAGGAGGCGGAGGAGGAGGCGGAGTGCCCTGATTCGCCGGAGGAGGAGGCGGAGGCGTCCAATTCGGAAGGTTGATGAGCTCCTTCCGCCATAGACATGGAGTCTTCAGAGCAAGACCCAGCTGAGTCTCCCCTTCACCGGTAGGGTGGTCAAGCTCGACCTCCTCAAATCCCTCCGTTATTTCATCGACCATCACAACAACATATCCTTCTGGAATCGGAAGGCAGTGAAAAGTTGCGCCGGGTTGAGGAGGTGCAACAAAGCCGACATCTGCCTTGACTTTGAGGTGCTGCCATTGCGCCATAAGGTGGCAATCTTGAGCCTCCGTGATAGCATCCACGGGGTAGCTGGGAGCCGTGAAGTGAGGCTTCTGAAGGAGCTCGGTGGAAGCCACGCTGCTTCTCCGCTGAGATGGCGGGGTAGCTTCGGCAGGTCGCTGCCTCTGAACTAGTGCTTGTTCCTCTAGCGCTCGTACCCTTGCATTCAGCTTCCGCAGTTCGGTCTGCTCCACTTTCCTCCTCCTCTCCCGGGTTTTGTAACCGCCTGCGCTGGGAAACCCTTCCTTCCACGCAACGGAGCCTGCCCTGCCTCGTGTTCGTCCTGGGTGCTCAGGATTCCCGAGGGCCTGTGTGAGCTCGTCGTTCTCTCTGTCGGGAACGAACGTCCCTTGCTGTGCTGCGGCGATATACTTCTGAAGCTTCTTGACGGGTATTTCAAGTTGCTCCTTCGTCCAACGGCACTTCCCTGTTTCAGGGTCCAAGGTTCCCCCAACCCCGAAGAACCAAGTCCTTGAACGGTCTGGCCCGTTCAATGTCTCTGGTTCGACCCCTTTATCAAGCAGGTCCTTCTCAGCCTTGTCCCACAACGGCCGGGCTTTGAGGTAGCCACCTGACCCCGTGCGATGGTGATACTCCTTCTTTGCAGCATTTTTCTTGTTTGTCGCTGACATCTTCTTACTCTTCTCCGATGTCTTGTGGGCCACAAATGCGGGCCAGTGATCTCTTATCTTCTCAAATCGGCTGGTGAATTCTGGAGTCTTCCCTTTGTCGACAAACGTTGATTTCAACTCATTCTTCCACCTCCTGAATAGATCTGCCATCTTCTTAAGAGCATGAGCCTTGACCAATGGCTCTATAACTGGCTTATCCAGATCCTCCTCTGGCGGTAGGGTGAAATTTGCCTTCAGCGCGGTCCAAAGATCATCTTTCTGTCTATTGTTGACAAAAGACACTTGAGGGTCTTCGCTCTTAGGCTTATTCCATTGGTGGATGCTGATCGGGATCATGTCCCTAACAAGAACCCCGCACTGAGCAGAAAATGCTTCCTTGGTCCGGCTGGGTTCAATCGGTTGGCCATCGCCCTTGATTGTTGTGATCGTGAACCTTTCATCCTGGCGCAACCTTTTCATCGGGCCTCGTCTCGTTACCGAAGTTTGGCTCGATCCGGAGGGCTAGAAAAGAAGAAAGAAGAGAGTTAATATGTGTACATACCAAAACAATTAATGCATCAATTAGCTAGTCAGCACAGGCTTAATTAATATATATACCTCGCCAGACTTTGCAACATCTCCTTCCTCCGTTCGCTCACCAGAGCAGTCATCACGGTCTCCTTCTTCCACCGGCATTCCGTCACCGGAGCCATCATAATCATGTCCTTCCACCTCCATTGTTCGATCACCGGAGCCTGCTTCACCCTTTCCTTCCAGACCATTGGTGTCGTTGAGAAACGACAAGACATCACCTCCGCCGAGGATTATGTCCCCCAACAACTGTTCTGCTTCGATGTCTTGGTGCTCCATAGTTTCTGCAAATATTACAACATGGCAATTAATATACAAACATGACAGATGGATATATTAGTGCAAACGTAGACCTAGCTAGCTCGACGCTTCTACGGTTTGGGGTGGCCTCGACAACTCTTCTAGGGTTTGGGGTGGCCTAGGCAACGCTTCTAGGGTTTGGGGTGGCCTAGGCAACGCTTCTAGGGTTTGGGTCGGACCGCCTCTCTCATGAATGTCCGACGTCCGGACCGACAAGGGATTTAACAAAATGACGCCATTCTGGATGTGCAGAAAATGGTCCATATTTTTCCTGATCTCATCTACCCTTCTATATGTCATGTTGTCTAGTGTCAAAGAATTCAAGAAAACCATGACTTCATCATTAGCCGAAAATGACAGGCGTATAATGGTACGAAGCTCTTCAAAGTTGTTTTGGAACAGAGTTCCCGATAGAATAATTCGCTTTTTGGTACAAAGTTCAGCAAGAGCCTTCCGAATATTGCTATTTGGAAGGCCTTTGCTGAAATTCGTACCAAAAGGCGAATTATTCTATTAGGAACTCCGTTCCAAAACAACTTTGAAGAGCTTCGTAGCATCATACGCCTGTTACTTCCGACTAATGATGAAGCATGGATTTCTTCAATACTTTGATAGACAACGTGACATATAGAAGAATATATATAGATGAGATCAGAAAAAAAATTGGATCAACTTGTGCACATCCATAATGAAGGCATTCTTGATAAATCTATATATGTCAAAATTCAAACTTTGACATATGATCAAATGTTGCATATGTCAAAATTCAAACTTTGACATATGATCAAACTTTGATATATGATCAAATGTTGCATATGTCAAAATTCAAACTTTGACATATGATCAAACTTTGATATATGTCCACCGCGATATAAAATAATACATAGACTTGTTCGGGCGAGAGGGGGTTGATCGACGTCCCCCCTCATGTCGAAGTGAATGAACAACTCTGAATTTTTTTACATGTACTCCTACAACATGAAAATTTCTAAGTGATTGCCAAACTGTTTGCTAAACTTTTATGCTTCATTTATATGAAGATCAATTGTCCAATATAACTATGTTCGTGATATGAGGCATTGGACATTATCTAGATCACATGCCTCAAAATCAAAGGAAAAACTCCTCTCACAACTATCCGCGATGCCCAACAATATGAAATCATTCACAAATATTGATGTTGGACTCGACTAAATATGCACTCCATAGTCCAATAAGTATATAAGTCCGCGGTGATCAAACACATACAAGTTACAAAAATTTCTATGCTCACAAAAATATAAGCCCGAGGGGAATTGAAGTTATCGGGGTTATGTTTATACAACAAATGGACATCTCATCTCATTTCATCTCATCTGAAAAAACATAGCACATCTAAAAAAATACATACATACATGGAAAAAAATTGCTATGAACAAAAAAACATCATATATGAACATTTTCTATATCCATCCATACATACATACATACATTGAAAAAAAATGCTATGAACAAACACATCAGTAGTAATTATTTTTATAATGATTTGGCCTCAAAAAATTCTTTTATTAGTATTTTCAAACTCAAGAATGACCCTGTTGCACTAGAACTATTTCAAATAATTCTTTTCAAATGCCACAATTTTTTTGAGAAGTCCTCTGATGCCTATAGATTATTTTTATGCAAAAACCCACTTTGGTCATTTGAAACTTTTGAGCACAACTTCCATTTTTCAATGTTGGTCCAATCTTGGCATTGAACTACAACCCTATTTTTTCCTTACTAATTTTTTTTGAAAAAATTACACCAACTTCATGACAGTACCCACACTCCATTTCACCAAAAACCTTCTGATCCATACTTCAAAATTTTCAAATTTTGTTCAAATGAAATTTGAACCAGATTCAAATTCCTTGCTGAAAACCTATTCTAAACCACTCCAAAAATTCTGAAATTTTGCCATCACCTTTGTCTTGCATCAGTACCTCACCACAAAAAAATTCAGAAATTTCAAAAATGCCCAAAGCCATCTAGCATTTCATCAAACACCTTCTATGCATTTCATCAATAAATTTCAGAAAATTCAGAAGGCGGGGGGGAGGGGGGCTGCTGCTGCTCTTCACTGTCCACTCCTTCTCCTCTCCTTCACGGCGTTGCTGCTGCTCTTCAATGCGTCGGGGCCGGCGGCGACCATGGAGCAGTGGCAGAGCAAGGCCGAGCTCGGGGGAGCACGCGGCGACGGGGAGCAGGGGACCATGGGAAAGGGGGTGCTCACTGGGGGGCGCCGATGGCTGGAGGCCGGTGACGAGGACGACGGGCTCGGGGTGGCACGCGGCGACGGGGACGACGGGGCACGGGCGCGGGCTCAGGGAAGACGACGGCGACGGCGACGACGGGGCACGGGCGACGGCGACGACGGCGACGGGGATGGCGACGACGACGACGGCGAAAGGGCGCAGCGACGGGGCAGGGCGCGGCGACGGCGGCGAGGAGCGGCCTCGCGGCGTCGGGGGAGAATGGGAGCACTTGGGGAAATTTTCCTAAGTGTTGGCTTATATAGCAAAGGCTTCAGTCCCGGTTGGTGGCACCAACCGGGACCAATACCACCCTTTGGTCCCGGTTCGTGCCTCCAACCGGGACCAAAGGTTTCTTTTGGCCAGGCGAAAGGGCGGGAAGCACAACCCTTTGGTCCCGGTTGGTGGCACGAACCGGGACCAAAGGGAGGCATTGGTCCCGGTTTGTGCCACGAACCGGTACCAATGCACCCCTTTAGTCCTGGTTTGGTGTCACCAACCGGGACCAAAGGCCTTGTGCTGCCCGCGACCAAAAGTTTAGTCCCACCTCGCTAGTTGAGACGGGCGCGGAGTGGTTTATAAACCCCACTACCGCTGCCCTCTCGAGCTCCTCTCAAATACAGGCTTACGGGCCTAACCTCACTCTCCTCTGCCTGTGGGCCTACTGGGCCTTCTGCGGGCCTGAATCTTGGCCCGTGTTGGGTTTCTAGTCGTATTCAGGCCGTGGTGGCCCAGTAGGTGGCATTTTTTTTCTATTTTTTTCCAGTTTTTCTGTTTTGTTTTTTGCTTTATTTATTTTCTTTTATTTTTTAATTCTTTTTGCTTTTAGGTAATAAATATTATAAACTTTCTGTTAGTGCCATTAGTTTTCCAATTCGAATAGTTTAATTTTGAATTCTTTGAAATATGTGTGAATCAATAGTTTGTGATTAACTTTACTCTAAAAATAGATTTTTGAGTGATTCTTTTTACTGCTATTTAATATTACTGTGTTTTATCATTATATTCAAAAACTGGTTTTGTTATTTTAGTTTCTAACAAAAAAAATATTTTTGCTTTTTGTTATTTTTGAGTGATTCACACAATTTTTTTTCTATTTTTTTTCCAGTTTTTCTGTTTTGTTTTTGCTTTATTTATTTGCTTTTGTTTTTTGCTTTATTTTTTATTCTTTTTGCTTTTAGGTAATAATATTATAAACTTTCTGTTAGTGCCATTAGTTTTCCAATTCGAATAGTTTAAATTTGAATTCTTTAAAATCTGTGGGAATCACTAGTTTGTGTTAACTTTACTATAAAATTAGATTTTTGAGTGATTCTTTTTACTGCTATTTATATTACTGTGTTTTATCATTATATTCAAAAATAGTTTTTGTTATTTTAGTTTGTAACAAAAAAAATCTTTATGATAATTCTTTTTGCTATTAAGTTTCTAACAAAAAAATTCTTTATGAAAATTCTTTTTGCTTTTAATGTTTTCAACAGAAAATACTTTGCTAATTTTAGTTTGCATAAATTTTAGTTGCATAAATTTTAGTTGATTCCTTTTGCTATTAGAGTTTCATTAAAGTTTTCTAGTTCATTCTTTTTTCTATTAGAGTTTCATTAAAGTTTTCTAGTTCATTCTTTTAGTTTATTATTTTTGCTATTAGAGTTTCATAAAAGTTCAGAGGGTTACGGCAAAAACTGGATACACTTCGTGTACAAAATGGACAATCTCTTTCGAAGTATCAGGGTTTCGGACGAAAACTCATCTGTTACAAAGGGATTTCATTTTTTTGAACTTATTTGAACTCCACACTTTTTCTGTGCACAAAATGAACCATTCAAAGCAACATCATCAATTTTCAACCCTTTCTGAGTTCATCTGTTATTTTTCATGCATTTACTGATTTTTTTGAGCTAAATGACCCTGAAATTGAAAAGCACTTCAAATGAACTCTGAAGAGGTTGAAAATTGGCATGACATCATCATTTCACCCTCATAGCATGTGATAAAAAGTTGAGAGGGTTACGGCAAAAACTGGATGCACTTCGTGTACAAAATGGACAATCTCTTTCGAAGTATCAGGGTTTCGGACGAAAAACTGTTACAAAGGGATTTCATTTTTTTGAACTTATTTGAACTCCACACTTTTTCTGTGCTCAAATTGAACCATTCAAAGCAACATCATCAATTTTCAACCCTTTCTGAGTTCATCTGTTATTTTTCATGCATTTACTGATTTTTTTGAGCTAAATGACCATGAAATTGAAAAGCACTTCAAATGAACTCTGAAGAGGTTGAAAATTGGCATGATATCATCATTTCACCCTCATAGCATGTGCTAAAAAGTTGAGAGGGTTATGGCAAAAACTGGATGCACTTCATGTACAAAATGGACAATCTCTTTCGAAGTATCAGGGTTTCGGACGAAAACTCATCTGTTACAAAGGGATTTCATTTTTTTGAACTTATTTGAACTCCAGACTTTTTGTGTGCTCAAAATGAACCATTCAAAGCAACATCATCAATTTTCAACCCTTTCTGACTTCATCTGTCTTCACTTTTTCTTCGCTTGTGTCCTTTGCTTATTGCGCCGTAACCATGGATATTCTTCATCGCTTAACAGGGTGCTTGGGTCAGCCTTGACTTTGAAGGGAGGAATTTCATGAAACTTTTCATAATCTTCAGACATGTCTGTCTTACCCTCCACTCCCATGATGTCTCTTTTCCCTGAAAGAACTATGTGGCGCTTTGGCTCATCGTATGATGTATTCGCTTCCTTATCTTTTCTTTTTCTCGGTTTGGTAGACATGTCCTTCACATAGAAAACCTGCGCCACATCATTGGCTAGGACGAATGGTTCGTCTGTGTACCCAAGATTGTTCAGATCCACTGTTGTCATTCCGTAATGTGGCTCTACCTGTACCCCGCCTCCTGACAGATTGACCCATTTGCACTTAAACAAAGGGACCTTAAAATCATGTCCGTAGTCAAGTTCCCTTATGTCCACTATGTAACCATAATATGTGTCCTTTCCCCTCTTGGTTGCTGCATCAAAGCGGACACCGCTGTTTTGGTTGGTGCTCTTTTGATCTTGGGCGATCGTGTAAAATGTATTCCCATTTATCTCGTATCCTTTGTAAGTCAATACAGTCGAAGATGGTCCCCTGGACAACGAGTACAGCTCATCAGAAACAGTGTTGTCACCTCTGAGACGTGTTTCCAACCAACTGCCGAAAGTCCTGATGTGTTCACATGTAATCCAGTCGTTACACTGCTCCAGATGTTTGGAGCGCAGAATGTTCTTGTGTTCATCGACATACGGGGTCACCAAGGTAGAGTTCTGTAGAACTGTGTAGTGTGCTTGAGACCAAGAATGCCCGTCCCTGCATATTATTGAGTCCCCTCCTAGCGTGCCTTTTCCAGTCAGTCTCCCCTCATACCACGATTGAGGGAGACCAATCTTCTTAAGGTCAGGAATGAAGTCAACACAAAACCCAATGACATCCTCTGTTTGATGGCCCATGGAGATGCTTCCTTCAGGCCTAGCGCGGTTACGGACATATTTCTTTAGGACTCCCATGAACCTCTCAAAGGGGAACATATTGTGTAGAAATACGGGGCCCAGAACAACAATCTTGTCGACTAGATGAAATAGGACGTGCGTCATGATATTGAAGAAGGATGGTGGGAACACCAGCTCGAAACTGACAAGACATTGCGCCTCATCACTCCTTAGCCTTGGTATGATTTCTGGATCGATCACCTTCTGAGAGATTGCATTGAGGAATGCACGTAGCTTCACAATGGCTAATCGAACGTTTTCCGGTAGAAGCCCCCTCAATGCAACCAGAAGCAGTTGCGTCATAATCACGTGGCAGTCATGAGACTTTAGGTTCTGGTACTTTTTCTCTGCCATATTTATTATTCCCTTTATATTCGACGAGAAGCCAGACGGGACCTTCATACTGAGCAGGCATTCAAAGAAGATTTCCTTCTCTTCTTTGGTAAGAGCGTAGCTGGCAGGACCTTCATACTGCTTTGGAGGCATGCCGTCTTTTTCGTGCCAACATTGCAGGTCCTCTCGTGCCTCCGGTGTATTTTTTGTCTTTCCATACACGCCCAAGAAGCCTAGCAGGTTCACGCAAAGGTTCTTTGTCACGTGCATCACATCGATTGAAGAGCGGACCTCTAGGTCTTTCCAGTAGGGTAGGTCCCAAAATATAGATTTCTTCTTCCACATGGGAGCTCGTCCCTCAGCGTCATTCAGAACAGATAGTCCGCCGGGACCCTTTCCAAAGATTACGTGTAAATCATTGACCATAGCAAGTACGTGATCACCGGTACGCATGGCGGGCTTCTTCCGGTGATCTGCCTCGCCTTTGAAATGCTTGCCTTTCTTTCGGCATTGATGGTTGGTCGGAAGAAATCGATGATGCCCCAGGTACACATTCTTCCTGCATTTGTCCATGTATATACTTTCGGTGTCAGCTAAACAGTGCGTGCATGCGTGGTATCCCTTGTTTGTCTGTCCTGAAAGGTTACTGAGAGCAGGCCAATCATTGATGGTTACAAATAGCAACGCATGCAGGTCAAATTCCTCCTGTCTGTGCTCATCCCACACACGTACACCATTTCCATTCCACAGCTGTAAAAGTTCTTCAACTAACGGCCTTAGGTACACATCAATGTCGTTACCGGGTTACTTAGGGCCTTGGATGAGTACTGGCATCATAATGAACTTCCGCTTCATGCACAGCCAAGGAGGAAGGTTATATATACATAGAGTCACGGGCCAGGTGCTGTGATTGCTGCTCTGCTCCCTGAAAGGATTAATGCCATCTGCGCTTAAACCAAACCATACGTTCCTTGCGTCACCTGCAAACTCCTCCCAGTACTTTCTCTCGATTTTTCTCCACTGCGACCCGTCAGCGGGTGCTCTCAAAGTCCTGTCTTTCTTACGGTCCTCTCTGTGCCATCGCATCAACTTGGCATGCTCTTTGTTTCTGAACAGACGTTTCAACCGTGGTATTATAGGAGCATACTACATCACCTTCGCAGGAACCCTCTTCCTGGGGGGCTCGCCGTCAACATCACCAGGGTCATCTCGTCTGATCTTATACCGCAATGCACCACATACCGGGCATGCGTTCAAATCCTCGTACGCACCGCGGTACAGGATGCAGTCATTAGGGCATGCATGTATCTTCTGCACCTCCAATCCTAGAGGGCATACGACCTTCTTTGCTGCGTATGTACTGTCGGGCAATTTGTTATACTTTGGAAGCTTCTTCTTCAATATTTTCAGTAGCTTCTCAAATCCTTTGTCAGGCACAACATTCTCTGCCTTCCACTGCAGCAATTCCAGTACGGTACCGAGCTTTGTGTTGCCATCTTCGCAATTGGGGTACAACCCTTTTTGGTGATCCTCTAACAAGCGATCGAATTTCAGCTTCTCCTTTTCACTTTCGCACTCTCTCCTTGCATCAACAATGACCCGGCGGAGATCATCATCGGGCACATCATCTGGTTCCTCTTGATCTTCAGCTTCCCCCGTTGCAGCATCACCGTATTCAGGGGGCACATAGTTGTCATCGTCCTCTTCTTCTTCGCTGTCTTCCATCATAACCCCTATCTCTCCGTGCCTGGTCCAAACATTATAGTGTGGCATGAAACCCTTCTCAAGCAGGTGGGTGTGAAGGATTTTCCGGTCAGAGTAAGACTTCGTATTCCCACATATAGGGCATGGACAACACATAAAACCATTCTGCTTGTTTGCCTCAGCCACTTCGAGAAAATTATGCACGCCCTTAATGTACTCGGAGGTGCGTCTGTCACCGTACATCCATTGCCGGTTCATCTGCGTGCATTATATATAATTAAGTGTGTCAAAAACCATTACAAAACATCATGAATAGATAAGTCACCAAATTAATGTCACGTTGGTCGGCATAATTGTCATAAACAATAAATGAACCAAATAGTTATAAAATATAATATATACTACATCCGAATCATAGACAGGACGAGGGCCGACGGGGGCGGATACCAAAACCATCGCACTATATAATAACAAACAATAATAAAAGTAAGAAAATTAGACAAGTATCTATCTAAATCATACAAGTAAGAATTTTTTTCTTTTAGAAAGAAGATAAGAACAAGAGGCTCACCACGGTTATGCCGGCGACGAGATCGGCGCAGGCGATCGACGGCGGTGAAGACGGGGACGGGACGTGACGGACCGCTAAACCTAGACAAATCTTGAGGAAAATGGAGCTTGAAGGTCGAGCTTCGAGAGGAGAAAGCTTAACTAGTGTGGCTCGGGCATTTCATCAAACACCTCATGTGCATAGGAGGTGAGCTAGAGCACCACAAAGCTCTCCCCTCGCCGGCCAGAAAAAACAGAGCAGTGTGGAGTGCTCTGCTCGCCGGCGATGGGGTATATATAGCCACCTCATTGGTCCCGGTTCGTGCGTGGAACCGGGACTAAAGGCCCCCCTTCTGTCCCGGTTCAAGCCACGAACCGGGACTAATGGATGTGGGCCAGGAGCGAGGCCCATTGGTCCCGGTTCGTGCCAGGAACCGGGACAAATGGGTCCAGACGAACCGGGACCAATGCCCACGAGGCCCCGGCCGCCCCCCTGGGCGCATGAACTGGGACGTATGCCCCCCATGGGTCCCGGTTGGTGACTGAACTGGGACTAATGGGCTGGGCTTGCCCGAACCAAAGCCCTGTTTTCTACTAGTGCATCGGTGTCGTTGAGAAACGACAAGACATCACCTCCGTCGCGGATTATGTCCCCCAACAACTCTTCTTATTCTATGTCTCTGTCCATGGTTTCTGCAAATATTACAACATGGCAATATACAAACATGAGAGATGGATATATTAGTGGCAAACATAGACCTAGCTAATATCACAACAAGGAATCATATGCACAAACATATACCTAGCTAATGAAAACAATGAACATAACAATTACGGGTAGGGGCGGGAGGGGGTAGACCGTGTAACACCCCCAGTGGTTAGCTACAGTAATTACCCTTTTGATAATGCCATGTCACCAAGATTAACAATGCTTAATCATCATTAGCGTCATATCTCTTTTCAAATTCAAATGCAAATGGAAATTCAAACTAAAAGTGAAAATAAAAGTTGCTCAAATCAGAAAACAAATTGTTCATTAAATGGTAAATAATCCAGAGACAATTCTAAAATTATATTCAACATATACTAAATAAATTAAGTGACTCTAACAGCAACAAAACAGAAGTATTTAATCCTTTTATAATCTAATAAAATCCAAATGAAATCATGTGGGCTAAAAACCTTTTTGTATCAGTGTCAAATAATGCATTGTTAATATTTGGACCAGTCTCATATTTTACAAAAGTCATTTGGAGTAAAAAACTAAATACTAAACAGAACTAAAAGAAAACAGAAACTATTAAAGAAAGAGATAAAACAAAAGAAAAAGAAAACCCCCTGGCCTACTGGGCCGACTGGCCCAATCAGGCCGGCCCAGCTCCCCCCTCCCTGGCCTATATGGCCCCCCAGGGGCCACCCCCGAAACCCTAACCCCAGTCACCCCCCATTCCCCCCGATCCAGAATTTCTAGATCGGGATCGAACCCCGGCGCTCCCGTCGCCAGCGCCGCCTCGGCGCCCGTCGCTGGCCGGCCTCCCCCGACGCCACCGCCGGCCTGCCTGCCTCGCCGCCAGCCGCCTCCTCCTCCTCGCCACGCTCGCAGCCCCGACTCCGGCCATTGCCCGCGTTCCAGCCATGCCCGACCACCGCGGCCGCCCCCCTGCTCGCCCGCGGTGTTGGGAAGGCTCCCCCATCACCGGCGAACTCGCCCCGCACCGGGCGGGTTGCACCCCTGTGGCCAGCGCCCGTTCGGGTTGGCGCTCGCACGCGCCTGTGCCCGATAGCGCCGGCGCCCGCTATGGCCCCCCCTCTGTCCCAATGACAATGGGGCCCCACGCCCCTGAACGTTTAATAAAAAAATGAATTAATGAATTAATAAAATAAATAATTAGTTAATTAATTAATAATTAATTAATTAACTAATTAAGTTAATTAACTCTAATTTGGTTAATCTAATTAATTAGTTAGTTTAATTAAACAGTAATTAATTAGCTAAACCCTAATTAACTAAATAGAGTATGACAGGTGGGACCCACGTGTCAGGCCGACTGGTGACATCATGCCGACGTCAGCATAACACTGTTTTTGATAATTCGGATTTAAATGATTAAATAAATTCCAGAAATTGCTAAAATCTTTAGAAAATCATATAAAATAATCCGTAGCTCAGATCGAAAAACTTTGTGCATGAAAGTTTCTCAGAACGACGAGACGAATCCGAATACGCTGTCCGTTCATCCGCCACACATCCCTAACTATCCGAACATACAACCATTCCCCTCTTTTCGTCTGTCCGAAATGCCGAACACTGGGAAAACTTTCCCGGATGTTATTCCCCCTTCACCTATGTCGTGTAGCACTATGATAGGTCACCCCTAGCACCGTGTATCGTATTGTCATGCATCTGTTTGCTAGTATTTACTGTTTCTTCCCCCTCTTCCTATTCGCTAGACCTCGAGACCACTGACGATGTCCTGAAGACCGACGCCACCGTTGACGACTTTGCCCTTGCCGCCGAGCAACCAGGCAAGCCCCCCCCCTTTGATCATCCCGATATCGCCTATTTTATTTTCTCATGCTTGCATTAGAATTGCTGCTGCTACTGCTTTACGTATTCTGATGCATAGCCTGTTTATTGTAACCTGCTGTTGATAATTACCTGCATATCCTGAACTGCTTAGTATAGGCTGGGTAGAGACCTACCAGTGACCCCACTTATCCCGACTGCCCCGCTGGATTATCCGAAGACCCGACCAACGGGATTGAAGACCAGGCCCTGACACCGCACATCACCCCCCTTAGTTGTAACGACACTGTAGCGTTACTATCGAGTGCCGAGGGTGAAACCTCTTGTAGCACTTCTGATGTTAACTCTGTAGAGTAGCTATTCGGTCGTGGTCATCGAGGGTGATTCCTCCTTCACCGCTTTCGATAACGACGCCGTCGTACAACACCTCAAGTGTGAACCCAGCGAGGGTGATTCCTCCGAGTTCACCTTGACGGATACATCGAGTAGGAATCCAACGAGGGTGATACCTCGGATTCCCCTGATGTTATGGACACACGGATACTTGGACTTTATACTGTTACTTGGATAGGCGGGTCGACCCTGAGGGGTACCCGCGTGCGCCTGAGAGGCGAGTGTTGTGAAGACGGGTTTCAGTGTGGTGCCCGAGTGGTGAATACGAGGCGTGGCCGGGCATTCTTGGCCCTTGCCGCAAGTCCTCGAGACGGGGCGATGGGGTCACATCTTTCATGAGTCTCTGCTCGTTACCGCAAGCCCTAGTCCACTAACGATTTGGATATTTGATCCGAGCAGGCCTCTGGCCTGATAGCACTAACCATCACGTGGGAAGAGTTATGGGCACTCTGCATCGTATGCATCAGCCGAAAGCTTTGTCAGACGTCTAGTTCAGCCTCGTGGCCGGGCCGGGCCAGTACCATCCAGGACTGAGGTGGTGCTCGTCCCGACCCTGCACACACCGACCCGGAGTGCACAGGGTGATGGCCCAAGACCCTTGAGCGCTTAGGATATAGACCGACGGGGACCTCTCTGCTGAGCTGTAGGTAGGGTTGCGATGTATCGTTTGGCCGAGGCCGGGCATGACCCGGAAAAGTGTGTACGGCCGGAGTTAAGCGAGCGTGGTGGCTAAGTTGGTGCACCCCTGCAGGGAAGAACACATCTATCATTAGCCGGTCCTACGGTAAAGGACACTCGGAGTTGTATCCTGATTGATACAATTAGAACTGGATACTTGGATACTATGGCTCTGGGATTGCTTCTCGCAGGGAGTCGAGAAGGGATCTCAGGACAAGGTTGATGACTGTATGGCTCTGGGATTGCTTTCTCGCAGGGAGTCGAGAAAGGATCTCTGGGTGAGGTTGAGACTTAATGATACTGCTACTTTATATTGATCTGTTCTGCTCTCTTCTATTGCTGCAAGACCGATGAAGATGCTAGTCTTCGATATGACTAGGCATTCCTCTCTATTCTGGCATTTCTGCAGCCCAGTCCACATATACAGCCTCTCTTTGAAAATGTTGCATATGTAATGTAGATCCTTGCTTGCTGAGTACTTCTGAGTACTCACGGTTGCTTTGTTTTCCTTTTCTCCCCATATCAGTTTGTCGTGACCAGAGGACGGAGCCCCCTGAGACAGATGCCCCGTCGATCGACTACTACTACTACTACCCCGAGGATGGATACTACTACGAGCTTGTCGACGACGAGGAGTAGGTTCGGAGGGTCCCAGGCAGGAGGCCTGCGCCTTTCGATCGTAGTGTTTTCTTTTGCCCCGCCTTTCTAAAGGCCTTTCTGTTTCTCTTTTAATATCTGTACTCAGATATCTGATGCTTTCGCTGATGCTTGTTCGCAAGCTTATGTATTCGAGCCCTCGAGGCCCCTGGCTTGTAATATAAAGCTTGTATGACTTTATTTATGTTTTAGAGTTGTGTTGTGATATCTTCCCGTGAGTCCTTAGGCTTGATCGTGTGCATTTGCGTGTATGATTAGTGCACGATTGAGCCAGGGGTGTCACAAGTTGGTATCAGAGCCGACTGCCTGTAGGAACCCCCCTTTCCAACTCCTTGGCCGAAGTTGAGTCTAGTGGTCCAAAACTAATTTACTAACTTGGCTGTGTGGCTTACGGGCCCACGTCGCCAATTGGGTGGTATTAGGATCTTTTACTTCTCGACCTTTACTCTGGGACTCTGATCTCTCTTCTATTCGGGATAATTGATTTTACTAACGCCGACTCTAGGTTCTCGTAACTACTTCCTCCCGGAGAGTCCTTACTCCAGATGGTTACTTGGTGCACCAGAAGATTCCGAAGTTACTCTCTGATGTTCTTTCGAGAACTTGTGCTCATCGGATTTGCAATTCCCTACCCCCGAGACATCCCTATGGATAGCTACTTATACTTGCCATCCGTACCTTCATTCTCGATAACTCTTGTTAGTACAAGATACCCTGAACTACTTCCCGCTACCCCGAGAATCCTTTGTGATTACTGCCTTGCAGCTCTTTTCTGCATGATTACACCTACGAAGAATTCCTCACACTTATCGAGGATTTGTTCATTCCTAATTGTTCTTGTGTTACACAAAATTCTTCGAAACGCTATTCGATTTTCGGAAGATCTTCAGTAGCTTATTGCTCCTGAATTCCTTGCCTTCCTGTATTATGGTTAAATCCATATTTCTAGTAATCTCCGTTGACATCCTCTGTCACTATCATTTCGAGTCCCTTGATTCAATATATTAAGAATGCGCAAGCTAAAGATGCTGAAATTGATCTGATGAAGAAAGATCTTCACCTTGAAAAGTACAGGGATTTCTCACTGTCTGAAGATGGAACCTTGTATTTCAGAAACCGCATTGTCGTACCTCGCTTCGAGCTTATGACCGACAAGGTCATGAAGGAGGCACATGATACCCTGCTGTCTATTCATCCGGGTAGCACCAAGATGTATCGTGATCTCCGTCAAAGGTACTGGTGGTCTAAAATGAAGTAGGACATTGCTCGCTATGTTGCTGAATGTGATGTGTGTCGTCGCGTTAAAGCAGAACATCAGAAGCCTGCTGGAATTCTGCAACCGTTACCTATTCCTCTGTGGAAATGGGATAAGGTTCAAATGGATTTCATTACAGGACTTCCCAGATCACAGAAGGGACACAATGCTATTCTTGTCGTCGTCGACCAACTTTCTAAAGTTGCACACTTTCTGCCTGTCAAGGAGACGATCACTGCTAGTCAGTTAGCAGAATTGTATATCTCCAGGATTGTTTCACTCCACGGTATTCCGAAGGAGATCAGTTCGGACCGTGGCGGTCTTTTCACTTCCAAATTCTGGGAAAATTTCCAAACAGCTATGGGAACTCATATTACCTGGAGTTCAGCTTATCACCCTCAATCCCAAGGCCAAGTCCAGCGAGTCAATCAAGTACTTGAAGACATGCTACGAGCTTGTGTTATTTCTTTCGGCAAGAAGTGGGAAGAATCTCTTCCGTATGCCGAGTTCTCTTATAACAACAGCTATTAAGCCAGCTTGAAAATGGCCCCCTTCGAAGTACTCTATGGACGTAAGTGTCGAACCCCTCTGAATTGGTCAGAAACTGGGGAACGACCTCTTGTGGGTCCAGATATTATTCAACAAGCCGAAGAACAAGTCCGTATCGTTCGAGAAAATCTCAAGGCACCTCAGGACCGCCAAAAGAGCAACTACGATCGCAAACGATGGGGTTTGACTTATCAACCTGGTGATCAAGCTTATCTACGTGTCACCCCTATGAAGGGCACTCACCGTTTTGGAATCAAGGGCAAGCTAGCTCCACGCTACATTGGTTCTTTCCGCATTGTTGTAAGACGTGGTCAGGTGGCATATAAATTGGAATTGCCGCCGCAATTCTCTCATATCCACGACGTCTTCCATGTGTCGCAACTTCGTAAATGCTTCAAGGAATCTCCGCAGCGAGCTGTGGATCACGAGATGCTCGAATTGCATGATGATCTTTCATATAAGGAACATCCGATCCGCATCCTCGATGAATCTGAACGTCGAACCCGTCAGAAGGTTACCAAGTTCCTCAAAGTGCAGTGGTCAAGTCATACTGAAGATGAAGCCACTTGGGAACGCGAGGATAATCTTCGTGCAGAATACCCCGAACTTTTTCCTTCTACCTCTTAATTCTCGGGACGAGAATTCTTGTTAGTGGAGGAGATTTGTAACACCCCCACTGGTTAGCTACAGTAATTACCCTTTTGATAATGCCATGTCACCATGATTAACAATGCTTAATCATCATTAGCGTCATATCTCTTTTCAAATTCAAATGCAAATCGAAATTCAAACTAAAAGTGAAAATAAAAGTTGCTCAAATCAGAAAACAAATTGTTCATTAAATGGTAAATAATCCAGAGACAATTCTAAAATTATATTCAACATATACTAAATAAATTAAGTGACTCTAACAGCAACAAAACAGAAGTATTTAATCCTTTTATAATCTAATAAAATCCAAATGAAATCATGTGGGCTAAAAACCTTTTTGTATCAGTGTCAAATAATGCACTGTTAATATTTGGACCAGTCTCATATTTTACAAAAGTCATTTGGAGTAAAAAACTAAATACTAAACAGAACTAAAAGAAAACAGAAAATATTAAAGAAAGAGATAAAACAAAAGAAAAAGAAACCCCCCCTGGCCTACTGGGCCGACTGGCCCAACCAGGCCGGCCCAGCTCCCCCCCGTCCCTGGCCTATATGGCCCCCCAGGGGCCACCCCCGAAACCATAACCCCAGTCACCCCCCATTCCACCCCGATCCAGAATTTCTGGATCGGGATCGAACCCCGGCGCTCCCGTCGCTCGTGCCGCCTCGGCACCCGTCGCTGGCCGGCCTCCCCCGACGCCACCGCCGGCCTGCCTGCCCCGCCGCCGGCCGCCTCCTCCTCCTCGCCACGCTCGCAACCCCGCCCTTGCGCCCCCATGTGAGCCGCTCCCCTGCCCCGCTCGCTTCCCCCCCCCCGTCGGCCCCCTCCCTTCCTGCGTGACCGCGCGCACGCGCACGCGCCCCGCGCCCCGGCTCGCACCCGGCCGCGCCAACGCACCGCGCTACGCGCGCCTCGCACCGCCCGCTCGCGTCCCTGCCGCCCCGGCGCGCTCCGGCTACCGCCCGCGTTCCAGCCATGCCCGACCACCACGGCCGCCCCCCTGCTCGCTCGCGGCGTTGGGCGGGCTCCCCCATCACCGGCGAACTCGCCCCGCACCAGGCGGGTTGCACCCCGGTGGCCAGCGCCCGTTCGGGCTGGCCCCCGCACGCACCTGTGCCCGATAGCGCCGGCGCCCGCTATGGCCCCCCCTCTGTCCCAATGACAATGGGGCCCCACGCCCCTGAACATTTAATAAAAAAATGAATTAATGAATTAATAAAATAAATAATTAGTTAATTAATTAACTAATTAAGTTAATTAACTCTGATTAGGTTAATCTAATTAATTAGTTAGTTTAATTAAACAGTAATTAATTAGCTAAACCCTAATTAACTAAATAGAGTAATGCTGACGTCATGATGATGTCAGCATAACACTGTTTTGGATAATTCGGATTTAAATGATTAAATAAATTCCAGAAATTGCTAAAATCTTTAGAAAATCATATAAAATAATTCGTAGCTCAGATCGAAAAACTTTGTACATGAAAGTTGCTCAGAACGACGAGACGAATTCGAATGCGCAATCCGTTTGTCCGCCACATGTCCCTAACTATCTGAACATACAACCGTTCCCCTCTTTTCGTCTGTCCGAAATGCCGGACACTTGGAAAACTTTCCCGGATGTTATTCCCCCTTCACCTATGTCGTGTAGCACTACGATAGGTCACCCCTAGCACCGTGTATCATATTGTCATGCATCTGTTTGCTAGTATTTACTGTTTCTTCCCCCTCTTCCTATTCGCTAGACCCCGAGACCACTGACGATGTCCTGAAGACCGACGCCACCGTTGACGACTTTGCCCTTGCCGCCGAGCAACCAGGCAAGCCCCCCCCCCTTTGATCATCCCGATATCGCCTATTCTATTTTCAAATGCTTGCATTAGAATTGCTGCTGCTACTACTTTACCTATTCTGATGCATAGCCTGTTTATTGTAACCTGCTGTTGATAATTACCTGCATATCCTAAACTGCTTAGTATAGGCTGGGTAGAGACCTACCAGTGACCCCACTTATCCCGACTGCCCCGCTGGATTATCCAAAGACCCGATCAACGGGATTGAAGACCAGGCCCCGACACCGCACATCACCCCTCTTAGTTGTAACGACACTGCAGCGTTACTATCGAGTGCCGAGGGTGAAACCTCTTGTAGCACTTCTGATGTTAACTCTGTAGAGTAGCTATTCGGTCGTGGTCATCGAGGGTGATTCCTCCTTCATCGCTTCTGATAACGACGCCGTCGTACAACACCTCAAGTGTGAACCTAGCGAGGGTGATTCCTCCGAGTTCACCTTGACAGATACATCGAGTAGGAATCCAACGAGGGTGATACCTCGGATTCCCCTGATGTTATGGACACACGGATACTTGGACTGTACACTGTTACTTGGATAGGCGGGTCGACCCTGAGGGGTACCCGCGTGCGCCTGAGACGCGAGTGTTGTGAAGACGGGTGCCAGTGTGGTGCCCGAGTGGTGAATACGAGGCGTGGCCGGGCATTCTTGGCCCTTGCCGCAAGTCCTCGAGACGGGGCGATGGGGTCACATCTTTCGTGAGTCTCTGCTCGTTACCGCAAGCCCTAGTCCACTAACGATTTGGATATTTGATCCGAGCAGGCCTCTGGCCTGATAGCACTAACCATCACATGGGAAGAGTTATGGGCACTCTGCATCGTATGCATCAGCCGAAAGCTTTGTCAGACGTCCAGTTCAGCCTCATGGCCGGGCCGGGCCAGTACCATCCAGGACTGAGGTGGTGCTCGTCCCGACCCTACACACACCGACCCGGAGTGCACAGGGCGATGGCCCAAGACCCCTGAGCGCTTAGGATATAGACCGATGGGGACCTCTCTGCTGAGCTGTAGGTAGGGTTGCGATGTATCGTTTGGCCGAGGCCGGGCATGACCCGGAAAAGTGTGTACGGCCGGAGTTAAGCGAGCGTGGTGGGTAAGTTGGTGCACCCCTGCAGGGAAGAACACATCTATCGATAGCCGGTCCTACGGTAAAGGACACTCGGAGTTGTATCCTGATTGATACAATTAGAACTGGATACTTGGATACTATGGCTCTGGGATTGCTTCTCGCAGGGAGTCCAGAAGGGATCTTAGGACGAGGTTGATGACTGTATGGCTCTGGGATTGCTTTCTCGCAGGGAGTCGAGAAAGGATCTCTGGGTGAGGTTGAGACTTAATGATACTGCTACTTTATATTGATCTGTTCTGCTCTCTTCTATTGCTGCAAGACCGATGAAGATGCTAGTCTTCGATAGGACTAGGCATTCCTCTCTATTCTGGCATTTCTGCAGCCCAGTCCACATATACAGCCTCTCTTTGAAAATGTTGCATATGTAGTGTAGATCCTTGCTTGCTGAGTACTTCTGAGTACTCACGGTTGCTTTGTTTTCCTTTTCTCCCCATATCAGTTTGTCGTGACCAGAGGACGGAGCCCCCTGAGACAGATGACCTGTCGATCGACTACTACTACTACCCCGAGGAAGGATACTACTACGAGCTTGTCGATGACCAGGAGTAGGTTCGGAGGGTCCCAGGCAGGAGGCCTGCGCCTTTCAATCGTAGTGTTTTCTTTTGCCCCACCTTTCTAAAGGCCTTTCTGTTTCTCTTTTAATATCTGTACTCAGATATCTGATGCTTCCGCTGACGCTTGTTCGCAAGCTTATGTATTCGAGCCCTCGAGGCCCCTGGCTTGTAATATAAAGCTTGTATGACTTTATTTATGTTTTAGAGTTGTGTTGTGATATCTTCCCGTGAGTCCTTAGGCTTGATCGTGTGCATTTGCGTGTATGATTAGTGCACGATTGAGCCGGGAGCGTCACAGACCGACAACGCTCTTTCTTCGTCGACTAGGGTTTGGGGTGGACTCGAGAGTTGGTCGGGCGAGAGGGGGTTGATCAACGTCCCCCCTCATGTCGAAGTTACCGGAGTTTTCTTCTAGGGTTTGGGTGGCCTCGAGAGTTTGTCAGGTAGGGGCGGGAGGGATTAGGAGATCGACAACGCTTTTTTCTAGGGTTTGGTTGGCCTCAAGAGTTGGTCGCCCGATATGCCCACCGCGATATAAAATGATACATATATAGATTACAAACAATTCTTTATTAGACAGCAAACCCGATATCCTACATCTCTACATATCGTCCGATATATCTAGACTTGTTTTTCTGATATATCTAGACTTGTTCCGGTTTGGGGTGGCCTCGACAACGCTTTTTCAGTCCGGGTATGGGTGGACTCGAGAGTTGGTCGGGCGAGAGGGGGTTGATCGACGTCCCCCCTCATGTCGAATTTACCGGAGTTTTCTTCTAGTGGTTTGGGTGGCCTCGAGAGTTTGTCGGGTAGGGGCGGGAGGGGGTAGGAGACCGATAACGCTTATTTTCTAGGGTTTGGGTGGCCTCGAGAGTTGGTCGCCCGATATGTCCACCGCGATATAAAATGATACATATATAGATGACAACAATTCTTTATTAGAAAGCAAACCCGATATCCTACATCTCTACATATCGTCCGATATATCTAGACTTGTTTTTCCGATATATCTAGACTTGTTCCGGTTTCGGGTGGCCTTGACAAAGCTTTTTCAGTTAGGGTTTGGGTGGACTCGAGAATTGGTCGGGCGAGAGGGGGTTGATCGATGTCCCCCCTGATGTCGAAGTTACCGGAGTTTTCTTCTAGTGGTTTGGGTGGCCTCGAGAGTTTGTCGGGTAGGGGCGGGAGGGGGTAGAGATCGACAACACTTTTTTTCTAACATTTTAACATTTTGTTATTTGGTTATTTTAACATTTTAACATTTTAACCACATTTTAAAATTTCTCTAAAACAAGGTCTTTGGTCAACTATGGTAATAACCAATGATCATCTATGAACAAAAAAAATCATCATATAATATGAAAAAAAATCATCATATAATATGAACAAAAAAAATCATCATATAATCATATAGCTAGACATACACATATCATCATATACACATGTACATGAAAAAAAATGCATATACATATCATCATATAGCTAGATATATATATGAACAAAAAAAACATGCATATATATGAAAAAAAGGGGCATGGGAGGGAGGAGGACAGGGAGGGCGCCGGCCGGACCTAGGTGAGGAGGGGCAGGGGCGCGGGGTCGGCAGCGAGGACGGCGACGGCGACGGCGACGACGTCGACGGGGCAGGGGGCGCGGCCTCGGGGCAGGGGCGACAGCGACGACGGGGGCGGGGCAGGGGCGCAGGCTCGGGGCAGGGGCGACGATGGGGGCGGGCCGGGTCAGGGGCGACGGCGACGACGGGGGCGGGCCGGGTCAGGGGCGACGGCGACGGCGGGGGCGGTGTACGGCGTCAGGGCAGCCTGGCGGCGTCGATGTCGTCGGCGTCATCGGGGGCAACTGCGGGGTGAGAATGAAAAATTCCTAATTGTCATGTTATATAGCAAAGCCTTTAGTCTCGGTTGGTGCCACCAACCGGGACCAAAGGTCAGTTTTCAGCAGCCCAAAGGGCGGGAAGCAGAGACCTTTGGTCCCGGCTGGTGGCACCAACCGGGACTAAAGGGTGGCATTGGTCCCGGTTGGTGCCGCGAACCGGGACCAATGCCCCCCTTTCGTCCCGGTTGATGCTACCAACCGGGACCAAAGGCCTTGTGCTGGCGCGGTGCGGTGGGATGTTTAGTCCCACCTCACAAGCTGAGAGGCCTCGTGTGTTGTTTATAAGCTCAGCTGCCTCATCCCTCTCGAACTCCTCTGAACTGCAGGCCTACGGGCCTAATCTAACACTGTTATGCTTGTGGGCCTACTGGGCCTGCTGCGGGCCTGCATCCTGGCCCAAAAAGCTAGTTGGGTTTCTAATCGTATGCAGCCATGGTGGCCCTATAGGCAGTATTTTTTTAATTTTTTTTCCTGTACTTTTTTTTGTTTTATGCTTTACTTAATTTTTTTAGAGTTTTTGAGTGATTCATTTTGCTTTAGGTCACAAAAATTATAAACTTTCTGTTAGTGCCATTAGTTTTCAAATTTGAATAGTTTAAATTTGAATTGTATGAAATTTGTGTGAATCACTAGTTTGTGAATAACTTTAATTTAAATATATATTTTTGAGTGATTCTTTTTCCTGCTATTTTATATAATTTCAGTTGCATAAATTTTATTTTTTATAGATTCTTTTTAGTTGATTCCTTTTGCTATTAGAGTTTTATAAAAGCTTTTTAGTTGATTCTTTTTGCTATTGAAGAATATTATAGTTTTGTTTTAGTTGATCATAACAGAATATTTTAATTGATTATTTTTAGTTGAGAGGGTTACGGCAAAAGCTGGATGCACTTCGTGTACAAAATGGACAATCTCTTTCGAAGTAGCAGGGTTTCGAACGAAAACTCATCTTTTACAAAGGGATTTTATTTTTTTGAACTTATTTGAACTCCAGACTTTTTATGTGTTCAAAATGCACTATTCAAAGCCACATCATCAATTTGCAACCCTTTCTGACTTCATTTGGTATTTTTCATGCATTTACTGATTTTTTTGAGCTAAATGACCCTGAAATTTTGAAAGCACTACAAATGAACTCTGAAAAGGTTGAAATTTGGCATGGTATCATCATTTCACCCACATAGAATGTGCTAAAAAGTTGAGAGGGTTACGGCAAAAGCTGGATGCACTTCGTGTACAAAATGGACAATCTCTTTCGAAGTACCAGGGTTTCGGACGAAAACTCATCTTTTACAAAGGGATTTTAGTTTTTTGAACTTATTTGAACTCCAGACTTTTTGTGTGTTCAAAATGCACCATTCAAAGCCACATCATCAATTTTCAACCCTTTCTGACTTCATTTGGTATTTTTCATGCATTTACTGATTTTTTGAGCTAAATGACCCTGAAATTGAAAAGCACTACAAATGAACTCTGAAAAGGTTGAAAGTTGGCATGGTATCATCATTTCACTCGCATAGCATGTGCTAAAACGTTGAGAGGGTTACGGCAAAAGCTGGATGCACTTCGTGTACAAAATGGACAATCTCTTTCGAAGTACCAGGGTTTCGGACGAAAACTCATCTTTTACAAAGGGATTTCATTTTTTGAACTTATTTGAACTCTGGACTTTTTGTGTGTTCAAAATGCACCATTCAAAGCCACATCATCAATTTTCAACCCTTTCTGACTTCATTTGGTATTTATCATGCATTTACTGATTTTTTTGAGCTAAATGACCCTGAAATTGAAAAGCACTACAAATGAACTCTGAAAAGGTTGAAAGTTGGCATGGTATCATCATTTCACCCACATAGCATGTGCTAAAAAGTTGAGAGGGTTACGGCAAAAGCTGGATGCACTTCGTGTACAAAATGGACAATCTCTTTCGAAGTACCAGGGTTTCGGACGGAAACTCATTTTTTACAAAGGGATTTCATTTTTTTGAACTTATTTAAACTCCAGACTTTTTGTGTGTTCAAAATGCACCATTCAATGCCACACCATCAATTTTCAACCCTTTCTGACTTCATTTGGTATTTTTCATGCATTTACTGATTTTTTTGAGCTAAATGACCCTGAAATTGAAAAGCACTACAAATGAACTCTGAAAAGGTTGAAAGTTGGCATGGTATCATCATTTCACCCACATAGCATGTGCTAAAGTGTTGAGAGGGTTACGACAAAAGCTGGATGCACTTCGTGTACAAAATGGACAATCTCTTTCGAAGTATCAGGGTTTCGGACGAAAACTCATCTATTACAAAAGGCATTTCATTTCTTCACATGCAACTACAGTGATTTTCTAGAACAAAGGCATCATCATAATAGTTGTGGAGAGAAAGTCTTCACTTTTTGTTCGCTTGTGTCCTTTGCTTATTGCGCCGTAACCATGGATAATCTTCATCATTTAACAGGGTGCTTGGGTCAGCCTTGACTTTGAAGGGAGGAATTTCATGAAACTTTTCATAATCTTTAGACATATCTGTCTTGTCCTCCACTCCCACGATGTCTCTTTTCCCTGAAAGAACTATGTGGCGCTTTAGCTCATCGTATGATGTATTCGCTTCCTTATCTTTTCTTTTTCTCGGTTTGGTAGGCATGTCCTTCACATAGAAAGCCTGCCCCACATCATTGGCTAGGACGAATGGTTCGTCTGTGTACCCAAGATTGTTCAGATCCACTGTTGTCATTCCGTACTGTGGGTCTACCTGTACCCCGCCTCCTGACAGATTGACCCATTTGCATTGAAACAAAGGGACCTTAAAATCATGTCCATAGTCAAGCTCCCATATGTCCACTATGTAACCATAATATGTGTCCTTTCCCCTCTTTGTTGCTGCATCAAAGCGGACACCGCTGTTTTGGTTGGTGCTCTTTTGATCTTGGGAGATCGTGTAAAATGTATTCCCATTTATCTCGTACCCTTTGTAAGTCAATACAGTCGAAGATGGTCCCCTGGCCAACGAGTACAGCTCATCAGAAACAGTGTTGTCACCCATGAGACGTGTTTGCAACCAACTGCCGAAAGTCCTGATGTGTTCACATGTAATCCAGTCGTCACACTGCTCTGGGTGTTTGGAGCGCAGAATATTCTTTTGTTCCTTGACATACGGGGGCACCAAGGTAGAATTCTGTAGAACTGTGTAGTGTGCTTCAGACCAAGAATGCCCGTCCCTACATATTATTGAGTCCGCTCCTAGCGTGCCTTTTCCAGTCAGTCTCCCCTCATACCGCGATTGAGGGAGACCAATCTTCTTAAGGTCAGGAATGAAGTCAACACAAAACCCAATGACCTCCTCTGTTTGATGGCCCATGGAGATGCTTCCTTCTGGCCTAGCGTGGTTACGAACATATTTCTTTAAGACTCCCATGAACCTCTCAAAGGGGAACATATTGTGTAGAAATACAGGGCCCAGAATGGCAATCTCGTCGACTAGATGAACTAGGACGTGCGTCATGATATTGAAGAAGGATGATGGGAACACCAGCTCGAAACTGACAAGACATTGCGCCAAATCACTCCTTAACCTTGGTAGGATTTCTGGATCGATCACCTTCTGAGAGATTGCATTGAGGAATGCACATAGCTTCACAATGGCTAATCGAACGTTTTTCGGTAGAAGCGCCCTCAATGCAACCGGAAGCAGTTGCGTCATAATCACGTGGCAGTCATTAGACTTTAGGTTCTGGAACTTTTTTTCTGCCATATTTATTATTCCCTTTATATTCGACGAGAAGCCAGACGGGACCTTCATACTGAGCAGGTATTTAAAGAAGATTTCCTTCTCTTCTTTGGTAAGAGCGTATCTGGCAAGACCTTCATATTGCTTTGGAGGCAGGCCGTCTTTTTCGTGCACATGTTGCTGGTCCTCCCGTGCCTTCGGTGTATCTTTTGTCTTCCCATACACGCCCAAGAAGCCTAGCAGGTCTTTCCAATAGGGTAGGTCCCAAAATATAGATTTCTTCTTCCACATGGGTGCGCGTCCCTCAGCGTCATTCGGAACAGATAGTCCGCCGGGACCCTTTTCAAAGATTACTTGTAAATCATTGACCATAACAAGTATGTGATCACCAGTACGACGGCGGGCTTCTTCCGGTGATCTGCCTCGCCTTTGAAATGCTTGACTTTCTTTCGACATTGATGGTTGGTCGGAAGAAATCGACGATGCCCCAGGTACATATTCTTCCTGCATTTGTCCAAATAAATACTTTCTGTGTCATCTAAACAGTGCGTGCATGCGTGGTATCCCTTGTTTGTCTGTCCTGAAAGGTTACTGAGAGAAGGCCAATCATTGATGGTTATAAACAGCAACGCATGTAGGTCAAATTCCTACTGGTCGTGCTCATCCCACACACGTACACCTTTTCCATTCCACAGCTGTAAAAGTTCTTTAACTAATGGCCTTAGGTACACATCAATGTCGTTGCCGGGTTGCTTAGGGCCTTGGATGAGCACTGGCATCTTAATGAACTTCCGCTTCATGCACAGCCAAGGAGGAAGGTTATATATACATAGAGTCACGGGCCAGGTGCTATGATTGCTGCTCTGCTCCCCAAAAGGATTAATGCCATCCGCGCTTAAACCAAACCATACGTTCCTTGCGTCACCTGCAAAGTCCCCCACTTTCTCTCGATTTTTCTTCACTGCGACCCGTCAGCGGATGCTCTCAACTTTCTGTCTTTCTTACGGTCCTCTTTGTGCCATCGCATCAACTTGGCATGCTCTTTATTTCTGAACACACGTTTCAACCGTGGTATTATAGGAGCATACCACATCACCTTGGCAGGAACCCTCTTCCTGGGGCGCTCGCCGTCAACATCACCAGGGTCATCTCGTCTGATCTTATACTGCAATGAACCGCATACCGGGCATGTGTTCAAATCCTCGTACGCACCGCGGTACAGGATGCAGTCATTAGGGCATGCATGTATCTTCTGCACCTCCAATCCTAGAGGGCATAGAACCTTCTTTGCTCCGTACGTACTGTCGGGCAATTCGTTATCCTTTGGAAGCTTCTTCCTCAATATTTTCAGTAGCTTCTCAAATCCGTTGTCAGATACACCATTGTCTGCCTTTCATTGCAGCAATTCCAGTGTGGTACCGAGCTTTGTGTTGCCATCTTCGCAATTGGGGTACCACCCTTTTTTGTGATCCTCTAACATGCGATCGAACTTCAACTTCTACTTTTCACTTTCGCATTGTCTCTTTGCATCAACAATGACCCGACGAAGATCATCATCGGGCACATCGTCTGGTTCCTCTTGATCATCAACTTCCCCCGTTGCAGCATCACCGTATTCAGGGGGCACATAGTTGTCATCATCCTCTTCTTCTTCGTTGTCTTCCATCATAACCCCTCTTTCTCCATGCTTGGTCCAAACATTATAGTGTGGCATAAAATCCTTCTCAAGGAGGTGGATGTGAAGGGTTTTCGCGTCAGAGTAAGACTTCGTATTCCCACAGATAGGGCATGGACAACATATAAAACCATTCTGCTTGTTTGCCTCAGCCACTTCGAGAAAATTATGCACACCCTTAATGTACTCGGAGGTGCGTCTATCACCGTGCATCCATTGCCGGTTCATCTGCGTGCATTATATATAATTAAGTGTGACAAAAACCATTACAGAACATCATGAATAGAGAAGTGACCAAATTAATAGAAGTTCATCATCACATTAAAACCAAAGTACAGTAGTGATCAAATGTTATTACTGAAAAAATAAATACATAAAGTTCATACATAGTTCTCATTGAACAACATATAGCTCTCTAGAGCATCTAATTAAACCATTTCAATGCAACAACAAATGCGATCATAATCGCAACTAAGGTAATAATTGATCCAACGGCATAATGATACCAAACCTCAGTATGAATGGCATATTTTTTAATCTTTCTAATCTTCAAGAGCATTTTATCTATCTTGATCTTGTGATCATCTACGATATCCGCAACATGCAACTCCAATGCCATCTTCTCCTCCTCAATTCTTTTCAATTTTTTCTTCAAGTAATCGTTTTCTTTTTCAACTAAATCTAACCTCTCGACAAGAGGGCCGGTTGGAATTTTCGGTTCACATACCTCCTACATAAAACATCTATGTCACGTTGGTCGGCATAATTGTCATAAACACTAAATGAAACAAATAGTTATAAAAGATAATATATACCACATCCGAATCATAGACAGGACGAGGGCCGACAGGGGCGGATACCAAAACCATCGCACTATATAATAACAAACAATAATAAAAATAAAAAAATTATACAAGTATCAATCTAAATCATACAAGTAAGAATTTTTTTTAGAAAGAAGATAAGAACAAGAGGCTCACCACGGTGGTGCCGGCGACGAGATCAGCGCGGGCGATCGACGGCGGTGAGGACGGGGACGGGACAGGACGGACCGCCAACCTAGACAAATCTTGAGAAAAATGGAGTTTGGACAAGGAGCTTCGAGAGGAGAAAGCTTAAGTGTGGTTCGGGCATTTCATCGAACACCTCATGTGCATAGGAGGTGACCTAGAGCACCACAAAGCTCTCCCACGGCCGGCCAAAAAAACAGAGCAGTGCACTGCTCTGCTCGCGGGCAGGGGGTATATATATGCCTCTCTTTAGTCCCGGTTGGTGGCTAAAACCGGGACTAAAGGAACACATTTGGTCCCGGTTCCAGCCTTCAACCGGGACTAAAGGTTGTGGGCCAGGAGCGAGGCCAATTGGTCCCGGTTCGTGTCTGGAACCGGAACCAAAGGTGTCAGACGAATCGGGACCAATGGCCCCCGAGGCCCGGCCGGCCCCCTGGCCTCACGAACCGGGACTGATGCCCCCTTTGGTCTCGGTTCGTGAGTGAACCGGGATTAATGCTTTTATCCAGGCCTCTACCAAAGCCCCGTTTTCTACTAGTGAGTTGACTGCTCACAATCGTACAACCTGCAAATAAATTGCCCCTCGAACCTTCACGACGAGACTTGAGCTCTTAGAATTGGGAAAATTCATTCAATAATCTCTACTGCTATTAAACAAGCAAACATATTCATCCCTAAAAGCACCCAAAAACATGTACACAAGACAACCCAGACAATATACCACCTCAGGATCCGGTCCAGCTATTTAGATCTAACCGTTCACGTAAAAATTAATCCTCATATGTGTATGTTTAGCAATTTACATGAGCGGACGAAACTCTGCCAACCGCGCATCCTATCTGGTCAACGAGAAAAATCAGCACCTCACCTCCCACGCATCCGCGCAATCAGAAACCACCTATGCTCAGGCATCTCCCACCCCCGCCGCCGGCCGCCGGGCCCTGGCTCGGACGCCCGCCCGCCACCAGCCGCCGCCGCTCCTCGCGCACTCCCACGATGGCGCCGCCCTAGCTCCTTGCCGACCGTCGCGGCCCAGCACGGCCTCCCTCGGTGGCTCCCCCGCCCCCGTGCCTCCTGCAGCGCCCTAGCGCGCCCTCCCTCAGCGGTGCCCCCGGCCAGCACGACCTCCCTCGGCGGCGTCCAGCCCGAGATCCACCGCCGAGCCAGGTAGCACTTCTTTTTCTTCTTTTGTTACCCAGTCAAAACAATTTTCTTCAGAACAATCTGGTCAGGGACATTGGAAATCAGTATAGACCATTTTTGTAGATGTCAAATGCATGGACGTTTGGAGTGAAAACTCAAAGACGGAGAGATGTTCGTGAAGTTTGTTCTGTGCTTCGGGTTTTAGCATTACCTGGTTTGAACAGTGGACTTACATCTTTGGAACAACTTGGAAATGTCACCCGGATTGATTCTTCTCTTAAAAGTCTGGAATCATTTGCTTCCAGCTCTCTTACTGGGTACTAGAAAATTTTCTTGCCACATTTGTGTGTTTACCTTAGTTCTTAAATTTCATCCGGTAACACCTTAACAAATGAACAAAGACTGACTGGTACTAATTATTTGCAGATTTCTTATGCTTAGTGTTGGCACTGCCCTAACTACTTTGAGAATGTCCAGTTGGACAGATAGTGAAGCAGTGACTAAAGTAATACCCTTTTTTGGTGCATTGATTCACCTTGCTGTTGCAACAAACGGGGCTGAGCTGAGACAGTTTGTTCGAAAGGATCTATTTTCTTCTATAACATAGGGCTTATCTGTTGAGTTGAATGCCGTTGTTAGTGCAGAGCTTCTTGGACTTTGTCGCGAAATATATCTTAATCTATCAGACAAAGATCCTGCACCCAATCAGGTATTTCTTTTCTGAGATCATGACAAAGTATATCTGTATTTGCAAATTCTGTACTTTGTGGTTATATCAACGCACTGAAATATTGCGCCAAAAAAAAAACATTGTGAATCTGATGTCCCAGACTGTTGTCAGTACCACTCAAACTCACTGCATTGATCCTTTTTTCCTTTTTCACTTTGGCTCTGGAAGCTTTGGTCATGCACAGTTCAGAAAGTAAAACAGGAACACAAGGTCATCACTGAACTATTTTTACACCAGTAAGATATGCATATTATTTGCAATGAAAAAGTGTTGAACTATTTAGATCCTGGACAATGAGTTTTACTTCATCTCCAAATGTGACCAAAAAGTTTTAGGCTGACAAGTATGACTAGAACTGGAAAGTATCACCAAAGACTTACTTCAGCAGCACGTGACATGTTCCCCTCAACAGCTACTATCTCAATTGTCTTCCTCAACTCTGTTATCCCTCCGACACGGCCGACGTCTCTACCATGCTGAGCCACTCCACCACGACATTCATCGCCTCTCACCTCCAACAGTAGCCTTCCCTATGTTGCAGCTAGGGCTTCTGCTCTTCAGTTTTGCTTCTTCATGCGTTCTTATGTAATGGAATTTATGAATATTTTTCCTCATTATGAACACTCTTGTGAATTTGGCATGAATGAGTGATTCGATGCAGCAAAAGTAAACCCCAATTAAAATTCAAAAAAAGTAAACCCCAATTAGCCTTATATATGGAAAGTAGGTACATGGATTTGAAAAATTCATGCTAAGTAATGATTTGGGCTTTGCATGTCTGAGCCAGTAAACTTGCTGGTCAAACTGGAATCAAACAGTGCTTAATACCAAATTAAGCCAATCGTGAAAGTTATGTCGTTGTAAGCCAACATGTGCAATTTTGTTCAAATCGAATTTATGGTTTGCGAGATACAACCACAATACTAAAGCTGACCTCGAGTTTCGAATTAGAGCAAATAACTATTTAGCCCCTTTTCAGCAATTTGGAGACAGAGTTGCAGTATGCTTGTAACATGGAAGTTGTAAAAAAAATTTGTGAGAGAGCTATGGTATCCTTTTCTATGATAGATGGCTTGCTGTATTTAAATATGCTATAGAGGATTACACGGAAAATACTTTGCTTAATTTTTCTACTTTGCTTGTGTTCTTACTTTTATTTTGGTTTTCGGATCACGTTTTTGCTTGTGATCTTGTGTTCTTACTGTTATTTTGGTTTTCAGATTGTGTGCTATGTTATAGGCTTCCCGAGGATGGTGCACACTTGTTTCTATGCTATAAGGAAGTCAGGAAAATGTGGAGAGCTTGCAACCTGGAACATGTCCATAGCCAACTGTTGGACTGCCAAACCCCGAAGGAGGTTCTTCTAGCCCTGTTGATAATGCCAAATGAAGTGAAGACGCGAGCTATTGCTCTTCTATGGGCCTGGTGGAGTGAGAGAAAGAAAGTGAATCACAACCAAAAGAGCATGTCAGAGATGGAATTTCAATTTAACATCGCTAGGTGTGCTCAATGGAAAGAGTTCCTCGAGCCTAAACCTCCAGGTGTGCAGAAACATGTTTCTTCCTGGCTGAAACCCCCCACTGATTTTATCAAACTAAACGTGGATGCAGCGTTCCAAGACGAATCAAAGGAGGGTGGGTGGGGCCTGATTGCTAGGGATGCTGACGGAGACATCGTTTGTGCTACTGCCGGTCGTCTAACAACTCAGTCCGGCGCTTTGCAAGCTGAGGCTACAGCCCTTCTGCAGGCAATCCAATTTGCTGAAATACAAGGTGTGGGGCGTGTGATTTTCGAAACCGATTCCATGGGTCTGCAACAATCAGTTACCTCTACATCACCAGACCGGTCTTCGTTGGGGGTGCTCTTCCGTCAAGCCAAATATCTACTCCGGTTAGGTCTCACAGAGGCCAAAGTCATGTACTGACCGAGAGCTTGTAATAAACCAGCGCATGTGCTGGCGAACCTTGGTAGCCAGAGTGCATTGGGAGCCAGGTCTTCTGGCCTCCAGACCTCCCGCTGGATGTAACCCGGGTTGTGACCGCCAATTGTGTTCGTCCGTCATAAGTTTGGAATGCAAGGTGTTCCAGTTCAAAAAGAAAAAAGATACTACCATACTTGTGGAGAGGAGAAATTGATCAACTATTTAATAGCCATTGGTAGGATTGAGCAAGTGTTGCATAAATTCAATTTTTTTATTGCATGTGCTCAGGACTAACCTGCTCACCACGCGTAAATTCATCTTGAAAACCAGCTTGTTCAAAAAGCTTGGTGATCTTGACCAGACAGATTCTTCACTTGGTTGCTGGATCACAATGGTGACTCATTTTTAAAAATGCAATTTGAGTGACATGCTATTTTGTATCCATTTCATTTATATTTTTCTGCAAAAGTTATTTTAAATTTGTAACATGTGAACTAACTTCATCAACATTTTAGACGTGCATTGCACGTGCAAGCTTCCTAGTGACTAGGAAGGTACTAGCATCAAGGCCGCGTTCCGACGTTTCGAGGGGCAATCGCAGGTTGGTTGGTGACGGCGGTTGGGCTCTACTTCAGCTGTGGCGTGGTATGGATTTCTATTTACATTGGGGCGGGCGGCAAACGAGGGTATATACTATATACTCCCTTCGTTCCAAAATAAGTGTCTCAACTTTGTACTAACTTTAGTGTAAAGTTATACTAAGCTTGAGACATTTATTTTGGGACGGAGGGAGTATATACAGGGCTCGACAGGTTTACTATATATAGGGCTCGACAGGTTTTCTGATCTCATCGGCGGCACAGAGATTCGATGGAGGAGGACAGCTGTGGTGAAAAATGCAATAGTAGATTAGATGCATCGCATCGCATCGCATTCCTTCCTTGGTCTCTCCTATTGGCATCGTCTCTCTGCAATCAAGACTTGGCAAGGTGCATGCATGGATATAACAACACCCACAGCAGAAACTCTTTTTTTTTTAGAAAAGGAAAATGACCTCCGGCCTCTGCATCTAGACGATGCATGCATTCATTTTTTTATTAATTATTCAAAAAGACCTTAGAAAGTAATAGGTCAGTAAGTCTGGAGCCATCATGGCAACATCTGTCGCAACTCCTAATCACTTGATGAAGGGGTGCTGAAAGTCCGAGCCAAATACCAAAGAAATCTTGCACCAAAACCTAACATGTAAAGCTGGAGGCCCCAGCCAAGCCTCTTCGCGGGTCTTGGGCACACACCACTCCGGCCCACTCTGAGAGGCCGCCGCCGCCGTCTTCCACCGATCCATCTTCAGAGCAGGTACTAACACATCGACCTTGGTAGGTCTACCGTCGACGCCACCAAGGCGCCAGACAGCGCCACCTCCCTACGCGCGTCCATCATCATACATCCAATGTCGAGACCCTGCTACGCCATGCTGCCGAGACTCCACATCGTTGATGCGTCACATGGGACGCTGCTCCATGCTGCCGAGACTCCACAACACAAACTCATGATAGGATAGACACACATAGCAGCTCCATTGGCTCACATGCACTGCAACTTCAACTCAGCTCAACTTTACTTCTAGTGAGTGACTGGTGCTTCTTGAGTACCCGGTCTTGAGCTCCAGGGGGCAAAACCCTAGGTCTAAGCTTGGTTGGTTATACCTGGCAATGGTGTCGATTTTTGCGTTGTTACCCTATTGAAAGCATTGCTTGGAGTTTGCTCGGACTTGATCTTCAGGATGAAATCCCACGATCCGGCCTTCGGTGGTGGATCCGGCGACGACGACACTTATGCGCCGTTCCCCTGATGCGGGTGTTGCTTTTGAAGAATCCTTCTCGTATTCCTTACGTTGTCAAAAGATGGTTGGTGTCGAAGGTTGTTGTTGTATATCGTCGATCGCTGTTTGGATCGTTTCAGGGTTTTTTTTTCTTTTCTTTCACCTTGGCATAGCTTTGGTCTTATATGACTTTGTTTTTTGCCAATGTGATCCTTGTGTACATGTATAGTGTTGGATATGTGCATCTTAGTTATGCTGATGCCGGGTGTGTGCTCATTACGCTTGTAACATTATGAGTTAATAAATAAACACCCTGTGTCAAAAAAGAAAACCATCGGGGAGAAAAAGTCATGGGCGAGAGAAGAGATTGCAATTGGGCCATGGTCGATCTAATTAGGATGGGCCATAGGGAAGAAAGAAATGGAAATGATTCAATGCAGTTGGTCAAATAAGGAAGGGTTGTGACAATCAAAGGAAATTACTGGCTAAAGGAGACAAAAAGATCTAAATAATTTTTTGTGGCTTTGGATGAAGTTGAAGACAAACAAAAGAACTCGGTAGAGTAACAAATAACCATGGATATGCCAAACTAAAAAGATCCTTTAGAGATCTAGCTAAACAATGTGTAGCGAGGTCGAGAGGTCAAGGACGAGAATACTAAATCTAAAGAAAGAAAGCTAACAACAAAAGTCGTGTCCACTGATATTGAGCAATGACGCGATGATAACTACACATGTGGCGCCGAAATATATTGCCATGACGATAAAGGTTAGGCATGGATGCTAGCTGAAAGAAGCAGTACATGCTTGTTTGATGTCCCAACAATTGTAGTGCAAGAGTGGTTAGTGATACTGTTCACTATGTTGTGACTCACAACAAATTCTAATCGTAACAAGAATGTAGATGCAATTCAATCTTGTAATAGATTTCTGGATTATGTGAATACAAAAGAACTAGTTCTATGGGTAGGTGGCACCAGAGGTACACGAGTGTATTCATCCATCGACCATGTCAACACTCTGTCCAACCTCTTTTTGTATGCCTTACCATACATCAGTAAGCCTATGCCATCATTGAAATTTGGAAGTGTCAACACAAACTACTTCTAGTGGTGGCACCAGCTTTCTTCATACTGTCACTCGACTCACACCCCTGAAAAACATGTCAAACCCGTTCTTCCTCATGGACGGCACCGCTGGCGGAGAGCCGTGATGAAGCCCTATTGTGGTGCTAGTGTTGGAACAATCATCGACCATGAGTTTCCTTATCAATCGAAATATTTACACGAGGATGAAGACACACGCTCTAATGGTGGAGCATGGTTTGTCAAGAAGAGTGGTGGTACAAGAGTTCGACCACAAGTCACTATACTTGATCTCTCTCCATGATGGGCCTTTCATAAAAGTTGTATGCATCATCTTGTGCTCACATGTCCCTTGTACATGAGATTGGCATGATGAAACCCTAGCTGTCCGATGAATCATCCACCATTTCAATCTCCGCCAATTTCCCTTGCCTTCGAGAATCGATTTAGCCTTAGAAGTAAGGATCAATATCTGGCTAGGAGTTTAGGTGCCTTCTTTGTTAGGCTTGTGTTTGGTGGTGGTGGCCCCATGGTGGTCTCCCAGCTCCATCCTCGCCCTATTGTGACCATCACGATCTACCTCATAGAGCTAGTGATTCTGAATGCTCGTTAATTTGGACTATGCGCCTTATCAATTGGTTGTACGTCCGAGAAATAGTTTGGCAGCCTGCCTTGCAAGGGGTGTGTCCCTCGACCACGGTGTTTTCTGTCATATGATGTTCTCACCACTTGAACTAGGCCACTCATTTGGGTCTTCAAAACCTATAAGGTTAGCCTGCCTTGTGCGGGCTTGATCTGTTGTGGTTTTGTCACCAAAAAAGAGAGGAGAAACATTAGACATTAGATCGAAAGGACATGCATGTAACATCCGGTTTTATCATGGATCTTCTTTGTTGGTGGTGTTCCAGTTATTCCTATCAATTGTACTATCATTAATCAATCAATAAAGCTAGCTCATTGTTATGTCATAATACCCACCTACCTTTTCCTCCAGATTAATTTCCATCCGGTGACGGCGAAGCTTATGCTTCGTTGCCTTCTACTCTACTACTAGTGATTCATTCTTCAATTAATCACACCAATCCAAATCCTCTTCTCTTCTGAACCCGGTAGATTCATTAATTTACTGGAACATACTAAGTGATACCTAATCCCAAGCTTAATGGACCGAAAGAGAACCCACAAAAGAGTTCATGATTCACATTAAGGAGAACTAGTTCAAATTTCCATACTAGAATTTTGAGTAAAGAAAATGTCAGACAGTAATATCATGCAAAAATGCAAGAGAAACCAATAATATACATTCACAATGGAAAAAAAGAACAGTTATAAATTTCTCTAGTACAGATTGCAAGTCATGGTGATGTCAAAATTTCCTAAGGGTGAACTGCATGTACCTATCAAGAACCAAACATGCAGGTGTCCTACTTCAATAAAGTAATAAGACAAATCAAATTAGTGCCACAACTAGAAAAAAAAAAATTATCATTGCGCATGCCCTCATTGCCGTGAAAGGGTGATAGCATCAAATTAGCTGCAGTATCTCATATATATACCCTGTTCTTTGTAGTAAATCAGGGAGAAACATGCAACAACCATGAATTATTCAGTGTAATACCTAATTTTAGTAGCGACTAAAAGAAGATACAACATGTACCATGCTGCACTCTTACTAATGCTTTAGAAAGCCACTGCTACCAGTTGCTAATTATAGCAGTTAAACCAATACATTCACAAGCAGAAAAATTCAAAGAACAATCTACTTCATGAACAACAATGTACGTACTTCTTAGAGCTAGTATATATAAAATTTTGCTGATCATAATAAGATCTAAAATCATAAGGAGATGATTAAGTGGGATCTGCCTGGTGATATCTCCGACGGTGACGGCAACAGGAAGTTCCAAGCTTCCAACGCTTGGGGTGCGCGCCACCTATCTGACATTCTACGCACATCCAGTCCTCGCTCACCGCTACCGGAGACCGCCGCACCCGCGCGCCAGGGTGTGGGCAGCGGTGGTGGCGGAGGCTGGCGCATAAGCGGGCCCAAAACATGGACGCATGATTCATGGAACCCACGTTGTTCGCAGGCGTCGCAAATAATGGTAGCCCGCGACAGCTTGGGGAGCCCGCACAACGTGCACGGGTTCTTCCCGCACCTCACTACTTCCGGGTGCTGAGCTAAAGGCGACACCTCAACTGACAGACCAGGTTAGAGAGCGACGAGGGCCACCATTATTTGCGACGGGTGCAATTCTGGGCATAGCGATGGGGAGGGAGGGATGAGGAGGTTAGAGAGCGAGCAAGATAAAGCAGAAGCTCACGAGCGAAGCGGGGCTGGGATTTGGGGAGGGATTCCTCCGGGGAGAAGCAAAGTAGAAGAAACTGACGAGACGGACGGAACACGTGGACGAGGGGTCAGGGACGCTTAGGTGGAGATGGGCTGTCAGTGAGTGATGCGGTGACGCAAGCTCTTTCGCCCATGGAGCAGGGCGCGTTGCTCTACCGTCGGTTGGTGTTGGCTGCATCTACCGTCGGTTGTACATAGAGACAAAACACGTTCAGTGTAGTATTGGTAATGTATGCAAAAGCAGCTTTTAATGTGTGCTTTGCTGTAATACAAGATATACACCAAAATCATTCATTAATTTCTCTATTTATTGGCATCCATCTTATAGTATATATAAAAATCTTGTATTAATTCTATGCCTTGCTAGAATACGAGAAATATACTGAAATTGTTCATTAATGTCTTCTTATTATACAAAATATACAAAAATCATTTATTAACATATATGTATCTTGGAAAATCTTGTATTAATTGTGTGCGTTGCTGGAATATGAAAAATATATTGAAAATCGGTCATAATGTCTTCTTATAAGAAATATATATATAAAGGGTTTATTAAAATCTATCTTATTAAAAAAGAAATGTCTTTATTAATTGTGTTATTTGCTGGAATACAAGAAATATATACTGAAAATCGTTCATTAATGTCTTTTACAAGAAATGTATGGAAAGGATTTATTAATAATATTTATATATAAAAAAATTATCATTTATTAATATCAATAATCTTATAAGATATGTATAAAATATTTATAAATATCTATCTATACATAAGAAGTTGCTATATCAATTTTATTTTTGCGTGAGAACTGTTATAAATGTGTTATTGTCATTGTGACTGATAGTTTCTTAATCTTTAACGATCAGATGTTCGTAGTTACTGCTAAATAAATATCTAAAAGGAATATAAGAACAAGATAATCATTTTACTATGGGTGTTTCTCTAAATAAACAATGTAAGCACTTCAATGTGATCACATTTGCATGTTTAATGAACTTCAGAATAACTATTTCTATAATTGTAAATTTTTTATTCATGGCTCCAGTTAGAGCACATCTAAGTTCTAAATAATTAATCAGAACCAAATATGGGGAAATAATGTATCTTAAATATGACACAAATATTTTTTTCCAATTAAATTCTTGTGGATGAGGATTGATGTCATGGTACACTTGGTGTTGTACAGACTGGCATTCACTCGGTTTACTAGTTGGTTTACACAACGCCAAAAGAGATTCAGTGCACATATAGCATATATTGTGCATCTTTTAGTTGGAGTGTTTAATGTTGAATATCAATTAGAAATAAATAGAAAGCATTTATTAGTATTGAATACCATTTCTGAGCCTGGGCTCATCTGCACCCGATGAACAGTAAATTCAAAAATAAATAGTAAAAAAATCATTTTTAATTTTTTTGCATGAAAGTTGTTTCAGTGCTTCAGGTCCATGCCAATTTTCAGCTCATTCAGACATATGAGTAGCTCTCAACAAAAAAAAACACAATCGGTCTGAACAGTACATGAATAGTAAATTGTTTCACATAGACCAAATTTGTCTTCACTAGTGTAGAAAAGCCTAGCTATGGCATGCCAAAAACAGCCTTGATGGCATGGACACATGGCGCCATTGCTAAAAAGTAGTGGTGGTGTTGAAGAACACGTCAGCAGTATCCTACGTGGTGCTGGCGTGTCACATGTCCAACGCCAGCAGTAAGTTCATCTTAACTCTCACGTGACTCCTTGGCCAAAGCCAGCAAATGGTTTTTTAGTAATAAAAAAATTGCTCATCAATACTAGCTACTTACTTAATAGATACTCATAAACAACATATACTCATCAACACTAGCTATTTACTTAATAGATAATCATTAATAGAAAGAGGCTCATGAACTTAACAAGTTAATTAAACTTCACAAAAGGCTCATCAAGTACTCTAGTCACTCGATCATCATCAACTAATAAGATGGACTAGCTAGTTAAAAAACTAATCTTCATGAAGGAGTACGCTCAGCTGGCGAAGCTTCTTTCTATTCCCCTCTCCATCTCTTTTGAAATGATCTATGTCCACCTTGAGGTCAATCCTCTCTGCCCCGAGGAGTCTTCTCTCCTCCATCAGTTTATCCCGATCCTCAACGAGCTTATCCCTCTCGTCCCTCAGCTGATTAGTCTCCTTAATGACCCGAACAGTCTCCTTGTGCAGCTCTTTAATCTCCACCTTTAGCTCATCATTTCCCCCTTGCAGGCTGTTGATGCTATAGTCATGAGCATCTAAGAAATCATTGTTGACCATGTCCACATCGTACACCGACTCGTTGTTGCCTCCAGAATTGGCCATGACCTACAAACACATCGTATATGATCAAGATAATATGTAATTTCATATCACTGAATATTGACACCAATGAAAAGTAGTTCCAATGTTGCATATGTTGGCACTGAACTTGCAATGTATAGAACTAAATGCAACTAAATGTTAGGACTATTATGAATAACAGTGAATTACTAGGAGGATAGCAAATACCACAAGTGAATATAGTATTTTTTTAAAATCATAACAGTGAATTAGTAGAAGATTCCCATTATATACCACAAGTGAATAGAAGCACAAAAGATGATATGCAATTTCATATCACTGAATACTGACACACCAATGAGAAGTAGTTCCAATATTGCATATGTTGGCACTATTTTGGCACTAAACTTGCAATGTATAGAACTAAATGCAACTAAATGTTGGCACTGTTATTCATAACAGTGAATTACTAGGAGGATAGCCAATACCACAAGTGAATAGAGTATTTTTGCAATATCATAACATTGAATTAGTAGAAGATTCCCATTATATACCACAAGTGAATAGAATCAAAAAAGATAATATGCAATTTCATATCACTCAATATTGAAACACCAATGAAAAGTAGTTCCAATATTGCATATGTTGGCACTGTTTTAGCACTGAACTTGCAATGTATAGAACTAAATGTTGGCACTGTTATGAATAATAGTGAATTAGTATGAAGGATAGCAAATACCACAAGTGAATAGAGTAGTTTTGCAATATCATAACAGTGAATTAGTAGAAGATTCCCATTATATACCACAAGTGAATAGAAGCACAAAAGATAATATGCAATTTCATATCACTGAATATTGACACACTAATGAAAAGTAGTTACAATATTGCATATGTTGGCATTGTTGAGGCACTGAACTAGCAATGTATAGAACTAGTCAAACTAGATAGCATCTCAATGTCGAGGTTTGACCTATAACAAACTAGATAGCATCTCATTCCATTTGTTTCGGATCCTAAGAAAAATTAAAGTGGCAGTGACCTACAGCAAAAGAGGGATGGATGATATGCTCACCTGGGTTGAAGTCGATGGTCGCCTGCTGTCTACTCCGTCGGTGTCGGGGGGATGGCCCCCGGGCAAGCAACGAAACCCGGATCCCTTTTCAAAACATCGGGGCAGGCTGGGCCCCTCAATCCGGCTCACCCCGGCCGGCTCCCCAGCGCGAGCCAGCCAAGTGCTGCGACCCGGCCGGCCGTCTAGCGCATGTCGGCCGTCCACGAGAATTCAACTCCCATACGGCAAGAGGGCATGCCTACAGTGCGCCTTCCTTTACGACCGGCCCCGGCGGGAGCGGCGGTAGTGCACCACACGCCCCGCCCAGGGCGGCGCTGGCCGCCCCATGATGCCTGGCGGGGCGTGCCACAGTGCCGACCAGCCGGCCGTACCCATGCCCGGCAGCCCCGGTATGGCCAGCACCCGGCGGACCCGGCAATACCCGCGCCCGACGGACCCAGCGACCCCCACCACTGGCTCCCAAACATTGACACCAGGGCCCCCACGCCCATGTAACATTACCATTGTAACCCCGGGAGGCCAGTCTATAAGACCCCCCCAGTGCCCCTCCATGCAGAGGGGTTGAGCTCAATCGACTCTCTTAGAACACACACATCCACCTACGAGGCAAGGCAGAGGACCAGTTCCCTCTTCCTCCTCCACCCAAATAGATCCAGGAGCAACTCTGTAACTAGTGCATATCATCCATTCGGCAGGACTAGGGGTGTTACCTCCCACGGAGGGCCCCGAACCTGGGTACGTCTCGTGTCACACACCCGCGCGTGCCAACCTCGCCTCTGGAACCCACCGGCGCCCTTGTGTCTCCCCCAACTTTAGCCCCATGGCATCTGCCGTGAGATCGCCACGACATTTGGCGCCCACCGTGGGGCTGCTCGCGGCACCGGCCGGAATCAAGTTCCAGATGAGGCCCTTCACCGACTCCGGCGAGCACATTGTGCACGGCCTGGTCCCCGCGCTCGGCGCGGCGTTGGCTAGCCTCGCTGGCTCGTCCGTCATCCCCTTCGACGCGCTGTGCATCTTTGTCGCGCTCGCCCCCAGCGAGGTGCTCGACGTCACCGACTCCCCCGTCCCCGTCGGCTGCGCCATCTCGAGCGATGTCGCGGATCTTTGCACTCGCGTGGAGGTGCTCACCACCGGCTCCACGTCATCTTCGCCCAGCGCCGCGCTAAGGCCGCGGCGGCTGGCGCTGACTGGGCTGACCCGCTGCGCGCTACGCTGCAGAACCTCAGCATTCCCATCACCACCGACGTCGACGCCACTCAGGCCAGAGCCTGGCTCGACGAGGAGCGCGTACGCCTACTGGACGAAGCCACGGTGCATGCTGCTACGGAGCGCCGACTGGAGTCTGCCCAGTGGGAGCGCGACGCCGCGTATGGCTTCATGCCGGCCGCGACCGAGCCTAGCCGGGTCGCCGAGGTGCGCGTCCGGGGCGGAGCCCTCAGCCGCATGCTAGGCGTGGTCCCTCCCATCTATGACACGCCCATCAAGAACATGCGCGCTGTGGAGGCGGCGGCGGAGGGCCTAGAGCTCCAGCAGGGCGAGGAGCTGCAGCAGCGGCAGCAGCGTATTCGCGACCTCCTTGCTGCTACGAACGCGCAGCAGAAGCGCCTCGACTCCCCCCGGAGGCTCCCGCGGCATCCGCTTCGTACCGCTCCAGAGACCCCGAGCGGCGGAACACAGCATCTTCCCCGCACCCCAGTGAGGCCTAGTCTGGAAAGACCCGGAGCGGCTGGACCCAGCGCAACCGCGCCCTCGCCATCGCCGACAGCCAAGACGGCGGGCCGGATCCGGATGCCCAGCGCCAGCAGGATCCTCCCCCGCCACTCGGCCGCCGCGCCCATCCGACTTTCGTCGGGCCGGCTCCCCGCGGTCCAGTCGCCGGTCGCCTTGGCCCGCGCGGCATCAACAACGACGACGCCCGGCACCGCATCAAGCAGCTGGCTCTTTCCCTCCAGCTGGAGGAGGGCGACGTGGTCGGCCCGAGCTGTTTTGGCCCGCGCATCCGTAATGAGCCCTTCAGCAAAGGGTTCACGCTTCCCCGCGACACCCCCAAGTACAACGGTACCGCCAAGCCGGAGGACTGGCTCATTGACTACACCACCGCCGTCGGCATCGCGGGCGGCAAGCGGCACCTGGCAGTGCGCTACGCTCCACTCATGCTGCAAGGATCCGCCCGGACATGGCTGAACAACCTGCCGGCTGGCAGCATCAACTCCAGGCTCGACTTCGAGCAGACGTTCATGCGAAACTTCATCGGCACCTACAAGCGACTTGGCCGGTCTCGCCAGCTCGCCATGTGCATGAAGGGGCCGGAGGAGACCGGCCGCCAGTACCTCACATGCTGGACCGAGTTCAGGATAGCTGCGAGGGGGTCCATGAGGTCCAAGCCATCCAATAATTCATGGACGGGTGCCGAGACAACACCCTGCTCAAACACAAGCTTCTGCGCTCCGAACCAACCACAATGGCCGCGCTCATGGCCACGGCGGATGAGTACGCCACGGCCGACGCCGCCATGAAGCTCCAAGTGGTGGTGGATGTCACCGGCAAGGCGCTGCCGGTGCCGCCCTCCAAGCCCGCTGGCGAGAGCAGCCGCCAGCAGAATAATCGCCCTGGCAACAAACGTAAGGGCGAGCAGCCGGCTCCCCGTTACGATAGCCGCCTCGTCGTCGCGGCCGAGCAAGCACCCCCTGCCGAGCAGGGCGGCGGCCGGCGTCAGCGAACCGGCAATACCGCCTAGCAACCTGCCATGAGCTTTGAGCAGATGCTTGATGCTCCCTGCAAGCACCACAGTGGCGCGAGGCCCTCCACGCACACGCTCCGGCAGTGCGCCACCACCCAACGTATAATGAGGGGCGACATCCCTCCGCCTCCTCCTCTGGCACCGGATGCGGGGCAGCCGCCTCCGCCTCCCCCGCCCCCGCCTCAGGCAGCCGGCGCCATGCGCGATGACACCTTCCCCAACCTGAACGCGTGCTATGTCATCTTCACCAGCGTGGGTGGCGACAAGCATAGCGAGTGCCTGCTTCAGCAGGAGGTGAACACCATCATCCTGGCCATGCCCGAGTACATGCATTGGTTGGATCGCCGGGTCAGCTTGACCCGGGAGGACCACCCGGCCGTCATGCCTACGCCGGGTGGCTACGCTCTCGTCCTCGACCCCACCATAGTCGCTGAAAGCGCACCTGGAAGTTCTCGCGGGCCCTCATCGATGGCGGCAGCAGCATCAACATCCTCTACCGTGACACCATGACCAAGCTCGGCATCGAGGCGGGGCAGCTGGAGCTGACCGGACGGTGTTCCACAGCATCGTGTCGGTGTAGGGTAACGCAGCAGAAAACAAAAAATTTCCGACCTACGCACCAGCCCAGGACCACTATGGAGACTGCATACAAGGTTTGATCTTTTCGTTACCGACTCGTAGCGCAGCGGAAGTAGAGTCGATGACGATCGGCGGTGTAGATCCCCGCAGCTAGGATTTACAACCTCCCAACCGCGAGGATGTATACCCTCGTCTTCCCTTCGGACAGCCCTCCGGGAGGCGGTCGAACAGTCCCCCGGACGGTGTGGCGGACAGCCCTTCGGGAGGACCTTCGAAACTCGAACGGTCACTCGGACAGCCCTTCGGGAGGACTCACAGAACTTGGACCGTCACTTGGACAGCCCTTCGGGAGGCACTCACGAATAGCCCCTCGGGCACTAAGATCGAAACTACGACCTCTCTACAGAGTTGCACACATACGGTGTCATCCATCCGGCAGGGCTTCGCCGTCCAGAACTAGTTTCCACCGGAACCCAGACAGCCTTTCGGCTCTACGAAACTCTTTTCGTGGGAGGGAGAGAGAAGCCAGATCATTGCATGGCACTAGTATGTGAGAAGGGATGAAGTTTGTGGGCAGCCCACTCTCCTCTATTTATAGGAAAGCCAAGGGGTAAAGTTGGCATTCACAAATACCAAAAGTACCCCCACTTTATGTCATTTACATAAAGAATAAAACAAAAAGGAGTGCCATGTGGAGCTCCATGGAGCTTCACCCTCCATGGCCGGCCACCCCTTGGGGGGGCCCCCCAAGGGGGCTTCCTTAGTGCCCAAGGCTTCTAGAAGCCTTTTGGGAAATTTCCCAAAAGGTGCTTTCCATAAAAAATCTTAAAAAGCACTTTCACTATTCACGACGACATTTTTCAGCGTCCGTTCGAACTGAAAATATTTATGTGGGCTTAGAACATTTCCAGTACCCACTAAAATAATTTTCAACGCGTTCTGGAACAATTCCAGTTTAGTGATTTCATGTGCGAAAAGCATCTGAAGCGGTTTCGGCAGCTCCGGAACATTTCCGGTTTTCATCTCCGAAAATTCCAGAAAGTTTCCAGAATGATTCTGGCACCCTCCAAGAATTATCAGGCATGTCCCGAATCCAATTTGACTTTATGGTATCCTCTGAAACAACTTTTCAGTATCACCGGAACTCATCCGGTGACCTCTCTCGTCGGAACTTTTCCGCTGTCTCCGGAAAACTTTTTCCGAAAACTTTCTCTCAGACTCCCTGGCTAGTATTCAGCAGATAGATGACCCTTAAGCGTGTGACCCTATAGGTTCGGTGAAGTATAGACATGACCCGGAACCCCTTCCGATCAATGATCAACATCGGAGCCGTGGACACCCATATTGACCCCTATACCCACACGAATGAATATTCGAGTGAACCTCCAGTTGCCGTGTGCTATTCCTGTTGCTTCGCGATATGTTACAAATACCCGAGGTGAGACATGATGGCATCCCCGTGGGTCAACAACTTGTCCACTATGCCAGTTACCTCGTTACCGGTATTTGTTCTCTTTTCTCGTTCCCGTGTTCCGGCATCCCCGTGATCAAATCACAAAGTGTCTGGCCAGACGATGATGGATACCATAACACCGAGAGGGCCCAGAGATATCTCTCCATCGCCGGAGGAGCAAATCCCAATCTCGAGCTATCAAGTTACTTGACACACTTTTCCATGAACCCGTAAGCCGCCGTAATAGCCACCCATTTACGGATGACGTTTAACAAACCCCAAAGTTCATGAATCAAGCATGAAGAAACTCGATACTCTCATGGTCTGAGGAATCATGCAAATGTTAACCATCTCTGTGTTATTAACCATTAACTTGTGACGAAAGAATCTCATAGCATAACATCAATCGGGTCGATTCAACACAAATGTTCTTCTAACATTGTGCCCTCAAAATTGCCGGCATAGTCATGCCCATGATCAGGAAAACAGAACCATCATGCAACACTTGAGCTAGTCTCAGAGGCCAAACTAGGAATACATTTTACCGTTTATTATTCCACACGTGCATATGAGTCTTCCTCCGAGCCTCGTGGTTATTGTAGACTCGAGAACCATAGCAGTTATAGCATGGAACATAAACCTAATTATGAACAGGGAGATAATCAATAACATTTATTATTGCCTCTAGGGCATATCTCCTACAGACTCCCACTTGCACTAGAGTCAATAATCTAGGTAATGCTAATGCACTTTACACCTGTGGCACACCGGTGTAAATATGCTTCGCATGTGGTATAGCCTGATGTCCAACGGATCTGATGACTTCAGCTCCGTGTGTATCTTTGCGTATCCTCGCGTTTTCACGCTTTCACAAAATTCATATTTTGTGTGGACTTGGCTTCGTATGTATGTGAATCACAGGTCGAACCTGGATTCCTCAGACTGAGTTATGGAGCAACTACCTGCAGTAGTGTCCCATTGACCAAAGCCTTCTTGGAACCATACTAAGTTCATGAAAGAACTATATGATTCAACATCTTGTTTGTCGCTTTTAAAAGCGGCAACATACTTCGCCTCTGTTATAGAATTCGCCACAGTAACTTGTTTGGAACAATTTCCATCTACCGTGCCACCATATTGTGTGTTACACAAAACCCTCAATTTAAATCGAAAATCGCTTGGAGCATGGATGAAGACTGTATCGATGTAACCTTTTACAACGAACTCTTCATGATCTCCGCTTGCGAGAAAACATGTCATCGGTGCTACTATAGTACTCAATGACCCTTTTTCACTGTTGTCCCATGATCAGAACTTTTGATCACTTTGGTATCTATACTCGCAACAACTTTGGGAGTATTGGACATATCTGGTTGTTTTTACATACCATGGAATACATGATTAATCCAAACACGAGAGTGTGTGGAATCTCCATCATGTATATTGCTCATCAGTGTTTTGGGACACCGAGTCTTGCAAAAACTCTTTCCATGTGACTTCGACAAGAATCACTCCTTGACGTTTTTAATGCTAAAAGGTTTTAGCATTTTGTCAATATGTATCTTTGCTCAGCCCCATTAGGTAAATCTATCTCCATAGATCATCATGCCTAATATAAAGGCTATTTAGCCCAAGCACTTCATCAAAAAACTAATTTTTAAATGAAGTCCTAATTCGTGTCAAGAAATTTATTTCCAATTAACAATGTGTCAAGCACACAACGTTTCTAGAAATATTATTATGCTCCAACTTACTTTCTTGAATCACAAGCATCTTCGTTACCCATTGATGAAGTCAAAACCCTTTTAACCATTTCATCAAAACACGAAGATTCCAACTCCATTTTGCTCTCTTCTTTCCATCACTGGAACTCTGAAGTTTGCATACTTACTAGCATCCTCTGGACTGACAAAATACCTTGGACTGTAACACATGCAAGTCCTTGGTTTTATTTCCATCATATGGAAATCCTATTGTCATCCATGTTTCATATCTCATGACTGAAATATGTATTAATTGCTAGTTCAACCCGAACCGACTTTAAGCAACGCTACGGTGAAACAACCTCATCGTAGTCAACTCCTTGAACTTGTTATTTCAACAAGTCGAGCTTTATGGATAAAACATTTTTATCCGTATCAGTTTTAAGTTCCATTAAATTCGTTAGACTCTAAGTCTTTTGAAAGGTGTATCAAGATTTTAATCTTCAAACATTTATATGGAAACTATCTCGGATTGTATTGGCATTTAGCCAATTCCGGAGTCAGGGCCCATCAACGCTTCCTTGTGTATCGTAGGTATACTGTTGTCTAACAACAATGTCTCGTCTGCGCACCAGAGAGGTTTGCACGAGCCTTGCCTACGTGGTTCAGCTGCAAGTTCGACCGAAGTCCATACACTTTATTGTAGAGACTTCCGTATCAGTCGCAATAGGAAACCCTGGAATTACTTCCAAGGTCTCTTTCCTTTGACCTGATGACGGAGATACTGGTTATCTCGTCGAGTTGCATTATTCTCCCACTCACCTTTTTGAAAGAACCATTTTCTTCAAAAAGCATACCGTTCTTTGTGGCAAACCTATTTGCCTCGGTATAGTGAGGGAGGAATACCCAATTGCTTGGGATAACCTACAAAGTAGCACTTGTCTGATTTGGAATAGGTTTGTAACCTTTTACACAAGCCCCATATTCCAAATGTTTAAGAAAAGATATAACATGGTTGGGCGTACCATACCATGGCGTCATTTCAACAAACCCGATGGAGCTCTTTTCAGTGTAAAAGCCATAGTCTCTAAAGCATCACTCTATAAAAGGGATAATGCAAATTTATTTATGTCATCTTTGATCTTACCATGTCATAAATGGTTCGATTACATCTTCACGGACTTTTCACTCACAGTGGTGTTCCGGGAGGTGTAAGTTATGAAACTCTTTTCACAACTCATCAGACATTCGCTAAACTTGTAACTCAAATATTCCTTTCTGCAATTGAATTGTAGAAACAGAATTTTCTTGTTACAATAACTTCTACTTCATTTTTGAAAACCTTTCGAATGATTTCAAAAGATCCAGACTTACGTCTCATCAAGTAAATATCCATATATCTACTTGAGTCATTTCTGAAGATAGATAAATCCACTACTTGCAACAACATTTATCGGACTACATACATCAAAATATATGATCACCAATAAGTTCTTTGCTCGTTCCTTATGGCCTATGAACGGTATTTCAGTCACTTCACTTTTCGGAGGAAAGTTGCAAGTGTCAGATGATTCAAAATCAAACGACTTCAAAATCCATCATAATGGAATTTTCCATGCGGGTTTCTCCAATGTGACCAAATGCAGTGCCACACTTGTGTGGTATTCTTTTAGTCTTACAATATTTAGCGTCAATGTTATGGATGTATCATATTACCATCAATATTCATAACATACGTCCAATCTCGGATGGAAGCATGGCCCTTTATGTTATTCATAATACTGAACAACAATTGTTCTTTTATGAACAACTCTTTTGCAACAAACATTGTGCAATGGGCTAGAGTGTGTAAAACTCTAAAATGAATCATGAAAGTAAATCCAGAGGTAATATATTATTATCATTATTCATAACATACATCTCATTCTCAGTGAAAGTATGGCCCTTATGTTATTCATAACATTGAACATAAAAAGTTCTCTTATGAACAACCTTCTTGCAAGATACCTTATGCAAAGGCCTAGAGTGTGAAACTCTAAAATGAATTATGAAAGTAAATACATAGGTAATACACCGATGGAAGGTATAGTAACATTTACTATGTTCCATGTGTGTATCTCAACCTCATTCCTGGCTAGTCTTTCAGGCCGTAGTAGTTCTTACATCGAGTTGCAACAGAATGCAATCGAGCGGGTATCTTTGTGATTTAACTCACAATACCCAAGAATCAGTGATTAACAATTTAATCATAATTCCCAAGGACTATATCTTTGACCAGCCTTATATACATTAAAAACTTGTATGACATTCATACATGAGCTGGATATTCCAGTCTTCTTTCTTTTTGCCTTTATACTTCTAACAGTTTAACTTTCAGTATTTCTCCTACTCTCAAAAGAAGCTCCCAACTTAAGAGTGGCGTTAGCCCCGGACTTCCTAGGTGTGTAAGTCACACTAACACCCTTCGGACACTTCCTTTTTCTTTAAGTTGTTGTTTTATTCACCTTTCATCATATGACAGGCGTTCTTCTGGATCCCTCTCTTATCAGTCTAATGCATAGTAAACTCCTTTACTAATAGTTTGCTAACAAACATTGCTTTGGATATCTCACATCTTTTAGCCTTTGTCTGTCTCTGAAAATGATTTTCAGATTCCATGAATATTACATAACTATCCAAACTTTTGAAGTTCGGGTCTCATGGAAGTAAACATATTGCAGTTGACTGAAAACGGAATTCTAGCTTTTGGGTTGAAGGATGTGAGTCACATGATCCATAGCATAAGTGAGAGAATACCGAAAGTATGCGATAGGACAAAGTCCTTCTCAGCACTTTTGAGGACAATCCTCACATTACGTTACCAACCGTAATGTTTTAACCAGATATTTAACAGCTACTCAATATTAATAGGGAAGGTGGAAACGCGAGCCATTATTCTACAACTATTATGCATATAACACTTAGACAGTGTTCACAATTAATTGCACTAAGAATTAAACAAGATAATTCTACAGTGCGCTCCCACTCAAATCAATATCTCTCATAATTGATTGTGAGTGATTCAAGATCCGCATTTCAATTCAACGCCATTGATGGTAGCATCACTGATGACGAAAATCTCAATCGGTAGGCAAACTTGTCAATCACATCTCTATGTGACTCTTGTTCATCTTTCGATGCGTGTGTTCCGAGCTCATGACTTTCATGCCTGAACTTCAAGACAACCAAGTGATCTCGCTGTGAGGTCTCAACTCACCCGCCTCACACATCCCTAATCGTTCGTACCCATGGTAGCATGTGATACCCCGAAAAGTTAGGTGCCGTGACGGTGCTACACTTGGGAGAACACTAACTACTTGATATTTTTGTGAGCGATCACCCTAATAAAAGCGACTACCGCGCAATCAAGAAGGGTGCATCATAAGGGATAAACATCTCAGGCAATTCATAATTAGCATGATATGGTATAGCCCTTTCTGACGGAGAAGTCTTGTATTTCTTCGTCTTCGGCATTCACGTCGGTGTTCACCTTCGCGAAGATTGCCACCACCTTGTCGATGCACCAGATATTATTGCTATCTCCATAGCAGATAAAATAAATGCAATACTTAAGGTTGACACGCAGGTCATTAAAGTGCAATCATATGGCTCCAGCCATCATGCCGAATCATGACACGCAGGTCATGTTAATTTTACATCATATAGACATCTCATACATAATCAAATTATTATGAGCACTGCTATACCACATCATATGCACATGCAAACCCTCCTGCAAAACCGAGTTAGACGCCTCTAATCGGTTCATGCAAAAACTTGTTTTACGTGGCTTCTAAGGTTTCGAAACAAACCGAAGCTACCAACGTCCATCATCAAGTATGATAATTCAAGTCGCTAGATTAACTTTCAGGGTGTATGAAAAACGAGATAATAAAATCTCGAGCCCCATACTAAACTTCATCATACGCATGACCCCCGTGCAGATCATATCTGCATTGCCCTTTGGTCTGCGAAATTTCATCTTTCTTTTTAACTACGATGGAATTCAATGAACTGTTAGCACTTCCTTGATCAATCAGGATCGCGGATTGCCAGAACATTGAAACTCCACCATGCTGTTATCAAGATCAGAAATATGCAAATTCCAGGGAAGCAACAAGAATATCGGGTAACAGATTTCATCTACTACCCGCACAAATAATTTTCAGTAATAGAACTCATCTACTACCTAATTATTTTGTGCAACACCCATACATCTCCATGTATTCTAGATCGCAACCTGCATCTACGTATAGCACGGCTCATGATGCCACTGTAGGGTAACGCAGCAGAAAACAAAAAAATTCCGACCTACGCACCAGCCCAGGACCACTATGGAGACTGCATACAAGGTTTGATCTTTTCGTTACCGACTCGTAGCGCAGCGGAAGTAGAGTCGATGACGATCGGCGGTGCAGATCCCCGCAGCTAGGATTTACAACCTCCCAACCGCGAGGATGTATACCCTCGTCTTCCCTTCGGACAGCCCTCCGGGAGGCGGTCGAACAGTCCCCCGGACGGTGTGGCGGATAGCCCTTCGGGAGGACCTTCGAAACTTGAACGGTCACTCGGACAGCCCTTCGGGAGGACTCACAGAACTTGGACAGCCCTTCGGGAGGCACTCACGAATAGCCCCTCGGGCACTAAGATCGAAACTACGACCTATCTACAGAGTTGCACACATACGGTGTCATCTATCCGGCAGGGCTTCGCCGTCCAGAACTAGTTCCCACCGGAACCTAGACAGCCTTTTGGCTCTACGAAACTCTTTTCATGGGAGGGAGAGAGAAGCCAGATCATTGCATGGCACTAGTATGTGAGAAGGGATGAAGTTTGTGGGCAGCCCACTCTCCTCTATTTATAGGAAAGCCAAGGGGTAAAGTTGGCATTCACAAATACCAAAAGTACCCCCACTTTATGTCATTTACATAAAGAATAAAACAAAAAGGAGTGCCATGTGGAGCTCCACCCTCCATGGCCAGCCACCCCTTGGGGGCCCCCCCAAGGGGGCTTCCTTAGTGCCCAAGGCTTCTAGAAGCCTTTTGGGAAATTTCCCAAAAGGTGCTTTCCATAAAAAATCCCAAAAAGCACTTTCACTATTCACGACGACATTTTTCAGCGTCCGTTTGAACTGAAAATATTTATGTGGGCTTAGAACATTTCCAGTACCCACTAAAATAATTTTCAACGCGTTCTGGAACAATTCCAGTTTAGTGATTTCATCTGCGAAAAGCATCTGAAGCGGTTTCGGCAGCTCCGGAACATTTCCGGTTTTCATCTCCGAAAATTCCAGAAAGTTTCCAGAATGATTCTGGCACCCTCCAAGAATTATCGGGCATGTCCCGAAACCAATTTGACTTTATGGTATCCTCTGAAACAACTTTTCAGTATCACTGGAACTCATCCGGTGACCTCTCTCGTCGGAACTTTTCCGCTGTCTCCGGAAAACTTTTTCCGAAAACTTTCTCTCAGACTCCCTGTCTAGTATTCAGCAGATAGATGACCCTTAAGCGTGTGACCCTATAGGTTCGGTGAAGTATAGACATGACCCGGAACCCCTTCCGATCAATGATCAACATCGGAGCCGTGGACACCCATATTGACCCCTATACCCACACGAATGAATATTCGAGTGAACCTCCAGTTGCCGTGTGCTATTCCTGTTGCTTCGCGATATGTTACAAATACCCGAGGTGAGACATGATGGCATCCCCGTGGGTCAACAACTTGTCCACTATGCCAGTTACCTCGTTACCGGTATTTGTTCTCTTTTCTCGTTCCCGTGTTCCGGCATCCCCGTGATCAAATCACAAAGTGTCTGGCCAGACGATGATGGATACCGTAACACCGAGAGGGCCCAGAGATATCTCTCCATCGTCGGAGGAGCAAATCCCAATCTCGAGCTATCAAGTTACTTGACACACTTTTCCATGAACCCGTAAGCCGCCGTAATAGCCACCCATTTACGGATGACGTTTAACAAACCCCAAAGTTCATGAATCAAGCATGAAGAAACTCGATACTCTCATGGTCTGAGGAATCATGCAAACGTTAACCATCTCTGTGTTATGAACCATTAACTTGTGACGAAAGAATCTCATAGCATAACATCAATCGGGTCGATTCAACACAAATGTTCTTCTAACATTGTGCCCTCAAAATTGCCGGCATAGTCATGCCCATGATCAGGAAAACAGAACCATCATGCAACACTTGAGCTAGTCTCAGAGGCCAAACTAGGAATACATTTTACCGTTTATTATTCCACACGTGCATATGAGTCTTCCTCCGAGCCTCGTGGTTATTGTAGACTCGAGAACCATAGCAGTTATAGCATGGAACATAAACCTAATTATGAACAGGGAGATAATCAATAACATTTATTATTGCCTCTAGGGCATATCTCCTACAGTCGGGTCTCTCCTACTCTCCGATCGGCCTTATCCGACTTGATGTTCTGTTCGGTTCCAACGACCACTTTCGGCGCGAGCACATTTGGTTCGAGGTGGTGGATCTGGCCGGCTCCTACCATGCGCTGCTGGGCCGGCCGGCGCTGGCAAAGTTCATGGCGGTCCCCCACTATGCTTACCTAAAGATGAAGATGCCCGGTCCCAAGGGCCTCACCATCGTCGGCGACTACAAGAAGTCCATAGAGTGCGCCCGAGTCGGCTCCAAGCTGGCCGAGTCGCTGGTCATCACCAAGGAGAGGCACCGGCTTGACCGGATCGTGGTGTTGGCTGGCGAGCAGCCAGCCGTGCCGGCTCCGACCAAGGAGTAGGCTGGCAAGGCCTCGTTCCAGCCGCCCAAGGACACCAAGAAGGTCCCACTCAACCCGGCAGACCCCGGCTGCAGCCAGTACATTGTTGTGGGCACCCGCCTTAGCAGCAAATAGGAAGGCGAGCTCGTCGACTTCGTCCGTGAGAATTGGGATATCTTTGCATTGTTCCCCAAAGACATTCCGGGTGTCCCGAGAGAGTACGTCGAGCACAAACTTCACGTCCGCAAGGATGCCAAGCCTGTCTGCCAATCGCTACGCCGCTTTTCTGAGGAAAAGCGAAGAACCATTGGTGAAGAGATCGCCCGGCTACTGGCAACTGGCTTCATCATGGAAGTGTTTCGCCCCAAGTTGCTGGCCAATCCATTCCTCGTCTTGAACAAGAACGACACCTGACGCATGTGTATCGACTACACCAGCCTTAACAAGGCATGCCCCAAGGATCCTTTTGCCTTGCCGCGGATAGATAAAGTGATCGACTCCACGGCCTGCTGCGAGCACCTGTCCTTTTTCGACGCCTACTCCGGCTACCACCAGATCAAGCTAGACCCGATCGATGCCCTCAAGACGTCGTTCATCACGCCCTTCGGGGCATACTGCTATATCACCATGTCGTTCGGCTTGAAGAATGCTGGCGCCAGCTTCCAGCGCTGCATGCATAAGTGCCTGCTGCAGCAACTCGGCCGCAACGTGCATGTCTACGTCGACGATATCTCGGTGAGGACCAAGCAGCACCTCACGCTCCTAGCCGGCCTCAAGGAAACATTCGCCAACCTGCGCCGGTATCAGATCAAGCTCAATCCAGAGAAGTGCGTATTCAGCGTGCCGGCCGGCCAGCTGCTTGGCTTCCTTGTCTCGGAGCGCGGCATTGAGGTGAACCCAGAGAAGATCAAGGCCATCGAGCGCATGCGCAAGCCGACCCGGCTGCGCGATGTCCAGAAGTTCACCGGCTACTTGGCCTCTCTCAGCCAGTTTCTCAGTCCGCTGGGCGAGAGGGCCTACCCCTGTATCAGCTGATGAAGAAGATGTCGTTGTTTGAGTGGAACGACCAGGCAGACGAGGCCTTCCGCGACCTCAAGCGCATGCTCTCCACTACACATGTCCTGGCCGTGCCGGTTGACAAGGAGCCGCTCTTGCTCTACATTGCCGCCACCTCGCGGGCAGTCGGCACGGCGCTGGTGGTCGAGTGCCCGAAGGAGGGCAAGATCCAACCAGTCCAGTGCCCGGTGTACTACCTGAGCGAGGTGCTCTCGGCCTCCAAGCAAAACTACCCCCACTACCAGAAGATGTGCTACGGCGTGTACCTCACCGTCAAGAAGCTGAAGCAGTACTTCCAGGAGCACACTATCATCGCGGTGAGCCCCATCGACGAGATCATGGGCTGCCGGGATGCCTCCGGCCGGGTGGCCAAGTGGGCCATCAAGCTAGCCAGCCACACCATCCTCTACAAGCCGCGCACCGCCATCAAGTCCCAGGCGTTGGCCGACTTCCTCGTCGACTGGACAGAGACCCAGTACCTGCCGCCACCGCCCGACTCGACGCACTGGCGCATGCACTTCGACGGCTCCAAGATGCGCTCCGGCTTGGGAGCCGGCATCGTGCTGTCCTCCCCCAAGGGCGACCAGCTGCGGTACGCGCTGCAAATCCACTTCGCCTCCTCCAACAACGTTGCTGAATACGAAGTGCTCGTGCATGGCCTTCGGCTGGCCAAAGAGATCGGCATCCGGCGCATCCTCTGCTACGACGACTCGGATTTGTTGGTGGAGTAGGCCCCTGGCGAGTGGGACGCCCAAGACGCCAACATGGCCAGCTACCACTTCCTGGTCCAGCAGCTGACCGGTGGATTCGACGGATGCGAGTTCCTCCACGTCCCCCGTGTGGACAATGTTGCTATCGACAAGCTGGCCAAGATAAGCTTGACCCTACATGCAATCCCACTCGGTGTCCCCTCGAGCACTTGGGGAAACCGTCCATCAAGTCGTCTCCCGAATCCGAGTCCATCTTTGTCCTGGATGACCCCGCGGCATCCCCGCCCAACCCCAGAGACCCTGGCCCGGCCTCGGGGGCTCTCGGCCTGGTCCTGGGGGCTGCCGGCTCCGGCTCAGGGGCTACCGGTCTCGGCCCGGGGGCTGGTGACTCTGACCCAGGGGGTGCCAGCTCTGGCTCGAGGGCTGCCGCCCAGAACCCCGTCCAAGTGGCCGTCCTTACAGTGGTGACGGCTCCGTCTTGGGCCCAACCTATCCTCGCCTTTCTGGAGAGTTGAGCGGTCCCCATGGACGAAACCAAGGCCCGGCAAGTGCAGCACTGAGCTTCTGCCTACAGCATCATCAACGATGAGCTTGTCAAGCGCAGCGCGACGGGCGTGTTCCAGCGCTGTGTCGAGAAGGACAAGGGCGTAGAGATCCTCCTCGACATCCACCAGGGAAAGTGCAGGCACCACGCCGCCTCGAGGTCCCTGGTGGCCAAAGCTGTCCGCCACGGGTTCTATTGGCCCATAGCCCTCAAAGACGCCGAGTCGCTTGTGCTCAAATGCGAGGGCTGCCAATGCTTCAGCTAGCACAACCATCAGCCAGCTACGGCCCTCCAAACCATCGCGATCACCTGGCCCTTTGATACCTCCATTTTGCATCATGTTTTCCTACTGTTATTTATAATGTTTTATGCATAATAATGCTTTTAGGAGTAATTCTAATGCCTTTTCTCTCATAATATGCAAGGTTTACACAAAGAGGGAGAATACCGGCAGCTGGAATTCTGGACCTGAAAAAGCTACGTCAGAGTTACCTATTCTACACATCTCCAAATGAGCTGAAAATTTACGGAGAATTGTTTTGCAATATATGAAGAATATTGGAGCAAATAACTACCAGAGGGGGCCCACCAGGTGGGCACAACCCACCTGGGCGCGCCAGGGAGCCCAGGCGCGCCCTGGTGGGTTGTGCCCTCCTCGGCCCACCTCCGGTGCCCCTCTTCTGGTATATAAGTCATTTTGACCTAGAAAAAATAAGGAGAGGACTTTCGGGATGAAGCACCGCCGTCTCGAGGCGGAACTTGGGCAGGAGCACTTTTGCCCTCCGACGGAGCGATTCCGCCAGGGGAACTTCCCTCCTGGAGGGGGAAATCATCGCCTTCATCATCACCAACAACTCTCCCATCTTTGGGAGGGCCATCTCCATCAACATCTTCAACAACACCATCTCCTCTCAAACCCTAGTTCATCTCTTGCGTTCAATCTTTGTACCAGAACGGCAGAACCTTAGATTGGTGCTTGTGGGTGACTAGTAGTGTTGATTACATCTTGTAGTTGATTACTATATGGTTTATTTTGTGGAAGATTATATGTTCAGATCCATTATGCTATTTAATACCCCTCTGATCTTGAGCATGATTATTATTTGTGAGTAGTTAATTTTGTTCTTGAGGTCACAGGAGAAGTCATGTTGCAAGTAATCATGTGAACTTGATATATGTTTGATATTTTGATGATATGTATGTTGTGATTCCCTTAGTGGTGTCATGTGAACGTCGACTACATGCACTTCACCATACTTTGGCCTAAGGGAATGCATTTTGGAGTAGTTATTAGATGATGGGTTGCTAGAGTGACAGAAACTTAAATCCTAGTTTATGCGCTATTTCGTAAGGGACTGATTTGGATCCAAAAGTTTAATGCTATGGTTAGATTTTATCTTAATACTTTTCTCGTAGTTGCGGATGCTTGCGAGCGGGTTAATCATAAGTAGGAGGTTTGTTCAAGTAAGAACAGCACCTAAGCACCGGTCCACCCACATATCAAATTATCAAAGTAGCGAACATGAATCAAACCAACATGATGAAATTCCCGTGTACCCTCAAGAACTCTTTGCTTATCATAAGAGACCGTTTTGGCCCGTCCTTTGCCACGAAAGGATTGGGCTACCTTGCTGCATATTATTTATCGTTACCGTTACTTGCTCATTACAAATTATCTTGCTATCAAACTATCTGTTACCTACTATTTCAATGCTTGCAGAAAATACCTTGCTGAAAACCACTTGTCATTTCCTTCTGCTCCTCGTTGGGTTCGACACTCTTACTTATCGAAAGGACTACGATTGATCCCCTATACTTGTGGGTCATCAAGGCTCTTTTCTGGCGTCGTTGTTGGGGAGTGAAGCGCTCTTGGTAAGGAAAAATTATTACTAAGTGCTGAAATTTATTGTCACTTGTTACTATGGAGAATCATCCTTTGAGGGGTTTATTCGGGGTATCTTCACCTCGACCGAAACCACAATTAGCTACCCCTCAACCTACTGCACCTACTAAAAATATTGGTTATTAAATTCCTTTGGGTATGATAGAACAACTGCTAGCTAATCCTTACGCAGGAGATGGAACCGAACATCTTGATATGCACTTGATATATGTGGATGAAATTTGTGGATTATTTAAGCTTGCAGGCCTGCCCGGAGATGAAGCTAAGAAGAAGGTTTTCCCTTTATCTTTGAAGGGAAAAGCATTGGCATGGTATAGGCTATGCGATGATATTGGATCTTGGAACTGGAATCGATTGAAATTGGAATTTCAACAAAAAAATTATCCTATGCATCTAGTTCATCGTGATCGGAATTATATATATAATTTTTGGCCTCGTGAAGGAGAAAGTATCTCTCTATCTTAGGGGAGGCTTAAGTCAATGTTATATTCATGCCCCAATCATGAGCTCTCGAGAGAAATTATCATTCAGATTTTTTATGCTCGGCTTTCTCGTGATGATCACTCCATGCTCGATACTTCTTGTACTGGTTCTTTTATGAAGAAGACTATTGAATTCAGGTGGGATCTTTTAGAAAGAATTAAATGCAACTCTGAAGATTGGGAACTCGATGAAGGTAAAGAGTCAGATATTAAGCTTGAATTTGATTGTGTTAAATCTTTTATGAATACCGATGCTTTTCACAAGTTTAGCACTAAATATGGACTTAACTCTGAGATAGTAGCCTCTTTCTGTGAATCATTTGCTACTCATGTTGATCTTCCTAAGGAGAAGTAGTTCAAATATCACCGACCTATTAAAGAAGAAATTAAAGAACCGGTTATAGCTAAAGAAGAAACTAGTATTTACAATGTTGATCTAGTTGTTCCTACTGCTTATATTGAAAAATCACCTTTTCCTGTTAGGATAAAGGAACATGCTAAGGTTTCAACTATGGTTCGCAAAAGTAATATTAGAGCACCTAAACCCACTGAACAAATTAAAGTAGAACCTAGTGTTGCTATGGTTAAAGGTCTCTTGGTAGAAAATATTGATGGGCATGTTATTTACTTTTGTGATGAAGCTGCTAGAATTGCCAAACCCGATGAAAAAGATAAATATAGACCTATTGTTGGCATGCTTGTTGTATCAGTTAAAATAGGAGATCATTGTTATCATGATTTATGTGACTTAGGTGCTAGCGTGAGTGCTATTCCTTTTACTTTATACCAAGAAATTATGAATGACATAGCACCCGCTGAAATAGAAGACATAGAAGTCACTATTTAACTTGCTAATAGAGACACCATCACACCACTTGGGATTGTTAGAGATGTTGAAGATTTGTGTGGGAAAATAAAATACCCCACTGATTTTCTAGTTCTTGGTTCCCCACAAGATGACTTTTGTCCCATTATCTTTGGTAGACCTTTCTTGAACACTGTCAATGCCACTATAGATTGTCATAAACAAACTGTCAGTGTTAGCTTTGGTGATGAGTCTCATGAGTTTAATTTTTCCAAGTTTAATAGACAACCTCATAAGAAAGAATTACCTAGTAAGGATGAAATAATTGGTCTTGCTTCTATAGCCGTGCCACCTATTGATCCACTAGAACAATATTTGCTAGACCAAGAAAATGATATGCATATGCATGAAAAAATGAAATAGATAAAATTTTCTTCGAACAAAGACCTCTACTAAAACACAATTTTCCTATTGAAACTCTAGGAGGTCCTCCTTCACCTAAAGGTGATCCTGTGTTTGAATTAAAACAATTGCCTGACACTTTGAAATATGCTTATCTTGATGAGAAGAAGATATACCCTGTTATTATTAGTGCTAACCTTTCAGAACATGAAGAAGAAAGATTATTGAAAATTCTGAAAAAGCTCCGAGCTGCTATTGGATATACTCTTGATGATCTTAAGGGCATTAGTCCCACTCTCTGTCAGCACAAGATTAATATGGAACCTGATGCTAAACCCGTTGTTGATCATCAATGACGTTTGAATCCTAAAATGAAAGAAGTGGTAAGAACTGAAATATTAAAGCTTCTGGAAGCAGGTATAATCTATCCGATAGCTGATAGTAGATGGGTAAGTCCCGTTCATTGTGTCCCTAAGAAGGGAGGTATTACTGTTGTTCCTAATGATAAAAATGAACTCGTTCCACAAAGAATTGATACTGGCTATATAATGGTAATTGATTTTAGAAAATTAAATAAAGCAACTATAAAAGATCATTACCCTTTGCCTTTTATTGATCAAATGCTAGAAAGATTATCGAAGCACACACACTTTTGCTTTCTTGATGGTTATTCTGGTTTTTCTCAAATACCTGTTTCACAACCTGATCATGAGAAAACCACCTTTACTTGCCCTTTTGGAACTTATGCTTATAGATGTATGCCTTTTGGTTTATGCAATGGACCTGCTACCTTTCAAAGATGTATGACTGCTATATTCTCTGATTTTTGTGAAAAGATTGTTGAGGTTTTCGTGGATGATTTTTCTGTTTATGGAACTTCTTTTGATGATTGCTTGAGCAACCTTGATCGAGTTTTGCAGAGATGTGAGCAAACTAATCTTGTCTTAAATGGGGAGAAGTGCCACTTTATGGTTAATGAAGGTATTGTTTTGGGGCATAAAATTTCTGAACGAGGTATTGAGGTGGACCAAGCTAAAGTTGATGCAATTGAGAAAATGCTATGTCCTAAAGATATTAAAGGTATTCGTAGTTTTCTCGGTCATGATGGTTTCTATAGGAGGTTAATTAAAGACTTCTCTAAAATTTCTAGGCCTCTTACAAATGTTTTACAAAAGGATGTTCCATTTGTTTTTAATGATGATTGTGTAGAAGCCTTTGAAACACTTAAGAAAGCCTTAACTTCTGCACCTATTGTTCAACCACCTGATTGGAACTTGCCTTTTGAAATTATGTGTGATGCTAGTGATTACGCTGTTGGTGCTATTCTAAGACAAAGAGTTGATAAGAAATTAAATGTTATCCCTTATGCTAGCAAAACTCTAGACAGTACCCAAAGAAATTATGCTACTACTGAAAAAGAATTTTTTGCAGTTGTGTTTGCTTGTGATAAATTCAGATCTTACATTGTTGATTCTAAAGTTATTGTTCACACCGATCATGCTGCTATTAAATATATTATGGAAAAGAAAGATGCTAAACCTAGACTCATTAGGTGGGTTATCTTGCTACAAGAATTTGATTTACATAGAACTGATAGAAAAGGAGCTGAGAACCCCGTAGCTGATAACTTGTCAAGGTTAGAAAATATTCTTGATGTCCCACTACCTATAGATGATGGCTTTCCTGATGAACAACTAGCTGCAATGAATGTTTCTCATAATACTCCTTGGTATGCTGACTATGCTAATTATATTGTTGGCAAATACTTACCACCTAGTTTCACATACCAACAAAAGAAAAAATTCTTCTATGATTTAAGACATTACTTTTGGGATGACCCACATCTTTATAAAGAAGGAGTAGATGGTATTATTAGACATTGTGTACCTGGGCATGAACAGGAACAAATCCTACGGAAATGTCACTCCGAAGCTTACGGAGGACATCATGCGGGAGATAGAACTGCTCACAAGGTATTACAATCTGGTTTTTATTGGCCTACTTTCTTCAAGGATGCCCGTAAGTTTGTGTTATCTTGTGATGAATGCCAACGAATTGGTAATATCGATAAGCGTCAAGAACTGCCTATGAATTATTCACTTGTTGTTGAACCATTTGATGTTTGGTGTTTTGATTATAAGGGACCTTTTCCTTCCTCTAATGGGTATACGCATATTTTGGTTGCTGCTGATTATGTTACTAAGTGGGTGGAAGCTATTCCAACTAGTAGTGCTGATCATTAACACTTCCATTAAAATGCTTAAAGAAGTTATTTTCCCGAGGTTTGGAGTCCCTAGATATTTAATGACTGATGGTGGTTCACACTTTATTCAAGGTGCTTTCCGTAAAATGCTTGCTAAATATGATGTTAACCATAGAATTGCATCACCCTATCATCCTCAATCTAGTGGTCAAGATGAACTTAGCAATAGAGAAATAAAGCTTATATTACAAAAAACTGTTAATAGGTCCCAAAAGAATTGGTCTAAGAAATTAGATGATGCACTTTGGGCTTACAGAACAACATATAAAAATCCTATGGGTAAGTATCCCTATAAAATGGTTTATGGAAAAGCTTGTCATTTGCCTCTTGAGTTAGAACATAAAGCATATTGGGCAATTAAAGAACTCAACTATGATTTCAAACTTGCCGGTGAAAAGAGGTTATTTGATATTAGCTCACTATATGAATGGAGAACCCAAGCTTATGAAAATGCCAAGTTATTTTAAGAAAAGGTTAAAAGATGGCATGACAAAAGAATCCAAAATCGGGAATTTAAAGTTGGAGAATATGTTCTTTTGTACAACTCTCGTTTCAGATTCTTTGCAGGAAAACTTCTCTCTAAATGGGAAGGACCATATATCATCCAGGAGGTTTATCGCTCTGGAGCTATCAAAATAAATAATGCCGAAGGTACTAACCCGAAGGTGGTCAATGGGCAAAGAATTAAGCACTATATCTCAGGTACGCCTATCAATGTTGAAAGCAATATTATTCAAACCATGACACCGGAAGAACACATAAAAGAAACCTTCCGGAACACTCCAGAATCCCTAAAAATAGGAGGTACGTGATACAATAAGTAAACGGACTCCGAAAAATCCGCAAAAATATTTTCTGTAAGTTTTGGAATATTTTAAAAATTAGGAAAATAAGAAACAACCAGGAAGGCACCCGAGGGGGGCACAAGACACCAGGGCGCGCCAGGGCCCCCTGGCCCACCTAGGTGGGTTGTGCCCACCTCGGGAACCTTCCCGACTTCGTTTTCCTCCCGTTTGCTTGTTTCCCAAGATAAAAAATCTTTATATACCCCCCGAACATATTGACCACCGTATCGCGAAGAAATCTTCTATTCTTCTTTCTTGCTGTTTTCTGACAGATCTAGATCGCCATGGCCGCTTCAAGCTCCTCCAAGGACAAGTTCTTTAAGAACGTCATCAACCCGTATTTGCGGGAGGTGATGCAGCACCCTCAAGCCATTGAGATGCGTGAGGGGGTGCTCCACATCCAGGACGTCCAGGGTCCCAAGGGGACGGTAACCGTGGATGCCAGGCTCGAAGCTATGGAGCAAGAGGTCTTCAAGTGCAATGGGGTGGTGGAACGTGGACTCAATGCCAATCACCTCATGATCGCGGACTACACCCGTGATCTCAAGGTGGATGGCAAATCCATGAAGCACAACGTCTTCACCTTCAACGAGCAAATCAATTTTCTGCAAAGCCAAATCTATGATATCCAAAATCAAGTCTTTGAATATGAGGCAAGATTTAAAGGTATGAGTTTAGCTGCTAGTTGCAGGACTCGTGAGACTCACACTTCTTATTATGATGGTGAGCCGCTGCCATGGAAGCCGGAGGATAAGCCCGCTACTACTTCACCACCACCTTCATCATCTTCTCCAACAAAAGAAACTTGAGTTCATGGTATGGGCACTCCCCTTGGCTTGTGCCAAGCTTGGGGGAGGTGCCCCGGTATCATATCATCACCACTATCTTTGCTTTCATCTATTTTAGTTATCCTATGATTTAGTTGAATAAAACTTTAGTTCGATCCATTCTTTTCGAGTGCTTGCTTAGTGATCTATCTATGTAATCATGTGCGAGATATATAATAAAGAGTAGTTTGAGTTTTGTTTCTTTACTCTTTTGTTCCAATAAAAAGAAAGGAAAATAAATGAAAAAGATCATATGCTAATCTTATGGTAAGTAATGACATCACATAAGGAAAAGAATAAGTGGTAAAATTTGTTGGAGATTGACAAACATAGCATTGGTCAATAATGCAATTCATGAAAGAATTAATAAGGGAAGAGAAGATTCACATGCAAATACACTATCTTGGACATATTTTATGATTGTGAGCCCCCATTAAATATTGTGTGTCAAAATAGTTGACGTTGGACAAGGAAGACAACGTAATGATTTATGTTTGTTCATATTCACATAGAAGTTATATTGTCATAGATCCTTTAACATGTGGTGCTTGCTCAATATCTTTTCTAGCCAAAAATTCCGCACTAAGTAGAGATACTAATTGTGCATCCAAAAACCCTAAACCCAAATCTTATTTTGAGAGTCCACCATACCTACCTATGGATTGAGTAAGATCCTTCAAGTAAGTTGTCATCGATGCAATAAGGCAATAAAAATTGCTTCTAAATGTGTTTGATCATTTAGTGTAAGAGAAAATTAAGCGTTGTACGCACTTGTGATGGCAAAGTAATAAAAGTGATGGACTGCATAATAAAGGTTGCTATCATAAGGGGCAATATAACGTGACATTCTTTTGCATTAAGGGATTTGGCATACAAACAAATAAGCGCATGACAACCTCTGCTTCCCTCCGCGAAGGGCCTATCTTTTACTTTTATGCATTTACTTTTATGTAGAGTCAAAGTTTTCTTCCCTGTTCCTTTTTATTTTCTCCTTTTGCAAGCATCATGTGGTGAGAAAAGATCTAGGCACATATATCAAGTTGGATATGAGCGGGCATGAGTTATTATTGTTGACATCACCCTTGAGGTGAATACGTTGTTGGGAGGTGAAACTATAAGCCCCTATCTTTCTATGTGTCCGTTTGAAACTTTTTGTTCATGGGTACGCTGTGAGTGTTAGCAATCATAGAAGATTAAATGATGGTTGAGTATGTGGACTTGCCTAAAGGCTCCGATACATGGCCCTTCCTAAAAATATGATGAATTGTAGTTGCAAAGTTGACTGAGAACATAGTTTGTTGGTTTTCAATAAGGTTTATGCTTTATACTTCAATGTTGTGATGAATTGCTACTTGTTCATGAGAAGTTATATGATAAAAGTTGTTTGACAAAGTTTTATGTTAAAGTTCCTTGCTGTTATAATAATATGCATGATGCTTCTATGTCTGTATTTTGTTTTTATTGACACCTCTCTCTCAAAGCATGTGGACATGTTTTTCGATTTCGGTTTTTTCGCTTGAGGACAAGCGAGGTCTAAGCTTGGGGGAGTTGATACGTCCATTTTGCATCATGTTTTCCTAATGTTATTTATAATGTTTTAATGCATAATAATGCTTTTAGGAGTAATTCTAATGCCTTTTCCATCATAATATGCAAGGTTTACACAAAGAGGGAGAATACCAGCAGCTGGAATTCTGGACCTGAAAAAGCTACGTCAGAGTTACCTATTCTGCACATCACCAAATGAGCTAAAAATTTACGGAGAATTGTTTTGCAATATATGAAGAATATTGGAGCAAATAACTACCAGAGGGGGCCCACCAGGTGGGCACAACCCACCTGGGCACGCCAGGGAGCCTAGGCGTGCCCTGGTGGGTTCTGCCCTCCTCGGCCCACCTCCGATGCCCCTCTTCTGGTATATAAGTCAGTTTGACCTAGAAAAAAAAAAGGAGAAGACTTTCGGGATGAGGCGCCGCCGTGTCGAAGCAGAACTTGGGCAGGAGCACTTTTGCCCTGTGGCGGAGCGATTCCGCCGGGGGAACTTCCCTCCCAGAGGGGGAAATCATCGCCTTCGTCATCACCAACAACTCTCCCATCTTTGGGAGGTCCATCTCCATCAACATCTTCAACAACACCATCTCCTCCCAAACCCTAGTTGATCTCTTGTGTTCAATCTTTGTACCGGAACCTTAGATTGGTGCTTGTGGGTGACTAGTAGTGTTGATTACATCTTGTAGTTGATTACTATATGGCTTATTTTGTGGAAGATTATATGTTCAGATCCATTATGCTATTTAATACCCCTGTGATCTTGAGCATGATTATTATTTGTGAGTAGTTACTTTTGTTCTTGAGGTCACGGGAGAAGTCATGTTGCAAGTAATCATGTGAACTTGATATGTGTTCCATATTTTGATGATATGTATGTCGTGATTCCCTTAGTGGTGTCATGTGAACGTCGACTACATGGCACTTCACCATACTTGGGCCTAAGGGAATGCATTGTGGAGTAGTTATTAGATGATGGGTTGCTAGAGTGACAGAAACTTAAACCCTAGTTTATGCGCTATTTCGTAAGGGACTTATTTGGATCCAAAAGTTTAATGCTATGTGTTGGGGATATAACCCCGTGGTATGACCCGCCCAGGAGGGGCCGGGTCATATTACTGGCGACTTATAATTGAAGGCCTAGTATGGCTCAAGAAGACAAGATAAGAAGACCGAGGGCAGCTTACAGGCGGGCCGTTGAAGGCCCACGACCCAGAGGCGACTCAATACGCCCGAAGGTGTGAGCTGCCTGATGATAGCTTGCCTAACAGGGTGAGGTAGCTTAGAGGTAGGGTTGGTTATGTTGTATGATCTTACCCAGACTCTTGTAACCCACCGGACGTTGACCTGTGTATATAAAGGCGAGACCCGGCGACGGGTTAAGGGAAGAAACCATTGATCGAGAGCTAGGTCAAGGGTATTCGTTCCTTTGTAATCAAAACCCAAGCAATACAACTAGAAGCAGAACGTAGGCTTTTACCTCAGTGTGAGGGGCCAAACCTGGGTAAATCCTTTGTGTCCTTTGTCCCGTTCAACCCCTTCGAGCTAACCTACGTTGCGATGGCTCCACACCTAAGTCCTTTCACTAGGACATCTGCCGTGATAAACCCACGACAGATGGCGCCCACCGTGGGGCCAGCGCATGATGGTTTCGAGTTCTTGAAGGGCAATTTCTCAGGGATCGAAGGGTATGCTGTGGGCCGGTTGACTAAGAGTCGCCGCGGCAAGATCTACATCGACGATGCTGGCTGGGGTCCTGAGGCCGACTCAATTGAGTACGGGTACCGGGTCCCCTTCGGCAGAATTCATGTCTTTATCGGCAAGATCAGCGAGTTAGAGCCTGAGCCAGATACCTGCATCGATGTCATCGAGATGGCTCAGCGCGCGCGACCTGCCAGGGTTCAACCCGGCTAGAAGCACGCTTTTGTTGGCTTTATTCATGGGGTGGATCTTGAGGAAGGATCCATGTCTGGTGGAGAGACGGCCATCTATTCAGGTGATGAGTCCTCAACCGGCGAAACCGAGTCAATCTATCAACTACAAGATGGCGGGCTTGGGGGCTACTCCGATGGTGACAGTATTCCGAACCCCTATGTTCCACCGAGGAAGGCCACTATTTTTATTGCTGGCACGCAGCCAGTGTTAAATTCCTCAAATACCATGGCCATGACATCCGGCTCAACTGCTGCTGCAATGGTTGGGGCGAGCGGCTCTGCGTGTCCACCGGCTCAAGTTTTATCCGAACTCTTGGATGCTTTGGCAACTCTGTTGGCCGCAGAGGTGACTCCGGCGAATCAAGCACAACATAAGGTGGAGGTTGCAAAGCTGCGGGATGAGGTGACCAAGGCCCAAGAGGACCTTGAGGCAGAGAATGTTAGGATGGCCACGGAGCGAGCCGCCTTGGAGGCCAAAATGTAGTGGATAAGGGCAGAGGCTTTTCATTTAGATCTGGATCATAATGCGTCAAATGTTGTCCTTCGAAGGGGGCACCAGAGCCGTTTACCTTCGCAGTTCGAAGGGCGGAACCTTTTTAATACACCAGAAGCCGGGCCGAGTAACCCACCCGGTGTGACCCGGCGACTGAGGCACCGGGGACCAGAGCGACGGCTCAGCCTCGTGTGCCAGACCCGCCTCGTCAGAATCTGACCCCGCCTCAATGGGTACCGACGCCTTCTGGTCACTACTCTAACCCGGTGGATAACATGATTGTTGCGGCCACACGTTTGGCGGCTATTCCAATCAAGGGCGAGTCTCCGGCTGCGATAGAGACCCGGGACGCTGTGGAGCTTCTTCAGACGGCCGTGGCACAACATGCAGCTTACTTATATAGTCGTGAGCGAATTCATTCGACACCACGCCAGAGTCAAAGCTACAACCGACGTATTGAGTCGCCAGCGGTTTCCAGCAGCGAACGGCGCCGTAACCCACCCCGCAATGATGACCCGCCCCGTGGGCATAACCCGCCCCGTGATCATAATGATGCTCAAGCCCTTGTGGATCAAGCCAGAGCCCATCATGAGGCGGAATTGGCGGCTCAGTTAGGGGCTCACCAGCAGTTTCAGTTAAATCCTTCTGCATCTGTGGAGGCAGGGATGACCTCCAGGTCAGTTGGGGTGCCATATCTAGTGCCGGCTCTGCGCAAAGAGCGCCTGCCCAAGGACTTTAAGGGCCCCCGTAAGGTACCTAATTACACAGCTGATCTTCCGCCTGAGGCTTGGATTGAGAGCTATGAGCTGGCCATGGAGATGTTAGATGTTAACGATGCTGTATGCGCCAAGTACTTCACCATGATGTTGGATGGGCCGGCTCGAACCTGGTTGAAAGGGCTACCTGCCAACTCCATTCATTCATGGGCTAAGTTAAAGGCACGCTTTATTCATAATTTTAAAGGAACATGTAAGCAGCCAATGTCGATTATTGATCTGGACAATTGTGTGCTGCGAGAGGATGAGTCGGCTCACCATTGGGTTCGCCGGGTCTCAGCCATCATCCACTCATCAGATAGCATCACAGCAGGCTCTGCTGTTCTGATTTTGTAGAAAAAAATTCACTTCACGCCTCTCAAGCAGAAGCTGGGTCGGCTTAAGCGTCACTCCGATGACATGGGAGAGCTCATGGCGGCTCTCATCAAGTATACTGATTCCGATAACACCAAAGACCCCGGATCTGACGATGAAAAATCCAACAAGGGGAAGAAAGGTGGTAATGGTAAGGGTCAGCAGCAACCCGGGACAGGTCATAACCAGGGTAATGGTGGCAATCGTAAGCAAAACGACGGCGGGTCGGATTTGGTAGCTAACACCACTGCTCAGCATAAAAATCACCGTCGTAAGGGTAAGATTGGAGGGTCAAATTTTAATCTGGACGCCCTGCTTAATGATCCTTGCCCAAAGCATAGTTTGGCCGGTCAGCCATCGACTCATGCTTGGAAGGATTGCTTCATCATGAAAGAGTACAAAAATTCTGGCTTCAATCAGGGTCATGGTGGCAATAAGGGCCCGCCTGGCGGGTCAGGATCCGGCTCATAGGGGCCCAGCTTTGGCGGCGGCGGCTCAAATTCTGGATATCAGGGACAAGGTAATCAGGGTGGTTATAACCAACAACAGTCTGGTCAGGGTAACCAGCAGCACCAGTCAGGATACCAGAGCAACCCCAAGCAGCTTAACGATGGCCAGTATCACATCTTCACCACAAGTCTTTGCAAGCGAGATCAGAAGATTCATAAATGAGCGGTCAGCGCGATTGAGCCGGCGGTACCTCAATACTTGCGCTGGTCAGAGCAAACAATTATATGGAGTCGTGAGGATCACCCGCCCCGGGTTGACAATCCGGGTCAGCTAGCGTTGGTGGTAGCCCCTCAAGTCGGGGGTTATAAATTCACTAAGGTGCTCATGGATGGAGGTAGCAGCATCAATATCCTTTATTATGACACCTTTCGCCGGATGAATTTGACTGATAAGGAGCTTAAGCTGTCCTCTACGGTCTTCCATGGTGTGGTCCCTGGTAAGTCGGCTTATCCGGTTGGTAAAATCGCCTTTGAAGTAGCTTTTGGTGATGATTATGACTACAGGGCAGAGACATTGTGGTTTGAAGTGGTTAAGATCAAGAGCCCGTACCATGCCTTGTTTGGGCGGCCGACTTACGCCATATTTATGGCATGGCCCTGTTATGTTTACTTGCAGCTTAAGATGCCAGGATATAAGGGTACTATTACAGTACATGGTAATCGGAAGGTGGCTTTAGAGTGTGAAGAAGGAGATGCTGCATATGCTGAGTTGGCTTGTGCTACGGAGGAGCTTAAGTTTTACAAAGATAATGTTGACTCGGCTGATATGACCCCTTTGAAGAAGCCAACTACTGAGCATGATCCTTTGTTGAAATTCAAGTCTGCGGATGATACCAAACAGGTGGACTTTGTCACTGAGGACTCATCTCAGCAGTTCACCATCAGTGCTAATATGGATCCTAAATAGGAAAGCGCGCTCATCGAGTTCATCCGTGAGAATCGGGACATCTTTGCATGGAAGCCTTCAGACATGCCAGGTGTATCGAGAGAACACGCTGAGCACACTCTCAATATTGATCCTAAATTTAAGCCGGTGAAGCAGTTTCTTCGCCATTTCAACAAAGAGCGACGTAAGGCCATTGGAGAAGAGGTGGCCCGGATCTTGGCGGCCGGGTTCATCGTTGAAGTTTTTCACCCGGAGTGGTTGGCTAACCCGGTGCTGGTGCTTAAGAAAAATGGCACTTGGCGTATGTGTGTTGATTACATGGACCTTAATAAGGCCTGTCCGGCTGATCCTTTCGCTCTCCCCCGTATTGATCAGATTGTAGACGCCACGGCGGGTTGTGAGCGTTTATGCTTCTTAGATGCTTATTCTGGTTATCATCAGATTAAGATGGCAGTTAAGGACCAAGAGAAGATGGCTTTTATTACGCCTTTTCGGGCTTTATGCTATGTGTCTATGCCTTTTGGCCTCAAGAGTGCCCAGGCGACTTATCAGCGTTGTGTCTAGAATTGTTTCCATGACTAGATTGGGCATAATGTTCACGCTTATGTGGATGACATTGTTGTCAAATCCAGAAAGAAGGAGACTCTGTTGGATGATTTGAAGGAGACCTTTGATAATCTCCGGGTATATAAAATGATGCTTAACCCGACCAAGTGTGTCTTTGGTGTGCCTGCAGGAAAGCTTTTGGGTTTTTTGGTCTCGGAGAGAGGTACTGAAGCTAAACCGGAGAAAATTAAGGCAATTACTTCCTTGGCTAAGCCAGTGTGTGTCAATGACGTTCAGCGCTTGGCGGGTCGTATTGAGGCTTTGAGCCGGTTCATAAGCCGCCTGGGAGAGAAGGCAATTCCTCTGTACCAAATAATGAAGAAAACATATCACTTTGTCTGGAGTGATGCTGCTAATGAGGCATTTGAGGCACTCAAAAAGCAGTTAGCTGAGCCGCCCGTCCTTGCAGCTCCCATTGAGAAAGAGCCTTTGCTGTTGTATGTGGCTGCCAACAGCAGGGCTGTCAGTGTGGCGGTTGTGGTGGAACATAAGGAAACGGGCAAAGAGTACCCAGTCCAGCGGCCGGCTTATTATGTCAGTGAGGTGTTAATTGAGTCCAAGCAGCGATACCCACATTGGCAGAAATTGGTCTATGGGGTGTTCATGGCAAGCCGTAAACTGAAGCACTATTTTCTGGGTCATCCTATTACTATGGTCAGCACTGCTCCCTTAGGAGATATTAGTCAAAATAGAGAGGCCACTGGCCGGGTTGCCAAGTGGGCGATAGAGCTTGGACCTCATGGTTTGAAATATGTGCCAAGAACAGCAATCAAGTCTCAGGCTCTTGTGGATTTCATCAATGATTGGACAGAGTTACAGACACCTGAGGAGAAGCCTGAACACACATATTGGACTATTCATTTTGATGGGTCTAGGCAGTTAGAAGGATCGGGGGCTGAAGTTATTTTGACTTCCCCACGAGGTGACAAATTTTGCTATGTTTTAAGGCTAATGTTTCCTTGCAGTAATAATGCAGCTGAATATGAGGCTTTGCTTCATGGCCTTCACATGGCCAAGGAGATGAATTTAAGCCAGGTTAGGTGTTTCGGTGACTCAGACCTGGTAGCTCAGCAAGTTTCAGGCACATGGGATTCCAAGGACCTGCTCATGGCGGCTTATCATCAGGCGGTTGACAATATTGCTGGTCACTTCAAAGGTTACCAGGTGGAGCATCTTGATAGAAGGAAGAATGAGGCGGCTAATGCTTTGAGCCGTCTTGGGTCTCAACATAAGCCGGTGCTCCCTAATGTATTTCTTGATGTGCTGAATAATCCTTCAGTCAAATTGCCATCAGAAGAGGATATTGTTATTCCTGACCCAGAGACGCAGTTGGTGGCGGCTCTTCATGCTATTCCTGATTGGACAGTTCCATATTTGGCTTTTATGACCCAGGGCGAGTTACCCGAGGATGAAACTCTGGCCAGACAAATAACCCGGCGATCTAAGTCAATGACTATTGTCAATGGCGAGTTACACCAATGTAGTGTCACGGGTGTGTTCCAGCGTTGTGTTTCTCCTGAAGAGGGCCGTGAGATTTTAAGAGAAATCCATGAAGGTGATTGTGGTCATCACGCCAGCTCTAAATCTCTGGTGGCTAAATCTTTTTGTCATGGGTTTTATTGGTTGACGGCTCATGCTGATGCAGAGGATCTTGTCAGTAAGTGTGACGGGTGTCAGAAATTTTCTCGACGGGCTCATGTGCCGGCTCAAGAATTGAAGATGATTCCAATTACTTGGCCGTTTGCGGTATGGGGGCTGGATATGGTCGGAACTTTCAAAAGGTCTAAGGATAAGAAAACCCACCTCTTGGTGGCGGTTGATAAATTTACCAAGTGGGTCGAAGCAAAGCCGGTCAGCAAGTGTGATGCGGCAACAGCAGTTCAGTTTGTTAAAAAATTGGTCTTCCGCTTTGGTTACCCTCATAGTATCATAACTGACAATGGCACTAATCTATCTAAAGGTGCTATAAGAGAATTCTGTCAACAAGAGCATATTCGTCTTGATGTGTCTTCTGTGGCTCACCCGCAGTCTAACGATCAAGCTGAGAGGGCAAATCAGGAAATCTTGAAGGGTATCAAGCCCTGGCTTATGGTTCCTTTGCAGCGAACGCTGGGTTGTTGGGTGGAGGAGTTACCTTCTGTGCTTTGGAGTATCAACACCACCCCCAACAGGTCAACAGGTTATACACCTTTTTTCATGGTCTACGGGGCAGAGGCGGTTCTTCCTAGCGATATCCATCATGACTCGCCCCGTGTGGCGGCTTATGTTGAAGCTGATAATGAAATAGCACGTCAAAATGCACTTGATGTTTTGGATGAGGAGCGTGATCTCGTGGTGGCTCGTTCGGCGATATATCAACAAGATCTGTGTCGCTATCACAGCCGTAGAGTGAAGACCCGGACATTCCAGGAAGGCGACCTGGTGCTCCGGCTCATCCAAGATCAGACAGATATGCACAAGTTATCCCCACCTTGGGAAGGGCCCTTTGTGGTCAGTAAGAACCTGAACAACGGGTCGTATTACCTCTTCGATATACGTGAGCACAAGGATTCTCGCAAGTCGGAGGAGGAGACCCGCCGTCCATGGAATATCGCGCATCTTCGGCCGTACTACACTTAAGCCGCCAGTTCCTATCCTTGTACATATTCTTGTCACTGTATATACTTTTTGTGATCAGTATAATAAAGCCGGTAACCTTGAACTACGGGGCCTCTGTCGTTTCACTTTTAAGTATCTGAGCCTTTATTGATTGATCAGAAGGTCACTGGGGGGCTTCCACCCGTTTTGGTTTAGCTTTCACACCCTCTCGGCCGGCTTGAATGCCACTTCTTCTAAGGCTGTTGCTGCCTCTTGAAAGCAATCATGTGGCCTAAGTGCCAAAAGGCTGTTGCTACCTCTTGAAAGCAATCATGTGGCCTAAGTGCCAAAAGGTTGTTGCTGCCTCTTGAAAGCAATCATGTGGCCTAAGCGCCAAAAGGCAGTTGCTGCCTCTTGAGAGCAATCATCTGGCCTAAGTGCCAAAAGGCTGTTGCTGCCTCTTGAAAGCAATCATGTGGCCTAAGTGCCAAAAGGCTGTTGCTGCCTCTTGAAAGCAATCATGTGGCCTAAGCGCCAAAAGGCTGTTGCTGCCTCTTGAAAGCAATCATGTGGCCTAAGTGCCAAAAGGCTATTGCTGCCTTTTGAAAGCAATCATGTGGTCTGAGTGCCAAACGGCTATTGCGGCCTTGAAATCAAACATAAGGCTTGAGTATCACATCGTTGTGGCGGCCTTAAACATGCGATTTCTATGTCGACCCTTTTTGTTGCAAATTTTTTGTTTGAATTTTTTTTTAAAAGATCCTTTGAGTCGCCGGGATTTTTGGATATGACAAGTATGGTCATCACCCGCTTGGCTCTGATTTTAAATAACTAAGTGGGTTGCGCTTCATAGTTGTGCATTTCCGGGTTATGGCCCGTTCTGGCTTTGAACGATGAGTCACGAGTTAATTATAACCCGCCCTGGTTTTTTGACGATAAGTCGCCAGGGCATGTGTCTGGCTTCTTTTGGCAGGTTATGCAGAGTCTTGCACAAGGCTGCTAAAGGCTCGCTTGAACATGTAATTCAAGCATATCATACAAGATCCAACTTGATATAATTAAACATGCATGATGGCATGACAAGACAGGTCATCAATAACAAATTGGTGGTTCAACAGTTAAAAGCCTACATGCACGATGGCATGACAGATCATTGTTTTCAATCTAGCCTATTACAAGGCCACCATGGAACTGCAAATTTGGAGCAAAGTGTTTTTTGGCACAGTATGTCTATGCCTTGATTTGAGAGCCGCCTGGTATCAGTGGTGTTCGTCACGGCGGGTCGATGACTTTGGGTCATCCCGCTCCGGCTCTCCTTCTTCGCCCATCTGGATGTCAGGTGACGTCCAGTCGATGCCGGTTAAGGCTTCGAATATAGCTTCATCATTGATAATTGGGGACGGATCTACATCAGGGGCAAAAGTATGCTTACGCGTTGGAGGAGTGAGATCCACAACATCATAAGCCGGCGCTTTGACCTTAGCATTCTCCATGTTGTATGCCGGCTGGTACCTGGATAAATCAGTCTCCTCGGCCAGTTTGCACGCCAAGGGACGCATCTCCTTTACACATTTCGCAAAATCTGTCTGATCAAAAGGAGACCCATCTTCTTTGAGGCTCGGACAGCCAGTGGCGATTTCTGCCGGGTCTAGTTCCGCTTGCCATGCTTTGGCCCGGATAAGGGCAGTAATGGCACCGGCACGGGCGGCTGGTCATTTTATCTCTTCCAGCTTTTGGGGCATTATAGACAATTTGGCTAGCACCTCTCTGATGAGGGTGGCCGGCTGTTTTCCATTGGAGATAGCCACAAGAGTCCGTTGAGTGCCAGTATATAATTGTTCGACCAGGGCGTATACGACTTTCAACTTTATGAGCATATCCTGGCCAAGATTGGAGCTCCTGGGGCCTGGTGAACAAAGCATACAGATAGGTCGCCACGCGAGTCAAAATAAATGGAGGGTCAAAGGCTAAATAATTCAGTGTCGCTTACCAAAGATAGCAGATGTCATCTGGGAAATTCGTTGCTTTAAGCCGGACAGTTCTGCAGTGGTGGTCTTCAAGGAAGACTCGGCGGTTTCTGCCCTTTGTAATAATGAAGTTTTCTCTTCTTCCTAGGCGGCTCTTTCGGTTTTGAAACTGGCCTTGAGTTTCTCATTTTCCTCCTAGCGAAGTGTCAACTTGGTCTCAGCCTTCTGTGTCTCCGACTCTTGATGTTTGAGCATTTTTCTTAACTCGCCCAACTGTGAGTCATTAAAGCTTAAGGTGTCCTGCAAGTGAGCATTGAAGACCATAAGTACTATTTACCATGGATATAAGGAGTATTTTAAAGTCCCAAGCACATTTCAAGCAATATACTTGGCACTTGGGGCTAATGTGTGATGAAGTTCTTTTGAAAATACAGTGCATAAGACCTGGCTCATCTTCAGTAGATGACCTGACCCTTGAGGGTTATGAATGGCAGGTCTCAGATGATATTTAATACAATAGACCCGGTTCATCTTTTCAAGATAAGCTAGTCCTTGAGGGCAATGACCTGAACTTTTAAGAATTATATGGAAGACCCGGCTCATCCTTGTATGATAAGCCGGCCCTTGAGGGTTCTAATGGGTTATTTTGTGAAAATCTTAAGCATATTCAAGGAATCTTTCCTATGATTAAGACTTGGGGGCTGGATAAGTATATGTGTATATGCATAAAATTGAAGGAGGAGATGATTTCATACCTCATATTTCTGTCGCATCATATTGACCAAACTGGCCTCCAGGTCGCGGCTTGTATGAAGCCAGCTCAGATAACCTTACTACAATTGACCAGCGTTCAGCTTTGAGTAGCTCTCAAGATCAAGCTTGGGCTTATTTTTGTCTAGCGCTTCATCCTTGGAGGAATGTTTGGCTAGTACTGTGGAGACACCGGGCGGCTGATAAGCTGTTCCAGTGACGATTACATCTTCAATATGGTCATCAACAGAAGGCTTGTCTGAACGTTTGACAGGAGAAAGCGGCTTCGGACTTGGTGGGTCCTGATTGGTTGCCGGGTTGTTATTAACATCCATAGCCGAGTCAGGATTGACAAGATCAGATTGAGGAGGTGGGTCATCCTGCCGGCTCTCAGGATCGTCAAGCTCCTGGGTTTGGGCTTCATCAGCCTTCGGCGCCAGGTTTTTGTTTCTTGCCCGTTTTTGCCTTAGCCCTATAAGGAAAATTATTCAGTTTGATAGGTATGAACGGGCAAGATAAATTATTCAACAAGTAATTATACTTACGCCGGGTTAACCACAAATGTGGGGAGCTGTGAATCGTTTGAGTCACCAGATGAGTGAGAAGTATCCTGATATGCTCAGTCAGCAGAGTTAAGAGGTTGCCGTATGAGGCCGGCTCATGAAAGAGAGGAAGTAGGGCTATGAGGCACCTCATGACGACATTTACGAACCGGCGGCATGTTGGGCAAGCCGGCCATAAGCTCCTCTTGGCCGTTGTTTCGAGTATGTCGTCTGGTCTCGTGTTGCTGTTTCTTCAAAAGAAAGTTTGGATCTAAGTGAGCAAGAGGATGGGAAAACCGTACTTTCCTGGCGACCCGCCGTGTTTTCTCTCTTGGCAAAATTTCTGAGTCGGAGGAGAATGGGATTACCTCAGCATCGTCAGCTTGGCTTGTCTCAGTTTCCTCCTGAGGAGAATCTGCGTCAATAAGTTGTATAAAGAAAATACCAAGTGAGTCAAGTTCTACCTCCGAGTCGTCTAGTTCAAGCTGCTCTTGCACCGTCGGCTTCCTAGGACGACCCGGTCCGCGAGCGGTTGTTTTGACCCTTTTTATTGGAGCAGTAGTGTTCTATATCTTCCTTTTCCAAAAAGAAGAGTCGGCCTGGGGGCATATGAGTAATAAAATCAAAACCAGAGAGGCTGAAAAAAGTAAGCGATATATATGCAAGGATACTTACAACTGGCGGAGCCTTTAGAGTATAATACAGAGCTAGACCCGTCTTGCTGCAATTGGCCAATGACTCGCCAAGGAGCGACTTGACAGTATCATTGATTTCCTTCTCAGTCAGTTTAGTGGGATTGTAGCACAGTGGATCTTTGGTTTCTCTAGTATATGTGCACATTAAGTCGGGGCGGCGGCTTAAAGGTAGAATCCTCCACGAGACCCAGCAGCGAACAAGGTCAACTCCAGTTAAGCCATTTGCAATGAAGGTCCGGATCTTAGAAAGAGTGGAAGAATAAAGACCACGCTCCACGGCGGTCATTTGACCCGGTAGTGGGCCGTTGGTGGGGAGTCGATATGGACGAAAACCCGACAGGGGATTTTCTCCTTCTGGAGAGGTGTCTTTGCAATAGAACCATGTGAAATTCCAGTCCTTAGGATGACTTGGCAGGGCGGCTGATGGGAAGGTCACTTCCCTCCGCCTTTGGATCGAAACACTTTCGAGTTCAAGACTAAGCCCATCAGCCATCTCAGTTTGGCGGTTGATATAATAGTAGTCTCTGAACAGGTCTATAGAAGGTTCTTCACCAAGGTATACTTCGCAGAATACTTGGAAATTGCATATATTGGAGACAGAATTGGGACCAATATCTTGAGGATGGAGGTTGTAAAAATGCAGCACATCATGAAAGAATTTTGAGCCGGGAGGTGAGAAGCCGTGGAGCAGATGATCTGTAAAAATTACAACCTCGCCTTCTTGAGGCTCAGGAGGGCATTCAGAGTCGGGAACCCGCCAATGAATGACTTCCTTGGCGGCTAAAACACCCATGGTCACATATTCATTGAGGGTCTCTTCGGTGACTTTGGAAGGGATCCAATCGCAAGTGGTGGGTGTCTTTGTCATGATGAGCCAGAGATAACGAAACTATGATTAAGAAATAAATACGGTAAATAAGGTATTATAGCACGAAGCTATTTTTTGGAAGTTTTTAAGCCGGCCAGAGGCTGGCGGGTCACAAGAGCATGGTGTAAGCCGCTGCATACGATATGGCGAGTTAGTAATCTATATTGATGGAAGTGCTACAATTCTATTAAGTGTTGCATAAATAGTTTCCACAGATTGCGACTATACTTTTGGATCTACAACGGTTCGAAAAATGGAGGAAATTTACTAAACCTAAACTGGCGCGGAAGAACTAGCGTATTGAAAATGAATCTTGAAGGGACAGGATGGGTCTGTAATGAAGAGGCAGATGCAGAACTACTACCGCATGACTTCAGTGTGATATTGAGATTCAACTAAGGAATATGAAGGAGGAACTATGAGCGGGCACTATGAACGCCGACGAACTGAGGAAAACCTAATGCAGATTGAAAGAAAGGAGAGGTGAATACCCCTGATGAAGTTGGTGGACAGCGAAGGGGCACCGCAGTTTTCTGCTTCGTTCAGGTTGATGCAGTGGGCAGGCTGATGCAGCTTGCAAAGGTCGACGCTGCGGCGGAGCTCGTACGGCGACGGATGGCACGAGGAAGAAGAAGAAAGGGGAACGAGGTAAAAGTGAAAAAGAACCCCCCTGCATATTTATAAGGGGAAAGGTGAACAGTATATGGCAGGCGCGGAAATCGAGGAGGCACGATCATTATCTTAATAACAAGGGCTCCTCGACTCTCGGAATGGATGATTAATACAAAGATCTATTACAATGTCATGAGGTTTTTTCTAAGATTAATGGTGTGACATCATCCCTTTGTTATGGCGGGTTATATAAGTTTATCAGGTTAAAAGTTGAGCAAGTTCAAAGGAGTTGCCGATTAAAGAATGGAGATTGACATGAACAAGTTCAAATCAATTTAGGGCCTAATGTTGGGGATATAACCCCGTGGTGTGACCCGCCCAGGAGGGGCCGGGTCATATTACTGGCGACTTATAATTGAAGGCCCAGTATGGCTCAAGAAGGCAAGATAAGAAGACCGAGGGCAGCTTACAAGCGGGCCGTAGAAGGCCTACGACCCGGAGGCAACTCAATACGCCCGAAGGTGTGAGCCGCCTGATGATAGCTTGCTTAACAGGGCGAGGTAGCTTAGAGGTAGGGTCGGTTACGTTGTATGATCTGACACGAACTCTTGTAAGCCGCCGGACATCGACCTGTGTATATAAAGGCGAGACCCGGCGGCGGGTTAAGGGAAGAAACCACTGATCGAAAGCCAGGTCAAGGGTATTCATTCCTTTGTAATCAAAATCCAAGCAATACAACTAGAAGCAGGACGTAGGCTTTTACCTCATTGTGAGGGGCCGAACCTGGGTAAATCCTTTGTGTCCTTTGTCTCGTTCAACCCCTTCGAGCTAACCTACATTGCGATGGCTCCACACCTAAGTCCTTTCACTAGGACATCTGCCGTGATAAACCCACGACACTATGGTTAGATTTTATCTTAATACTTTTCTCGTAGTTGCGGATGCTTGCGAGGGGGTTAATCATAAGTAGGAGGTTTGTTCAAGTAAGAACAACACCTAAGCACCGGTCCACCCACATATCAAATTATTAAAGTAGCGAACACGAATCAAACCAACATGATGAAAGTGATATGATGAAATTCCCGTGTACCCTCAAGAACGCATTGCTTATCATAAGAGACCGTTTTGGCCTATCCTTTACCACAAAAGGATTGGGCTACATTGCTGCATATTATTTACCGTTACCGTTACTTGCACGTTACAAATTATCTTGCTATCAAACTGAAAGTGCGTTATATCGACTAGAGGGGGGTGAATAGGCGATTTTTACAAATTCGTCACTGAGGAATTTCAAGGTGAGGAAATTCCTAAGCGACGAACTACTTAGCAGCGGAATAAGTACTCAGATGCAAACATAACAGAGCAGTAGCACTGTCATCATGATGAAATGAAAACAAGCACAGAGTACAAGTAGCGTAAACACAAGATAAGTAGGCAGAAGACAAACTGACTGAAGAAATTGAGCCGAGGAAATTGAGAAAGTCTTCAGTCAAAGTCTTCAAACAGTAATGATCAAATACATAGCAAGTATGCGAGGAATTGAAAGGGTTGAGGAAATAGAACCAGTAGCTCGGTGAAGACAATGATTTGGTAGACCAGTTCCAACTGCTGTGATAGTTGTACGTCTGGTTAGAGCGGCTATGTATTTAAACCTGAGGACACACAGTCCCGGACACACAGTCCTCACCGTATTCTCCTTGAGCTAAGGTCACACAGACCTCACCCAATCACTCATGGTAAGTCTTCAGGAGACTTCCAAACCTTCACATACTCGGTCACTCGGCAATCCACAATTTCCTCTTGGATGCACTAGACCATGACGCCTAACCGTCTGGAGGATGCACAGTCCTCAAAGGTAACAAGCGTCGGTTCCACACAGGAACAATCTCTTCAGTGATGCTCAATCACTTTGGGTTTGTAGGTGTTTGGGTTTTTGGGTTTTTCCTCACTTGATGATTTTCGCTCAAAGTCCTCGGAGGATGGGATGCTCTAAATGACAAGTGTCAATCTATCTCTCGGAGCAGCCAACCAGCTAGTGGTTGTAGGGGGCGGCTATTTATAGCCTAGGGAGCAGCCCGACATGATCAGACATAAATGCCCTTTAATGATATGACCGTTAGGTGGGTAGGATATTTGGACAGCTGGCGCGTAGCACAGAAACGGTCGGAAATTTGAGTATCAAATTCCTCAGGGCTATCATGTTCCTCACTTGTAGGCAATCCGCACTGGCGAATTCCTAACTCCTCAGTCAGAACAAATTCCTCAGAGAACAGAAGAACTTCGTCTCTGTCACTGAAGAACTTGACTAAACTGTATGAGATTTCCAATGGCTTCACTCAAAAGGATTGGGTAGGTGTAGGATTTTGAGTTGAGCATCACTTGGAAACTTTTCCTTAGTTTTACCTCGACCCCCTTTAACAGTACGGTGTTTCCTATGACTCAAGAAGAAGAAAATGAAACTACGAAAACAAAAGTCTTCACGCTTCATAATCCTCGCATGAATATCAAGTCTTCAGGGTCACACCAATTTCTTCACTTTCAAAGTCTTCAAGAAAACCAAAGTCTTCAGTTGAAGACATTCATTTTTAGGGGTGGACATTCATCGTAAATAACAAACTCCTCATAGACTTATAGACCTGTGTACACTCACAAACGCATTAGTCCCTTAACCTATAAGTCTTCAATACACCAAAATCACTAAGGGGCACTAGATGCACTTACAATCTCCCCTTTTTGGTGATTGATGACAATATAGGTTAAGTTTTCAACGGGGATAAACATATGAAGTGTAAATACTGATATTGAGGAATTTGATTGCAAGATATAGAAGAACTCCCCCTGGAGATGTGCATATTTGAGGAATTTGCTTTGAAATTGCAAATGCACATTGTTGAGTAATATCATGGAGAACTCCTCCTATATCTTGATATTCATACACGCATTTAACATATGATATGAAGAATTTGAAATGCATGATGAAATATGGTGTCTGACGAAATTCAGAATGCGTGCATTATGGTATTGAGGAAATAGCATGCAGAAAAACAGAGCAAAAGTATCAGACCACCATAGGACTTAAGTTTACAACTCATCAGAGCAAACACCTCAGAAAAGCAAGAGTTGTAACTTAACAGAAATATAGCCCATATATAAGACCCGCTTGAAGACTAACTCAAATTTCTCCCCCTTTGTCATCGAATGACCAAAAGGGACGAAAAATGAGGACTAACGCCCCTGAAGAATATCATCATGATGTCGATGGAGGAGCGCCAGCATTGTTGGGGTCGTCCGTTGAGGTAGGGCCTGCCGCAGTGTCGTTCAAGTCTTCAGCTTCATCCGTCTCGCGCGATGAAGAATATGAACTGGCAACAAGCTGAGGAACTTTGACTTTCTTGAATTTCTTCGAAGGTGGCTGAGACCAGTCAAAGTCCTGTAGGAATCCCATCTCCTTGAGTTCTTCAGCACTATGAAGATTAGACAGAATGGCCCAAGTGCGGTCAAAAACTTCATGCAAGTAGTAGTGATTCTTCTTCACAGTATTTTGAGTGACTGTCATGTTCTGAAGAATTGCACCGAACTGACGCTTGACCCACTTGTGATTTCGATCAACTTTCTGATGAAGACTAAGGAGAAGTTCATGATCAGTCATCACACGCGGAGCTGTGGCTTGAGGATGATGGTCTAAAGCTTTGGCGGCAGAATCTTGAGTTGCAGAGTCATCATTGGTGGAATAGGAAGTAGCTTTGCGAAACTGTCCATCCAATGGACGAGTATCTTCATCAATAACAGCAGCCTTGCCCTTCTCATCAGCTGAGGAAATAGTCCGTTTGAGGACTTCAATAGGGGGCAAATAGCTGAGATGATTTTGAAAATCAGCCTTATAATGAATTGAAGACCTTGATCTGATGAACTTCATGATCCAGGGAGCATAAGGCTTCAACTCAAAAGGCGACAGAGCAGCATTGGCCAAAGTCCTCATGAAGAAATCATGGTAGTTGATAGGAATACCATGAATGATATTGAACAGCAGATTCTTCATAATGCCAACAACCTCTTCATCATCAGAGTTGTGGCCCTTGATTGGACTGAGGGTTTTGGTCAATATGCGATAAACTGTCCTTGGTACATAGAGCAATTCCTTGACGAGGAATTTGGTCCTTGGAGCTTGGCCTGGCTTCAAAGGCTTCATCAGCACTTGCATCGGATGATCAGACAGTTCAGTTTCAACATAGAGAAGCCTTGCACCTTCAGTGGGAGGACTGACTGGGACGGCATGAAGCAATTCAGAGGCCGGTGCTTTGAAATGAGTATTATCGGTCATCCAGTCCAATACCCATGAATTGACATCATCAACATTTCCAGTAATGTGCAGCGTGGCAAAGAATTGAAGAATGAGTTCTTCATTCCAATCGCAGATGTCGGTGCAGAAATTGAGTAACCCAGCGTCATGAAGAACACTGAGGACTGGGGTGAAGCAGGGCAGCGATTCCATATCTACATGAGGAATTTGCTCATGTTCAAAGATCTTATCCTTATCAAACAACAATGAGGAATAGAAGTTCATCTGGCTTGCAGTCCAGAAGCGCTTGCGACGAAGTCGAGCAGAGTCATAGGGATTGTAGTCAGTGAAGAATATGTGCTCATTGAAGAAATCCTCAGCATTAAACTTCTGCTTCTTGGAGTGAGGGTTCTGTGGCTTGGGCTGAAGATTAACAGTTGAAGAATTTACAGCCTCTTGAGGTATAGCCACTGGAGCCACAGGCTGAGGAATTTCAGCAGCAGCCTTGGCCTCCATTTCTTCAGACATATGTACATCAGCGCTAGTGACTGGAACTTCTTCAGGAATAGAATGAAGTGAAGCTTGACGTTCATCAGAGCCTGTATGAATTTCTTCAGTTTGCACAGGGGACTGAGGAACTTGATGTAGAGGGGTTGTCAGAGGTGAATTGGGGTGATGACTTTCCCAAAAGTCATCATTTAGAATAGGTGTTGTAGACCCAATATCCACATCCTCATCTTCTTCAATTTCTTCGACGCCTGCCTCTTCAGCTGTGAACTGAGGCATGGGCGATGATACCAGTGGGGTTGAAGGGAAAGTATCCACTTCAATTTCTTCATCCATCTGCTCTGTCGAAGCAGCAGAAGGATCTTCTTCATCAGATTTACTTGGAATTTCATATTCCTCACCAAAGGGAATGATCTCCTTTGATGGCATGCTTGATATTGGAATAGCATCAATTGGGTTTTCAGATGAACTCGTCAAAGTCTTCAATTTCTTGGGAGCTGAAGACTCTGAAGATGCAGATGCTTTCCTTTTCTTCACAGCTGCTCGCTCCGCAGCCTTGGTTTTCTTTGCTTCTGTTGCAGAAGGAAGGTTGATGCTTGTCATCAGTGCAGGAGGAGCAGAGGAAATTGGTTGAATTTCTTCAGGCACAACTGATGCAGTTGCCCTGGCTTGTTCAGATTCCTCACGCACAGTAGCAGATGCTTCAACTGGCCTGGATTACTCTTCGGGCGCAATATTGGAGGTTGCCCTGGCATTTTCTTCAGAGACTGGAATTTCTTCATCAGCTCTGGCGCTTTCATCTTCTTCAGCAGACTGAACAGATGTTCCAGTCTGAGGAAATTTGGGTTGCGATGAAGCTGCAACACTTGGAGTAAATTCTTTTGCCATTCTGACGAATCTGACTTTGGCACCTAGCCAATCTGCACGGAATGCATGAAATTCATCACTGAGTGCTTTGATCTCAGCCTGCATAGACACAAGTTCTTCTAGAGACATTTTCACAACATTGTTCTTCAGAAAACGCTCCTTCTTGTACTGAGCCTTCTTCACCTGCCTGGCCTTTTCAAATTTCCATTTCTCTTCATTTATGAAGGCCGTCAACATGTGACTTTGACCAGGAGTGAGGTTTAATTCAGGAAAAGGTGTATTTGGATCCTTGTGCCATAGATCAATAAAATCAAGGATCTTCCATGGATCCAGCATGAGGGGCACAGCACTGCCTTTGGCACTAGAGGCCCTTTGTTGTCGATCTCTGAAGATCTCAGCTAATTCTTCATCATCAGCTTCGTCTTCGCTTGACGGAACCTGAAAGGCGACTTGCTTCTTGTGAGGACTTGGCCTTGTGCCTCGTCCTGCAGTGGCCTTTTTCTTCAGCAAGGTCGGAGTTGTTGAAGACTGAGGTGGAGCTGAAGAACTTGCAGAGACTCCTGAAGTAATTGAGATTCCAGTAGTCCTTTGGCATGTGGCAAGATGCACAGGTGCTGAGGACTTTGCAGGAGCAGCTGAGGATTTTGCAACTGAGGGAGTTGTAGCTGCTTTTGAGGAATTTGCTTGAGGAACAGGCCGTGAGGGCTTTGAAGAGCCTGGCCGTGAGGGCATTGCAGAGCTTGGCCGTGAGGGCATTGCAGCTGAGGAACTTGTCTTGACAGCTGATTTCTTCAGCATAGCCTTCTTAGGCTTGATAGCAGAGGCCTCAGCGGCGGCAGCAACAGAATCTTCATTGAATTTCTTCACTGCCTCTTTAGCCACTTTGGCCAGCTTGGCTTGACGCTTAGCCCACTCCTGAGGAAATTCCTCACCTCTTCTGATGCTAGTGGGATCAGCTTCTTGGCCAGGAGCCAATGGAGGTCTTGGACATGGAGGGTTAACAGCGAATTTCTTCATGTACTTGGGAGTGACATAGCGATATTCCCTCCATTCTCTTGCCCATCTCCTCTCAATCTTCTGAATGCGCACTTTGCGCTGATTTTTGTTCTCCTTGCCATGAGTTGCTTCATCAGGAGTACAATATTCATCATAGATGTCATCAGGGATCTCAAAAGCAGTATTTGTTTCTGGCCTTTTTCTTCCCTTCTGAGGTCTTTTACCATCAGCCATTTTCTTCACTTGAGGATTTTGAACAATCGAATTTTCTGATGAGGTATGCAATTTTTCTTCAAGGAACGCCTTGACGAAGAACATGACGAACTGAGAGTAGCAGTGGAGAAGTTCGTCCGTTCAGATCTTCCACGCCCTAACTTGGCGATGGAAAACAGCTACGGCGGCGGCGGAGTGAAGATTTCCGCGGCTGGCGTGAGTACGACGGCGACGAGGTCGAGGCCGTGAAGCTCTTCCTCACCGGCGACGATGGAGTGTAGCGGCGGCGCTAGGTCTGAGAGCTCGAGCGAGGGAAGTGAGATCGAGCGGGAGGAGAAATCTGAGGAGGGTGAGGGGTATTTATAGCCGAGGTGAAAAACCGCCTGTCCGAGGAAAATGGACGAACATGCCCCTGACCCTTCTCATCCTAGCGACATGTGTCACCCACGTACTGTGAAGTGGAGATCGTGTTTGATTGCGGGTGAATAGATAAATCTTCTCGAGGGATATGGAACGGTTTGAGCGGCAAAAGCCGAAAATTCAGATAAGAATATTTTAATGTTTCGTTCGCAAATTCTTCAGCTGTCAAGGACACAGTGAAGACTTTGAACGGGTTTCAAATAGAACGCACATGAAGAATTTGTGAACATACTGGGTTGAGATTAGCATAGAGGGGGAAAGGGTCCGATCACATTCACTTAGAAGAAAAACAACTTGAAGAATTAGCAATAAGTGAATGCTGTAGAGGACAGAAAAAACTCAAATATATATATAGTAAATGAAGAACATAGACGGGAAGAGTGAAGATTTTGCAAAGTTGAAGAATTTGAAAATTTGAAGAATTTACATAATGATGAAAAACTCAAATTTTGAAGATTTTCAACTTTTTGTGGTGGCGTGACCCACCGTGTAAGAATGATGATTTCAGACACCGCGTACAATTGTCGTAGGGCTCTGAGAATCAAATTCTTCATTAATTTCTTCACACTTGGAGGGTTAGTCTTCATTGATTGAAGAAAAACGTTTCTTCGTGTGTTGCACATCTAAGTCATCAATTTGCATAAGTGTTAGGATGTGTGTCCTTTTCAAAGGACATTCGAAGATTCTAAGATATTTAGCTCACACCGCAATTTGCTAAATCTCTTCTCATCCAAGGGCTTTGTGAAGATATCCGCTAGTTGTTCTTCAGACTTCACGGGATCAATAGAGATGTCACCCTTCAACACATGATCTCGAAGAAAATGATGACGAATCTCGATGTGCTTTGTCTTCGAGTGCTGAACTGGGTTATGAGAAATTTTGATGGCACTCTCTTTGTCGCAGTAGAGTGGCACATTCTTCACATTAATGCCGTAGTCCTTGAGGGTTTGCTTCATCCATAGCAATTGAGCACAGCAAGAACCAGCAGCAATATACTCAGCTTCAGCAGTAGAGAGTGATACGCAGTTCTGCTTCTTCGAGGACCAACATACTAAGGATCGTCCGAGGAAATGGCATGTGCCTGATGTTGACTTGTGGTCCACACGATCACCAGCATAGTCAGAGTCAGAATATCCAATGAGATCAAAAGCCGAGCCCTTGGGATACCATAATCCAATTGTTGGAGTGTGAGCTAGATATCCAAGAATATGTTTCACAGCCTTATGGTGTGATTCCTTCGGTGTAGCTTGAAAACGGGCACACATGCAAACACTAAGCATAATATCCGGCCTAGATGCACATAGGTACAATAAAGAGTCAATCATGGAGCGGTATACCTTTTGATCGAAGTCTATTCCATTTTCATCAGTGCATAGATGGCCATTTGTGGGCATAGGGATTTTGACGCCTCTGCATTCTTGCATACCGAATTTCCTCAGAACGTCCTTGAGGTATTTCTCTTGAGAAATGAAGATGCCATTGCGTTGTTGACGAATTTGAAGACCTAAGAAGAATTTCAATTCTCCCATCATGGACATTTGATATTCCTCACTCATCATGTAAGCAAATTCGTCACTGTAATGTTGGTTAGTACAGCCAAAGATAATATCATCAACATATATTTGGCACACGAATAATTCATCATCATAGGTTTTGGTGAAAAGAGTTGAGTCGAGTGAACCCGGTTTGAAGCCTTTCTTTATGAGGAATTCCTTCAAAGTATCATACCACGCCCGAGGGGCCTGCTTGAGGCCATAGAGGGCCTTATTGAGTCTGAAGAATTTGTCAGGATGCTTAGGATCTTCAAAACCTGGGGGTTGAGCAACATATACTTCTTCCTCAAGCTTACCATTGAGGAATGCACTTTTCACATCCATTTGATATAAGATGATATTATGATGGTTAGCATAAGCAAGCAATATGCGAATAGCCTCAAGTCTAGCAACAGGTGCAAAAGTTTCATCGAAATCAATTCCTTCAACCTGTGTGTAGCCTTGAGCTACAAGACGAGCCTTGTTCCTCACCACTAGGCCATTTTCATCTTGCTTGTTGCAGTAGATCCATTTGGTACCGATGATATTGTGCTTGCATGGGTCCGGTCGCTTGACAAGCTCCCATACATTGTTCAGCTTGAATTGATGTAATTCCTCTTGCATTGCTTGAATCCATTCAGGCTCCAGAAATGCCTCATCAACTTTGGTGGGCTCTGTGATAGTGACGAAAGCAAAATGCCCACAAAAGTTAGACAAATGTGAAGCTTTTGAGCGAGTCAGAGGACCTGGTGCATTGATGTCGTTGATGATTCTCTCAATCTGTACTTCATTTGCAACGCGGGGATGAGCAGGTTGACGACTTTGATTTGGCTCAGCATTTTCTTCAGAGCCATTTTCTTCAGATGCGCCAGCATGCTGTTCTTCATGTTCCGGAATGATTTCTTCAGCAGATTCTTCAGTAGGAATGACATCCTCAGTAGCTTTGAACTTGATGGTTTCCTCAGGCGTCTTTTCATCTATCACAGGAGGTAGGTGCTCTCTTTGCGAGCCATTAGTCTCATCGAACCGCACATCTACAGTTTCAACAACCTTGTTGTGATAGGTGTTGAAGACCCTGTAGGTGTGCGAGTCCTTTCCGTAACCAAGCATAAAACCTTCATGTGCTTTCGGTGCAAATTTAGAATTGTGATGAGGATCTCTAATCCAACATTTAGCACCGAAGACCTTGAAATAACTCACATTGGGTTTCTTGTCAGTGAGGAGTTCATATGAGGTCTTCTTGAAGAATTTGTGAAGATATACCCTGTTGATGATGTGGCATGCAGTATCAATTGCCTCAGGCCAGAAGTGACGAGGTGTCTTGTATTCATCAAGCATGGTGCGAGCCATCTCAACAAGAGTCCTGTTCTTGCGCTCCACAGCGCCATTCTGCTGAGGAGTGTATGGGGCAGATAGCTCATGAGTAATACCAAGTTCATCGAGATAGTCATCAAGACCAGTATTCTTGAACTCGGTCCCATTGTCACTACGTATATGCTTGATCTTCACACCGAAATTCGTCGAAGCCCTTGAGGAAAATCGTCTGAAGACTTCCTGCACTTCAGTTTTGTAAGTAATGACATGCACTCATGTGTAACGAGAATAGTCATCAACAATGACAAAGCCATATAGAGATGCTGCATTTGTTAGTGTGGCATAATGAGTAGGGCCAAAGAGATCCATATGAAGCAATTCAAAAGGACGAGAAGTAGTCATGATAGTCTTCGAGGGGTGCTTGGCTCTGGTCATCTTTCCAGCCTCACAAGCCCCACAAAGATGATCTTTGAGGAATTTGACACCCTCGATGCCAATGACGTGCTTTTTCTTCACGAGCGTGTGTAAGTTCCTCATTCCAGCATGACCCAGTCGTCGATGCCATAGCCAGCCTTCTGAAGCTTTAGCAAGCAGACAAGTGGCAGGCTGTGGTCCTGCAGAGAAATCAACAATATACAAGTCTCCCCTCCTAAAGCCTTCGAAGACTTTGGAATTGTCAGATTCCATGAGCACTAAGCAACGATATTTGCCAAAGACAACAACCATATCAAGATCACAAAGCATTGAGATAGACATGAGGTTGAATCCGAGGGACTCGACAAGCATGACTTTATCCATGTGTCGATCCTTTGAGATTGCAACCCTACCTAGACCCAATACCTTGCTTTTGCCTTTGTCAGCGTAGGTGATATGCTTCAAGTGTGATGGAGATAAAGGAGAGTTCATCAGTAAGCTCTTGTCACCGGTCATGTGATTTGTACATCCACTATCGAGGACCCACTCAGTAGCTTTGGGTAAATCATCCTGCAGATGAATTAGTGCATCGTACGAACTCATATACTTCAGAGTGAAGAATATGACATCAAATTCATCAGACTTATTTCATCAATTAAAGCAACATATGTATATATATAGCAATGTGAGGACGTGAGAAATGAATAAATCATTTCTTCATGATTAGCTTGTGTCCTTTCAAGCATTTCAGGTCTCCAGCAAATTCTTCAGACGATTTAGTTCATCTGGAGACCTGACCCTGCATAAGAGATTAGTTCTTTTTCTTCACCACCCACATCTGGAGGGGTGGCAAAGAGTTCATCATTCTGCGAGCTCCATAAAAGAAAGGTGGCATTGAGGCCAGAGTGCTTCGTTTCACAGGAGAGGGATTAGCATAGACATATGAGTAAGCAGAGAAATTCTTCGAGGACTTATGAATATAATGATTTGAAGAATAATGCACATAATCAGAACTCTTAGATTTTCCCTGCGAAACAGAAGCGTTAGCATGGTGATGATCATGAGAGGACTTGGATCCATGTGAGGAATTTAATCCATAAGAGGACTTGGATCCATATGAAGACTTTGGTCCATATGAAGAATTTGATCTGGGGTTCTTATTCTTCACAGGTGGTGTCATGAGGACATTCACCTGAAGACTTTCAAGGCACCTCTTAGGAACCCAGATTTTCTTCATAGGGGGACCATTCCTGTAGTTAGATCTAACATATCTAGCAAATACCTCACCATTCTGATTTTTGAACAGTTTATAGTTGGAGTCAAATGACTCATCAAATGAATATGAGGATTCACAAGTAAAGCCAGATAAAGTGGATGGATCTACGGGAGGTCCCTTCGCAGCAACCCATGAGGTTTTGGGATACTGCTCAGGTTTCCAGTAGGTTCCATCAGCATTGAGTTTCCTCTCAAAGGCAATACCCTCTTTCCTAGGGTTCCTGTTCAAGATCTGCTTTTTGAGCACATCACAAAGAGTCTGATGCCCTTTGAGGCTTTTGTACATGCCTGTCACATACAATTCCTTCAACCCTGCATTTTTGTCAGTGATACTAGTGGTATCCTCAGATGAGGAATTTGTGACCATAGAGATAGTTGAAGAATTTGCAGCAATAGAAGCATTTGAACATTCAGGTGAAGAATTAGCAGTTTCACGTTCAATGCATTTCAAGCATGGTGGAATAAATTCTTCCTGAGCGGAACTGATCTATGGAGCAAGCAAAGAATCATTTTCCTTCTGAAGATCTTCATGACTCACCCTTAGCTTCTCAAGATCTTGCTTTCTTTGAAGAAATTCATAAGAAAGCTTCTCATGATCGGCTAAGAGAGTTTCATGACGACCTTGAAGGGTGTCAAACTTAGACTGTAGTTGCTAAAGATTATCAGTCAGTGTTTGAGTTCGATCCATTTCCTCACCTAACAGATCATCACTTTTGTCTAGCATATTTTGAACTTTTTCCAAAGCCTTTTGTTGTTTAACAGCAATATTAGCAAGTTTGGAATAGCCGGGTTTGAGGTTATCATCATATTCATCCTCACTTGATTCAGAGGAGGGATATTTGAGTACCTTGGCACCTTTTGCCATGAAGCAATAGGTGGGAGCATAGTCATCGTTGCCGTCATCAGCAGTGTTGGGGAAGCCATTTTCCTTAGTGTTGAAGATGGACTTGCTAACATAAGCAGTAGCGAGGGCTAGGCTCGCCACACCAGAGTCTGACTCCTCAGATGCCTCCTCTTCCCCATGTTCCTCAGATTCAGCTTCAGAGTCCATTTCCTTGCCAATGAATGCCTGAGCTTTCTTGGAGCTGCTCTTCTTGTGAAATGAAGACTTTGAAGATTTTGACGATGAGGACTTTGAAGATTTCTTCTTCTTCTTAGAGTCATCTGAACTATCATCCTTGTATTTCTTCTTCTTTGATTCCTTCTCCCACTGAGGACAGTCAGTAATGTAGTGACCAGGTTTCTTGCATTTATGGCAAGTTCTCTTCTTGTAGTCACGGGATGAGGAATCAGATTTCATGTCATCGCCTCTTGAGGATTTTCCAAATCGGCCACGTCTAGAGAACTTCTGGAATTTCCTCACGAGCATTGCTAGTCCCTGACTTAGTTCTTCAGGATCACCAAGGCTGCTACCAGAATCTTCATCTTCAGATTCAGAGACTGCCTTGACCTTCAGTGCACGAGATCTACCATAGCTCGGTCCGTAGAGATCTCTCTTCTCAGCTAGTTGGAATTCATGAGTGTTCAGTCTCTCAAGAATATCAGCAGGATCAAGTGACTTGTAGTCTCCACGTTCTTGAATCATCAGTGCCAGTGTATCGAATGAAGAATCGAGTGACCTCAGCAATTTCTTCACCACTTCATGGTCGGTGATGTCAGTGGCACCCAGTGCTTGAAGCTCGTTTGAAATGTCAGTGAGGCGATCAAAGGTTTGCTGAACATTTTCATTGTCGAGTCTTTTGAAGCGGTTGAAGAGATTGCGAAGAACGTCAACTCGAGAGTCACGTTGAGTTGAGACTCCTTCGTTGACCTTGGACAGCCTATCCCAGATAAGCTTAGCTGTCTCCAAAGCACTCACTCTGCCATACTGCCCTTTGCTCAGATGGCCACATATGATATTCTTCGCTTGAGAGTCGAGTTGCTTGAATCTCTTCACATCAGCAGCGTTTACGGAAGGAGTGACAGAGGGAACACCATTTTCCACAACATTCCAGAGATCGTTGTCAATTGCCTCAAGATGCATGCGCATCTTGTTCTTCCAGTAGGGGTAGTCCGTCCCATCGAAGGTAGGACACCCAGCCGAGACCTTGATCATGCCTGCAGTCGACATAACTAAAACTCCAGGTGGTTAAACCAAAATCACACAGAACAAGGGAGTACCTTGCTCTGATACCAATTGAAAGTGCGTTATATCGACTAGAGGGGGGGTGAATAGGCGATTTTTACAAATTCGTCACTGAGGAATTTCAAGGTGAGGAAATTCCTAAGCGACGAACTACTTAGCAGCGGAATAAGTACTCAGATGCAAACATAACAGAGTGGTAGCACTGTCATCATGATGAAATGAAAACAAGCACAGGGTACAAGTAGCGTAAACACAGGATAAGTAGGCAGAAGACAAACTGACTGAAGAAATTGAGCTGAGGAAATTGAGAAAGTCTTTAGTCAAAGTCTTCAAACAGTAATGATCAAATACATAGCAAGTATGCGAGGAATTGAAAGGGTTGAGGAAATAGAACCAGTAGCTCGGTGAAGACAATGATTTGGTAGACCAGTTCCAACTGCTGTGACAGTTGTACGTCTGGTTAGAGCGGCTAGGTATTTAAACCTGAGGACACACAGTCCCGGACACACAGTCCTCACCGTATTCTCCTTGAGCTAAGGTCACACAGACCTCGCCCAATCACTTGTGGTAAGTCTTCAGGTGACTTCCAAACCTTCACATACTCAGTCACTCGGCAATCCACAATTTCCTCTTCGATGCTCTAGACCATGACGCCTAACCGTCTGGAGGATGCACAGTCCTCAAAGGTAACAAGCGTCGGTTCCACACAGGAACAATCTCTTCAGTGATGCTCAATCACTTTGGGTTTGTAGGTGTTTGGGTTTTTGGGTTTTTCCTTACTTGATGATTTTCGCTCAAAGTCCTTGGAGGATGGGATGCTCTAAATGACAAGTGTCAATCTATCTCTCGGAGCAGCCAACCAGCTAGTGGTTGTAGGGGGCGGCTATTTATAGCCTCGGGAGCAGCCCGACATGATAAGACATAAATGCCCTTTAATGATATGACTGTTAGGTGGGTAGGATATTTGGACAGCTGGCACGTAGCATAGCAACGGTCGGAAGTTTGAGTATCAAATTCCTCAGGGCTATCATGTTCCTCACTTGTAGGCAATCCGCACTGGTGAATTCCTAACTCCTCAGTCAGAACAAATTCCTCAGAGAACAGAAGAACTTCGTCTCTGTCACTGAAGAACTTGACTAAACTGTATGAGATTTCCAATGGCTTCACTCGAAAGGATTGGGTAGGTGTAGGATTTTGTGTTGAGCATCACTTGGAAACTTTTCCTTAGTTTTACCTCGACCCCCTTTAACAGTACGGTGTTTCCTATGACTCAAGAAGAAGAAAATGAAACTACGAAAACAAAAGTCTTCACGCTTTATAATCCTCGCATGAATATCAAGTCTTCAGGGTCACACCAATTTCTTCACTTTCAAAGTCTTCAAGAAAACCAAAGTCTTCAGTTGAAGATATTCATTTTTAGGGGTCGACATTCATCGTAAATAACAAACTCCTCATAGACTTATAGACCTGTGTACACTCACAAACGCATTAGTCCCTTAACCTATAAGTCTTCAATACACCAAAATCACTAAGGGGCACTAGATGCACTTACACAAACTATCTGTTACCTACTATTTCGGGGCTTGCTGAAAATACCTTGCAAAAAACCACTTGTCATTTCCTTCTGCTCCTCGTTGGGTTCGACACTCTTACTTATCGAAAGGACTACGATTGATCCCCTATACTTGTGGGTCATCAGCCTTTGCCGTCTGGGGGCTCGACATGGTGGGGCCTTTCAAGACTGCCCGGGGTGGCATCACACATTTGCCGGTGGCCGTCGACAAGTTCACCATGTGGATCATGGTGCGGTCGACCAAGAAACTCGACGGGCCAACGGCCGTTCGATTCATCAAAGACAGCGGTGCGCTAAGGCGTCCCGCATAGCATCATCATGGACAACGGCACCAACTTCGCCAAGGGCGCGCTGTCTCAGTATTGCTCCATCTCCGACATCCGGCTCGACCTGGCTTCCGTCGCGCATCCCCAATCCAATGGCCAGGTCGAGCGGGCAAATGGCCTGATCCTGGCCGGCATCAAGCCATGACTCGTCGAGCCTCTCGTACGCTCACCCGATAGTTGGCTCGATGAGCTGCCGGCCGTCCTTTGGAGTCTCCGGACGATGCCTAACCGGTCGACCGGATTCACTCTGTTCTTCCTCCTCTACGGAGCCGAAGCCGTCATCCCCACCGACATGGAGTTCGACTCGCCTCGGGTGACCATGTACACAGAAGCCGAGGCCAAAGAATCCTGCTAAGATGGCGTGGACCTACTCGAGGAGGCGCGCCTACTGGCCCTTAGTCAATCATCCATTTACCAGCAAAGCTTGCGCCACTACCACAGCAAGAAGATCAAGCCCCTTGCATTCTACGAAGGCGACCTCGTGCTCTGGCTTGTTCAGCGAACAGCCAGCCAACACAAGCTGGCCTCCCCTTGGGAGGGCCCCTTCATCATCAACAAAGCCCTCTGCGACAGAAACACTTACTACCTCATTGACGTGTTGAAGCCAAACAAGCGCAAGAGAGACACGACCGGCGAATAGACAAGCCGGCCCTGGAACGTGGAGGGCTTTGCTGATGCATGTATGTATCGCTACCTTTTGTGTTCAATGAAAGCACCAGGTCCCCCGAACGACACTCGGGGGCTACCTTTCTCTATCAAGTATCGTGTCCCACACACTTTTATGATTTTACCCTCTCCCTCCGGGTCGGCCCATCGGGCTAGGGGGCTCGGGGGCTAGCCGGCTCGACCGCACCCCGCCATCCCTTTCGACGTGTTCGAGTCGCTAAGGCCCTTTTCTTCGCCCCAAGCCACAGACCGGCTCTGGCTGTTCGGCTGGCAAGAACCGAAGGCCGAACGCGCTGGCATGCATAGATCTGCTAAGTTGGATCGGCCGGATTGCTCTGTCCGGCACCCCCCTCGTTGAAGTCGCCGGATAACCGGCTGTGCGCCAGCCGGCTCCGCTGCCTGCCGCCAGCCGGCCCAGTGGGTGTTTCGCTCGCGCTCAACGTCTTAAAAAGCCTAAGAATTGTGTGCCTCCTCCGAAAGCCGAATTTCCTGTCACAGACTGGCACCCGGCTGTTCGACTAGCGGGAAGGAAGCCCAAAGAGGAGACAAACAAGAAAAGGCCTAAGAACGGGAAGCAAAAGCAAAAACGCCAGTGAAATATTTACATAACAATGCCCAAGGCCAGGAGTTCATTATATTTCACTACACCCCCAGTGGGTGGACCTTCTACTTAACAAAGTTCAAAAGACAGGACGGCTTCACTCGCAGCCACGTCGGTCCACGTACCCGCTGGCTCCTCCACGTCAGTCCCGACAGTTGCACCGCCGTCGGCCTGCGCCGGCTCCACCGAAATGGTGGTGTTGCCCAACGTGGCCTCGTCCTTCACATAGGCCCCCGTCTCATTGGAGCTGCTCTCCTAGTCGTAGAGCTCCAAGCCGAAGTCGTCGGGTGAGAGTTCTCCGCCGTCCTCTGTTCGCTCCACGTTGAACTCATCGTGTGCAGCGAACGAGGCAAGGTAGCTGGCTCGCCCGATGATTCGACGTGCCCGCGCTTCCAGGTCGGCCTCCGCGCCGGCTCGCTGGGCCGACAGGTGGTCCAGGTCCTGGTCTGGGTACCAGGACATGACGAACCTTACTGCCAAGTCCGCGCCTACGCGGGCCGCAGAAACCCTTCTACATGTGGCGCCGGTGCACGCCAGCGTCCAGCTAACGCGCCAGCCGCGTGACGCTGTTAGGCACTACTTCCTCCGGCTAGAGGGCGGCCATCATACCCAACCCGGCCATGAACAGTCTCTTCATCTACTTATCGACCCTGTTCATGCAGGCCTTGGCAGCGAGGATGATCTCCGTGAAGGTCCAGGCGGCGTGCCGGTCGATCTCGGCACCCGCGTCCGCTTGGGCAACCCGGTGGATGTGCACGGCCTCCTCCGCCGTCTCTTGCGTCTCCGAGAAGACCCCTGCAAAGCGGAAGAAAGAAGCCAGTTAGCAAAGCAAAGGGTTGGCCGGCTCACGGGCCAGCGGGTCGGTCAAAGAAACACTCACGGGTGAAAAGCTCGTCGAGATGTTGCGCCTCGCACAGCATCCCGTTCCCTTCTACGGACCACGCACGGCCACGGGTCTCGAGCTCCTTCTCAAGCCCGACGCCCTTCTCGATGGCCGCCTTCAGCTCGGCGTACTTCACGGCCGCCGCCTTCCCGTGCTCATCCGCCAGCCGGCTCAGCTCCACCCTGTGGGCCTCCGCCTCCAGCCGTTTCACATTGGCCTGAAGCTGGTCGCTGTCGGCGGTGGCCTGGTCGCGCTACCGGCCAACTTTGGTCAGCCTAGTTCGGAGGGACGGCACCTCGGCCGCTGGGGCTGCAAGACAAGACGTCAAGTTAGACACCTGAAAAGAAGAAAAACGCCTTAAGATTCGACCCGGCTGCTGCGCAGTCGGCCCGAATCTCGGGGGCTACACCCAGTGGGTGCGCTATCGCACCCCCACTGGAAGTAGGCGAGTTGTACCTTGGGCCAGTGCCAGCGACATATCCTTGGCGGCAAGCTGGGCTTTAGCCGTGCGATACCACCCCAGGAGTTGGTTGTACGCAGCCGCCCGCAGGTCATACAGCTCCTACAAGAAGATGAAGTTAGGAAGAAAGCAAAGGGTGCATGTGAAGACCCGACAGGGCTGCTACGCAGCCGGCCCAGGCCTCGGGGGATACACCCAGTGGGTGTGCTGGCGCGCCCACACTGTCCGGACGAAGAAACAAGCAAGACAAAAAAGAACATACCGCAACCGCTCGCTTCAGATCCTGCGTCCGCTCTTGCTCGTCCCGGACAAAGGCTTGCAGGCGGCTCTCGCGTCCCTGGATCTGCTGGCATAGAGTTTCCACCACCGCGTCCTCCCGGGTACAGGGTCTGACAACAACCTCGCCGGCGTTCGCCTAGGGTCGCTGCGGGCCGGCGCTGGATCCGCTCTCCAGCACCCGCTCCGGGTTCCCGGTGGCTAGCGGCGGCACGACCACCAGGGTGGTGCTGCTTCCCGCCGGCGTCCCCGTGGCAGGCATCGATCCCAGCACACTGGCCGGTGTCGCTTGCGGCGCGTCTGCCGAAGGGATGTCCTCCCCGTAACCTCCTCCTTCGGCTTCGTTCCTGCCCGCCGGGTCGGTCCGGGGCGGCGTGTCCATGACAAACTCCTCGGCGGCCTCCGAGCCTTCATCGACCGGCTCCGCCTGCTCCTCCGGGTCCCGCCCCTCATCTGTCCGTGGCTCGATGATCGTAGTGACCGGCGCCGAGCCCGCCTCCCACTCTGGCCAGGCCGGGTCCATGGTGGCCCTCCCCCTCGCCTTAGCGGCCCTCGCCCACGCCTGGGCCGAGGCCTCCTTCTCCGCCCTCTCGGCCATTGCCAGCTCCTTCTAAGCTACCGCCCAATCCCGCCAGGCGACACGCTCCATGCGGCTGGGTCCAGGCCGAGGTTCTCCCCGAGCCAGTCTTCCTCACGCTCGATGACGCTGCTCCGGGTCTTCCTCCAGATGCCCTCATTCCCGGACACGGTCGCCGTCGCCGCCAGCACCAGCTCAAGGGTCGACCTGCGTGTCATGAAGACAACATAATAAGAGTGCAACCAAACAACAAGCAAAAAGAAACAAGTCATACTCACCCGATGCCCATAGGGATGGCCCGCCTCGGCGCAGTAGCCGGGGTGGCTTGGCGCACTTTCTTGGCGGCGACCTTGCCATGTGCCAGTTGTGCCTCTACCACACACTTCATGGTCGGCTTCGGCGCCGCCTTCTCCTTCCCGTGCGGCCGGCGTGCGGCGGCCGAATCACAGGACGGCCCGTCCCAACCCCAGCCGATTTCTTCAGCCGTCTCGGGGGATCTACGCTGCTGTCTCCCCCTGGCGGCGGCGCTGCACCGCCAACGTCCGTCAATCACTCGTCGTCGTCCGGCTTGTGGCGCAGAAGATATGGGGGCAAAGACTTACCCGCGTGTCGTGTTGCGCTGGCTTCCGCGCCAGCCGGCTGCATCTGGCTGCCCCAATGTTCTCGGCGACGGACTCGCCTCCGTCCGAGTTGGGCACATCATCCAACAGGATCTGCGCCCTCGGCCCGTCCCAGATCTGTTGTGCCGTGAACAGCTGCAGCTCTCCCGTCGCTTCAAGGCGAAGAAACAACCTGGACATAGCAAAAAACCTGGACTAGGGACTCACGGCTGGCGCCGGATGCTGACGACTGTAGGGCGCCTTCCCGAATTGCCAGTCGACGGTCAACCCGACCTTGGAGATACTGTTGACCCGATCAGAGACTTGCTCCGACGTCAGGTCCCGAGTCGATATCCGGCAAGGGTCATGTTGGTCACTCATCTCAGCGATCTTGTGAGCCCGACGCTGCAGCGGCAGCACCCGGCGCGCGATGAGGGCGGTGATGAGGTTCGTCCCGGTGAGCCTCTCGCTCGCTGTCGTCTCGGTGATCCAACGGCAGATGTTCATCACCTCCTGCGGTGGATTCTTGGGCTGGTGGCCCTAGTTCACCTTGGCGAGCGGCAGCTCATCGATGAACGGCGGCAGGTTGATGTAGTCCACCTTCGGGTTGACATTGCACACGTAGAAGAACGTGTTCTGCCACTTCTTGGAAGACTCCTCGATGGGCATCTTGGGGAATGGCCCGTTCGGCCGGCCCGAGACCACGGCGGCTCCGCAGTCCGACATGACGCCGGCCGCCGGCCCCAGCTGCTTGAGGAAGAAGAGGCGCGCCCACAACTCCGTGTCCGACATCATGCCCAGATAGCCCTCGTAGAGCATGGCATACCTGGCGAGCTGCAGCATGGCGTTGGCGCCTAGGTAATGCGGCTACAGCCCGAAGAAGTCGAGGAAGGAGCGGAAGAAGAGGATCGCCGGGAGGCCAAACCCGTGCTTTCTTCACGGTTTATGGTGCTGAAGCAGTGATCCCAAGTGATATTCGTCATGATTCCCCCAGGGTGGCGGCTTATGTTGAGGCAGATAATGAGAAAGCTCGACAAGATTCACTCGATGCTCTGGTGGAGGAACGTGACTTTGCAGCATCAAGATCAGCAATATATCAGCAAGTCCTACGTCGCTATCATAGCCGTAGAGTTCGTAGCCGTACTTTCCAGGAGGGCGACTTAGTGCTTCGGTTGATTCAAGATCAAACTGGTATGCATAAGCTTTCACCTCCTTGGTAAGGGCCTTTCGTCATCAGCAAAAGCCTCAACAACAGGTCATATTATTTGATTGACATATGTGAAAATAAGAAATCAGGTACTTCTGAGGAGGAGACCAACAGGCCTTGGAGCATTGCTCATCTCCGTCCTTATTACACTTAGAGCCACTGGATCCAACTTTTGTACATACATCAGTGTATATATCTTTTATGATCAATGATAATAAAGCAGGCACCCCCAAAACTCAGGGTCTCTGTCCTTTCATCCAAAATATTGTGTATGAGTCTTTATTCCTTGATCATAGGTCACTTGTGGGCTTCCAACTCATCAAGTTTAGCTATTATCATCCCTCTTGACCTGGCATATGCCATTATATTACATGGTTAAACCTGCCTGCTTGCTTGATGCTTGATACGTTTCCAATGTATCTATAATTTTTGCTTATTCCATGCTGTTATATTATCATTCTTGGATGTTTTACAATCATTTTATGGCAACTTTATATCATTTTTTGGGACTAACCTCTTGACATAGTGCCCAGTGCCAGTTGCTGTTTTTTGCTTGTTTTTTACTTCGCAGAAAATCAATACCAAACGGAGTCCAAACACAGCGAAACTTTTTGGAGAATTTTTCTGGACCAGAAGACACAAGATGGGCCAAATAAGTACCAGAGGGGTGCCCCGAGGGGGGGCACAACCCACCTGGGCGCGCCTGGGGGCCCAAGCGCGCCCTGGTGGGTTGTGCCCACCTCGGTGGCCTCCCGCACCACCTCTTCGCCGTATAAATCCCCAAATATTCCAGAAACCCTATGGGAGTCGACGAAACACAATTCCAGTCACCGCAAGTTCCAGAACCACGAGATCCAATCTAGACACCATCACGGAGGGGTTCATCATCCTCATTGGTGCCTCTCCGATGATGTGTGAGTAGTTCATTGTAAACCTACGCGTCCGTAGGCAGTAGCTAGATATCTTCTTCTCTCTTTTTGATTCTCAATACAATGGTCTCTTGGAGATCTATTTGATGTAACTCTTTTTGCGGTGTGTTTGTTGGGATCCGATGAACTTTGAGTTTATGATCAGATCTATATCCATGAAAGTTATTTGAGTTCTTTGATCTCGTTTATGAATGATTACTTATAGCCTTGTATTTCTTCTTCGAATATTTGGTTTAGTTAGGCTAACTAGATCGATTTTTCTTGACATGGGAAGAGGTGCTTTGTGATGTGTTCGATCGTGCGGTGTTCTTTCCCAGTGACAGAAGGGGCAGCAAGACACGCATGTATCGTTGCTATTAAGGATAACAAGATGGGGGCTATTCCTACATGAATAGATCATGTCTACATCATGTCATCGTTCTTATTGCATTATTCCGTTTCTCCATGAACTTAATACACTAGATGCATGCTGGATAGCGGTCGATGTGTGGAGTAATAGTAGTAGATGCTGGCAGGAGTCGGTCTACTAATCTTGGACGTGATGCCTATATAATGATCATTGCCTGGATATCGTCATAATTATTTGATGTTATATCAATTGGCCAACAGTAATTTGTTTACACGCCGTATGCTATTTTCTTGAGAGAAGCCACTAGTGAAATCTACGGCCCCCGGGTCTATTCTTTATCATATTTGCTTTCCGATCTATTTTTATTAGCTTTTATTTTCAGATTTATTATTCCAAAAACCCAAAAAACTTGCTACACCTTTTTGCTATTTATTTTATTTCACGTTTTATCAAGATCTATTTATCCAATCTATGACAAATTTATCTATCTTTTTACCCGTAGAGGGATTGACAACCCCTCCTAATCGTCGGGTTGCAAGTATTTGTTATTTGTGTACAGGTACCGTTTACATAGTGTTGCTTGGTTCTCCTACTGGATTGATACCTTGGTTTCATAACTGAGAGAAATACCTACCATAGCTGTGCTTCATCATCCCTTCCTCTTTGGGGAAATACCGACGTAGTTCAAGCGACATCAAAAGGAATTTCTGGCGCCGTTGCCGGGGAGGATCAAGTCAAGATAGTCTCCCGACAACTCGCGAATTTTTGGCGCCGTTGCCGAGAAGACATCATCAACATCTATCAGGTTCCTAATCACAAATCTCATCTCCTTGCAATTTAAATTATTTGCCATTTGCCTCTCGTTTTCTTCTCCTCCACTTCACAAAAAAAATCCCTTTTTATTTGCCTTCTTTTTGTTTGCCTTTTTCTTGTTTGATTTTTTGTTTGCATGTGTTGCCATGTGCCTTCTATATGCTTGCATCTTCGCTTGCTAAAAATATATTGATATGGATCCCCATCCACTTGCTAATCTTTTTAAAAGATCCAATCATGAGGAACCAATTGCTAGTGAGTTGACTTCACTAGATTATCTTTATGAAGTTTTGCTTGAGATTCGTGAATCTGAAAATTGTGATCAAGAAATTTATGAAGTGATTCATGATAGCTCCTTGAATGAAAAGCATGATTGCAATGATTTTACTATAAATTCTATTAATGTCAATTGTGCTAATAATATGCAAAACCCCAAGCTTGGGTATGCTATTTTTCTATGTCCACTACTTATTGCAATGATCATGATTGGGATGATTCTTCTTATGATCTTGACAATTTATTTAAGCCTCATGATGAATATGATATTGATAATAATGTTTGCAATAATAATGAAAGTGGGTTTGGAAGAGCGTCAACTTTAGGTAAAAATAATCCCACATATTTGGAGAGTGTTCAATCTTACGAAATTTTTGATGAAAGTGGGTTTGGAGAGGTCATGGCTTTAGTTGATGTTAATCCCACTCTCTTGGAAGATTATAAAAGTTCTATGCATGTGGATCATGAAGAGAAAATTTTATATGATAGCTATATTGTTGAATTTTATTATGATCCTACATGTAATTATTATGAGAGAGGAAAATATGGTTGTAGAAATTTTCATGTTACTAATTTACCTCTCGTTATGTTGAGATTGCTATTGTTTCTTTCTTCTTCCTTGCATATGCTATATATTTCTTGTCTTGATAATTTGTTTGCTTATAAAATCCCTATGCATTGGAAGTATGTCAGACTAAAATGTGTTTGTCACATGTATTATGATGCTCTCTTTGTGTTTCAATTCTTGTCTTTCATGCGAGCATCATCAAAATTATCAATGCCTAGCTAAGGGGCTTTAAAGAAAAGCGCTTGTTGGGAGGCAACCCAATGAATAAAATTTATTTTTGCCTTTTTATTTTTGTTCTTGAGTGTTCGCACAATTATGCCTCTGTTATGATTGTGTTTTTATGTTTTAATTAGTGTTTGTGCCAAGTAAAGCCTTTGGGATAGCTTTGGTGATAGTTGATTTGATCCTGTTGAAAAACAGAAACTTTTGCGTCAAGTAACATAATTGTATAAATTTACTGAAGGGACAAAAAATTCTGATTTTTTTACAAAAGATTGATACACAAATTTTATCTGTTTCATTATTTTTCAGTATTTTTGGAGTTACACAAGTATGATAAAAATTTGTATCTTTACAGAATGTTCTGTTTTTGACAGATTCTGTTTTCTTTGCATTGTGTGCTTATTTTGATGAATTTATGGATTGTATCGGGGGGTATACGCCATGGTAAAGTTAGAATACAGTATATATAACGCAATAACAAAATTTGAATGGGTTTTCTACGGTACTTAAATTAAAGATTGGTTTTCTTTTACTAACGGATATCACGAAGGTTTTGTTATGTTTTGTGTGATTGAAGTTTTCATGTTTTGGGTGAGATCACGATGGATGAAGGAATACGGAGTGAAAAGAGCCTAAGCTTGGGGATGCCTCTTGGCACCCCAAGTTAATATTCAAGGAGAATCAAGCAACTAAGCTTGGGGATGCCCCGGAAGGCATCCCCTCTTTGTTCTAACGACTATCGGTATTTTACTTGGAGCTATATTTTTATTCGTCACATATCATGAGTTTTGCTTGGAGCGTCTTGTATTATATGAGTCTTTGCTTGTTTTACTTTTTAGTTTGTCACAAGTATCCTTGTTGGACACACCTATTTGAGAGAGCCAAATTATGCTATGATTTGTTAGAATTGCTCTTTATGCTTCACTTAAAATCTTTTGAGCTATGGAATTGCTCTAGTGCTTCACTTATATCTTTTTTAGCACAGCGTGCTTTAATATTTTTGAATAAATGCTCTCATGCTTCACTTAGACTTATTTGAGAGTTAGTAAATTTATGAAGAAATTCTCTCAAGGTTCACTTATATTATTTTGAGAGGTGAAAATTTTATGCTCATGTTCTTCACTTGATTTGTTTGAGCTTGTCAAAAGCAATTGCCACATATGAAATTAGTCCCAAAGTGATAGATATCCAAGAGGGATATAATAAAAACTTTCATGAAGATCATTGGAAAAAATAAACTTGATTCTTTGTAATAGTTTTGAGATATGATGATAGTGATATGTGAGTCATGTTGGTGAGTAATTATGCTTTAGTAAGAATATTGGTGTTAAGGTTTGTGATCCCCTATGCAAGCATGAAATTAAATAGTTATGAAATGAAATTACATCCTACTTGTGGTGCATTATTTGGTGTTAGTTATGCTTGATGCTCGCTTATGTGATTTTTCGTTTCTTGGTTGGTTGCTTCTCAATCTTTTTGCTAGCCTCCATTTGTACTAAGTAGAAATACTACTTGTGCATCCAAAATCCTTAAACCCAGTTTTGCCATATGAGTCCACCATACGTACCTATATGCGGTATTCCCATGCCGTTCTAAGCAAATTTGTATGTGCCATCTCTAATTTTCAAAATAAATTTCCTTTTTGTGTGCTCGTAACGCTCATGAAGCGGCAGGGGGTGGCCAATATTTTCCATGCTAGATGTGTTATTCTCAAGATGAGTGTTTATTCACTTGTCATTGCACGAGAGTGCGGCGGTAATAGCGATGCCCAGTCCCGAAATGTAAAAGAAATTTACTTTATGTTGTCAAATAATAAATTCCTTGGAAAGTGTTGGTATGGAGGGCACCCGTGGATACGGCTAGCCATGGAAAGTGAAAGAATGGTGGAAAAGGAATAAACTTTATATTCTGTTTGGTAACCGCCTATGATATATCTAGCATGGAAAGTGTTGGGAATTACTCGGTCGTTTTCGTTGACGGGAAAAGTATGCCTCTAAAAAAAATTATCTCTCAATGTAAGCTTTGAGCTCTCGCACCTCTACAAATCCTTACTTCTCTCCGCGAAGGGCCTATCTATTTACTTTATGCAATTTTTATTTTTATTTGAGTCTCCATCTTCTCTTATAAAGCACCAACTAAGGGGCACTATGATCGTACTTGAGCATTGGGTATAGCTAATATGCGAGTGTGTTTCATGAATGGATCAATGATTGAGCATGATGGGCTAGGGATAACTTTCTTTAGTGTCGATATTTTGAAAGATATGGTTGCTTGTTGATATGCTTGAGTATTGAAATCTTCATGTCAAAACTAGACTATTGGTTTGAATAATATAAAAGTCCAAATGTCCATGCTACAAAGAAAAGAATATGTGATGAACATGTTATGCCGCATTCCACATCAAAAATTCTGTTTTTATCATTTACCTACTCGAGGACGAGTAGGAATGAAGCTTGGGGATGCTGATACGTCTCCAACGTATCTATAATTTTTGCTTGTTCCATGCTGTTATATTATCATTCTTGGATGTTTTACAATCATTTTATAGCAACTTTATATCATTTTTTGAGACTAACCTATTGACATAGTGCCCAGTGCCAGTTGCTGTTTTTTGCTTGTTTTTTACTTTACAGAAAATCAATACCAAATGGAGTCCAAACGCAGCATTACTTTTTAGAGAATTTTTCTTGACCAGAAGACACAAGATGGGCCAAATAAGTACCAGAGGGGTGCCCCGAGGGGGGCACAACCCACCTGGGCGCGCCTGGGGGCCCAAGCGCGCCCTAGTGGGTTGTGCCCACCTCGGTGGCCTCCCGCATCGCCTCTTCACCCTATAAATCCCCAGATATTCCAGGAACCCTAGGGGAGTCAACGAAACACAATTCGAGCCACCGCAAGTTCCAGAACCACGAGATCCAATCTAGACCACGGAGGGGTTCATCATCCTCATTGGTGCCTCTCCGATGATGCACGAGTAGTTCATTGTAGACCTACGCGTCCGTAGGCAGTAGCTAGATGGCTTCTTCTCTCTTTTTGATTCTCAATACAATGGTCTCTTGGAGAACTATTTGATGTAACTATTTTTGCGGTGTGTTTGTTTCGGATCCGATGAACTTTGAGTTTATGATCAGATCTATATCCATGAAAGTTATTTGAGTTATTTGATCTCTTTTATGCATGATTACTTATAGCCTCGTATTTCTTCTTCAAATCATTGGTTTAGTTAGGCCAACTAGGTCGATTTTTCTTGCCATGGGAAGAGGTGCTTTGTGATGGTTCGATCGTGCGGTGTTCTTTCCCAGTAACAGAAGGGGCAGCAAGACATGCATGTATCATTGCTATTAAGGATAACAAGATGGGGGTTATTCCTACATGAATAGATCTCGTCTATATCATGTCATCGCTCTTATTGCATTACTCCGTTTCTCCATGAACTTAATACACTAGATGCATGCTGGATAGCGGTCGATGTGTGGAGTAATAGTAGTAGATGCAGGTAGGAGTCGGTCTACTAATCTTGGACGTGATGCCTATATAATGATCATTGCGTGGATATCGTCATAATTATTTGATGTTCTATCAATTGCCCAACAGTAATTTGTTTACCCACCGTATGCTATTTTATTGAGAGAAGCCACTAGTGAAATCTACGGCCCCTGGGTCTATTCTTTATCATATTGGCTTTCTGATCTATTTTTATTCGCTTTTGTTTTCAGATCTATTATTCCAAAAACCCAAAAATACCTTGCTGCACCTTTTTGCTATTTATTTTATTTCGCATTTTATCGAGATCTATTTACCAAATCTATCACAATTTTATCTATGTGATTGAACACCCCTCCTAATCGTCGGGTTGGAAGTATTTGTTATTTGTGTGCAGGTACCGTTTACATAGTGTTGCTTTGTTCTCCTACTAGATTGATACCTTGCTTTCATAACTGAGGGAAATACCTACCGTAGCTGTGCTGCATCATCCCTTCCTCTTTCGGGAAATACCGACGTAGTTCAAGCGACATCAAAAGGAATTTCTGGCGCCGTTGCCGGGGAGACATCATCAACATCTATCAGGTTCCTAAACACAAATTCATCTCCTTGCAATTTACATTATTTGAATTTTTGCCTCTCGTTTTCATCTCCCCACTTCACAAAAATTGCCTTTTTTCCCTCTTTTTCGTTCGTTTTTTTTCTCGTCAGATCTATCTTTTTGAGTGTGATCTTGTTTACCTACTTTATCATTATGGCTAGTTCTTCCTCTATTATGTGTACCCCCGAGAACGATGTTCTTAATTTTAAACAAAGGGGAGGGGAGAATTTAAAAGATGCTTGGTATAGAATTTGCAATGCTCATAATAGATCTATTCATAAGCAATCTACCGTTGTTCTTCTTCGCAGTTTTTATGTGGGCATTACCACCTGGTATAGATTCGTCCTTGATACAATTACCGGTGGGAATTTCTTGATGTGTCCATCTTTGGATGCTTTTAATGCTATGGGAAATCTAGTAGGTTCACCACCTCTCACTATCAACGAAACTACTTTAACACTTGAGCATGTTATGCAAAGGCTAGATGCTATTGAAAAGAAAATGCTTACCGAAGAGCATGTTGAAAACTTGGATAAAAAATGCATAATCTTGTTTGTAAAATAGGGTCAAAAGTGGGCGAGGTTTTTAAGTTGCTAAAGTCAACAAGGAACCGTAATTCACGAAAGAATTGAAGAAAGTCCTTCTCGGATTGATAAGTTGGAAGTAATTTTCTGTAATTTGAGATCGGCTTTTGCTTCCACTAAAACTATTGAAAGGACTCCCGTAAAGATTAGAAAGAGTACTCAAGTCACTAAGAATAAGGGTGCAACTTCTAATAATAACAAGGAAGATCTTAAGATGATTAGTATTCACCCCAACTTTGATGAAGTTGCGAGAAACCCTACTTGCAAAAATGAGTTTTTCAATCTCATTCCTAGGAGTATTGTTATTGAAAATCTATATGCTAAATCTTTGAAGAATATTGGTTGTGTGATTGAGGAATTGGAAACTAAAGATGATAATACTTGAATCTATGCATTATGCCTAGCTAGGGGCATAAAACGATTGCGCTTGTTGGGAGGCAACCCAATGAATAAAATTTATTTTTGCCTTTTTATTTCTGTTCTTGAGTGTTTTCACAATTATGCCTATGTTATGATTGTGTTTTTTATGTTTTAGTGAGTGTTTGTGCCAAGTAAAGGCTTTGGGATAGCTTTGGTAATAGTTGATTTGACCCTGTTGAAAAACAGAAACTTTTGCGTCCAGTAAAATAATTGTCTAAATTCACAGAAGAAACTAAAAATTCTGAATTTTTTACACAAGATTGATATGCAAATTTCCTATGTTTTCCAAATAGTTCAAAATTCTTGGAGTTACATAAGTATGAGTAAAATTCGAGTCTTTACAGACTGTTCTGTTTTTGACAGATTCTGTTTTCTTTGCATTGTGTGCTTATTTTGATGATTCTATGGATTGTATCGGGGGTTATAAGCCATGGAAAAGTTAGAATACAGTACATATAATGCAATAACAAGATTTGAATGGGTTTTCTACAGTACTTAAAGTAAAGATTGGTTTTCTTATACTACCGGATCTCACGAAGGTTTTGTTAAGTTTTGTGTGATTGAAGTTTTCAATATTTGGGTGAGATCACGATGGATGAAGGAATAAGGAGTAAGAAGAGCCTAAGGTTGGGGATGCCCCATGGCACCCCAAGTTAATATTCAAGGAGAACCAAGCAACTAAGCTTGGGGATGCCCCGGAAGGCATCCCCTCTTTGTTCTAACGACCAACGGTATTTTACTTGGAGCTATATTTTTATTCATCACATATCATGAGTTTTGCTTGGAGCGTCTTGTATTATAAGAGTCTTTGCTTTTTTTGCTTGTTAGTTTGTCACTAGTATCCTTACTGGACACACCTATTTGAGAGAGCCAAAATTATGCTATGATTTGTTAGAATTGCTCTTTATGCTTCACTTAAAATCTTTTGAGCTATGGAATTGCTCTAGTGCTTCACTTATATCTTTTTGAGCATGGTGTGCTTTAATTTTTTTGAAGAAATGATCTCATGCTTCACTTAGACTTATTTGATAGTTAGTAAATTTTTTAATAAATTCTCTCATGCTTCACTTATATTATTTTGAGAGACGGAAAATTTTATGCTCATGTTCTTCACTTAGATTTGTTTGAGCTTGTCAAAAGCAAATGCAACATATGAAATTAGTCCCAAAGTGATAGATATTCAAGAGGGATATAATAAAAACTTTCATGAAGATCATTGGACAAAATAAACTTGATTCTTTATAATAGTTTTAAGATATGATGATAGAGATATGTGAGTCATGTTGGTGAGTAATTATGTTTTAGTAAGAATATTGGTGTTAAGGTTTGTGATTCCCTATGCAAGCACGAAAGTCAATAGTTACGCAATGAAATTACATCCTACTTGTGGTGCATTATTCGGTGTTAGTTATGCTTAATGCTCGCTTATGTGATTTTTTGTTTCTTGGTTGGTTGCTTCTCAATCTTTTTGCTAGCCTCCACTTGTACTAAGTAGAAATACTACTTGTGCATCCAAAATCTTTAAACCCAGTTTTGCCATATGAGTCCACCATACCTACCTATATGCGGTATTACCGTGCCGTTCTAAGCAAATATGTATGTGCCATCTCTAATTTTCAAAATAAATTTCCTTTTTGTGTGCTTGTACCGCTCATGAAGCGGCAGGGGGTGGCCAATATTTTCCATGCTAGATGTGTTATTCTCAAGATGAGTGTTTATTCACTTGTCATTGCACGAGAGTGCGGCGGTAATAGGGATGCCTAGTCCCGAAATGAAAAAGAAATTTACTTTATGTTGTCAAATAATAAATTCCTTGGAAAGTGTTGGTATGTAGGGCACCCGTGGATACGGCTAGCCATGGAAAGTGAAAGAATGGTGGAAAAAGGAATAAACTTTATTTTCTGTTTGGGAACCGCTTATGATATATCTAGCATGGAAAGTGTTGGGAATTACTCGGTCGTTTTCGTTGACGGGAAAAGTATGCCTCTCATAATTTTTATCTCTCAATTTAAGCTTTGAGCTCTGGCACCTCTACAAATCCATACTTCCCTCTGTGAAGGGCCTATCTATTTACTTTATGCAATTTTTATTTTATTTGAGTCTCCATCTTCTCTTATAAAGCACCAACTAAGGGGCACTATGATCGTACTTGAGCATTGGGTATAGCTAATATGCGAGTGTGTTTCATGAATGGATCAATGATTGAGCATGATGGGCTAGGGATAACTTTCTCTAGTGTTGATATTTTGAAAGACATGGTTGCTTATTGACATGCTTGAGTATTGAAATCTTCATGTCAAAAATAGACTATTGCTTTGAACCATATAAAAGTCCAAATGTCCATGCTGCAAAGAAAAGAATATGTGATGAACATATTAGGCAGCATTCCACATCAAAAATTCTGGTTTTATTATTTACCTACTCGAGGACGAGTAGGAATTAAGGTTGGGGATGTTGATACGTCTCCAACGTATCTATAATTTTTGCTTGTTCCATGTTGTTATATTATAATTCTTGGATGCTTTACAATTATTTTATAGCAACTTTATATCATTTTTTGGGACTAACCTATTGACATAGTGCCCAGTGCCAGTTGATGTTTTTTGCTTGTTTTTTACTTTGCAGAAAATCAATACCAAACAGAGTCCAAACGCAGCAAAAAGTTTTGGAGAATTTTTCTGGACTATAAGACATCTGTTGGGCCAAAGAAGTACAAGAGGGGGGCTCCGAGGGGAGCACAACCCACCAGGGCGCGCCTGGGGGCCCAGGCGCGCCCAGGTGGGTTTTGCCCACCTCGGTGGCCTCCCGCACTGCCTCTTCGCCCTATAAATTCCCAAATACAACAGAAACCCTAGAGGAGTCGACGAAACACAATTCCAGCCGCTGCAAGTTCGAGAACCACGAGATCCAGTCTAGACACCATCACAGAGGGGTTCATCATCCTCATTGGTGCCTCTCCGATGATGTGCGGGTAGTTCATTGTAGACCTACGGGTCTGTAGGCAGTAGCTAGATGGCTTCTTCTCTCTTTTTGATTCTCAATACAATGGTCTCTTGGAGATCTATTTGATGTAACTATTTTTGCGGTGTGTTTGTTGGGATCTGATGAACTTTGAGTTTATGATCAGATCTATATCCATGAAAGTTATTTGAGTTCTTTGATCTCTTTTATGCATGATTACGTATAGCCTCGTATTTCATCTTCGAATCTTTGGTTTAGTTAGGCCGACTAGATCGATTTTTCTTGCCATGGGAAGAGGTGCTTTGTGATGGGTTCGATCGTGCGGTGTTCTTTCCCAGTGACAGAAGGGGCAGCAAGACACGCATGTATTGTTGCTATTAAGGATAACAAGATGGGGGCTATTCCTACATGAATAGATCTCCTCTACATCATGTCATCGTTCTTATTGCATTACACCATTTTTCCATGAACTTAATACACTAGATGCATGCTGGATAGCGGTCGATGTGAGGAGTAATAGTAGTTGACGCAGGCAGGAGTCGGCCTACTAATGTTGGACGTGATGCCTATATAATGATCACTGCCTCGATATCGTCATAATTATTTGAAGTTTTATCAATTGCCCAATAGTAATTTGTTTACCCACCGTATGCTATTTTCTTGAGAGAAGCCATTAGTGAAATCTACGGCCCCCGGGTCTATTCTTTATCATATTTGCTTCGAGATCTATTTTTATTCGCTTTTATTTTCAGATCTATTATTCCAAAAACCCAAAAATACCTTGCTGCACTTTTTTGCTATTTATTTTATTTCGCGTTTTATCGAGATCTATTTATCCAATCTATCACAATTTTATCTATCTTTTTACCCGTAGAGGGATTGACAACCCCTCCTAATCGTCGGGTTGCAAGTATTTGTTATTTGTGTGCAGTTACTGTTTACATAGTGTTGCTTGGTTCTCCTACTAGATTGATACCTTGGTTTCATAACTGAGGGAAATACCTACCACACCTGTGCTGCATCATCCCTTCCTCTTTGGGGAAATACCGACGTAGTTCAAGCGACATCATAGTTCAAGTGACATCAATGCTCATCCGCCAAGATGACCCGGCATACTCTTGACAGTCAATCTATTATGACCCTGAACTCGTCAAGGTTAAAACACCGGCTTAAGTCATGTGAGAGCCGGCTTACAGAGAGCTAGGACAAACCATAGGCTATCACGCCAGCTTCATTGAAGCAAGACTCGAGCCTCGAAAGCCGGTCTTTTCCTCGAGCCTTGAAAGCTGACTTAATATTTATACTTATGTATTTATTTAACTTATTTGTTTTATACAACTATCTATTTTTACATGATTAATTCTGTTGATCATCAATTGGCTATGAGCCGCCGGGTCATTTCTACACCGGCTTATTTTTGATCATACAGGTTTCATTACGACCATGAGTCGCCGCGTCAATAACACACCGGGTTATGATAATTTTCACTTATGAATCAATCAAACCACGGAATAGCAATTGGCGGCTCATACAACTGTGCCTTGCCATACTTCAAAGAAGTTGATATTTCATAACATACTGGGCAGGTCAAGAGAAGAACCACACCAATCATAATATTTCTACTTCCAAGGTATCACAAGGTGCACGAAGGCACCACAGACGTCGAAGTTTCTACTATCCTATTACACAGCCATAGAAGGGCTCAAATAAGTCATCAAAAGTTTCTTGAGAGTCATCACTCCTGCAAGCTGGGTTCTGTACCTGCCGGGTTGACCTGCTCCGAGTTGACGTCTTGGTGATCTCTAGCAGTCGATGACTCCAGGTTATCCTGCGCCGACTCTTCTACTTCTCTCATCTGAAGGTTGTCCAGATTCCAGTTGATAGTTGTTAACTCTTCGAAAATGGCCTCATAATGCATGATAGGTGATTGGTCGACATCAGGGGCAAAGATATGCTTACGCCATTGTGCAGTCAAGTCAAAGGGCTCAAAGGTTGGCGGTTGAACCCACGAGTTGTCTTCATCATAAGCCGCCTGGTATTTCTTCAAATCGAGCTCTTCAACTAGTTGACTCGCCAACACACGGGTCTCCTTTGCACAACGGGCATAATATGCTACTGAAAATTCTGTGCCATCATATTTGAATTGAGGAAACCCGCTAGCCATCTCGGAAGGATCCATATCTGGCACATACGCTTTGGCCCGGACTAGAGATGTCATTGCTCTTGCTCGGGCGGCTGATTTCTTCAACTCCTCAATTTTCTTGTGGACGGTTGAGAGTACCTTCAACACATCTCTTATGAATCGTGGCGGGTCTTTTCCACCCGTTACGCCCATGATGGTAAACAAGCTTCTAGCATACAGTTTCTCTAAGAAAGAGTACACGACCAATAATTTCATCAAGTTATATTGTCGAAGGTTGTGACTTCTGCTACCTGCACATATTTCAACACATGAGCCGTCAGGCGAATTGTTCATATATATGAGTCGCCAGGTGAGTCATTCATACATATTTACATAGGTGACTTACCAAATATCGCTTGTGTCATTTGCGCAATGTGATGCTTCAAGCCATCAAACTATTCAATAACCGGCTTAAGTTGGCCCTCAGCATCTTCGGCACGCTTAATTAAGCCGACCTTCTTAGTCTCGAAGGAGGCTCGTTCATTCTCAAAAGCCGCCTTGACTTTTTCCAGCTCTTCAACTAAAGATTGCAGGCTCGCTTCCGCCTTGTTTCGCAAAGATTGCTCAGCATCAAAAAAATTCTTCAACCCGGCTAATTGTGACTCGGCCATATTCAAAGTCTCCTGAAAAGCAGACAAGCATTTCCTTTATAAATCATTTTAGTCCCGAGCCAGCAAGGATGCATGACCCGACACTTGGGGGCTACATAAGGCTAATTTACTCTAGTTTTAAGTCCCAAGTAGTTGCACGCAACACACATGGCACTTGGGGGCTAATGCATGTCATTTTTTCTTCCAAGATATATCAAAAGACCCGACTCAGTTCATACAAATAAGTCGGCCATTGGGGGCTATAGGCCACTTTTCAAATAATATATCTATTTGGAACATCCGACTCGTCGCATAAAGATGAGCCGGACCTTGGGGGCTACATGGTATTTCTTCTATTTTTTCAGTAAGGATCTATACTTGGAGAACCGGCTTATTATTTGCATGATAACCCGACCCTTGGGAGCTATACTTCAAAATTCTTCATATTCTACATACAAGTCCTACACATACTCATGAGTGCCTATGTCTAAGACTTGGGGGCTAAGCATATATACATACAGTATGACAAAGGCGAGTTATTTTGATACCTCATGTTTTTTCTTCAACATGTTGAATATGTTTGCCGCCATATCTCGGCTTTCAGATAGCCGGGTCAAGAACTCCTGATGAAGCTCTTCAGTGGTCATAGTATCTAAACCAGGCAGTTCCAATTTTGCTTTTCCTCTGTCCACACAGACAGGCTCATCCTGGGTTGGGATCTTGGCCAGACTAGTTGAGGTGTCAACAGTAACTTGACCTACCCCAGTAATGACCACCTCAGAGTCAACCATCATTTGATTTATGCTTCAGCTTCCTGATGAGGGCTAGGAGCATGAGTCGGACTGGGCGGCTGAAGGTTGTCAACCGGCTCATCTGGCTTGACTTGTTCATCAGTAATAGTTTCCTCTTCATCCGTGGACGGCTTGTCAGTCATAATTGGCTCTTGAGTCTCTTCTGGTTTATCTTGTGGCAAATCTTGAACCTCGATGTCAGGAGGAACAACAGATGACTCGCTAGTTTTTTTTTTCTTGACCTGGGCTCTGCAATCACGTTAATATGCTTAAGTAATTAAACAAAAGAAATGATAATTAAGAGATGTGAAATTGTTTATATACTTACCCAGGTTTGATGACAAAGGGGGGTAGTTGAGTACCAGTTGAACCTCCGAAGGATGGTGGCGACTGCTGATAATTTGAATCAGAAGCGTTAAGAGGTCGCCTAAAAAGGCCGGCTTGGGGAAGAGATAATGTTGGACTATGAGGCACCTCTGTACGTCGCTTGCGAGCAGATGGTATGTTAGACAAGCCGGCAACAAGCTCTCTAGAGCCGCTCCGGGTTTGGTGTCTTGAGGTACCTTCGTGCTATGCTTTCTTCAAAAGAAATTTGGGATCCAAATAAGCGTCAGGGTGAGAAAACTTTACTTTTCAAACGACCCGCCTTATTTTCTTTGGAGACAAGTTTTCTGAGCCGGAAGAAATTGAAATTACCTCAACATCGCTAGCTCGAATCATTTTGGTGTTATCCTGAGAATAAGAGGCGTCAGCAAGCTCAATCAAAAGACGGCTGAGGGAGTCAAGTTCTACCTCTGACTCATCATCATCCGCCGATGACTCATCTCCGGCTACTGGCTCATTTGTAACAGCCGACTTATTTCTTCTTGAAGCCGGGGCAACTTTAGACTTGTGTGCTCGTATTTCCTTTTTCCTCCTCTTCCAGAAGGGAGAGTAGGCCTGCACGATTTTAACAAGTTAACAAGTTCCTTCAAATAAGGATTGATGAGCCGAACAAATGGATGTATGTATACTTACTGGAGGAGCTAGGTTAAGAACACAGAAGGCATTTAGCCCCATTTTGTTGCCGGACTCTTGACTCTCCCCTAGAAGTTTTTTCACAGCCTTGTAAATTTCATCAGTTGGCCGGTCCACATGACTGAAGCGTTGGGCATCATTCAAACCACCAGTATAGCTGCACATTAAGCCGCCCCGGTGAATTAATGGCAGGATCCTCCAGCTGACCCAGCACCGGGTTAAGTCAACCCCTGTGAGACCATTGGCTAGCAAGGCCCTCGGCTTTGGATAAATATGGGCGACTTGAGCATGTTCTTCTTTAGAGGCCCAGCCAGGATACTCAATTGTGGCATCAAGGCGATCAAGTCTATAACCCGGCAAAGGGTTCTCATCGGCAGGAGCAGTGTTCCTACAGTAGAACCAGGTCTTGTTCCGCCCTTTGGGGTGACTCGGCAGGGTAGCTTGAGTGAAAGGAACATTTTTCCGCCTCTGAATCGAAATTCCACCGAGTTCTACGCGGGGATGCTACTTCTTGAGCTTGCGTTGGTTTTTACCTTGAAGAGGAAAGGGTGATGCAGCAAAGTAGAGATAAGTATTTCCCTCAGTTTGAGAACCAAGGTATCAATCCAGTAGGAGACAACGCGCAAGTCACCGAATACCTGCACAAACAATCAACAACTTGCACCCAACGCGATAAAGGGGTTGTCAATCCCTTCACGGTTATTTGCAAAAGTGAGATCTGATAGAGATAGATAAACGACAAAGTAAATATTTTTGGTATTTTTGTTTTATAGATCGGAAAGTAAAAGATTGCAAAATAGTAGATCGGAAACTTGTAGATTGGAAAGTAGAAGATTATATGATGGAAAATAGACCCGGGGGCCATAGGTTTCACTAGAGGCTTCTCTCAAGATAGAAAATATTACGGTGGGTGAACAAATTACTGCCGAGCAATTGATAGAAAAAGCGCATAGTTATGACGATATCTAAGGCAATGATCATGAATATAGGCATCACATCCGTGTCAAGTAGACCGAAACGATTCTGCATCTACTTCTATTACTCCACACATCGACCGCTATCCAGCATCTAGAGTATTAAGTTCATAAAGAACGGAGTAACGCATTAAGCAAGATGACATGATGTAGAGGAATTAACTCAAGCAATATGATGAAAACCCCATCTTTTTATCCTCGACGGCAACACTACAATACGTGCCTTGCTGCCCCTACTGTCACTGGGAAAGGACACCGCAAGATTGAACCCAAAGCTAAGCACTTCTCCCATTGCAAGAAAAACCAATCTAGTTGGCCAAACCAAACCGATAGTTCAAAGAGAATTACAAAGATATCAAATCATGCATAAAAGAATTCAGAGAAGATTCAAATAATATTCATAGATAAGCTGATCATAAATCCACAATTCATCGGATCTCGGCAAACACACCGCAAAAAAGTATTACATCGAATAGATCTCCAAGAACATCGAGGAGAACGTGGTATTGAGAATCAAAGAGAGAGAAAAGGCCATCTAGCTACTAGCTATGGACCCGTAGGTCTGAGGTAAACTACTCATGCTTCATAGGAAAGGCAATGGTGTTGATGTAGAAGCCCTCCGTGATCGAATCCCCCTCCGGCAGGACGCCGGAAAAGGACCCTAGATGGGATCTCATGGGTACAGAAGGTTGCGGCGGTGGAAAAGTATTTTTGTGGATGCCTCTGGTGGTTTGAGCATATAAGAGTATATATAGGTGAAAGAATTAGGTCAGGGGGTGCACGAGGGGCCCACAAGGGTGGGGGCGCGCCCTCCGTCCTTGTGGCCGCCTCGTGGCCCCTCCGACTTTATCTCCAAGTCTCCTGGTTTCCTTCTGGTCCAAGAAAGATCATCGCGAAAGTTTTATTCCGTTTGGACTCCGTTTGGTATTCCTTTTCTGCGAAACTCAAAAACAGGGAAAAACAGGAACTGGCACTGGGCTCTAGGTTAATAGGTTAGTCCCAAAAATAATATAAAATAGCATATTAATGCATATAAAACATCCAAAATAGATAATATAATAGCATGGAACAATCAAAAATTATAGATACGTTGGAGACGTATCAAGCATCCCCAAGCTTAATTCCTGCTCGTCCTCGAGTAGGTAAATGATAAAAACAAAATTTTTGATGTGGAATGCTACCTAACATATTTATCCATGTAATTTCTTTATTGTGGCATGAATGTTCAGATCCGTATGATTCAAAACAAAAGTTTAATATTGACATAAAAACAATAACTTCAAGCATACTAACAAGATAATTATGTCTTCTCAAAATAACATGGCCAAAGAAAGCTCATCCCAACAAAATCATATAGTCTGGCTATGCTCCATCTTCATCACACAAAATATTTAAATCATGCAGAGCCCCGAAAAAGCCAAGCAATTGTTTCATACTTTTGATGTTCTCAAACTTTTTCAACTTTCACGCAATACATGAGCATGAGCCATGGACATAGCACTATAGGTGGAATAGAAGGTGGTTGTGGAGAAGACAAAAAGAAGGAGATAGTCTCACATCAACTAGGCATATCAACGGGCTATGGAGATGCCCATCAATAGATATCAATGTGAGTGAGTAGGCATTGCCATGCAACGGATGCACTAGAGCTATAAGTTTATGAAAGCTCAAAAAGAAACTAAGTGGGTGTGCATCCAACTCGCTTGCTCACGAAGACCTAGGGCAATTTGAGGAAGCCCATCATTGGAATATACAAGCCAAGTTCTATAATGAAAATTCCCACTAGTATATGAAAGTGACAACATTGGAGACTCTCTATCATGAAGATTATGGTGCTACTTTGAAGCACAAGTGTGGTAAAAGGATAGTAACATTGCCCCTTCTCTCTTTTCTCTCATTTTTTTTCTTTTTTTTCTTCTCCCTTTTTTTTATTTGGGCCTTCTCTCATTTGTTTGGCCTCTTTTATTTTTATTTTATTTTTTTCGTCCGGAGTCTCATCCCGACTTGTGGGGGAATCATAGTCTCCATCATCCTTCTCCTCACATGGGACAATGCTCTAATAATGAAGATCATCACACTTTTACTTACTTACAACTCAAGAATTACAACTCAATACTTAGAACAAAATATGACTCTATACGAATGCCTCCGGCGGTGTACCGGGATGTGCAATAAATCAAGAGTGACATGTATGAAAGAATTATGAATGCTGGCTTTGCCACAAATACGATGTCAACTCCATGATCATGCAAAGCAATATGACAATGATGGAACGTGTCATAATAAACGGAACGGTGGAAAGTTGCATGGCAATATATCTCGGAATGGCTATGGAAATGCCATAATAGGTAGGTATGGCAGCTGTTTTGAGGAAGGTATATGGTGGGTGTATGGTACCGGCGAAAGTTGCGCGGTACTAGAGAGGCTAGCAATGGTGGAAGGGTGAGAGTGTGTATAATCCATGGACTCAACATTAGTCATAAAGAACTCACATACGTATTGCAAAAATCTATTAGTTATCGAAACGAAGTATTACGCGCATGCTCCTAGGGGGATAGATTGGTAGGAAAAGACCATCGCTCGTCCCCGACCGCCACTCATAAGGAAGACAATCAATAAATAAATCATGCTCCGACTTCATCACATAACGGTTCACCATACGTGCATGCTACGGGAATCACAAACTTTAACACAAGTATTTCTCAAATTCACAATTACTCACTAGCATCACTCTAATATCACCATCTTTATATCTCAAAACAATCATAAGGAATCAAACTTCTCATAGTATTCAATGCACTTTATATGAAAGTTTTTATTATATCCCTCTTAGATGCCTATCATATTAGGACTAAATTTATAACCAAAGAAAATTACCATGCTGTTTAAAGACTCTCAAAATAATATAAGTGAAGCATGAGAGTTCATCAATTTCTATAAAATAAAACCACCGCCATGCTATAAAAAGATATAAGTGAAGCACTAGAGCAAAATTGCCTAGCTCAAAAGATATAAGTGAAGCACAAAGAGTATTCTAATAAATCACGATTCATGCGTGTCACTCTCAAAAGGTGTGTACAGCAAGGATGATTGTGGCAAACTAAAAAGCAAAGACCCAAATCATACAAGACGCTCCAAGCAAAACACATATCATGTGGTGAATAAAAATATAGCCTCAAGTAAAGTTACCGATAGACGAAGACTAAAGAGGGGATGCCTTCCAGGGCATCCCCAAGCTTAGGCTCTTGGTTGTCCTTGAATATTACCTTGGGGTGCCTTGGACATCCCCAAGATTAGGCTCTTGCCACTCCTTATTCCATAGTCCATCAAATCCTTACCCAAAACTTGAAAACTTCACAACACAAAACTCAACAGAAAATCTCATAAGCTCCGTTAGTATAAGAAAATAAATCACCACTTTGGTACTGTTGTGAACTCATTATTTATTTATATTGGTGTAATATCTACTTTATTCCAACTTTTCCATGGTTCATACCCCCCGATACTACCCATAGATTCATCAAAATAAGCAAACAACACAAAGAAAACAGAATCTGTCAAAAACAGAATAGTCTGCGAAGATCCGAATTGTTCTAATAATTATGTAACTCCAAATATTCTAAAAAATTAGGAAATGATATGAAATTTCTATATCAATAACTTATAAAAAATTCAGTGTTTTTCAACACTCCAGTGAATTATTAAAATTCTGAGACTGGATGCAAAAGTTTCTGTTTTTCAGAAAGATCAAATCAACTATCACCGTAAGCCATCCGAAAGGTCTTACTTGGCACAAAAACTAATTAAAACATAAAACCACATCTAACCAGAGGCTAGATGAATTATTTATTGCAAAACAAAACCAAAAAATAAAATCGGGTTGCCTCCCAACAAGCGCTATTGTTTAACGCCCTTAGCTAGGCATAAAATCACGAATAGATCTAGATATTGTCATCTTTGGTATGCAATCCATAAGTAGCTCTCATAATAGATTCATTTGGAAATTTAATTTTCTTTCTTGGAAAGTTCTCCATGCCCTTCCTTAATGGAAATTGAAATCTAATGTTTCCTTCTTTCATATCAATAATTGCACCAATCATTCTAAGGAAAGGTCTACCAAGAATAATAGGACATGTCGGATTGCAATCTATATCAAGAACAATGAAATCTACGGGCACATAATTCCTATTTGCAACAATAAGAACATCATTAATCCTTCCCATAGGTTTCTTAATAGTGGAATCCGTGAGATGCAAATTTAAAGAACAATCATCAAATTCACGGAAACCTAACACATCACATAAAGTTTTTGGAATCGTGGAAACACTAGCACCCAAATCACACAAAGCATAGCACTCATAATCTTTAATCTTAATTTTAATAGTAGGTTCCCACTCATCATAAAGTTTTCTAGGGATAGAAACTTCCAATTCAAGCTTTTCTTCAAAAGATTGCATCATAGCATCAACGATATGTTTAGTAAAAGCTTTGTTTTGATTATAAGCATGAGGAGAATTCAACATGGATTGCAACAAGGAAATACAATCTATTAAAGAACAATTATCATAATTAAATTCCTTGAAATCCAAAAGAGTGGGTTCATTGCTACTTAAAGTTTTGACCTCTCCAATCCCACTTTTATCAATTTTTGCATCAAGATCTAAAAACTCCGAATCATTGGGACGCCTTTTAACTAAAGTTGACTCATCTCCAGTCCCATCTTTATCAAGATTTATATTGGAAAACAAAGATTCAATAGGAGTCACATCAATCACTTTAAGATCTTCATCATTATTTTTATCAAAACTAGAAGAACATGTTTTTACAAACCAATCTTTTTTAGCACACATCTTAGCGGTTCTTTATTTGCTCTCATCAATGGAAATTCTCATCGCTTTGAGAGACTCATTGATATCATGCTTGGGTGGAATAGATCTAAGTTTCAAAGAGTCAACATCAAGAGAAATTCTATCCACGTTCCTAGCCAAATCATCAATCTTAAGCAATTTTTCTTCAATCAAAGCATTGAAATTCTTTTGCGAACTCATAAATTCTTTAACACTATTCTCAAAATTAGAGGGCATCTTATTATAATTTCCATAAGAATTGTTGTAGGAATTACCATAATTATTATAGGAATTACTAGGAAATGGCCTAGGATTAAAATTGCCTCTATACGCGTTATTACCAAAATTGTTCCTACCAACAAAATTCACATCCATAGATTCATTATTATTTTCAATCAAAGTGGACAAAGGCATATCATTAGGATCCAAAGAAGCACTCTTGCTAGCAAATAATTTCATAAGTTCATCCATCTTTCCACTCAAAACATTAATCTCTTCAATTGCATGCACTTTTTTACTAGTGGAAGATCTTTCGGTATGCCATTGAGAATAATTAACCATAATATTATCTAGAAGTTTAGTAGCTTCTCCTAGAGTAATTTCCATAAAAGTGCCTCCCGCGGCCGAATCTAAAAGATTTCTAGAAGCAAAATTCAATCCGGCATAATTTTTTTGCATAATCATCCACAAATTCAAACCATGAGTAGGGCAATTTCGTATCATCAATTTCATTCTCTCCCAAGATTTTGCAACATGTTCATGATCAAGTTGCTTAAAATTCATAATATCGTTCCTAAGGGAGATGATCTTAGCGGGAGGAAAATACTTGGAAATAAAAGCATCTTTACACTTATTCCATGAATCAATACTATTTTTAGGCAAGGATGAAAACCAAGTTTTAGCACGATCTCGTAGTGTGAACGGAAATAACTTCAATTTAACAATATCATTATCCACATCTTTTTTCCTTTGCATATCACACAAATCAACGAAATTGTTTAGATGGGATGCGGCATCTTCACTAGGAAGGCCAGAAAATTGATCTTTCATAACAAGATTCAGCAAAGCGGCATTAATTTCACAAGATTCTGCATTAGTAGCGGGAGCAATCGGAGTACTAATAAAATCATTGTTATTGGTGTTAGAAAAATCACACAATTTGGTATTCTCTTGAGCCATCGTGACAAAGAAAGCAATCCAACACACGAGCACACAAAAAGCAAACGAAGAAGATGAACGGAAGAGAGGCGAAGAAAAGGCAAAGAGAGGGACGAAGAAAAAGGCGAATCTTTTCGAAAATTGTTTTAGAAGTGGGGGAGAGGAAAACAAGAGGTGAATGGCGAATAAAGTAATGCAAGAGATAAGAGTTTATGATGGGTACTTGGTATGGCTTGACTTGGCGTAGATCTCCCCGGCAACGGCGCCAGAAATTCTTCCTGCTACTTCTTGAGCTTGTGTTGGTTTTTCCCTTGAAGAGGAAAGGGTGATGCAGCAAAGTAGAGATAAGTATTTCCCTCAGTTTGAGAACCAAGGTATCAATCCAGTAGGAGACAACGCGCAAGTCACCGTATACCTGCACAAACCATCAACAACTTGCACCCAACGCGATAAAGGGGTTGTCAATCAGTCACGGTTATTTGCAAAAGTGAGATCTGATAGAGATAGATAAATGATAAAGTAAATATTTTTGGTATTTTTGTTTTATAGATCGGAAAGTAAAAGCTTGCAAAATAGTAGATCGAAAACTTGTAGATTGGAAAGTAGAAGATTATATGATGGAAAATAGACCCGGGGGCCATAGGTTTCACTAGAGGCTTCTCTCAAGATAGAAAATATTATGGTGGGTGAACAAATTACTGCCGAGCAATTGATAGAAAAGCGCAAAGTTATGACGATATCTAAGGCAATGATCATGAATATAGGCATCACGTCCGTGTCAAGTAGACCGAAACGATTCTGCATCTACTACTATTACTCCACACATCGACCGCTATCCAGCATGCATCTAGAGTATTAAGTTCATAAAGAACGGAGTAACACATTAAGCAAGATGACATGATGTAGAGGAATTAACTCAAGCAATATGATGAAAACCCCATCTTTTTATCGTCGATGGCAACACTACAATACGTGCCTTGCTGCCCCTACTGTCACTGGGAAAGGACACCGCAAGATTGAACCCAAAGCTAAGCACTTCTCCCATTGAGAAAAACCAATCTAGTTGGCCAAACCAAACCGATAATTCGAAGAGAATTACAAAGATATCAAATCATGCATAAAAGAATTCAGAGAAGATTCAAATAATATTCATAGATAAGCTGATTATAAATCCACAATTCATCGGTTCTTGGCAAACACACCGCAAAAAATATTACATCAAATAGATCTCCAAGAACATCGAGGAGAACGTGGTATTGAGAATCAAAGAGAGAGAAAAAGCCATCTAGCTACTAGCTATGGACCCGTAGGTCTGAGGTAAACTACTCACGCTTCATCGGAAAGGCAATGGTGTTGATGTAGAAGCCCTCCGTGATCGAATCCCCCTCTGGTAGGACGCCGGAAAAGGCCCCTAGATGGGATCTCACGGGTACAAAAGATTGCGGCGGTGGAAAAGTATTTTCGTGGATGCCTCTGGTGGTTTGGGCATATAAGAGTATATATAGGCGAAAGAATTAGGTCAGGGGGTGCCGAGGAGCCCACAAGGGTGGGGGGCATGCCCTACCCCCCTGGGCGCGCCCTCCGTCCTTATGGCCGCCTCGTGGCCCCTTGGACTTCATCTCCAAGTCTCCGGGTTTCCTTCTGGTCCAAGAAAGGTCATCACGAAAGTTTTATTCCTTTTGGACTCCGTTTGGTATTCCTTTTCTGCGAAACTCAAAAACAGGGAAAAAACAGGAACTGGCACTTGGCTTTAGGTTAATAGGTTAGTCCCAAAAATAATATAAAATAGCATATTAATGCATATAAAACATCCAAAACAGATAATATAATAGCATGGAACAATAAAAAATTATAGATACGTTGGAGACGTATCAGGGGACCATCCGTACATTCAGTCTGGTGGTTGATATAGAAGAATTCCCTGAAGAGGGGAATGGTAGCTTCTATTTGCAGATATACTTCACAAAAAACTTGAAATTGGCACATGTTGGTTGTGGAGTTTGGGGCAAGATCTTTCGGATGAAGGTTGTAGAAGTTAAAGATGTCGAGGAAAAGTTTTGACCCAGGTGGAGAAAAACCCCTGAGGAGGTGGTCTGTGAATACAACAACTTCTCCTTGGCCGGGCTATGGGGTGCTTTCCTCTTCAGGAGGTCGTCAGCTAATCACCTCTTTAGCTGGCAGAAAACCTTGCACCATAAGATCATCTAACACAAGTTGGGAAGCCTGAGCTCTTATCCAGTTGCAAGTTGTGGTTTTTGCCATGATGAGTCGCCTAAGCAAAGACTAAAGACTGCAGAAAAATATGGACGGCGGGTCATTGACGAAATAGCAAGTCGCCAGTTTTTATTGCGTGATGAGTCGGTGACATAATAAGACGACTAAGGAAAAGGGCGGATCAACCGCATATTCAAATATTAGTGAGTCGCCAAAGGTTATAAGCCGGCCTAAGAGAAATACAACTACTTTCTACAACTGGCGAGTTATATGCAAAAATGAGACGGCAAGAGTTTAGGTGGCTTATCCTAAATTGAGTACTATTTTTCAGCCAGGGTGTTGAACAAACAAGTTTCTACTGAGATGGCTACAATAATAGATCTACAAAATGGTCTAGAAAACCAAATATTCACTAAACTTAAGGTAAGCACTAGAAAGCAGTGGGTATCCTACTTACAGATTCTAAAGGAGATTTGAACTTCCTAGATGCAAAAATGGAGTTGCAAGTAGCACTGCTGTCGTTTCTATGGTAAGAACATTGAACACCAGATCTAAACAGCAATGGCAGTGGAAAGTTGATAGACAATGAAGAACATCGCTGAACTGCAATGGGAGAATATAGATCTGGAGATGTGGTTTAACATACCTGGATGCGGCGGAAGTTTTGAAGTAGTTCTGGATGGCGTCGACGGCTGTGCGGGCGAAGACGAACAAGCAGCTGACGTCGCTGGAGCACCTGAGGTCGTGCGGTGGTGGAGCTGCGGCCGCGAGTGGATGAGATGTAAGGAAGAAGAAGACGCGAGGGTGGTGAAACGGTAAAAGTGAAAAAGAAACCCCCTTGGGCGTATTTACAAGATGGAGAAAAGAAGAAAAGGCAGGGCGAGAATTGAGGAGACACAATAACTTTTTTGAGTAATGGACGCCTCGATCTTTGGGCTCAACAGATGTACTCAAAGATTCATTATGATGTCATTCTATAGTTCCTAGAAATCTGGAAGATGACGTCATGATTTGAGGACTTAAAAAAACAACAAGTGTGAATTATCATCAGCCGAAATCCTTAACCCGGCAATGAAGCGGTTCCAAGGAAAGAAGGTGACTCAAGGCGTTCATCAGATTGGAGATTGACATGAATAAATTCAAATCAATCTGGGGGCTAATGTTGGGGATATAACCCCATGATATGACCCGCCATGCTGGGTCGGGTCATTCAAGTGGTGACTTACAATCAAGATTCAAGATGGGCCATAATGTTCAAGATCTCAAGACCCGCAGGGCGGATCATAGAGTGGGCCGGCTTGAGGCCTAGTACTTGAAGACAGCTGCTCATGGCCCAGAAGTACAAGTCGCCGCATCGAGCTTCCTTACTTAGGAAACAATACAAGTAGGAAACATACTAGGTCACGGATCGTAATACGACCCGGACTCTACTGTAAGCCTGGGGCCTCCACCTATATATAAAGGGGAGCCCCTGAGGCAAAAAGACCAAGTTACAACCTCTCGAGTACTAGGCTAGCAAATACGCACCCTTGTAATCGAGATCATCATCATCAATATCAATCAAGCAGGAGTAGGCTTCTACCTCCACCTTGAAGGGCCGAACCTGGGTAAATCCTTGTCTCTCGATTCCAATCAACCCCGTTCAAAGCAATCACCTAGCGGTGATGGCCTCATGACTAAGTCCTTTCACGAGGACATCTGTCGTGACAAAACCATGACACATAGCAAATTCATACCAACATCACCAAACAAATTGACTCGATTACATGATGAATCTTATCCATATCCATCTATGTCTAGTATGCCTACGATGAAATTACTCACTCTCGGTGGTGAGCATCATGAGGTTGTCAGTGAAGAAGGGTTTTTTATGACAACGGCGATAATTTGCCCTCTCTGAAGCCCCGAACGGACTCTAGATCAGGCCTCCCGACGAAGAACAGGAGGTGGTGGTGGCTCCATATAGTAAAATGCGATGAAACTTTTGATGTTATTTTTTTTCGAGAAGACGGAATATGTGGAGCTGGAATTAGGTCAGACGGAGGTCACAGGGCCCCACAAGGCACTTGGGACGTGCCCTGGGGGCTAGGCGTGCCCCCTACCTTGTGGGAAGGTGACGGCCCCCTCCAATAGATATTGGTACCGCTATTTTTCTATATTCAATAAAAAATCTCCTCAAGTTTCGTCCAATTTTGAGAACTTTTATTTCTGCACAAAAGAAACACTGAGGTAGTTCTGCTGAAAATAGCGTTAGTCCATGTTAATTCCATTCAAATCATGCATATTGGAATCCAAAATGAGAGCAAAAGTGTCTGGAGAAGTCGATACGTTGGAGACGTATCAGCTGCCCACTTATCGGTATTGTTAGTGGCAGTCGGTGATTCTGTATCCGACATCTCATTGACATATTCATCCATGTCGGATATGTACGCTAGAACATCGGTTAACTCCTCGAGGGTAGCGACTAGATGGGTGGAGAGTGGGTTGAAAAGTACAGCCTATCCATATTTTTCCCAGATATAATCATAGACCAAGGTCCGACCATCTGAGATAGCGAGACCCTGAATCTGATCTAACATATCATTAAGGAGCACTTTGTTGGCCTCTCCCATGTCTTCACTAAGGACCGGGCTTAGCTGAAGTTTCCCCGAGGTTCCTTCGGACCTGGCCTCAGGGATTTCATCGGTCGAACTTGAAGTCTGAACTGATGGGGAAGTGTTCGGACCTGAGCATGAAGCCAGATCCGATGAGCAATCCACGTCGCAGTCCTGTCTAAGATGGAGTGTGAGACCGACACATCAGCGTCGGTGTCGGTGGAGTCCTCAGACTTATTTGACACCCAGCCTGAGAACACACGTTTGCTGCAGGAATCCATAGCATACTCCATGGTTCCAAACCTGGTGCTCTGGCGTGGAGCAAAGTTCTCGATCTCGCCGAGGCGGCTAGTCGAATCGACATAGAGTGTGACGTTGCCGAAGACAAAAAGTTGTCCGGGTAGGAAGGTCTCCCCACAGCCAATGCTATCATCGATCCAAAGATGAGCCATCTGGCTATTCTGACCACACAACGGGACCTGTATGGGCCACCAATGTCTGGGTTGAATCCGACGAAACTCGGGTATGGGGCCCCGAGCTACTAATCTTAGCTTGATGTTAACAAGACAAATGAGAGACATGATGTTTACCCAGGTTCGGGCCCTCTTGAAGAGGCAAAACCCTACATCTTACTTCTGTTGTATTGATTGTGTTGGAGTATAAATTACAGGATGATCTACCTCAAGATCATATATGAATGTATGTTGCTATACCCTACAAGCTAAAACCCCTCGGCTTATATAGGGACTGATACGTCTCCATCGTTTCTACTTTTACTAACTCTTTTGCTCTTGTTTTGGACTCTTATTTGCATGATTCGAATCAAACTAACCCGGACTGACGTTGTTTTCAGCAGAACTACCATGGTGTTGTTTTTGTGCAGAAATAAAAGTTCTCAAAATTGGATGAAACTTTTTGGAGAATTATTTTGGAATATATAATAATTTATGGAACCAAGACCCACTGGAGGGGGGCCCTAGCTACCCACAAGGCACCAGGGCGCGCCACCCCCCTCTTGCACGCCCTGGTGGGTCGTGGGGCCCATGAGACCCTTCTGTCCCTCATATGTTGAAACTAAATCTGGTAATGAACATTCACCTAGTGATAATGAAAATGATAATGATGGTGTTCATGTAGATGCTCAACCAGACAATGAAAAAGAACCAGATAATAATATTGAGATAGAACCTTCTGTTATCTTGATAACCCACAACCTAAAAATAAATGTTATGATAAGAGAGACTTTGTTGCTAGAAAACATGGTAAAGAAAGAGAGCCATGGGTTCAGAAACCCATGCCCTTTTCACCTAAACCATCTAAGAAAAAGGATGATGAAGAATTTGAACGCTTTGCTGAAATGCTTAGGCCAGTCTTTTTGCGTACCCGTTTGACTGATATTTTAAAGATGGCCCCTTATGCTAAATACATGAAAGAAATTATTACTAATAAAAGAAAAATGCCTGAAGCTGAAATCTCCACCATGCTTGCTAATTATTCTTTTAAGGATGGAGTACCTAAAAAACTTGGAGATCCGGGAATACCAACTATAGCATGCTCTATTAAAAGAAATTATGTCAAAACTGCTTTGTGTGATTAAGGAGCTGGTGTTAGTGTTATGACTTTCTCTTTATATAAAAGACTTGATTTGAATAAACTCACACCTACTGAGATATCTTTGCAAATGGCTGACAAATCAAGTGTCATACATATTGGTATTTGTGAGGATGTGCCTGTTGTTGTTGCAAATGTTACTATCTTAACAGACTTTGTTATACTTGAGATGCCCGAGGACGACAACATGTCGATTATCCTTGGTAGACCCATTTTGAATACTGCAAGGGCTGTTGTTGATTGCAATAAAAGAAAAGTCACTTTTCATATCAATGGTAATGAGCATACGGTGCACTTTCCGAAGAAACAATTTCAAGTGATTGGTATTAATGTTATTGAAAAGTCTCTGACAATTACTATTGGAAGTTTTCAACTCCCTTTACCTACTGCCAAAAAGAAATATGAAATACTTATTGTTGAGGATATGCATACCCCCGTTGAGGTAACTTAGTGTTTTATGAAGATTCTTCGGGTTCATGCTAATCGGAAGTGGTTGTTAATAAGACTTGATCAACCTTATTAATGGATTATTTTCGATAGGCATGTGGTCGATGAATTTAGTAGGCACAACCTTCTGTTCCTACTTTTAATTTTATGTTTTTCTTAGTGAAATAAAATAAAATGCCATGTTTATCCTGTTTTCTGAATTTTTCGTGCAATAAAAAAATGGTCAAAAATAAAAGTGTTCAAAATGACCTGAAATTTTAACACTTGTTTTCCTGATTATTTAAGAATTTTTGGTACAAATAACATCACGAGGGGGTGCCCCTGGTGCCCACAAGGAACCAGGGCGCGCTAGCTACCCCAGACACGCCCTGGTGGGTAGGAGGCCCCACGTGCCCCCCCCCCCCTCACTTAGCCCTTTAGCCCATGTCATCACCTACCTCTAGAAAAAAATTCACTCCAGCTCTGTCTCTCGTGTTCTTGCTCTCAAACCCGCGGATTTTGATCTCTTTGCTCGAAGCTCCATTTCCGAAACTGTTTTGGGGATAGCTACTTGAATTTTATTCATAGGAAAAGATGAGTATCTTCCGGAAGTTTTCCTCCAAAAAGAATGCCAAGGGAGTCATTGGGGAATCATCGGACAGTGACCTTAATACTCTGAGAACGGCGGAGGTGCGGTCGTGTGAATGGCCACACAATGCCGGGCGCCATCAAGAGTTTGCCCAATTCATTGCAATGCCGGGCTGACTAACTTCCTCGCAGATGAGTGTGACCAACACCACCTCCTCATGAACTCCTTTGTGCAAAAAAATTATTTTCTGAATAGGCATGAACCTCCTGCGGTGCGGTTTAATTTATATTCTGAAACCTGTCACATACCGCTCACTGAATTTTGTGAGATATGTTTGATTCCCTCTGACGAGGAATTAAGAGAGCCTAGACCGGCAGAGTTTGAGGACTTCCTCCTCACTATGATAGTGGGTGAGGAAAGAGGCGTGTCGAAAGCCACCGCCACTAGTTTGAAGTTTCCTTCTGTGCATTACTTTTCTTTATTCAACGCGAAGTATTTGACTGCTAGGGAGAAGGCCGGTATACATAGTGCTCCCGACCTCGCCATTTTATGTTATGCGCTACACAATGATCACACCTTTAGCCCAGGGGCTATTGTTGCACGTCGCCTGCACCTCAATAGAACTAAGGGCAAAATCCATGGTGGTACTTATGCCACTCGCTTAGCAAGTCACTTTAATGTCCAGATACGCCAACATGATTATCGTTTGCCCCGAGTTTATCTAGATCACCAAGCGATGGTGGCTCACCAGTTTACTGATGCTGCTGATTCTTGTAACAACATTCGTTATAACTTGGTATTCAGTGAGAGTACCCGTGATATTATCCCGTTGCCTGCAGCTGCTTTGTTTGACTCTATTGCCAGGAACGGATATCAGGTCATGCCAGCGGACATTATTGCTTATCGCAACAACCAGGTAGTGGTAGAGGAGGAGCCCCAGGAGTGGGACACTCAGGTGCCGCCGCCTCAGCATTTTCACATGGGACTGGATGGCTACTATGGGTGGTCATTACCAAGCTAGGCCAAAAGCCTAAGCTTGGGGGAGTACATATTTCCACCGACATTATATTCATGCTCAGACATTTCATTCCAGTCGTCGGTGTCCACACTTTTTCATTGTATTATCCATGCTAGATTTATTTTCTCGCTTTCTTCTTGTGTGTTTGAAAAACTTTGAGAAAATCAAAAAATATTTCTTGTTCTTTCGGTTTTTCTCTCTAGTTTAATTTAGTTGTAGTATTAAAAGAAAACCCAAAAATATTTCCCATTTCTTCTTTTGTTTGTTGGGAGCTTTCCCGTGTAAATAGTTTTTCTCGTTCTTGTTTTTATTTCGTTAATTCATTTCCTTTTCAAGAAAAACTAAAAACTCCTATTTTAGTGTGTTTCTCAGAAATTCTTTTCCTTTTCTTTTGTTGAGTCGTACCAAGGGAAAGACCACGATGAAAATGTTGAGTGGCTCTCATATGCATTATTGTTGATCTAACGGAGAGCCCATATTATTTTGTCTTTCCCTCTGAATAAAATGTTGCAGATTCCAGCTTAGTCCACGACACTCTTGCACTATTATTATTTTCATATCATTTGGTCGTGCAAGTGAAAGGCAATAATGACGATATTTGATGAAGTGACAGTGGCAGAGAAAAGCGGGTATGAACTCAACTTGTTTTGTTTTTGTAAATATGTTTAACTCTGTATCCATGATTCAGCATATTATGATCAAACTTGTTTGCAATGACAATTAGAGATTATAGTTGCTCATGCCATGCTTAAGTAGCTAGAAGTGGATAATGATTTATCTTAGGTGTCAACATGCATTAAAATGATTGTGACGTAGTATGATGATATGGTAACCTCCTCTGAATGTTTCAAGTGGCTTGACATGGCACATGTTCATGCATGTAGTTGAATCAAAACCAACATAGCCTTCACGATATTTATGTTCATGGTGCTTATATCCTACTCATGCTAGTATTCAATGTTGATTATTCCTAATGCATGTTCATGACTGTTTTCGCTCTCTAGCTGGCCTCTTCTCAACCTATTTGCTAGCCGTCGCCTGTACTAAGCGGGAATATTGCTTGTGCATCAAAATCCTTAAACCAAAGTTATTCCAGATGAGTCCACTATATCCACCTATATGTGGTATTATCCTGCCGTTCCAAGTAAATTTGCATGTGCCACCTCTAAAATTTCAAATGAACATCTGTTTTGTGTGCCTGGACCGCTCGTGGAGCGATAGGGGGTGGTCAGTATCTTCCATGCTAAGCGGGTTATTCTCATGATGAGTGTTTATTCACTCATCCTTGCACGAGAGGGGCTAGTAATAGGGATGCCCAGTCCGAAATAAAAAATTGCAAATAATTAAACAAAACTCCCCCAGGACTGTTGTTGGTATGGAAGGCACCTGTGGATTCGGTTAGCCATGGCTTGTGTTTGCTGGTGGAGGGGGAGTAAACTTTTACTTTTACCGCTTGGGAACCGCTGCTAATTTGTTTAGCATGGAAGATATTGAAAACTCTTGGTCGTGACGTTGACAGGAAGGGTGCACCTCCCAAAATTATATTTATGTCTAATTTAAGCTCTGAGCTCTGGCACCTCTGCAAATCCCTGCTTCCCTCTGCGAAAGGACTATCTATTTACTTTTATGTTATTTTATTTTTATGTTGAATCATCACCTTCCCAAACAAGCGCCAGTCCTGAGAGCACTATTGTCATCCTCATGCATTGTGTATAGTTAATGTTGAATGCATCATGAGTGGATCTCTTCTACCATGAATTACAATGTTTAGTCACTGCTTGAACTTTGGAGGTGCTCTGCATTTATATTTTGCGGTCTCGGAAAGGGCTAGCAAGATACCATTATAGTCATATTATATCATGATTGTTTTGACAAAGTGTTCGCATTTGAGATATCTTATTATTGCTCGCTAGTTGATTATCCCATTGATATAAGTTAATATAATTTCTAAGAGTTATTGTTGGCATGGTTAATCATGATCTTTGCTGAAAACTTGGGTGCTATTTAAGCATATATATGTAAACAAAAACAAAAGAGTTCGTAAAAGTTTTTCTTTATCACTTTCAGTTTGTCAACTGAATTGCTTGAGCACAAGCAATGGGTTAAGCTTGGGGGAGTTGGTATGTCTCCATCGTATCTACTTTTCCTAACGCTTTTGCTCTTGTTTTGGACTCTAATTTGCATGATTTGAATGAAACTAACCCGGACTGACGATGTTTTCAACAGAACTACCATGGTGTTGTTTTTGTGCAGAAATAAAAGTTCTCGGAATCGGACGAAACTTTTTGGAGAATTATTTTGGAATATATAATAATTTATGGAACCAAGACCCACTTGAGGGGGGGCCCTAGCTGCCCACAAGGCACTAGGGCGCACCACCCCCCTCTAGCGCGCCCTGGTGGGTAGTGGGGCCCATGAGGCCTTTCTGACCTTAATTCCAACGCTATAAAATCCTATTTTTCCAGAAAAAAATAGGAGAGGAAGTTTCATCGCGTTTTATGATATGGAGCCGCCGCCACCTCCTGTTCTTCACCGGAAGGCTAGATCTGGAGCCCGTTCGGGGCTCCGTAGAGGGGGATCTTCGGTATTCGTCATCACCAACTATCCTCGATCTCCAATATCATGATGCTCACCATCGGGAGTGAGTAATTCCTTCGTAGGCTCACTGGTTGGTGAGGATTTGGATGAGATTCATCATGTAATTGAGTTAGTTTTGTTAGGGCTTGATCCCTAGTATCCACTATGTTCTGAGATTGATGTTGCTATGACTTTGCTATGTTTAATGCTTGTCACTAGGGCCCGAGTGCCATGATTTTAGATCTGAACCGTTTATGCTTTTACCATTATATCTATGTTCGTGATCCGATCTTGCAAGTTATATGCACCTATTACGTGTTATGATCTGTAAACCCGAGGGTGACAGTAATTGGGATACTTTCCGGTGATGACCGTAGTTTGAGGAGTTCATGTATTCACTATGTGTTAATGCTTTGTTCCGGTTCTCTATTAAAAAGAGGCCTTAATATCCCTTAGTTTCCTTATGGACTCCGCTGCCACGGGAGGGTACGATGTCATGCAAGTTCTTTTCCATAAGCACGTATGACAATTTACGAAATACATGTCTACATTATATTTATGAACTAGAGCTAGTTCTGTGTCGCCCTAGGTTATGACAGTTATATGATGAATATCATCCACCAAAATCACCGATCCAATGCCTACGAGTTTTCCACATATTGTTCTTGCTAAGTTACTATTGCTATTGCTACTATTACAACTGCTACAAAATTATTGCTATCACTGTTTCTGTTGTTACCATTACCACTGCTACCATTACTACTACTATCAAACTATCATATTACTGTGCTACTGATCACTTTGCTGTAGATATTTAATCTCCAGGTGTGGTTGAATTGACAACTCAACTGCTAATACTTACAAATATTTTTTGGCTCCCCTTGTGTCGAATCTATAAATTTGGGTTGAATACTCTACCCTTGAAAACTGTTGCGATCCCCTATACTTGTGGGTTATCAGGGACCGAGGGTACCTAGGGTTTACATGAGGTTGGTTACATCTTAGGATAAACATGCCGATGATTCAAATGTATCTTGGAGTATGCACCAAGTCTTCGGAGGAGTCCATCTTGAGCACGCCGAAGGGCATGGCAGTCTTGGCCCACTTGTTGATGATTTAGGGGTCCTCGGCCCGGCCCACTCATACAGGGGCCGACGTGGTCAACACCCACTAATCTAGGACACCATCAACAGTTATACATGGAAGCTACTTAACTTTGAACTCGTATAATCCCTTTGAACCTGGGCATTCACCCACTTGTTAGCTCCTCCTAGAGATAAACCATAGACATAGGCCTGCAACAGTCACCCTAGTTTCCCACCAAAGCAATACCAAAGTACCATTGAGATTATTCATTAACTAGGTTGTTATTAAGTATTCAACCATGTGGTTGTAAACTTTGAAAATAAAATGTTGATTCCCAATCCTCGTAATAGCATCTAAGCAATACTACACAATGGTTACAAGGAACAAGGTAAAAGAACTAAGTTTTCAACTACTGGGTTGATGTAGAATTTGGCAAGCCTAAAGTGACACACATATTATGGCATTTCTACAATGCATGGAAAATACTAGGCATACATGGTCAAAGTGAAACTTTGCCTGGTTCTTGTTGTCACTCATGCACTCCTCACAGTCACAAGGATTGCACTATCTAACATCGAAATAACAACGTAGCAATCATAAGAACATAATTCATGCAAAGAAATACTTGCAAGAATGCAATTAAGAAGCAAATTCTCGAGCACAAAGTATTTTTGTTGACTAGGGTTTGAGTGAATTCACTTGGATGTCATGACTCAATATATGTACCACTTGGGTTCAATTAAAGTGCATCATTATAGGTTGAGTCTTAACTTAATTGAATTTGAATTAGGGTGCTCCTTGTTTAAATTCAAGTTGAGTTAAACTTAACATGGGTTTTAATTTCAATTGGTTTCAAATAATTTGAATTAAGTCAAGTTGTTTGAAAGATTTCAATTAAGTTCATCATCTAGGTTTGTCTTCAATTCAATTTGAATATGAATTAGAGTTTAGCTAGTCTAAATTTAAAATTGAATTGAGTTTGATATAAGAGTTTGAATTTGAATTAATATTAAGTTTGAACATATAAAGTTGGTTTCAAGTCCAAAAGATTTCATAACTAACTAACGTTGATCTATGATTTCATTGGTGAAAGTTTTCATTTGATTTGGATTAAGTAAATAACTTTAGGTTTCATTTAAAATTTTAAAATGAATCATTTTATGTTTGAATTTCTAACGTCAAATAAAGTTCCAATTATTCACTAAGGTTCAATTGAGTTATTATATTTTATTGTAAAGGTTCTATTCAAATTGAACCTATGGTTTCATTCTTATAGTCAAACTAGGTTTCAGTTGGTTTCAATTTAAGTTTGAAATTTTCTTTAAGTAATTAGTTCAAATTTTCACTAAATGTTCATCTTAAGTTTCATAACTATGTTACAACTTAATTTACTCCATTTAAACATTTATTTCAATTTCATAACCTAATTTGGTTTGAATTTACTTTGATTAAAGCTTCTGTTTAGTTTCATTTAGATTCAAATTTAAATTATTTTGAAATTTGAAAAACAATGGCTAAGGTGAAACTATATTTTACTAGTGTCATTTGTAAAAAGAATAATTTAATTTGAATTTGTAATTTCAAAGTTTAGCCCATTTTAAGATTTAAACTATTATGTTTTAATTTTAATTTTTAAACTATTCAAATTTGTGTTTCTATATTTTCTATAGAAGGCCTATTTTGTCAGGATCATTTTGCAAATAGAAACAATCAATTTGGACTTCTAGATAATTAGTTATGATGTTTTGATGTTTTAGGGGCTTTTGTGCAAATCTGCCAATTTCTCAATTAGACAAATTTGTTTTAATCCGATTTATAGGACTTGTGGCGGCTCCTAATTGGTTAATACCAATTCAAAATAAAACTAAAATGTGGTCACTAGATCTAGATCTAATGGATGAGATCTAAACGTTGCGTTTCGATTTAAGCGATCTAATCTATCGCATTGGATTTAAATCTAATAGCTAGGGTTAGATTTGGCGCTCATCGCAGTGCCTAGATCGTCGAAAGGCTGACAGAGTTGACGACGACTGCAGCGCGCGGCTGATACATCTTGAACGTATCTACTTTGGAAACACTATTGCTCTTATTTTGGACTCTAACTTGCATGATTTGAATGAAATTAACCCAGACTGATGCTGTTTCAGCAGAACTACCTTGGTGTTGTTTTTTGTGCATAAATAAAAAGTTCTTGGAATTGGAGAAAATTTCACGGAGAACTATTTTAGAATATATATAAAATATAGGCGCAAAGATCTACTAAAGGAGGCCCACCAAAGAGCCACAAGCTCTTATGCCTCCCCTATGGGCACACCATCTAAGCTTGTGGGGCCCTTGAGCCTCCGTTTTCCCTACTTCCAAATCCATAAGTACCTCTTTCCCAAGGAAAAAATCAGAGAGAAAGTTTCATCATGTTTTACGATACGGAGCCGTCGACACATCTTGTGCTTCATCGGGGGGCCTGATCTAGATTTCGTTCGGAGCTCTGGAGAGGGAAAATCGTCGCCATCGTCATCAACAACCCTTCTTCATCAACAACCTCACGATGCTTGATACGTCTCCAACGTATCTATAATTTATGAAGTATTCATGCTGTTATATTATCATTCTTGGATGTTTTACAATCATTTTATAGCAACTTTATATAATTTTTTGGGACTAACCTATTGACCCAGTGCCCAGTGCCAGTTGCTATTTTTTGCTTTTTTTTTACATTGCAGGAAATCAATATCAAACGGAGTCGAAATGCAGCAAAACTTTTTGTGGATTTTTTATGGACCAGAAGACATCCAATGGGCCAGAGCAGCACCTGGGGGGTGCCCCGAGGGGGGCACAACCCACCAGGGCGCGCCTGGGCCCCCAGGCGCACCCCGGTGGGTTGTGCCCACCTCGGTGGCCTCCCGCACCCCCTCTTCGCCCTATAAATTCCCAAATATTCCAAAAACCCTCGGGGTAGCCCTAGATCAGAAGTTCCGCCACCGCAAGGCCTCTGTATCCACGAGATCCAATCTAGACCCCGTTCCGGCACCCTGCCGGAGGGGGAGATCATCACCGGTGGCCATCTTCATCATCCCGGAGGCCACCACGATGAGGAGGGAGTAGTCCACCCTCGGGGCTGAGGGTTTGTACCAGTAGCTATGTGTTTAATCTCTCTCTCTCTCTGGTTCTTGAGATGTCACTATCTTGATGTATCGCGGGCTTTGTTAATATAGTCGGATCATATGGTGTTTTCCCCTCTCTATCTTGTGATGAATTGAGTTTTCCCTTTGAGATTTTGTTTTATCGGATAGAATACTTTTATGGATTTGAGAGCACTTGATCTATGTCCTGGCACTCAATTCACGGATTCCCGAGGTGACATTGGGGTAATCTATGCATAGGGGTTGATGCATGTTTTCGTCCTTGTTTCTCTGGTAGAAATCTTGGGGCACTCTTTGCGGTTCTTTGTGTTGGATCGAGTATTATGAATCTGAAATTATTTGATGCATATCGTATAATTAACTCACGGGTACTCGCGGTGACATTGGGGTATCTAGGTGACATTAGAGTTGGTTGATGTGTATCATATGGTGTTATTTTAGTATGAACTCTTGACAGATTGATCGGAAAGGATAACTTGATGTTATGTTAGTACGAACTCTTGATAGATCGATCGGAAAGAATAACTTTAAGGTGGTTTCATACCCTACAAATAATTTCTTCTTATGTTCTCCGCTAGATAAGAACTTTGGAGTGATTCTTCGTTGCACATTGAGGGATGGGCATGTGATCCAATTAGATTAGCATTGTTGAGAGATTGCACTAGCGAAAGTACGGACCCTAGGCCTTGTTCTCAAGCATTGCAATACTGTTTGTGCTCCGTTTTATCAATTGCTACCTTGCTGTTTTTTTATTGTTCCTAATACAAAAATCAATATCTACTATCATTACTATGCTTTTATTACCATCTCTTCGCCGAACTAGTGCACCTATACATATTACCATTGTATTTGGTGTGTTGGGGAGACAAGAGACTTTTTGTTATTTGGTTGCAGGGTTGTTTGAGAGAGACCATCTTCATCCTATGCCTCCCATGGATTGATAAACCTTAGGTCATCCACTTGAGGGAAATTTGCTACTGTCCTATGAAACTCTGCGCTTGGAGGCCCAACACGAGTCTACAAGAACAAGTTGTGTAGTAGACATCAAGCTCTTTTCTGGCGCCGTTGCCGGGGAGGTGAGTGCTTGAAGGTATATCTTTAGATCTTGCAATCGAATCTTTTAGTTTCTTGTTTTATCACTAGTTTTGTCTATAAAAGAAAACTACAAAAAAATGGAATTGAGGTTGCATCATATTGTTCATCTCTATAATGTCTTTCGTGAAAATGATGGAAAGGAAAATTGTTCTCGATTGATAGAAGAAGAATTCTATAAAATGTTTGGCATAAATGATGAGCATGATTGCAATGTTGTTGGTGTGAATTCTTTGAATATCCATGATGCTAATGATATGCAAAGCTACAAGCTTGGGGATGCTATGTTTGATGAAGATGATATTTTTAGTCCCTCAAGTTTTGATGTGCAAATTTGTTATAATGGTAGCATGCATCCTATTTATGATGATTATGTTGATGAAAGTGGGTTTGGAAGAGTGTCAACTCTAGGTACTAATGATCCCACTATTTTGGAGGGTGTTGAATCTTATTGTGATAATTATGAAAGTGGATTTGGAGAGGTCATGACTTTATTTAGTGATGGATCCACTATTTCGGAAGAGGTTTCAATTGATTATGACAACAAAGTTGCTATCTATGATGATTATGGTGATGACATGTGTGCTATAAAGAATAATGATAATCATGAAATTTGTCATCATAATTTTAATGTTCAATTTGATTATGTCAATCAAGTAGCACATGATAGTTATTTTGTAGAATTTGCTCCCAGTACTATTGATGAGAATAAATTTGCTTGTGTCGAGAGTAAGAAATTTTTTCTGCTTGTGGATCATGAAAAGAATGCTTTATGTGATGGATATATTGTTGAATTCATTCATGATGCTGCTGAAAATTATTATGAGAGAGGAACATATGCTTGTAGGCTTCTCACTAATATCAAGTTTCCTTTCTATGTGTTGAAAATATTGAAGTTATGCTTGTTTTGCCATCCTATGCTAGTTGATTCTTGTTCCCATAAGTTGTTTGCTCACAAAATCCCTATGCATAGGAAATGGGTTAGACTTAAATGTGCTAGTCATATGCTTCATGATGCTCTCTTTGTGTTTTAATTCTTATCTTTTACGTGAGCATCATTGAAATCTTCATGCCTAGCTAAAAAGGCATTAAAGAAAAGCGCTTGTGGGGAGACAACCCAACACTTTTACCTACTGTTTTTGTGTGTCCACATGGTTAGGCTATTGTAGTGATCTTGTTTTATAGGTTTTGTTTCAATAAAGTGCCAAGTAAAGCCTTTGGGATAGTGTGGATGATAGTTGACTTGATTATGTGCAAAAACAGAAACTTTTGCGTCCAGTACAGAAATTCCTATCTTTTACTGGAACATGGAAAAATTCTGAATTTTTTACAGTTGATGTGTAAACAAATTTTCACTTTATCCTAATTTTTAAGAATTTATGGATTACAGAAGTATGACCTTAATTCAGATCTTTACGTACTGTTCTGTTTTTGACAGATTCTGTTCGCAATGCATAGTTTGCTTGTTTTATGGTTTCCATGGCTTATATTGCTTATTATAAATTGTGGAAATTGTGGTGTACAGTAGGAATTGTGTGAGAACAATTATGAATCTTGTCTTTGACAGTACCAAAGTGAATGATTTGTCTTTATCATACTAACCCATCTCACGAAGTTCCGTTAAGTTTTGTGTGATTGAAGTTTTCAAGTTTTGGGTGAGATATCGATATGAGGAGAATAAGGAGTGACAAGACCCTAAGCTTGGGGATTACCAAGGCACCCCCAAGGTAATATTCAAGGAAGATCCAAGCAACTAAGCTTGGGGATGCCCCGGAAGGCATCCCCTCTTTCGTCTCCAATATTATCGGTAACCTCACTTGGAGCTATGTTTTCATTCGTCACATGATATGTGTTTTGCTTGGAGCATCATTTTATTTTATTAGTATTTGCTTTCTGTTATCTATAATAATGTTTTGCATCTTTTACTTCAATAAAAATGTCAAGTATAGCCTTTTCCATGCTTATTTTGCAAGTATATGAGTTGCTGTTTCAAAACAGAAAGTTTATCGCTGTTGCAAAAATTCTCTAGAAAAGTCAGAATGTGATAAAAGGTTGAATTTTTTTGCATATTAATCTATAATCAATTTTATATATTTTGGTAATTATTTTCGAATTTTTGGAGTTAGGGAATTATGATGAATATTGCACTCTTTACAAACTGTCCTGTTTAGACAGATTGCTGTTATGTTTGCATTGTTTGCATATGTTTGCTTTTTTAATGATTCTATTTGAGGATAGGAGTATTAAATATGCAGAGGCATTTAGTATGCAATGTTGAATAATAATTTTAGTGATTTGCTACAGTAGAGAATGATAAGGTTTTTGCATTGGTTTATACTAACTTATCTCACGAGTTCTTGTTGAGTTTTGTGTGGATGAAGTTTTTAAGATTTAGGGAAACCGTGATATAAAATGAATTAAGGAGACACAAAAGCTCAATCTTGGGGATGCCCAAGGCATCCCAAGATAATATTTCAAGATGTCTCAAGCATCTAAGCTTGGGGATGCCCCGTTAGGCATCCCACCTTTCTTCATCAACAATTATCGGTTAGTATCGGTTGAGCCTAAGTTTTTGCTTCTTCACATGAGTTGTACTATTCTTGGAATGTCATTTTGTCTTGTTTTGCTTGATGTTTTAATAAAATACTTAGATCTGAAAGTTTTTAAATAAAAGAGAGTTCTCAAATAGCTACCCATTTTCATGACTACTTGTTTGATCTTCACTTATATCTTTTTCGAGTAGTTTGTCATTTACTCTCGTGCTTCACTTATATCCTATGAGTAAATTGTTGAATGAATTGAATATCCTAAAGTTTAAATTATATGTGCTTCATATGTTCATATCATGCCTAGTGGTACCTTCACATTGGGTTTAGAAAGTGAAATCTTTTGAAGCTTAACAATCACAATATTGGTCATACAAGCAATTCATGAATGATTACTATAAGGAAGTGAACTTTCACATGCAAATACACTATCTTGGAAATCTTTTGTGATTGTGAGCCCCCATCAAAATATTATATGCCAAAATTGTTGACGTTGGACAAGGAAGACAACGTAATGATTTATGTTTGTTCATATTCACATAGAATTTATATTGTCATAGATCCTTCAACATGTGGTGCTTGCCCCCCATCCTTGCTAGCCAAAAATTCTGCACCAAGTAGAGATACTACTTGTGCATCCAAAAACCCTTAAACCCAAATCTTATTTTCAAGAGTCCACCATACCTACCTAAGGATTGAGCAAAATCCTTCAAGTAAGTTGTCATCGGTGCAATAAGGCAATAAAAATTGCTTCTAAAAGTGTTAGATCATTTAGTGTAAGAGAAAATTGAGCGTTGTACGAACTTGTGATGGCAAAGAATAAAAGGGACAGACTGCATAATAAAGGTTGCTATCATAAGGGGCAATATAACGTGACTTTCTTTTGCACTAAGGGGTTGATCATACAAACAAAAAGCACATGGCAACCTCTGCTTCCCTCTGCGAAGGGCCTACCTTTTACTTTTATGTATTTACTTTCATGCAAGAGTCAAAGTTTTTCTCTCTATTCCTTTTTATTTTTCTCTTTTGGCAAGCATCATGTGGTGAGGAAAGATCTAGGCACATATATCCAGTTGGATATGGGTAGCATGAGTTATTATTGTTGACATCACCCTTGAGGTGAAAACGTTGGGATGCGAAATTATAAGACCCTATCTTTCTATGTGTCCGGTTGAAATGTTTTGCTCATGTGTATGCGGTGAGTGTTAGCAATCGTAGAAGACTATATGATGGTTGAGTATGTGGAGCTCTTACTTAGACTTTGTTGAATAAGTTGAATTGCAATTGCTTGGTGACTGAGAACATAGGTTGTCGAGTTTCAAGAGAATTCATTGTTTGAACCTTAACATGTGAATTGATTGCTACTTTGTCATGATGAGTTTTATGAGAAAGAGTTACTGTTATGATGCTAGGAAAAGTTATTGAAATTATCATTGATCAAACTTGTGCACTTTGCTAGCATTCACACTTCATAAATTATTTCTTTTATCATTTACCTACTCGAGGACGAGTAGGAATTAAGCTTGGGGATGCTGATACGTCTCCAACGTTTCTATAATTTATGAAGTATTCATGCTGTTATATTATCATTCTTGGATGTTTTACAATCATTTTATAGCAACTTTATATCATTTTTGGGGACTAACCTATTGACCTAGTGCCAGTGCCAGTTGCTGTTTTTTGCTTGTTTTTTACATCGCAGGAAATCAATATCAAACGGAGTCCAAATGCAGCGAAACTTTTTGTGGATTTTTTATGGACCAGAAGACATCCAATGGGCCAGAGCAGCACCTAGGGGTTGCCCTGAGGGGGGCACAACCAACCAGGGCGCGCCTGGGACCCCAGGCATGCCCCGGTGGGTTGTGCCCACCTCGGTGGCCTCCCGCACCCCCTCTTAGCCCTATAAATTCCCAAATATTCCAAAAACCCTCGGGGTAGCCCTAGATCAAAAGTTCCGCCGCCGCAAGGCCTCTATATCCACGAGATCCAATCTAGACCCCGTTCCGGCACCCTGCTGGAGGGGGAGATCATCACCGGTGGCCATCTTCATCATCCCGGCGGCCACCACAATGAGGAGGGAGTAGTCCACCCTCGGGGCTGAGGGTTTGTATCAGTAGCTATGTGTTTAATCTCTCTCTCTCTCGTGTTCTTGTGATGTCATGATCTTGATGTATCGCAGGCTTTGTTAATATAGTCGGATCATATGGTGTTTTCCCCTCTCTATCTTGTGATGAATTGAGTTTTCCCTTTGAGATTTCGTTTTATCGGATTGAATACTTTTATGGATTTGAGAGCACTTGATCTATGTCTTGGCACTCAACTCGCGGATTCCCGAGGTGACATTGGGGTAATCTATGCATAGGGGTTGATGCACGTTTTCATCCTTGTTTCTCTAGTAGAAATCTTGGGGCACTCTTTGAGGTTCTTTGTGTTGGATCGAGTATTATGAATCTGAAATTGTTTGATGCATATCGTATAATTAACTCATGGTTACTCGCGGTGACATTGGGGTATCTAGGTGACATTAGAGTTGGTTGATGTGTATCATATGTTGTTATTTTAGTATGAACTCTTGATAGATTGATCGGAAAGGATAACTTGATGTTATGTTAGTACGAACTCTTGATAGATCGATCAGAAATAATAACTTTAAGGTGGTTTCGTACCCTACAAACAATTTCTTCCTATGTTCTCCGCTAGATAAGAACTTTGGAGTGATTCTTCGTTGCACATTGAGGGATGGTTATGTGATCCAATTAGATTATCATTGTTGAGAGATTGCACTAGCGAAAGTACGGACCCTAGGCCTTGTTTTCAAGCATTGCAATACTGTTTGTGCTCCGTTTTATCAATTGCTACCTTGCTGTTTTTTATTGTTCCTATTACAAAAATCAATATCAACTATCATTACTACGCTTTTATTACCATCTCTTCGCCGAACTAGTGCACCTATACAAATTACCATTGTATTTGGTGTGTTGGGGACACAAGAGACTTTTTGTTATTTGGTTGCAGGGTTGTTTGAGAGAGACCATCTTCATCCTACGCCTCCCACGGATTGATAAACCTTAGGCCATCCACTTGAGGGAAATTTGCTACTGTCCTACAAAACTCTGCGCTTGGAGGCCCAACACGAGTCTTCAAGAGCAAGTTGTGTAGTAGACATCAATGCTCACCACTGGGAGTGAGAAATTTCATCTTAGTCATACTGGAGGTAGATGGAGATGGATGAGATTCGTCATGTAATCGAGTCAATTTGTTAGGGCTTGATCCCTACTATATATCACAATGTTCTGAGATTGATGTTTCTATGCTTAATGCTTGTCACTAGGGCCCGAGTGGCATGATTTCATATATGAACCTATTATGTTTTCATGAATAGATTTCAGTTCGTGATCCTGTGTTGCAAGTTATATGCACTTGTTATTGTTCTGAACCGTAGACCCCCAAAGTGACAATAATTAGGATACTCTTTGGGGATGTCCATAATTTGAGGAGTTCATGTATTCACTATGTGTTAATGCTTGTTCTGGTTCCCTATTAAAAGGAGCACCTTAATTACCCATAGTTTCCAGTAGGACCCCGCTGCCGCGGGAGGGTAGGACAAAAGTTTTCATGCAAGTTCTTATTACAAGCACGTATGACTATATACGGAATACATGCCTACATATGATTGATGAATTGGAGCTATAGTGTATCGCTTTAGGTTGTAATTGTTACATGATGAATGTCATCCAAATATCCATTGTTACTCCGTGCATACGCTTTTCATAAAATGTTGTTTTGCTTGAATCACTATTACTGTTGTCCCAATTGCTACAAAACTGGTGCTGTTACTATTGCCACTGTTACCACTGCTACCAATATTATCATATTACTGTGCTACTAATATATTGATGCAAGCAAGTGACTTCTCAGGTGTGGTAGAATTGACAACTCAACTACTAAGTCTTATAAATATTTTTTGGCTCTCCTTGTGTCGAACCAATAAATTTGGATTAAATACTATCCTCGAAGGCTCTTGCGATCCCCTATACTTGTGGGTCATTAGTGGCTCGGGTTCAACGGCTATGGCGCTCTGTTGGGTCCTAGACATCACAGAGGGCACGAAGAGCTTCAGCGGGCATCGCCAAAGTCATGAGTGTCCTCAGTGATCCTCGGGGACGACGGAGACGAAATGGTGAGGTTGCCAGAGTTGGCAACGATGGTTTCGCGCTTCGGGTGAAGATGCCCTGCTGAAAAACCATGCGAGTTTGGAAGTACGCGTGGATTAGAAGATGCGCACGGGGGAGGTAAAAGAATTGGACAATGTTATGGGGTCAGGGGCACACGATGGTCGCTGTTGTTGAACCCGCGGCGGCGAAATGATTCGACTATCGAGGAGGTCGACCTTCCAGGGGCTTTGGCGCGGCGGTGATGTTTGGGAGGTGCATCGACGAATAAGGGTTTGAATAGTGGCGGTGGTTGGTCGTGGGGTGGCCTGCCTCGCCAGAATTTGGCCGGCGTTGTGCTAGGTCAGTCGCGGAAAGATCAAGCTCGCTATGGAATGGCTTGACGGCAATGCTTGTCGCAAGTTTCGGGCTTTGCAGAGGGCTTAAGGGGATTTTATACGACATAATGGCTCGTTTGGCATGCACGGTGGCCGTGAGTGGAGATAGTTGGCGTGCTCGATGTTGTGCGCGACCTGGGTGTGTGCGGCAGTTGCCGGCTGGAGTTTAGGGATGAGGGAGCTGACGGGTGGGCGCACTGTCTTGTCTGTTAGAGGGAGAGAAGAGATAGAGCGCGAGTGGGTTGACATCTCAATTGGCTAGCTGGTCCGTGGCTGGCTGGCTGGGCCTTCCCATTTTTTTCCCCTTTTTCTTTTCTTTTCAAATTTCTGTTTCTTTGTAAATTCAAATGCATTTTAATTTAAAATTTCCTCCAACTATGAACTTATCCTATATTCAAATTGTAATATTTCTGAATAGGTGAACATTTTGTTTGGAGTTTTTGACAAACCTTTTATGCCACTGTCCTAATGGGCTTTTTCAATAATTCATATATACGTGAATGTTTTTCTGTTTTTCTTTTTATCCCGGGATTTACTTGTAGTTTCAATTTCCCACATTTAAACTGCTTTCAAACCTTTGATCAATCAAGTAAAATAACACAAATATTTATCTTACAAATCATACTTTAGCACCACGGAAATTTGAGCTCTAAATCCCCTGGGAACACGCATAGTTCAAACAAATCATACTTTAGCAACACACAAATTCGAGATCATAAATTCGAGGCATTGGACTGCATCTGAGGAGGTACAGTGAACACCACAAAAATTTGAGTTCCCCTATGGACACCACAAAAATTCCAGATTGCCAATTCCAAGCAGTTTTTCCTACATTCAAACAGGGTGTTAGGGTTTAAGAATTGGTCATGTTTGATTTAAAAAAAATCAAATATGCAATGAAATCATGGATGCAATGCTTCTAAATGCACATCCTAAATTTAGGGAAAATTTGGGATGTGACACCTTGCGGGACGACGGTGGACTTGACTGGCGTGGGAACTCACCAAGGGTGGTGCGTGCAGGAGGTTGGAAGAGCTCATCCTCCATCTCCATGGAGACCTCATCTCTAACTTCCGACCATTGGAAAGGGGCAGGATGGGGCAGCAACCCACAGGTCGGCACGCCACTGAGAACGGCCATCAGGCCCCGAGCCTATCGCCCCTATCCTATTCAAATTTTGAATCGTTCTCATAAGCATTAGAGAGCCAGATCTATGGTTAACGATGTCATATTTTGACATATGATTTCCCAGGACTTATCTAAATTAGTTCACTCGATTATAGTCATGTGTTGGCACGCTTAAGAAAATCTTGCCATACTCACTTCGTCCAAAAATGTAGTGCGTATAGATTTTCTCAAATTCAGGCTTTGTAAAGTTTGGCAAGGTTATATAAAGAGAAACATAACAATATCCGTAATGCCCATTGAATATAATCACTAGTGCAGAATCAGGCTTTAGTCCCGATTCGTAAGGGCCTTTAGTGCTGGTTCACCAACCGGGACTAAAGGGTGGGGACAAAAGCCCCCCCCCCCTTTAGTCCCAGTTCGTCACGGCCCGGGATCAAAGGCGCACCACATGGCACGAGCCCGCGCCGGGGGCTGCGGGACCTTTAGTCCCGGATGGTGACACAAACCGGGACTAGAAGTTTAGGGGTTTAGGGTTTTAGGATTTATGAATTATTGTTTATTTTTCCTTTTCGTTTTGTGTTTTTTATTTCAAACATATTTTACGCTACTGCAGTCGTCAAGTGCCACTGCTATACTACATACTATACATGTACGTCATATATAATAGAATTTCTCGTACGACCAATCATATATCATATATAGAAGTTCTCGTAAGACCATGCATACATACATATATATATATATATATATACAATTTGGTACATACAATTTCTCCTACAATTTGCAGATCATTACATGCAGGCATTAGGTGTAATGGTATTCTCCTTTGGGATCTATGACCTGGTCAAGCAAAAATCCCTCAAACCACGGAACAACGCCTTTGCCTCGTGTTCGTCTCGGGTGTTCAGGATTCTTCAGGGTGCGTGTAAGCTCGTCGTTCTCTCTATCGGGCTTGAACGCCCCCGTTCGAGCCTCTTGTATTGCAACAAGTAAAGCATCGGAGGCTTCTTTAAGACTTGCCTTCTCCATAACCAGCCCTATGTTTGGGTCCAACTTCCCCCCATGCGCATAAAACCAAGTCTAGCACCTGTCAGGCCAACTCAATGTAACTGGAGTGACCCCTGCAGCAATCATCTGTTCCTCAGCTAGATCCCACTTAGGCGAGGCGACCTGGTAGCCACCTGGCGCCAGAGTATGGTGCCACTTCTTTTTAGCAGCATTAATCTTGTTTATTTTGCACCATTCCTGAGCTGCTTCCGATTCCTTGAACTTCACGAAAGAGTCCTAGTGATCTCTTGCCTTCTCCAGTGCTCCCTTGAATGCTGGAGTCTTCTTTACGTCTACTTTGTACTTGTTCCATACTCTTTTCTTGTGGTTGCAGAATGCAATCGCCATCTTCTTAAGAGCACTCTTCCTGACTTTCTCTCGTTCTGCATCTATCAAATGATCTGGTAGGGTGAAATGTTACATGAGCGATTACCAAAGAAGACCTTTTGCTCTTTTGGAGACAAAACTAACTCCTTCATCTCCCTTTGCTGGCTTATTCCATTCTTGAATGGAGATCGAGATTTGGTCCCTGACAATAACTCCTCATTGACGAGTAAACTTGTCCGCATTCTTCTAAGGTTCAAGCGGTTCGCCATTTGGTTTGATGGCATCGATGTTGTACTTTATGCCAGCCTCCAACCTTTTGGCCGGGCCTCGTACTACCCTGCTTGTAGAAGGTTTGCTCGATCCGGAGGGCTAAAAGAAGAATGATCGATTCGTTAATATATATAGATATACAAATCAATTAATACATGCAATGATCACCAGATGACTTATATAAATATGCCTCGCCGATCTTTCTTATTTGAAGGACATTTCCTTCGTCATCATTGTTGTGGCCTTCATCTATTCGTTCGTCTTCATCAAATATCATACCCTCACCGGAATTGTTCAGATATTGCGAGCCGTCATCTTCAGGTTCATTGTCTGGGCTCGGGGAGCGTATGATGTGGAACATGGTCTCTGCTCCGTCTCTGCCGGTATCGTACATAGCTTAACTAATCCAGAAGAAAGATAAAACAATTTAGTATTCAAATTAGAATGCAATCAATAAGGAAAAACTAAATCATAGTAGATAATATGCATCTCGAATAATATTATTAATACATCTCGAATAATCCAGATAATATGCATCATCGAATATAATCTCGAATACATCATCTCGAATACATCTCGAGTATTATCACTAATACATCTCGAATATTATCATATATATAACATCACTAGCTAATACAGATCGAATATTATCGAAGAATCTAGTTCACTCGCGGTTCCTGCGGCGCGGGCGGTGGACACCCAAAGAGAAGGAACCATCACAGGATCATAGCTCGGGTGAGATCCCTGAAGAACCTGCCAGGTATTGGAGAACCTGACGTCCAACGCAACCATGTAGCGACGGACGTGCTCGTCCTCCTCCCTGACACGGTGAAGTACCACCTCCGCGGGGGCCGGCTGCCTCCGCACCGAAAGTGGCCCACGCGACCGCCACCAAAGAAGCTCCGGGTCGACGACGGGAGCCCGGTTCCTCACCAAGCTGCTTGCCCCGGAAGGTAGCACCTCCCAGTGCCAGCCCGGCGGAGCCCAGTCCCGGACATGGCGCCTCTCAAGCAGGTTCTCACCACCGAGTCGACGACGAGGATGCGGGTTGGGCATCGTAGACGTCGAGAACAAATTCTATGCAAATTTAACATTTTTTAAATGCTTGATTGTGATTTTTGTAATTCTTTTTCACTTGATTTTGCAAATACATGACAAACTTTTGCAAATACAATATTAAGATATATATTAACGTTAAAATATTATTAATACATGGTCAACTTTTTTCTATGTAACTTTTTCCTATGCAACTTTTTTCTATAAGTATAAAAAACTAAAAAACAGAAAATTTATGCAAATTCCACCGTTCATCTACATATACATGTATACATACATTGTATAAAAAAACTAGTGAAAAAAATAAAACATACATATAGTGAAAAAATAATCATCTAAAACATCAAAACATACATAAATATATACATATATACATACATTGTATACTAATTAATAATAATCTAAAACATATCTAGTGAAAAAAATCACCGGAGGGGGCGGCGCGAGCTCACAGCGGGCGAGGTCGAGGCCGGCGACGGCAAGGTCGAGGCTGGCAACGGCGAGGTCGAGGCCGGCGGGCGCGGGCGGCATCGGAGAGGAGAGGCGGCGCGTCAACGGGCTGGCGTCGGAGAGGAGAGGCGCGGGCGGCGTCGGGGAGTAGGCGCGGGCGGCGACGGCGTCGGGGCAGGTGGCGCAGCAACCTGGCAGCGTCTCTGTGTTTGGCGTCGAGAGAATGGAGAGGATGGGCGGGGGGGGGGGGGGAATTCGTAAGTGCCGCTTATATACGAAAGCCTTTAGTCCCGGTTGGTGGCTCCTACCGCGAGTAAAGGCCCCCCTTTAGTCGCGGTTGGAGCCACCAACCAGGACTAAAGGTGAAATTCAACCAGGCCAAGTGGCGGGAGGCCAGGCCTTTAGTCCCGGTTGGTGGCCCCAACCGCGACTAAAGGGGGTCTTTAGTCCCGGTTGGAGCCACCAACCGGGACTAAAGGCCTGGCTTCCCGTGTCGAATGTTTAGTCCCACCTCGCTAGTTGAGAGTAGCTCGCAGCGGTTTATAAGCCCCGTCGCGGCTACCGTCTCGAGCTCCTCTCTAAGCAGGCCTTTGTGGGCCTACCGAATCTGTGTTGCCCTGTGGGGCCTATTGGGCCGTGCGGGCCTACATCCTGGCCCAACTAGAGTTTGGGTTTCTAGTCGTATGCAGGCCGTGGCAGCCCAGTAGGCGAGCATTTTATTCATTTATTTTCCATTTTTTTTGCTTTATTTATTTTCTTTTGTTTCTACTTACAGCCAAATATTTTGAGTTTCTGAGTGAATCTTTTTGCTTTAGGTCACAAAAATTATAAACTTTCTGTTAGTGCCAGTAGTTTTCCAATTTGAATAGTTTAAATTTGAATTATTTGAAATTTGTGTGAATCACTAGTTTGTGAATAACTTTACTTTAAAAATAGATTTATCAGTGATTCTTTTTTCTGCTATTTAATATTAGTGTGTTTTATTATTATATTCAATTTGGTAATTCCTAGGTTATTTTAAAAAATGAAATGCCTTTGTAACAGATGAGTTTTTGTTCGAAACCCTGATACTTTGAAAGAGATTGTCCATTTTGTACAGGAAGTGCATCCAGTTTTTGCCGTAACCCTCTCAACTTTTTAGCACATGCTATGTGGGTGAAATGATGATACCATGCCAACTTTCAACCTTTTCAGAGTTCATTTATAGTGCTTTTCAATTTCAGGGTCATTTAGCTCAAAAATATCAGTAAATGCATGAAAAATAGCAAATGAAGTCAGAAAGGGTTGAAAATGGATGACGTGGCTTTGAATGGTGCATACCGAACACACAAAAAGTCTGGAGTTGAAATAAGTTTAAAAAAGTGAAATGCCTTTGTAAAAGATGAGTTTTTGTCTGAAACCCTGATACTTCGAAAGAGATTGTCCATTTTGTACATGAAGTGCATCCAGTTTTGTCGTAACCCTCTCAACTTTTTAGCACATGATATGTGGGTGAAATGATGATACCATGCCAACTTTCAACCTTTTTAGAGTTCATTTGTAGTGCTTTTCAATTTCAGGGTCATTTAGCTCAAAAAATTCAGTAAATGCATGAAAAGTAGCAAATGAAGTCATAAAGGGTTGAAAATTGATGACGTGGCTTTGAATGGTGCATACTGAACGCACAAAAAGTCTGGAGTTGAAATAAGTTTAAAAAATGAAAATGCCTTTGTAACAGATGAGTTTTCGTCTGAAACACTGATACTTCAAAAGAGATTGTCCATTTTGTATATGAAATGCATCCATTTTTTGCCGTAACCCTCTCAACTTTTTAGCACATGCTATGTGGGTGAAATGATGATACCATGCCACCTTTCAACCTTTTCAGAGTTCATTTGTAGTGCTTTTCAATTTCAGGATCATTTAGCTCAAAAATATCAGTAAATGCATGAAAAATAGCAAATGAAGTCCTACATAATGCATGAAATATTTTGTTTGGACATAATATATCTTCGCGTTTCAATGCCAAAACACACACTATTACAAAGATTCCCTCCGGTTTGTCCGAAGTGGGACTTTCCATATATATAAGTCCGGAAACTCACTAGAGAAGAAAGTGATGACGGTGAAGCCGGTCACATCCCAGAGTGGGATCTTGGGGTATAAACCTTTTTCTTCGCGTGTGTCCCTTTGCGCCGTAACCATGAACAATTTTCATCATTTAACAGGATGCTCGGGTCAATATTCACTGTGAAGGGAGCAATTTCATGAAACTTTTCATAATCTTCTGACATGTCTGTCTTGTCCTTCACTCCCACGATGTTTCTTTTCCCTGAAAGAACTATGTGGCGCTTTGGCTCATTGTATGATGTATTCGCTTCCTTATCTTTTCTTTTTCTCGGCTTGGTAGAGATGTCCTTCACATAGAAAACCTGCGCCACATCATTGGCTAGGACGAATGGTTCGTCTGCGTACGCAAGATTGTTGAGATCCACTGTTGTCATTCCATACTGCGGGTCTTCCTTTACCCCGCTTCCTGTCAGATTGACCCATTTGCACCGAAACAAAGGGACCTTCAAACCATGTCCATAGTGAAGTTCCCATATCTCCTCTATGTAACCATAATATGTGTCCTTTGGCCTATTGGTGTTTGCTGCATCAAAGCGGACACCACTGTTTTGGTTGGTGCTCTTTTGATCTTGGGAGATCGTGTAAAATGTATTCCCATTTATCTCGTACCCTTTGAAAGTCAATATAGTCGAAGATGGTAACTGGGACAGCAAGTACAGATCACCTTCAACAGTGTCATCATGCATGAGATGTGTCTGCAACCAACCGGCGAAAGTCCCCGTTTGTTCACGTGTAATCCAGTCGTCAGACTACTCCGGGTGTTTGGAGCATAGAATATTCTTGTGTTCCTCGATATACGGAGCCACCAAGGCGGAATTTTGTAGAACTGTGTAGTGTGCTTGCGCCCAAGAATGCCCATCCATACATATTATTTGGTCCCCTCCTAGCGTGCCTTTTCCACCCAGTCTGCCCTCATGCCGCGATTCAGGAACACCAATCAACTTAAGGTCAGGAATAAAGTCAGCACAAAACTCAATGACCTCCTCATTTTCATGGCCCTTGGAGATGCTTCCTTCTGGCCTAGCACGGTTATGAACATATTTCTTTAAGACTCCCATGAACCTCTCAAAGGGGAACATATTGTGTAGAAATATAGGACCCAGAATGGCAATCTCGTCGACTAGGCGAACTAGGACGTGCGTCATGATATTGAAGAAGGATGGTGGGAACACCAACTCGAAACTGACAAGACATTGCACCAAATCATTCTGTAACCTTGGTATGATTTCTGGATCGATTACCTTCTAAAAGATTGCATTGAGGAATGCACATAGCTTCACAATGGCTAATCGAACGTTTTTCGGTAGAAGCCCCCTCAATGCAACCAGAAGCAGTTGAGTCATAATCACGTGGCAGTCATGAGACTTTAGGTTCTGGAACTTTTTCTCAGCCATATTTATTATTCCCTTTATATTCGACGAGAAGCCAGACGGGACCTTCATACTGAGCAGGCATTCAAAGAAGATTTCCTTCTCTTCTTTGGTAAGAGCATAGCTGGCATGACACTGATACTGCTTTGGATGCATGCCGTCTTTTCCGTGCATACGTTGCTGGTCCTCCCGTGCCTCCGGTGTATCTTTTGTCTTCCCATACATGCCCAAGAAGCCTAGCAGGTTCACCCAAAGATTCTTCGTCACGTGCATCACGTCGATTGCAGAGTGGACCTCTAGGTCTTTCCAATAGGGTAGGTCCCAAAATAGAGATTTCTTCTTCCACATGGGTGCGCGTCCGTCAGCGTCATTCGGAACAGATTGTCCGCCAGGACCCTTTTCAAAGATTACTTTTAAATCCTTGACCATATCAAGTATATCATCACCAGTACGGTGGCGAGGCTTCTTCCGGTGATCTGCCTCACCTTTGAAATGCTTGCCTTTCTTTCTTAAGAGATGCTTGATCGGAAGAAATCGACGATGTCCCAGGTACACATTCTTCTTACATTTATCCAAATATATACTGTCGGTATCATCTAAACAGTGCGTGCATGCGTGGTATCCCTTGTTTGTCTGTCCTGAAAGGTTACTGAGAGCAGGCCAATCATTGATGGTTACAAACAGCAACGCATGTAGGTCAAATTCCTCATGTTTGTGCTCATCCCACACACGTACACCTTTTCCATTCCACAGCTGTAAAAGTTCTTCAACTAATTGCCTTAGGTACACATCTAATGATTGCTGCTCTGCTCCCCAAAAGGATTAATGCCATCTGCACTTAAACCAAACCATACGTTCCTTGCGTCATCTGCAAAGTCCTCCCACTTTCTGTCGATTTTTCTCCACTGCGACCCGTCAGCGGGTACTCTCAACTTCCTGTCTTTCTTACGGTCTTCTTTGTGCCATTGCATTAACTTGTCATGCTCTTTGTTTTGGAACAAACATTCAATCGTGGTATTATAGGAGCATACCACATCACCTTGGCAGGAATCTTCTTCCTGGGGCGCTCGCCCTCAACATCACCAGGGTCATCGCGGCTGATCTTATAGCGCAATGCACCGCATACCGGGCATGCATTCAAATCCTCGTACTCATCGCGGTAGAGAATGCAGTCATTAGGGCATGCATGTATCTTCTGCACCTCTAATCCTAGAGGGCAGACAACCTTCTTTGCTTTGTAAGTACTGTCGGGCAATTCGTTGTCCTTTGGAAGCATCTTCTTTAACATTATCAGCAACTTTTCAAATTCCTTGTCAGATACACCATTCTCTGCCTTCCATTGCAGCAATTCCAGTGTGGTACCCAGCTTTTTCTTGTCATCTTTGCAATTTGGGTACAACAATTTCTTGTGATCCTCTAACATGCGCTGCAACTTCTTCTTCTCCTTTTCACTTGCGCAGTTTCTCTTTGCATCGGCAATGGCCCGACCAAGATCATCAGCGGGCTCATCTGATGCCTCTTCTTCAGCTTCTTCCCCCATTGTCGGAGCATCTTCCCCCATTGTTGTACAATTGTATTCAGGGAACCCATGGCCAGGATAGCTGTCATCATCCTCTTCTTCTTCATTCTGTTCCATTAGGACCCCTCTTTCTTCGTGCTTGGTCCAACAGTTATAGCCGGACATGAAACCGGACGTAAACAGGTGGATGTGAATGGTTCTTGAGTTAGAGTAATTGTGATCATTCTTACAGACATCACATGGACAACACATAAAACCATCCGCCCGCTTGTTTGCCTCAGCCGCAACCAGAAAAGTATGCACACTATTAATGAACTGGGGAGAGCATCGGTCATCGTACATCCATTGCCGGCTCATCTTCATTACACAACACCGAAAAGAGCAAATTAATACAAGTTCATACATAAAATTCATACACACTTATTCTCATAAAACAACATACAAACTCTCTAGTTAAAGCATTTAAATGCAACAACAAATGCGATCAAGATCGCAACTAAGGTAACAATTGATCCAACAGCATAGTGATACCAAGCATCTTTATTAACGGCATATTTTCTAATCTTTCTAATCTTCAAGCGCATTGCATCCATCTTGATCTTGTGATCATCGACGACATCGGCAACAAACAACTCTAGTTTCATCTTCTCTTCTTCAATTCTTTTCAATTTTTTCTTTCAAATACTCGTTTTCTTTTTCAACTAAATTTAACTTCTCGACAAGAGGGTCGGTTGCAATTTCCGGTTCACATACCTCCTAGATAAAAATATCTATGTCAACTTGATGGGCATAATTGTCATAAACATGAAATGCAACAAATAGTTATAAAAGAGAGTATATACCACATCCGAATCATAAACCGGACGAGGGCCGACGGGGACGGATATCAAAACCATGCCACTATGTATAACAAACAACGTACGGGTAAGAAAATTATACAAGTAACTATCTAAATCACACAAACATGATTTTTTTTATAAAAAGGATAAGAACAAGAGGCTCACCAAGATGGTGCCGGCGATTGATGGTGGTTAGGACGGGGACGGGAAGGCACTAAGTAAACCACAACTACATATGCAAACTAAGAAGTTAATTTGATCTCAAATTACATATAAATCAAATAAACTACCACATATAATTACTCCCAAACTAAAACCCACAAATCACTATACTTATAGAGCATTGCAAGAGCTAATCTAGCAATGAGAGATGAAAGGACAAAGTTGCTAACCTTTGTGAACACTTGGATGGATGGGGTGCCTTCAAATCTTGACAATTTTTGGCAAAAATGGAGGTGAGCTCGAGCAAGATGAAGAACAGAGAGGAGAGGAAAGGGGAAAAACAGAGGGTTTTGGCTCGGGCTGGACGAAGCACTATATATAGTGATCTCTTTAGTCCCGGTTGGTTATACAAACCGGGACTAAAGGTGCACCTCTAGTCCCGGTTTGTGACACGAACCAGGACTAAATGTGCTCGTGGGGGCCCAAGCCTGACACAAGCCTGTCACCACCCCTTTAGTCCCGGTTTGTGACACGAACCGGGACTAGAGGCACGCCACGAACCGGGACTAATGATGCCCGCCCCCTAGCAGTGGGAACCGGGACTAATGGTCACATTAGTACCGGGCCGTTATCAAACCGGGACTAATGGGGCTCACGTAAAGTCGTTTTTCTACTAGTGAATATAAACAGTATTTTTACATTGTATGTAATGCTATTTATTGGGTGTTATGGATGTGTATATTTTTTTCTCTATAAACTTAGTGAAGCTTTATGAAGTTTGACCTGAAAAAGGAAATCAGACTATGATTTTTAGAGTGGGAAGGAGAGACGGTGGCTAACCAAGTTGGTGAGACTTTAAGCTTAATTTGACGTGGCAACCTTGGGCAAACAAAACAGTCCCTGTGATTTGTTTTCCTTTGATTTTCCAGGTGGCATAGGGTTGCATATTGTTTGTGAAGAGAGTTGCATATTGTTCCATTCAAAAAAGAAAAAGAAGGAAAAGTTGCGGACTGAAGCTGTGTTTGGTACAAAGGAATTTCACAGGAATTGTGGAGGTTTCTTTTCCTATGGATATCTTTTCTTCGGAGGCGTTCGGTACAAAGGAACAACGGCATCGACTCCTCAGAAAATGTTTCCTATCCTCCATTTTTCACGGGAACTGAAACATGCACTCAGACCTCATTTTTCGCGTAGGCCCGAGGCAAAAAGGTGTGGCCCTGTGACTGCAGGATTTGATGCGTTTGATCGTACAGGCGAGGTGGACCTGGTTTAGGTGGACGATGCAACAACACAAAGCAAAAAATGTGGTGGCGCATGTGGTCTGTGTTTACATGCGACAATGATTCAGCAAGAGGCGTGCACGGCCGGTTGCCCTTAATTTTTTAATCCGGCCGTTAGTTTATTCTATCCTACGCTGGCTTCCCTCGTTCCGAAAGCCACTAGTTGAACTTTTTCCAGCCATTTCAGACCTGTAGGTTTTCACTTTGGTCTTAATCTTATTCCTACACACTTTTTTATTCCTTTGTTTTGCATACCTACGTTCCGAACAGTTCCTGAGGGGAGAGTGCACATGAAGGACGATGCGGTGGGACCAAAGAAAAGGTGGGCATGCAGCACGCGCTGTCACTCATCAGCCGCCTAGCTAGCTATCCGGGCTTGGCCGGGCCCCCAGAACTTACGTGTCAGCCAGCCACCCACCCACCCTGGGTGTCCCACTGTGTTTTGGCTGCGCCAAACTGTTTGAGAGAGAGAGCGCGCGCAGCACGAGAAAATCTTCTTCCTGTTTGGTTTCTTTCAGGCGTCATTGCACTTCTCTGTAAATCCTGTTCAGCAATAGTGAATACCCAGCTCATACTGTACTAGTAGTACTCTAGCTACGAGGCTAGTTAATTTTTTTTGGTGAGGATGTTAATATATATTGTAGCTGATACTAAATACACAAATACACATGGCATGTACAACACCACAGCAGCTAATCAAGACAACTAGAATCCCACAGCAAAAGAGAAGCGAGAGGGGGACATATGTCGGAACACCAAACAAAATAACGGAATGCCAACTACTCATGGTTTTGTATCACACAAGGCCACAAAATGAAAACTTTTTTTTGACAAAGGACGTTTTAGTCGATTTACAATGTCAAATCAAACGGTACAAGCACAACAAATACACACTATGCCTATGCATGACTAAGATGTGCACTGCCACACTCATTGTAAGAGACGTCAAGAAAAAGACAGTACAAGATCTAAATCATGCCTAAGGCGAGGGAGGGGACCTATCCGGATAATATGCCGCCATTCATATTATGATTATTGCGATCTTCAAAGCCTGGTATAGCCATGCCGTTTGCAGGTGCCTCTATTCCTTATTATTCGTTCGGTGTATTTTTCAAGCTCCGGAAGATGACGAACAAGCGAAGGAAGAAGACGGCCAATGTGTTTTTTGGTGTAATTTTTATTTTTTACAAGTTGTTTTCGGTCTTGTTGTCCTTTGTTTGGACTGTCTATTTTTTTCCTTGATAAATATCAGATATGAGATTCTCTTTCGGTGCCTTTTCTAAAAAAAAATCTTGTCACCTACTCCAACCGCATACAGACCAGCGTAAAATAATTGTTGAAGTTCTTGTTGCTGAAGAATAGATAGCGAGCAGAACGAGTGCATACACTAGTACATAATCCGGATCGGAGAGGAGATGTCACGCCCCGAGACCGGGCCTAGGAGAGACAGCCGCCGCGCGTCTATAGACCGAAGGACTATAGTCACGCAAGGCGTGATTAAGCAGGCATAAACTAGCAGTGGATCACAAAAGCTCATAAATTCATTTTGTGAATCTCATTACATTTACAAATAGCTGAATAACTACATATGATTTTCTAGTCGCTTCCCACCCACTGGTCTAGCCTATTCTTGGATGACGACATCTTCCGCATGTTCTTATGCTAATCCGCGACTGCATAAAAAGACAGAGGAAGCAAGGGTGAGTACGATAAATCATACTCAGCAAGCAGATACTTCACGATTCAACAAGGAGCAATGGTGTAATGGTGTAGATCAACAGATGAACTGAATTAAAGGATAAACAAGGTAATAATCATTGGAACATATTTCAGCGAAGATGTGTAAAATGAGTAGCATAACCGGAAATGGATAAGGAAATTATTGGCATCACATATGACCGCAAGCTTCCCAACCCGGGAGTCACATGGGTGAAATTTCACACTTTTATGCTCTTAAGAGGGGTACTCCGACGTCGACAGCCTCGACCAGAACCACTCGGGCTCTAGTAGAGCAGAGCTCTTGTACCCACTAAGACCCGGACACATGGACCTACTGATGTCGGTCGCTCCTACGGATCCATCACCGACATGTTCCCGAACAAGGTCCGTCCTTAGCGGAGAGCCCAGACAGTCCCATGCCTGAACTGTGACCGGTACAATGCGTTTGCCGTCGTGACACCAATCTAGAATAGGTTTTGCACATGAGAGGAAATTTATGATAAAACCACTGGAATTTATCAGACAAGACAACACACTCATGTATTTACATGAGTTCCTCCAAAATACACCGATTCCATTAACAAACGGATTACGAGGACAAACATGTCCCTCTCTTAATTGAAACAAGGATCAACGGAGGATCAATAAGATTCAAGGTGCAGCAGTATAATCATATAATGGAAGATAAAGGATTTGAGAGTTAGCAAAGCAGCTACTTGCCTCGGTAGAACCTTTCTATCAATATTATCCCCACAAGCTTGCCCTCGAATAAACGTGGTACAACGATGTTGTATAATCTACGTATTCTGCTTGGTTCTTGTCTGCGTCAAGGCAGCGTATCTCCTCTTATTTCCTTGCATGGATGCATATCAACATCCCCACTGGCGCACCTCTTCTCTCTTCTAGTCTGTCCTCACTTTCTTTCTCTTGGAGTTGTGCTTTCAAGCAGTCGTAGAAGTGTTCTATTTACTAGATGACCCGGTGCGCCAAACGGCGCAGAGACCATTTGAAACCATGCACGCTTTGAAAATATTTGCATTTTTCCGTAACTTTAGGTTTGAGCAAGCTCATAGACCATGTCAAACACGAAGTGTTTTGAAAATATTTGACTTTGTTAATAAAAGTCGGTTTTACTATTTGACTCTGTTAGTAGAAGTATGTTTTAGTAGGGTCTTAATTCAAATACTTTATAAGATGAAAAATGAAGGATAATTCATCTTTGAAAATATATACTTGAGCATGCATAGTTGGTTTTATTCGAGTAACATAGTCAAATGGCACAAGATCCAAATTCAAACCCACAGTGTTTTGAAACAGTTTGTGTTTCTTTAATACTTCTATCTTTTAAGTTTTAGGTGCATGGTAAGAACGTTATGCATATGATCGATACATTGACAAATAAAAGAGGTCACTGCCATAGTCAAAATGTACACCTACCATAAAAAAATATCATGTTTCCAGCCTTACTATGGAATTGCACTTTTTGTGAAGATAACAAAGTTTGGTATCGCTAACAACCACAATTTTTTAAGGACGGAGCAAGCAAAAAAATTGGAAACTCAGACAACATAGAGATTGACAAAAACCTCGATTTTAGCATATACATACAGGATATGCCACATTAAAAAAAATGAGATATACTGCAGATAGCCCATTACATGCTTCAGCGTCAATCAGATGGGTTCTAATCAGACTGTTGTAAACACATAAATTCTGCCTCATCTGCGCCATCGCTTCCGAAAGTAGATAGTTCATACGTAGCATTATATATTGCATTGATGGTCTGTTCATAGGCTAAAAAAAATCATGCATCATGTAGATTGCTTTGATCACCAGCTTGTGGTAAGCAAATCTACATAGGCAGAGATGCATCATGTAGATTGTTTTGATCACCCAACTTCTGGTAACTTAGATATGTAGTCTTCCGCCGTCCTAATAATTAACTTTTTTGATTTTCTTGTCTACCATGCCGCTTCTGCGGAATAAAATTGTACAATAAATGAATAGGAAAACCGATCGTAGTTGCACACACAAAAACACTGGTGGAAGAACTTTGTAAGGTGACTATAGCATCATCTTTCTCCCAACAAATATGACAAGGTAAAAAAAAGGACATTGTCAAATATGACAAGGTAAAAAAAAAGGACATTGTACAATGGCATTAGCTTTCAAGAAACACAAACAAATGAAATAAAAAAAAAGTGCATTTAGCAAGCACGTGGATAGGAAGAAAATCAACTTCCTCTGTCCATAAACCTTTTGATTTCACTACTGAAAAATTGAAGGACCACAATTAATCAAAGGGCAGTACTCACTCAGATGGAAGAATCCCAGGTCGGTCCCATACCCGAACAAAGGCTAGACCGAAGGTCCCATTCCACGGGTTAGGTGCTTAGCTGAAGGTGGAAGGTGAAGCCAAGACAAGAGCAAGGGTTGAAAGAGAATATAGAAGAATTACATCTCCTGTATTTGTTCCATTCTCAATGGTTGGTCAAGTTGACATTTCACTGTGATTATCATGGTTTGTTCTTGGATAAAGTTGGAATATACACTCCTACTCAATCTCCCTCAATTTTAACTGAATAATAAACATACAACTAGACTACCTGGCATACAATAAGCGGAGGGGAGTGAGGTGGGTACAACGGCGATAACATGTGAGGTGGCGATGAGCCCGGCCAGATGGCTCATCGTTCCACAGTAGCAGAACAACAGAGCAGGCGCAAAGAATCTGCAGCAATAAAAGAAAACAAAATTTACAATTTTTTCAGCTAGACAACACACCAGAACTATCTCAACCATGAACTGACATCTAAAACACCAGAAACTGAAGAACGTTACAGCAGCACAAATCTTCATCTTCATAAGAAAATCAATCTTAAATTAGGCAAGGGTATTGATATGCAAATTTGAGATAGAAAAATGTTTATTTTCCTAGGTAATAACTCGCAACTGGTCTGCAAATACACTGAATAAAAAGATATGTAGATTAACCATGATATCCTACTGATAGAAACGAATGGAGTTTTGTTCTTGGTTGAAATCAGCAAGGAAGTAATACCTAAAGGACTCCTCGGCAAGAGGCCACACAAGTAAAGGTAGCCCCTGACAAAGAGCTCATGCTCTTGTATATCTGTTCAGTTTCTACACAACATCAAAGCAATTTGTAAGGTGATCCTCTCGGGCCATGTAGTATGGTTTGCCTACAGTTTCAGCAAAGCAATCATAGATGATGAATAAGCCTTAGGTTCTGGGGCAAAAATGTCTTACATATATTCTGAATAAACTATATCAATTAAGTTAAATCCATTATGTAGGGATGGAAAATCAAGCAAGATGCAGTAGGAAATGTATATATTACATAATTTAATAAGAGTTTCCACATTTTCCTTCAGAGGCTTGAAATTACTAAACAAATCAGAGGAAAAAATGGGAAGATCCACATCGCTTATTTTAGCAGATATAGATTATAAGGTGCAAAGTTATGTTCCAGAGAATACCAGTCCTGAAGAACACAGTTATCCCAAAATCAATTGCCATTAGAGGAGAACTCTTCTTATTTGTGTGTAAGTTCTCTAGTTTAAGGTCCTGATGGATGACACCATTTCTATGGCACATCTGTCACAATATAGTAGAAAGAATACGTGTCAGATGTCACAAAACTATCCAATATTGGAAGAAACATTTGTGGAACAAAAAGCTGGACTGAAGTTAACAATCAATGGTGGAACACTATGTACTTTTCAATGACATGACAAATTTACAGAATTCTCAGAGAAGCATGTAGCATATTTTGTATCTCTGGAGTTCAACATGGCAATATTTTGTATCTATAATACTTTGTTTCATCATGTGTTTTAAAGGTCAGGAACCTACCCATGCTTTGCTGGGGTAGTGAAGGCTGTGGTTTTTCAGAAGGTGGTCCAGGATGTCCCTATGAACTGAATATTAAACAGATTGGAAATGAGAAAACACTTGCCACTGCTCGCTCCTGCCATCGTCCGCAACCCTGGCTCAGCTGAAAAGAATGATATAAACGTTCAGAAAATTTTGAGCTCTAAACTCAGTGCATTTATTGAAATCGGATCTCCAAAGACAATAGTAAATACAAATAAAAGTCGATGCAAGCTCTAGACCTACCGTCGAAAAGAAATCAAGATGGCTAATGAAATTAAGGATCATTCTTCAACAGCAGATCAGAATTTTTTTATTACTGCTCCTTGAATTCCTAACTCCTAAGCTCAAGAACGCGCAAATGCTTCAATAAAAGCTTCAGACCACCAATAACATCATAAACCATGTCTGTCGGCATTGCTCAAAAAAATCAGTAAAATAAGCAAACAAAATCTCAGTTAACCACCTGGTACACAAAACAAAGGACATTTAAATTCCGAAACCTGAAGATATGCTACAGGAGCACAGGTATGTTTGATAGAAACTAATGTACATGTATATGCATGATTATTAAATATGGCAAGCCTTAGTTTAGTTTGCAGGAAGTGGTTTTCTTAAGGTCATTCATCCTGTCCATTTTACTTATACAAGTGTGACAACAAAAACATTACAACACAAGGCAACAATATATATTATGTGGTAGCAGGAATAGGAACTTGGGTGTATTTTAGTTCAGAGATATAGAAGTGATAAGTGATCTAGTTTAGGGCACATACCAACAAGTAGTTTCCTAAGGTAAAGGCTTTGCATTATCTGCAGCTAGCTATGTAAAACAACGTGAACCTAAACCCAACGGCTATTGGATGTCTAAACTGAATTGTTGCGTCCCTAAACCTGGAATTACGGTTTTTAGCTCTCAAGAATTTGCATACCCATGGTCATATGTACTGCCAGTTTATGTAGACAAGCACGCCAACAATGCACTGTTACTGTAGTGTAATTCAGAGATGTACATTACAGAAATTATTCAGCCAACAATTCAGCAACTATGTGTATATATTAATAAAAAAATCCACTTCTTCTCCCTATTTCTAATTTGGAACAAGCACAATAATTTACCCCCATCACTGAAATCTGAAGTCAGTGAGCGCGTGTATGATTATACACCCAGCCAAAAATCTAGGAAACGCAAAATAAGAATCTGAATGCCCAATAAAAATAATCTGGCTGGGCAACTCGGCTACTCCGAGCTCCGTCGGATTGAGCACTCGCTGGTCGTTCGATCCTGTATTTACCTCGTCTGAGCCGTCTAATTTTCACTTTGTGGCTATTTTTCCTCTTCTATGACTGGTGGGCTTATTACTCGGTGGGGTCGTATGTCTATTGTCTGGGTGACCCGTTGAGATGCCTAACCCTAGACTCTTTTTTTTGTGATATTGCTAGTTCTCGGGTGTCCCAATAACTTGCAAAAAACAACACTAATCAGCTATTTGAATGATTAGTGATTTACCTGAGAGTACAAGTGTCACAACTCACAAGTATATTCATTAACTGGCCTCATACAACCTGCAAATTGATTATGGAGTGAGCTTCTGACGGGAAATAGAAAACAAAAAACACAAAAGAACAATAGGTAAGCTCTAGCGTGGTAAACTTTTTTGAGTGCTTCCAGTCATCTTTGGTGCCTGACTCTTATCGGGTCATTGCCCTGCTCATCGAGGTCACCGTTTCACCACCACTCACGGCAAGGCCCATTTGCCAAGTATGCTCCAACTGCCAACAGACAAGCAATGTTGCGAAAACCAATTGAGGCCTTTTCACTAATTAAAGCTACAAAACCATTTAGTAAAATCCACTGGAACTATCTGTGCCGGACTGCAAAGCATAAACATGTGTCACTACATTTAAGTCTATGCTTCTGAAAAATAAGCAAGTGGTAAGAATTATGGAAATATATAACACCCTCTACCAAGGATTCTGAAAACTAAAAAGAAAAGGATGCCCAGTATGGACTCTTCTATATGTGCATCTTATATTTCTTATTTGAAACCATTGTCGAAATAATGACATATCTCATTATTTTAGTGTAGGTCAGTGCACTGTTTCTTTACCAACACCAAAAAGTCTGAACAATTAGTAATATAATACACCGTAGGCTGAATGAAATCTGTATTTTGGATTGAAAAACTAAATAACTACAAAAATCTCGCCCATAAGAATCTGAAGCTTTGTGGAGTCCTTTTCTCTCTATGAAGCATGAAGTTTAGTGCCAGTAACCTTACCTATGCACAATCATAAATCGAATGACAATTTCCTTTTCCTAAATTGTTATTTGGTGTTGCGGTCCAGATTATAACTGTTATTTGGTATTTAGATGGTTCAAAGAAGTTTACTCTAAAAAGGCATAGAATAAATCATAGCATCAAAATCAAAATGCAGGAATAAATGTGTCTCAGACAGAGAGAGAGAGAGAGAGAGAGAGAGAGAGAGAGAGAGAGAGAGAGAGATCACCCTATTCTCCATCACCATTCACCAAATCTTCATCAAGATTCTTCGTCTTCTTTTCTGCCTCAGATCTGCACACATTGTGCTTCAGAAAACAGTAAATCAAATATTGAAATCAGATTGGCAAAGAACTAAGGGAAAATTTGGGGGAGGAAGATGGAGAGATGCAGATGGGCAACCTGGATTGGGTATGGTGAGATGCTTGGCGGGCAACTTCCAATAGTGATGGCCTGTGACACATGACGTGAGCGTCGCTGGGAGCTCTGGCCTCGCTGCTCCTCCCCCCACCGCCGACCTCCTCTGCTCCTTCATACCCACCATGAAGACCATCCCGGCAACCTGCAACCGGACCTGTGTAACACCCCTATGTAATAAAGCGTTGTGACTTTGAGTTAATCATGCCAAGTCATCTTCATTTGCTATGCTTGATCATTTTGGCTAAACACTTCAATTCAAATTCCTCTCTGAAAACAATTCAAATTTAAAGTGCAAAATGAAGTTGCTCAAATATTGCTGCAAAAATGTTCATCATCTTGCAAATATTCCAAATCAATTATATGTTAAGGAACACAACATCACTCTTGAACAAAGATGAGCATTAGTCATTATAACAGCACCATTTCAGCATTTTTAAATACTATTCTATTTTTGGAAAATTTAAACGAGTACCAAAAATTCCCAAACTTTTTATGGCACTGTCTAAAAACACCAGGGAATTACTGGGACACTTTCCACATGTTTCCTAAGTGATTGGGATGCCCAATTAATCTCTTTTCTCTCTCTGTTTAATAGTTAAAAAGAAAAACAGAAAAAGAAAAAGGTCAAAGCCACTTACCTGGCGCCGGCCCAGCCCAGCTCACCTACCTTCCTTGTCGCCGTGTCGTCGTCCCCGTGGCTGGGCACGCGCGCACCGGTGAGCGCCCGACACGCCGACGGCCACCGACGCAGGAGGGGATAAGGGCGCCCTTGTCCACCTCCCCTGGACGCCCTCCCCCATTCGCTTCCTCTTCCCCTCTCGCGCGCACTCGCTTCCTCCCCTCCCTCTGTCCCGAACCCGCCGCCGCTTGCCTGCTCAGCCGCGGCGACAGCCACTGCCGGCTCCCTCCGTCGAGTCCGTCGACCTCGCCGCAGACTGCCTCATCCCTCTGTGTGCTCGTTGGAGCCGGGGACCTCTATCGCAGCGGATCTCCCTCGCCCCCTTCCGCCTCGACCACCGGCGACCACCGGCGTCTCCAACCTCCCTCGGCAGCTAATAAGCTTTCACCGGCCTTCTTGCGCCGCTCGGTGAGCCCCCGCGCCAATCTCCTCGACTTTTCCGCGCTGCTGAGCTCCCTGTCGAAGCCCCCGCAAGGGCCCGAACGCGCCGCCGCTCCGCTGGTCGCCAGAGCTACTCCGGTGGTCACCCGCGAGTGTCCAACTTGCTCACCGCGGCACGTTGGGCCTCGCTGGCCGCTTAGTTTGCGCGAAATCGCTCTGCTGCGGCTAGCTCACCCGCGGTCGAACCACACCGCCGCCACGGCTCGACGCCGGCGGCCCTGCCGGCCTTCCCTGCCCGCTCCGACCTCGCCACTCGACGCACGACGACCGTAGCTCTCGAACGCGACCAAGAACACGCTGAACGACCCACTGTGGTGATTTTCCGAGCTGCTCCGACGCTCGGCCGCCATGAATGAGCTCGCCGGAGCTCCTCCGGTGACGCTGCCGACGTGGTCAGTGGTGGGGCCCGCCCAGTGAGGCTGCCAGTGGGCCTCGGACCCCACTTTGACTTCGTTGACCAGGGTCAACGCTGAACACTGTTCAACCCCTGTCGCTGACCAGTGGGCCCCCTGCGCTTAATTAAGTTAATTAGGTTTCTAAATTAATCTACTAATTAGTATAGACACTGACACCTGGGGCCCACACCCCTAATTAGTTATGTTAGTTTTAATAACCGACTGTTAACCCACAGAGGCTGACAGGTGGGCCCCACCTGTCAGTTTGACTGGTCAGCTGGCCAGCCGACTGCTGACGTCATGCTGATGTGATGCTGACATCATAAATTAATTCTGTTAATTAAATAATTTCAGAAAACTGTTTTAAATCTTTAGAAATTCGTAGGAAATAAACCGTAGCTCGGATCGAAAAACTTTATACATGAAAGTTGCTCAGAACGACGAGACGAAGCTGACCGTGCTTTCTGTTTCCGTGTCGGGACCCTCTACGGAGGTGAACCCGCAACTTTTAGCCTATTTTTGGTAGATGAATAGTGCACATATACCTGTTAATAAATCCAACTTAAATCCTAAAATAACTAATATGGCTTAGACATGCTTTTAGGCAACCCTGCACTGCACGTTAGCATAGCAAGCTCTTGTTGCCTTGTCTGCCTTGTATTTATCTGTTTCCTCCCTCTCTTCTCTCTCGATAGAGCCCGGTACCGACGCAGCTCCGGAGATCGACGACCCCTGACGACCTTGCCTTTGCCGCCGAGCAACCAGGCAAGCCCCCCCCCCCCTTTTGATCATCACGATATCGCCCATTCTATTATCTCATGCTTGCATTAGATTTTGGTACTGTAATTGATTGCTCCTATTCTGCTGGATAGCCTGTTTTTGTAACTACTGTTGATATCTGCCTGATATCCAAACTGTTTAGTATAGGCTGGCTAGAGACCCACCAGTGACCCCACTTGTCCCTACTGCCCCGCTGGATTATCAGAAGACTCGATCAACGGGATCGAAGACAAGGCCCCGGCACCGCACTTCACCCCCTTAGTTGTACGACACTACTGGGTTACTATCGAGTGCCGAGGGTGATACCTCGTCAGCACTTCTGATGTTAACCTTGTAGGTTAGCTCATCGGTTGTGGTCATCGAGGGTGATTCCTGTGACGACCCCGGCTTAATCGTGCACTAATCATACACGCAAATGCACATGATCAAGCCTAAGGACTCACTTGAAGATATCACAACACAACTCTAAAACATAAATAAATTCATACAAGCTTAATATTACAAGCCAGGGCCTCGAGGGCTCGAATACATAGCTCGATGGCATACAAGTGTCAGCGGAAGCGTCAGATATCTGGGTACAGATATATTACAGAACTGAGAGAGAGATAGGCCTTCACAGAGGCGGGGTAAAATAAAGTCTATGATCGAAAAGGCGTGGGCCTCCTGCCCTGGACCCTCAGATCCAACTCCTGGTCGTCAGACGGCTCCTCGTAGTAGTAGTACTCTCCGGGCTGGTAGTAGTAGTGGTCGTCGACGGGTACATCAGGCTCCGGGACTCCGTCGTCTGGATGCGACAAATGGATAAGGGGGAAAAAAGGAAAATAAAGCAAACGTGAGTACTCATCCGAAGTACTCAGCAAGCAAGGATCTACACTACTTATGCAACATTTTCAAAGGGGGCTGTATATATGGACTGGGCTGCAGAATTGCCAGAATAGAGGGGGACAGCCTAGTGCTATCGAAGACTAGCATCTTCAGCCTCTTCAACGGTCTCGCAGCATTAGAAGAGAGCAGACCAACATAATGTAAAGTATAGCAGTAATGTTATCAACCTCGGCCGGGGATTCTTCCTCGACTCCCCGCGAGAACGCAATCCCAGAGCTGTACTATCCAGTTCTCATCTCATGTCATGTTCTAGTTGTACCGATCGGGATACAACTCCGAGTGTCCGTTACCGTAGGACAGGCTATCGATAGAAGTTTCTTCCCTGCAGGGGTGCACCAACTTACCCACCACACTCGCTTAACACCGGCCGGACACACTTTTCTGGGTCATGCCCGGCCTCGGCTAAGCAACACGCCGCAACCCGACCAAATACTTAACAGAGAGGTTAGCACGCCAGACTAACCTATGCCCCCAGGGGTCTTGGGCCATCGCCCCGGGAACTCCTGCACGTTACGTGCACCGCCGGTGAGCAGACCTAGCAACCCCTTATACAAGCGTGGTTGCGTTCCCGGTCCAACCCAGCGTGTGCCACATCAGTCGCTGACGTCCATTAAGCTTCGGCTGAAGTATACGACGCAGAACGCCCATACTATGCCCACGTGATGGTTAGTGCTATCAGGCCAGAGGCCCCTCGGATCAAATATCCAAACCGTAGTGGATTAGGAGCGCGCGGAAACGAGCAGAGACTCATGATCGATGTGACCCCGTCGCCCCATCTCGAGGACTTGCGGCGAGGGCTAAGAATGCCCGGCCATGCCTCGTAGTTATCTCGCGGGCACCTCTCAGGTCAACCCGACTCCACATCACTTCGCATTCATGCTCGCGCGGGTACCCCTCAGGGCCGACCCGTCTTTAGTATCATGGTTCATAGTCAAGTCATAATATCCAAGGTAGCTGTGTGTCTGACACCGAAGGGAACCCTGAGGAATCACCCTCAATGGAATTCCCGGTCGATGTTATCATCAAGGTGAACGAAGGAGGAATCACCCTCGAGGTCCACACTTGAACAGTTGCACGACGATGTCGTTATCGAGGGTGGTGTAGGAGGAATTACCCTCGCTTACCACGACCGATTAACTAACCTACAAGGTTATCATCATAAGTGCTGACGAGGTATCACCCTCGACACTCGATAGTAACCCAGTAGTGTCGAGCATCTTAGGGGAAGTGACGTGCGGTGCCAGGTTCTAATCTTCAATCCCGTTGCTCGGGTCTTCTGATATCCAGCGGGGCAGTCGGGATCAAGTGGGGTCTCTGTCGGGTCTCTACCCAGCCTATTCTAAACAGTTTAGGATAACAGGCAGGTATCAACAGTAGGCTACAATTAAAGAGGCTATGCAACAGATATGGGATGGTAACAGCAGCAGTAACATCTAATGCAAGCATAAGAGGGAAGAGAATAGGTGATATCGGAATGATCAAAATGGGGGTGCTTGCCTGTCTACTCGACGGCAAGGGCAGGGTCGTCGGGGACGTAGTCGTACTCCAGAGCGGCGTCTGCCTCAGGAGCTACGGCAACGTCTGGGTCTATCGAAAGAGAAGAGGGGGAGGAAACAAGTAAATATAATGCAATCAGATGCAACACAGTGCGTGCGATGCTATGACGCAGTGCAGGGTTGCCTAAATATGCCTCTAAGTCATTTTAGTTATTTTTAGAATTAATCTGGGATTTATTTACCGAGGTGTGTGCACTATTCATCTGCCGAATACGGGTCCGGAGTTACGAGTTCTTCTACGTAGGAGGTTCCGACAAAGAAACGGACAGCACGATCAGACTCGTCTCATTGTTCTGAGCAACTTTCATGTTTTAACTTTTTCGATCTGAGCTACGGTTTAAAAGATATGAATTTTTAAAGATTATTTGAATTTCTGGAATTATTTTTATTTACAGAAAATGAATTATGACGTCAGCCTGATGCATTGCTGACATCAGCAAGTCAAGAGCGACTATACAGGTCAAACCTGACATGTGGGTCTAGTGGGACCCACATGTCAGCCTCTGTGACTTTAACAGCGAATTAAACTAATGATCAGGGTTAATTAGGGAGTGGGCCCCATCTATCAGTGAGACATTAGACTAACTATTCTATTTTATTTATAAAAATGCTTAATTAGCCTAATCAGCTGAGTGGGGCCCACATGTCAGTGAGAGGGGGTGAACAGTGCCGCGTTGACCCTGGTCAACAAGGTCATAGTGGGGTCCCTGGGCCCACCAGTCATTGGCCCAGGTGGTGCCATGTGGGTGACACGCCAGCGGGGCTGCCGGAGTTGCGCCAGCGACCACCCCCGCGGTGGATCCGCGCCGGAGTTGGCCGGAAATCGCCCACAGGAGGCTGTTCGGCCCGCGCGTAGGCTCGTTCGAACAAGCTTCGAGCGCCGCATCCATCTATGCTAGCACGGGGACATGGAAGTGGCCGGAACGGCGCCAGCGACGAGCTAAGCGGCGGCGTCCTCGAGTGATCTACGGGCGTGTGATTGCGGTGCGTTTTCTCGCGCGTGAACTGGCTCGGGCGAAGCAGGAGCTCACCAGGAGCATGCCCGTGTTCGTGGTTTGGTTGAAGGGCCACCGCAGCGTCAAAGGCGAGCTCCGCGGCGGAGCTCTGTTCGGCAGCCATGGCGCGGTGGCGTTGGCTGCGGGCTACGGCAAATTTCGGGCAACCAGAGAGAGGAAAGAGGAGGGGAGAGCTCACCGAGCGGCTCAAGGTGGCCCGTGCATGCTTAGGAGCTGCAGCAAGGTCGAGGGCTCCGGGGATCGCCGGAGGCCGAGAGGAAGGGGATCGGCTTGACCCGCGCGATGCAGGTCCCTCTGGCTTCGCCTGAGGCCTCCAGTAGATGAAGAAGACGACGGCGGAGCTGACCGACTCGGTGGACTAGCGTGGGGTCGCCGGTGGCCACGACAGAGCAGAGGCGCGGCGTCGACGGCGATCGGCCTCACGCGGATCTGGAGGAGGAGGAAGGAGGGAGAGCGAGCATGAGGGTGAGGGGATCAGTGGGGGCTAGGGTTCGAGCCAGGAGGGGCTCGGGGATCTTATTCGCGCGCCGGCGTCGGCGGATGGACGACGCGTGCTGCGGCCGTCGCCGTGTCGGCGTGCGGGCGCGACAGCGCGGGAGGAGAGAGACGACCGCGCTGGGCTGGGCCAGCTGGGCCGTGTCCGGGGCACTGTGCACTAAGGCCCAGTGCACAGTGTCCCGCGTTATATTTTCCGATTTCTGTTTTACTTTTCTTTTTAGTCTTTTCTGTTTTGATTTAGTTAGGGCACTTTTGCATTTTTGTAAAGTATGAGAGTTGTCCCCAATATTACAATGCAATATTCCCTTCCACCAAAAATTGGTTTGGGCATAGTTAGATTTCATTTGAATTTAATATAATTTTAAATGGATTTAATATTGCTGTTTTGGTGCTGTTTCAATTTGTTTAAGTCATTTAATTAGTCCATGTGCTACTGCTGTTATTTTTATGTGTGCTCTTGAAATATTTGCTAATTTGTGAACATTCTTCCAAAGGTGTATGAGCAAACTTATTTTGCACTTTTGAATTTTGAGTTGATTTTCAGAATTGAATTTGAATTGGATCCTTAACCCATGTGACTTGGCACTGCAAATGGTCATGACTTGGCAAGATTAACAGAGTGTCACAGAGCTCATTACAAGGGGGTGTTACAAGTTCTCCTCCTCTAAAAGAAATTCTCGTCCCAAGAATTTAGGAGGTAGAAGGAAAGAGTCCGGGATATTCTTCCCGAAGATGATCCTCTCGTTCCCAAGTGGCTTCATCTTCAGTGTGATTCGACCACTGCACTTCCAGGAACTTGGTCGTCTTCTGACGAGTTCGACGTTCAGCTTCATCAAGGATGCGGATCGGATGCTCCTTATAAGATAAGTCGTCTTGCAACTGAAGCATCTCGTGGTCCACTGCGCGGTGTGGAGATTCCTTGAAGCATTTGCGAAGTTGCGACACGTGGAAGACATCATGAATATGAGAGAATTGTGGCGGCAACTCCAATTTATAAGCCACCTGTCCACGTCTGGCAACAATGCGAAAGGGACCAATATAGCAAGGAGCTAGCTTGCCCTTGATTCCGAAACGACGGGTGCCCTTCATAGGAGTGACACGAAGATAAGCATGATCAACTGGTTGATAAGTCAGACCCCATCGTTTGCGATCATAGTTGCTCTTCTGGCGGTCTTGAGCTACTTTGAGATTCTCCCGGACAATTCTGACTTGTTCTTCGGCATGTTGAATAATGTCCGGTCCCACGAGAGGTCGTTCCCTAGTTTCTGACCAATTCAGAGGGGTTCGACATTTATGTCCATAGAGAACTTCGAAGGGGGCCATTTTCAAACTGGCTTGATAACTGTTGTTATAAGAGAACTCGGCATATGGGAGAGATTCCTCCCATTTCTTACCGAAGGATATAACACAGGCTCGAAGCATGTCTTCAAGCACTTGATTAACGCGCTCAACTTGGCCTTGGGATTGGGGATGATAAGCTGAACTCCATGTAATGTGAGTTCCCATAGCTTCTTGAAAACTTTCCCAGAACTTGGACGTGAAAAGACCGCCACGGTCTGAACTGATCTCCTTCGGAATACCGTGGAGTGAAACGATTCTGGAGATATACAGCTCTGCTAGCTGGCTAGCAGTGATAGTCTCCTTGACAGGTAGGAAATGAGCAACCTTGGAAAGTTGATCAACGACGATAAGAATAGCGTCGTGACCTTTCTGAGACTTGGGAAGACCAGTAATGAAATCCATCTGCACTTTATCCCACTTCCATAGAGGAATTGGGAGTGGTTGAAGAATTCCAGCAGGTTTCTGATGTTCTGCCTTCACGCGACGACATATGTCACATTCGGCAACGTATCGAGCAATGTCCTGCTTCATTCTAGACCACCAGTACCTCTGTCGGAGATCGCGATACATCTTGGTGCTACCCGGATGGATAGACAGCGGTGTATCATGAGCCTCTTTCATGACCTTGTCAGTCATAAGCTCGAAGCGAGGTACTACAATGCGGTCTCTGAAATATAATGTTCCATCTTCAGCAACTGAGAAATCCCGGTACTTATCAAGGTGAAGCTTTTTCTTCATCAAGTCAATTTCAGCATCTTTGGCTTGCACTTCCTTAACAGCCTTTTGAAGGTCTGGCTGTACCACAAGGTTTTTAAGAGAACCTCGGGGAACAATTCGCAGATTCAGCTGATTCAATTCTGCATAGAGTCGAGGTTGAGCTCGCCTAACCATGAGGTTGTTGCAATATGACTTGCGGCTCAGGGCATCGGCCATCACGTTAGCCTTGCCCGGGGTATATGAAATACCGCAGTCATAGTCCGTAATTGTTTCTAACCATCGTTGCTGACGGAGATTAAGATCCAGTTGAGTGAACAAGTACTTTAGACTTTGGTGATCGGTATAAATCTCACACCGATTACCCAGAAGGTAATGTCGCCATAACTTTAATGCATAGATCACTGCAGCAAGTTCAAGATCATGCACTGGATAATTCTCTTCATGCGGACGCAATTGACGTGAAGCATATGCAATCACTCTTCGTTCTTGCATTAGGACACAGCCTAATCCCTGACGAGAGGCGTCGCAGTATATGACAAAGTCCTTTCGAGAATCAGGAGGAGCAAGCACTGGAGCAGAAGTAAGCTTGTCCTTGAGGGTCTGGAAACTTTCCTGACATTTGTCTGTCCACTCCAACTTAACGCCTTTGTGGAGCAGATTAGTCAAGGGCTTGGCGATCTTAGAGAAGTTCTCGACAAATCGGCGACAATAACTGGCTAGACCGAGGAAGCTTCGGACTTGCTTGGCATTCTTCGGAGGAGTCCAGTCAAGGATAGCCTGAACACGCTCCGGGTTAACGGCAATACCGTCCTTGGAAATCACATGTCCAAGGTAGGTCACTTCAGAAAGCCAGAATTCACATTTGGAATACTTGGCATATAACTTGTGCTCTTGAAGCCTCTCCAGAACAAGGCGAAGATGTTCGGCATGTTCTTCCTTATTCTTCGAATATACTAGGATATCGTCCAGATATACCACGACGAACTTGTCGAGGTAGTCCATGAATATGTAATTCATCAGACGGGAGAACGTAGCTGGAGCATTCGTGAGGCCAAATGACATGACGGTGTATTCATAAGAACCATATCGAGTAACGAATGCGGTCTTTGGAATATCCTCTTCACGGACACGGATCTGGTGATAACCCAACCTCAAGTCGAGTTTAGAGAACACCGAAGATCCAGCAAGTGGATCGTATAAGTCATTGATCCGGGGAAGCGGATATTTATTCTGAATGGTTGCCTGGTTGATAGGACGGTAATCTTGGACCAACCTATTCGTACCATCTTTCTTCTTGACAAAGAGAGACGGTGCTCCCCAGGCAGAGGAACTAGGGCGAATGAAACCCTTCCTTAAGGATTTATCGATTTCTTCCTTGAGCTCGATAAGATGGTGCGGAGGCATCTTGTAGGGACGCTTCGCAATAGGAGTGGTGCCAGGCTTCAAGTCGATGACGAACTCGACAGCTCTAGCAGGGGGTATTCCTAAAAGTTCTTCTGGAAAAACATCCGGGAAGTCACAGACAACTGGGATGTTCTCGATCCCCTCAAGTGGAGAAGCGTTCAACGCGTTCAAGGCATAGATCTGAGCCTCAGCGTTCTGGGTGAGGTGAGCTTGATAATTCACTATCTCGTTCGATGGATGTAGAAGGTGTACCACTTTAGTGGCCCAGTTGATTGAGGCGTAGTGGGCCTTCAACCAATCCATTCCCAGAATAAGATCAATATCAGAGGAGTTGAGAATAATGGGGGATGCTCGGAACTCCAACCCTTCGATATTAATCACAACATCAGGGCTGACCAAGGAGGTTTGACAGTGTCCCGTGGGAGTATTTACTCGTATCTTTTGGGGTAGCATATCACATTTAACTTCATGCATGAGTGCGAATTTATCTGACATAAATGAATGCGATGCTCCTGAATCAAATAAAACAGATGCAAGTACTGAATTAACGAGAAGTGTACCCATCACAGTATCTGGTTGATCTGGAGCTTCAGACATGTTAACGTGGTAGTACTGCCCACAACCATAAGAAGCTCTGGCATTGTTGTTGCGCTGCTGAGGAGTACCACGGCCAATTCCATGGCCAGCAGATGGAAGGGCCAACTGATTCTGACTCTGAGAGCAATCTCTGGCACGGTGACCTGGCTGGCCACACTTGAAGCATAGTCCATTGTCGGGACGAGGTGCAGGAGCTCGAGGTGCTGGAGCTTGTAGAGGTTGTCTTGGTGGTGGAGGAGGCAGCCGTGGTGCAGCATAGGAAGGCCTGTGCACTAGTGCTGCTGGATGATACATACTCTTAGGGATCCAGATACGGCGCTTCTGGGAGGACGAGCCCGAAGATGAGCCCGTCTCACGAGTGCGTCGGGTAGCTTCCTTGTGCTTCTTCAATCCAGTCTCGACCATAATAGCCTTATTCACCAAGGTGGCGAAATCAGGGTAATCCTGAATAAGCAGGGCTAACTGAATGTCATGGTGCAGCCCTTCGCGGAATTTCTCCTGCCTCCGTTCATCAGTGGGAACATCCTCTTCAGCGTAGCGAGACAAGTCCAGAAACTCGCGCTAATATACTTCCACAGACTTGTTGCCCTGAACAAGACTGCGGAACTCGGCCTTCTTCCGAGCTATGACAGCTTGAGGAATGTAGCGGGCATGGAAAGCAACCTTGAATTCTTCCCAGGTGACGACAGTACCAGGTGGTAGAGTCTGTCGGTGAGTAGCCCACCATTGTGATGCGGGTCCCTTCAGAAGGTATGTCGCAAAGGTGACATAGTTGACCTGGGCGACACCAGCAGACTCCATCTCATGAGAGATGTCACGCAGCCAGTCATCTGCATCCAATGGGTTGACGGTGTTGCGGAAGAACGATGGGTTGAGCCGCATAAATTCTGGCAAGGTGATGGAAGGTAGCGGCTGGTCGGCATTGGGACGGGGAAATTGCTGCATAATCCCCGTCATGAATTGACGGTTGAGTTCGAACTGTTGCATCATCGCAGCCATATAGTCAGGTGGCGGTGGTGGTGGTGGATTGTTGTCAGCCATCCTGCTAAATCGACAGGGGTAGTTTAGCAGAAGCCAATGCGAGTGTTTAACGACATGCATGATGTAACATGACGGAATTTAATTAGTACAGCAGATGCTTAATAGTAGTCAGTAAGTCATACAGAACCATACAACGTCGGTTAAATTCGGGCAGCATAACGGCGCAAATTCAAAAGCTAGACATGCTAGGCGGCGCGCAGGCTCGCGGTAAGGAAGTACACAACGAGACATAGCAAAGGCTACATCAACGTCGGAGAAAACCACTGAAACGGGGTAGCTGCAAGTGTAGACGACGGACATTCGTCGCAGAAGGATCCTTCGCTCCATGTGCACTCTGATGCAGAACCCGGTCTCGAACTGTAAGAAGAGGTCCACGTGCAGGCGTGTGACCTCCCACAGCAGGCCAATCGATCCCTGATGGCATCTCGGTCCTGCTCGGGTAAAGAATGTGCTCCGGGTGTATCCCTGCATGAACAACTGGTAGCAACTGCATCATAGCCTCGTAGAGTCGTGCTCGAGTGGCAAACAACTCGACAGCAAGAGCGCGAACAGTGCGATCCAGAGCCTGAGTACAGTGAATCAGGACTCGCTGATCGTAACGACGAGGCTCGTACGGGGCACAAACAGCTATGTAGAATCCAGAAGCATCTCCAGCAGGGGCATACGGAATATAACGATACTCCGAGGCATCCAAGTCAGCACTGAACTGTCCTCAAAGACGTGCGACAGCAGAGTAGGCGGCATCATGGACTGCCATCTCAATCGTCACGCCGATACCGTGAAAACGGTGTAGCTCAGTGTCTGAGTCATCCTGCTGATCGTAGATGCGAACATCAGCATAGTACTTCTCCTGGTTGAACTCACGATAAACCTCGTAGACCATGTACTCGGGGCACCAGCGGTATCCTAGCCTGATCAAGAGGGCGATCAGAACAGCTGGAAACCCAGGGACGTCTCAAGCACAGGTGCGAAGCACAAGCTGTGTCGCAGGGCGAGGTGGAAACAGACGGTCCATCTGAAATAAGAAGATTCAGGATTGTCATTCGACGACGAGAAATAAAGAAAATCTCGAATTGAAAGGTTAAACAAAACAATGGAAAGGAAATGATTATCAGACTAATCAGATCAAAGACAGGGAAATCGCACTGAATCCAGCTCTCCGGGTGGATAGAATCATCGGGATCCTAAGTGTCGGTGTTAGTAATTTTTATTAAACCCGAATAGAAGAGAAATCAGAGTCCCAGAGTAAAGACGAGGAATAAAAGATCCTAATACCACCCAGTTGGCGACGTGGGCCCGTAAGCCACACATCCAAGTTAGTAAAACAGTTTTCGACCACTAGACTCAACTTCGGCCAAAGAGTTGGAAAGGGGGACTCCTAGAGGAAGTCGGCTCTGATACCAACCTGTGACGACCCTGGCTTAATCGTGCACTAATCATACACGCAAATGCACATGATCAAGCCTAAGGACTCACTTGAAGATATCACAACACAACTCTAAAACATAAATAAATTCATACAAGCTTAATATTACAAGCCAGGGCCTCGAGGGCTCGAATACATAGCTCGATGGCATACAAGTGTCAGCGGAAGCGTCAGATATCTGGGTACAGATATATTACAGAACAGAGAGAGAGATAGGCCTTCACAGAGGCGGGGTAAAATAAAATCTACGATCGAAAAGGCGTGGGCCTCCTGCCCTGGACCCTCCGATCCTACTCCTGGTCGTCAGACGGCTCCTCGTAGTAGTAGTACTCTCCGGGCTTGTAGTAGTAGTGGTCGTCGATGGGTACATCAGTCTCCGGGACTCCGTCGTCTGGATGCGACAAATGGATAAGGGAAAAAAAGGAAAATAAAGCAAACATGAGTACTCATCCGAAGTACTCAGCAAGCAAGGATCTACACTACTTATGCAACATTTTCAAAGGGGGCTGTATATGTGGACTGGGCTGCAGGAATGCCAGAATAGAGGGGGACAGCCTAGTCCTATCGAAGACTAGCATCTTCAGCCTCTTCAACGGTCTCGCAGCATTAGAAGAGAGCAGACCAACATAATGTAAAGTATAGCAGTAATGTTATCAACCTCGGCCGGGGATTCTTCCTCGACTCCCCGCGAGAAAGCAATCCCAGAGCCGTACTATCCAGTTCTCATCTCATGTCATGTTCTAGTTGTACCGATCGGGATACAACTCCGAGTGTCCGTTACCGTAGGACAGGCTATCGATAGAAGTTTCTTCCCTGCAGGGGTGCACCAACTTACCCACCACGCTCGCTTAACTCCGGCCGGACACACTTTTCTGGGTCATGCCCGGCCTCGGCTAAGCAACACGCCGCAACCCGACCAAATACTTAACAGAGAGGTCAGCACGCCGGACTAACCTATGCCCCTAGGGGTCTTGGGCCATCGCCCCGGGAACTCCTGCACGTTACGTGCACCGCCGGTGAGCAGACCTAGCAACCCCTTATACAAGCGTGGTTACGTTCCCAGTCCAACCCAGCGTGTGCCGCATCAGTCGCTGACGTCCATTAAGCTTCGGCTGAAGTATACGACGCAGAACGCCCATACTATGCCCATGTGATGGTTAGTGCTATCAGGCCAGAGGTCCCTCGGATCAAATATCCAAACCGTAGTGGATTAGGAACGCGCAGAAACGAGCAGAGACTCACGATCGATGTGACCCCGTCGCCCCGTCTCGAGGACTTGCGGCGAGGGCTAAGAATGCCCGGCCACGCCTCGTAGTTATCTCGTGGGCACCTCTCAGGTCAACCCGACTCCACATCACTTCGCATTCATGCTCGCGCAGGTACCCCTCAGGGCCGACCCGTCTTTAGTATCATGGTTCATAGTCAAGTCATAATATCCAAGGTAGCTGTGTGTCTGACACCGAAGGGAACCCTGAGGAATCACCCTCGATGGAATTCCCGCTCGATGTTATCATCAAGGTGAACGAAGGAGGAATCACCCTCGAGGTCCACACTTGAACAGTTGCACGACGATGTCGTTATCGGGGGTGGTGTAGGAGGAATCACCCTCGCTTACCACGACCGATTAACTAACCTACAAGGTTATCATCATAAGTGCTGACGAGGTATCACCCTCGGCACTCGATAGTAACCCAGTAGTGTCGAGCATCTTAGGGGAAGTGACGTGCGGTGCCAGGTTCTAATCTTCAATCCCGTTGCTCGGGTCTTCTGATATCCAGCGGGGCAGTCGGGATCAAGTGGGGTCTCTGTCGGGTCTCTACCCAGCCTATTCTAAACAGTTTAGGATAACAGACAGGTATCAACAGTAGGCTACAATTAAACAGGCTATGCAACAGATATAGGATGGTAACAGCAGCAGTAACATCTAATGCAAGCATAAGAGGGAAGAGAATAGGTGATATCGGAATGCTCAAAATGGGGGTGCTTGCCTGTCTGCTCGACGGCAAGGGCAGGGTTGTTGGGGACGTAGTTGTACTCTGGAGCGGCGTCTGCCTCAGGAGCTACGACAACGTCTGGGTCTACCGAAAGAGAAGAGGGGGAGGAAACAAGTAAATATAATGCAATCAGATGCAACACAGTGCTTGCGATGCTATGATGCAATGCAGGGTTGCCTAAATATGCCTCTAAGTCATTTTAGTTATTTTTAGAATTAATCTGGGATTTATTTACCGAGGTGTGTGCACTATTCATCTGCCGAATACGGGTCCGGAGTTACGAGTTCTTCTACGTAGGAGGTTCCGACAAAGAAACAGACGGCACGATCAGACTCGTCTCGTCGTTCTGAGCAACTTTCATGTTTTAACTTTTTCGATCTGAGCTACGGTTTAAAAGATATGAATTTTTAAAGATTATTTGAATTTCTGGAATTATTTTTATTTACAGAAAATGAATTATGACGTCAGCCTGATGCATTGCTGACATCAGCAAGTCAACAGCGGCTGTACAGGTCATACCTGACATGTGGGTCCAGTGGGACCCACATGTCAGCCTCTGTGACTTTAACAGCGAATTAAACTAATGATCAGGGTTAATTAGGGAGTGGGCCCCATCTGTCAGTGAGACATTAGACTAACTAATCTATTTTATTTATAAAAATGTTTGATTAGCCTAATCAGCCGAGTGGGGCCCACATGTCAGTGAGAGGGGGTGAACAGTGCCGCGTTGACCCTGGTCAACGAGGTCAAAGTGGGGTCCCTGGGCCCACCAGTCAGTGGCCCAGGTGGTGCCACGCCAGCGGGGCTGCCGGAGTTGTGCCGACGACCACCCCCGCGGCGGATCCGCGCCGGAGTTGGACGGAAATCGCCCACAGGAGGCCATTCGGCCCGCGCGCAGGCTCGTTCGAACGAGCTTCGAGCGCCGCATCCATCTATGCTAGCGCGGGGACGTGGAAGTGGCCGGAACGGCGTCGGCGACGAGCTAAGCAGCAGCGTCCTCGGGTGATCTACGGGCGTGTGATTGCGGTGCGTTTTCTCGCGCGTGAACTGGCTCAGGCGAAGCAGGAGCTCGCCAGGAGCATGCCCGTGTTCGTGGTTTGGTCGAAGGGCCACCGCAGCGTCAAAGGCGAGCTCCGCGGCAGAGCTCTGTTCGGCAGCCATGGTGCGGTGGCGTTGGCTGCGGGCTACGGCGAATTTCGGGCAACCAGAGAGAGGAAAGAGGAGGGGAGAGCTCACCGAGCGGCTCAAGGTGGCCCGTGTATGCTTAGGAGCTGCAGCGAGGTCAAGGGCTCCGGGGATCGCCGGAGGCCGAGAGGAAGGGGATCGGCTCGACCCGCGCGATGCAGGTCCCTCTGGCTCCGCCTGAGGCCTCCAGTAGATGAAGAAGACGACAGCGGAGCTGACCGACTCGGTGGACGAGCGCGGGGTCGCCGGTGGCTGCAACAGAGCAGAGGCGCGACGTCGACGGCGATCGGCCTCGCGCGGATCTAGAGGAGGAGGAGGGAGGGAGAGCGAGCGCGAGGGTGAGGGGATCAGTGGGGGCTAGGGTTCGAGCCAGGAGGGGCTCGGGGATCTTATCTGCGCGCCGGCGTCGGCGGATGGACGACGCGTGCTGCGGCCGTCGCCGTGTCGGCGTGCGGGCGCGACAGCGCGGGAGGAGAGAGACGACCGCGCTGGGCTGGGCCAGCTGGGCCGTGTCCGGGGCACTGTGCACTAAGGCCCAGTGCACAGTGTCCCGCGTTATATTTTCTGATTTATGTTTTACTTTTCTTTTTAGTCTTTTCTGTTTTGATTTAGTTAGGACACTTTTGCATTTTTGTAAAGTACGAGAGTTGTCCCCAATATTACAATGCAATATTCCCTTCCACCAAAAATTGGTTTGGGCATAGTTAGATTTCATTTGAATTTAATATAATTTTAAATGGATTTAATATTGCTGTTTTGGTGCTGTTTCAATTTGTTTAAGTCATTTAATTAGTCCAAGTGCTACTGGTGTTATTTTTATGTGTGCTCTCGAAATATTTGCTAATTTGTGAACATTTTTCCAAAGGTGTATGAGCAAACTTATTTTGCACTTTTGAATTTTGAGTTGATTTTCAGAATTGAATTTGAATTGGATCCTTAACCCATGTGACTTGGCACTGCAAATGGTCATGACTTGGCAAGATTAACAGAGTGTCACAGAGCTCATTACAAGGGGGTGTTACAATTCCTCCTTCTCCACTCCCGATAACGACACTGTCGTGCAACTCTTCAAGAGTGGACCTCGAGGGTGATTCCTCCTCCGTTCACCTTGACGATAACATCAGGTGGAATTCCATCGAGCGTGATTCCTCAGGGTTACCCTTTGTGTTAGACACACGGTTACTATGGTTACTATGACTTTACAACTGATACTTGGAAAGGCGGATCGACCCTGAGGGGTACCCGCGAGTGATGGGATGTCGGGTTGACCTGGAGGTTACCCGTGAGATGAATACGAGGCGTGGCCGGGCATTCTTAGCCCTTGCCACAAGTCCTCGAGACGGGGCGACGGGGTCACATCGATCGTGAGTCTCTGCTCGTTACCGCAAGCCCCTAATCCACTAACGATTTGGATATTTGATCCGAGCCGGCCTTTGGCCGGATAGCACTAACCATCACGTGGGAAGAGTTATGGGCACTCTGCATCGTAGCATCAGCCGAAAGCTCTGTCAGACGTCCAGTTCAGCCTGGCGGCCGGGAAGGGCCGGCAGCATCCTGTAGTGGTGGAGCCTGGACCCGCCCTGCTCGTAGCGAGCCGGAGTGCACAGGGCGATGGCCCAAGGCCCCTGAGCGATTAGGAGGTAGACCGACGGGCACCTCTCTGCTGAGGTGTAGGTAGGTTGCGGTGTATCGTTTGGCCGAGGCCGGGCATGACCCAGGAAAGTGTGTCCGGCCGGAGTTAAGCGAGCGTGGTGGGTAAGTAGGTGCACCCCTGCAGGGAAGAAAACATCTGTCGATAGCCTGTCCTACGGTAACGGACACTCGAAGTTGTATCCCGATCGATACAACTAGAACTTGAGATGATACCTGGATATGTGGCTCCGGGATCGCTTTCTCGCAGGGAGTCGAGGAAGGATCCCTGGGCGAGACTGTTACTTGACACAACCACTACTATACTATGCTGTGCTGATCTACTTTCTTCTATTGCTGCAAGACCGCTGAAGATGCTAGTCTTCGATAGGACTAGGCTTTCCCCTCTATTCTGGCATTTCTACAGCCCTGTCCACATCTACAGCCATCCTTTGATAATGTTGCATATGTAGTGTTGATCCTTGCTTGCTGAGTACTTGGGAGTACTCACGGTTGCCTTGCTTTCTTTTTCTCCCCATATCAGTTTGTCGTGACCAGATGACGGGGCCCCTGAGACAGCTGCTCCCGCCGACGACTACTACTACCACCTCGAGGGTGGTTACTTCTACAAGCTGGCCGACATCCAGGAGTAGGATAGGAGGGTCCCAGGCAGGAACTTTCGATCGTAGTGTTTTATTTTTCCATGCCTTTCTAAAGGCCTTTCTGTTTCTCTTTTATATCTATACTCAGATATCTAACACTTCCGCTGATGCTTGTTTGGCATCAAGCTTATGTATTCGAGCCCTCGAGGCCCTGGCTTGTAATATTATGCTTGTATGCCTTTATTTATATTTTAGAGTTGTGTTGTGATACCTTCAAGTGAGTCCTTAGGCTTGATCATGTGCATGTGCATGTATGATTAGTGCATGATTAAGCCGGGGCGTCACAGGTTGGTATCAGAGCCGACTGCCTCTAGGAATCCCCCTTTCCAACTCCTTGGCCGAAGTTGAGTCTAGTCGTCCAAAACTATTTTACTAACTTGGCTCTGTGGCTTATGGGCCACGTCGCCAATTGGGTGGTATTAGGATCTTTTATTCCTCATCTTTACTCTGGGACTCTGATCTCTCTTCCTTTCGGGTTAAAATTTTACTAACTCCAACCTTAGGTTCTCATGATCACATCCACCCAAAGTTCTGAAAATATTTCCCCTTGCTCCAAGATTGTGGGCCAGGTTCTGCTTGCAGGATCTTTTTATCGAGGTCACCCTGTGTTGTCACTTGCAGATTCCTCGCTCCAGTAGTTTTCTCCGATGTTGATGTAGCCTTTGCTATGTCTCGTTGTGTACTTCCTTACCGCGTGCCTGCGCGCCGCCTAGTTTGTCTAGCTGCGAGCGTTCCCGAGCGCGTACTATTCGTTTGAATCCAACTCTGAGCATGGATTGGTATGTCTTTAACGACTACTATCATATATCTAATGCCCTTCTTGTTCATTTCCCATGTTACATCATGAATAACTCCATACACATGCAGTTTTTCTTGCTAAACTGCCCTTGTTAATTTGGCAGGATGGCTGACGATCCTTCACCTCCACCCTATATTGCCGCAATGATGCAGGAGTTTGAATTGAACCGTCAGATCAACGAGAGTCTGGTAAAATGTTTGGAATGCAACGATGCTCGTCAGGAGCCTGGACCGATCTCACTGCCAGAATTTGTTCGCCTCAATCCATCTGTTTTCCGCAACTCCACCAATCCTATGGATGCTGATGATTGGCTTCGTGACATCCTGTTTGAGATGGAGTCAGCTAATGTGGCCCCTGACAGTTACGTAACCTTTGCGACATTTCACTTGAAGGGTCCCGCTGCTCAATGGTGGGAAAGCCATAAGGGTATGTTGCCTGCTGAATCTGTACCCACTTGGCAGGAATTTCAGTCAGCCTTTCGTGCACGGTACATTTCTCAAGGTCTAATCGACCAGAAGAAGCAGGAGTTCCGCAAACTCTCACAGGGCACAATGACGGTGGATGAATATCGGAGGAAATTTCTCGAATTATCCCACTATGCTAAAGATGATGTCGACACTGACGCTCGCAAGCAGGAGAAATTCCGTGAAGGACTGCGTTCCGATATACAGCTCGCACTTCTTGTCCTTGATTGTGAGGACTTTGCGCCACTTGTCAGCCAAGCCTACCGAGTGGAAACTGGTCTGGCTAAATACCAGGAGTTGCTCAAACGCACTCGTGATGTTGGCTCATCCTCGGGTGAGCCTGTTCAGAAACGTCGAGTCTGGATCCCGCACAATGTTCATCACCAACCTGCTCCAACACCAAGGCCGTCTTATGTTGCACCTCGTCTGCCTCCGCCGCCGAGACAACTAACGACTCAGGGTGGACGTTTCAATGCTGTTGCTCCTCCCCATAATGATGGTTTATGCCGCATCTGTGGACAGCCAGGGCACCGTGCTTTTAACTGTCATCAGGGTCAGCCGCAGAATTCATCACGGCGTCCTGTTGGCCATAAGAAGGGCTGTCGAAACCATCATACCAGTAGTTGTAGTGCCAAGCCTTCTACGGTGACAAGTGGTCAGGTCACACATGTCAAAATGGAAGAAGCTCGAGAGTCCCCTAAAATCGTGATGGGTACCCTTCTAGTTAACTCAGTGGCAGCTTCTGTTCTTTTTGATTTAGGTGCGTCACATTCCTTTGTGTCCCAGCAATTTGCACAATTGCATGGGTTAGCTATGAGCTCATTACCCACTCCATTGGAGATTAGCACTCCCCGTTCCAGGTGGCAAACCAAGATGGTAAGTCACAACAATCAGATCAGAATTGAAGGGTTGATGTTCTCTGCTTCCTTTATTGCTCTTGGACCTTCCGACATTGACATCATCCTTGGCATGGATTGGTTGACAGCGAATAAAGCTTTGATTGACTGTGCTACTAAGACAGTCCAGCTCACTCATTTTTCCGGCCAGACAGTCAGATACTCAGCTCGGACATTTCAGAATGCCGAGAATCAGATTTATGTTCTGAATGCATTGAATGCATCACCTCTTGAAGGCATCGAGAACGTTCCAGTTGTTCGTGATTTCCAAGATGTCTTTTTGGAAGAACTTCCAGGAATACCCCCTGCTAGGGTAGTCGAGTATGTCATCGACTTGAAGCCTGGCACTACCCCTATTGCGAAGTGTCCTTATAAGATGCCTCCGCACCACCATCTCGAGCTCAAGGAAGAGATCGACAAGTCACTTAAGAAGGGTTTCATCCGCCCCAGTTCATCTGCTTGGGGAGCACCTTCCCTCTTTGTCAAGAAGAAGGATGGTACGAATCGGTTGGTTCAAGATTACCGACCTATCAACCAAGCAACAATTCAGAATAAGTATCAGCTTCCCAGAATCAATGATCTGTATGATCAACTTGCTGGTTCCTTAGTATTCTCTAAGCTTGATTTGAGATTGGGATACCACCAGATTCGAGTTCGTGAAGAGGATATTCCGAAGATAGCATTCGTTACTCGCTATGGTTCTTATGAGTACACTGTCATGTCTTTCGGCTTGACTAATGCTCCAGCTACCTTCTCCCGGTTAATGAATTACATCTTCATGGATTATCTCGACAAATTCGTCGTGGTATATCTGGATGATATTCTGGTTTATTTGAAGAATGAAGAAGAACATGCCGAACATCTTTGGCTTGTACTGGAAAAGCTGCGTGAACATCAGCTATAAGACAAGTATTCTCCACGTGATCTCCAAAGATGGCATTGCTGTTAACCCAGAACGAGTTCAGGCTATTATTGAATGGACTCCGCCGAAGAATGTCAAGCAAGTCAGAAGTTTTCTCGGCCTTGCAAGCTATTGCCGTCGCTTTGTCGAGAATTTCTCAAAGATTACTAAGCCTTTGACTGATCTGCTTCACAAGGGCGTTAAGTATGAGTGCACAGAAAAATGTCAGCAAAGTTTTCAAACACTCAAAGACAAGCTGACATCTGCCCCAGTACTTGCTCCTCCAGATTCTCGCAAAGATTTTGTGATCTGTTGTGACGCATCCCGTGAAGGATTAGGCTGTGTCCTAATGCAAGAGCGTAAAGTGATTGCCTATGGCTCTCGTCAGTTGCGCCCGCATGAAGAGAATTATCTGGTACATGATCTAGAACTAGCTACTATCATCTATGCACTGCAGTTGTGGCGACATTACCTCCTCGGTAATCGTTGCGAGATCTACACGGACCATAAAAGTTTGAAGTACTTGTTCACTCAGCCATCTCTGAACCTCCGTCAGCAAAGATGGATGGAGACCATTGCGGACTATGATTTGGGTATTTCTTATACCCCTGGCAAGGCTAATGTAATGGCTGATGCATTGAGTCGTAAATCCTACTGCAGTGAACTTGAAGTCCAGCTACAACAACCACTCCTGTATGAAGAGCTTCGAAAGCTAAATATCGAGATAGTTCCTCAAGGATACCTAAAAACCTTGGTTGTTGAACCAGACCTTGAGAAGGCTATTAAGAGTGCACAAGCTAAAGATGCTGAAGTTGATTTGATGAAGAAAGATCTTCACCTTGAAAAGTACAGGGATTTCTCGCTGTCTGAAGATGGAACCTTGTACTTCAGAGACCGCATTGTGGTACCTCGCTTCGAGCTTATGACTGACAAGGTCATGAAGGAGGCACATGACACACCGCTGTCTATTCATCCGGGTAGCACCAAAATGTATCGTGATCTCTGACAAAGGTACTGGTGGTCTAAAATGAAGTAGGATATTGCTCGCTATGTTGCTGAATGTGATGTTTGCCGTCGCATTAAAGCAGAACATCAGAAGCCTGCTGGGATTCTGCAACCACTTCCTATTCCTTTATGGAAGTGGGATAAGGTTCAGATAGATTTCATTATTGGCCTTCCCAAGTCACAGAAGGGTCACGATGCTATTCTTGTTGTCGTCGACCAACTTTCCAAACTTGCACACTTTCTGCCTGTCAAGGAGACAATCACTGCTAGTCAGTTAGCAGAATTATATATCTCCAGAATTGTATCACTCCATGGTATTCCGAAGGAGATCAGTTCGGACCGTGGCGGTCTTTTCACCTCAAAGTTCTGGGAAAGTTTCCGAGAAGCTGTGGGAACTCATATCACCTGGAGTTCAGCATATCATCCTCAATCCCAAGGCCAAGTCGAGCGAGTTAATCAAGTACTTGAAGACATGCTTCAAGCTTGTGTTATTTCTTTCGGCAAGAAGTGGGAAGAATCTCTCCCGTATGCCGAATTCTCTTATAACAACAGCTATCAAGCCAGCTTGAAGATGGCCCCCTTTGAAGTACTCTATGGACGCAAGTGTCGAACCCCTCTGAATTGGTCAGAAATTGGGGAACGACCGCTCGTGGGTCCGGATATTATTCAACACGCCGAAGAGCAAGTCCGTATCGTTCGAGAAAATCTCAAGGCGGCTCAGGACCGTCAGAAGAGTAACTATGATCGTAAACGATGGGTTTTGATCTATCAACCTGGTGATCAGGCTTATCTGCGAGTCACTCCTATGAAGGGCACTCACCGTTTCGGAATCAAGGGCAAGTTAGCTCCCCGCTACATTGGTCCTTTCCGCATAATTGCTAGACGTGGTCACGTGGCATATAAATTGGAGTTGCCACCGCAATTCTCTCATATCCACGACGTCTTCCATGTGTTGCAACTTCGTAAATGCTTCAAGGAATCTCCGCACCGCGCAGTGGATCATGAGATGCTCGAATTGCAAGATGACCTATCTTATAAGGAGCATCCGATCCGCATCCTCGTTGAAGCTGAACGTCGGACTCGTCAGAAGATGACCAAGTTCCCCAAAGTGCAGCGGTCTAATCATACAGAAGATGAAGCCACTTGGGAACGCGAGGATAATCTTCGAGCGGAATACCCCGACCTTTTTCCTTCTACCTCCTGAATTCTCGGGAAGAGAATTTCTTTTAGAGGAGGAGAATTGTAACACCCCTATGTAATAAAGCGCTGTGACTTTGAGTTAATCATGCCAAGTCATCTTCATTTGCTATGCTTGATCATTTTGGCTAAACACTTCAATTCAAATTCCTCTCTGAAAACAATTCAAATTTAAAGTGCAAAATGAAGTTGCTCAAATATTGCTGCAAAAATGTTCATCATCTTGCAAATATTCCAAATCAATTATATGTTAAGGAACACAACATCACTCTTGAACAAAGATGAGCATTAGTCATTATAACAGCACCATTTCAGCATTTTTAAATACTATTCTATTTTTGGAAAATTTAAACGAGTACCAAAAATTCCCAAACTTTTTGTGGCACTGTCTAAAAACACCAGGGAATTACTGGGACACTTTCCCCATTTTCCCTAAGTGATTGGGATGCCCAATTAATCTCTTTTCTCTCTCTATTTAATAGTTAAAAAGAAAAACAGAAAAAGAAAAAGGTCAAAGCCACTTACCTTGCGCCGGCCCAGCCCTGCTCACCTACCTTCCTCGTCGCCGTGTCGTCGTCCCCGTGGCTAGGCACGCGCGCACTGGTGAGCGCCCGACACGCCGATGGCCACCGATGCAGGAGGGGATAAGGGCGCCCTGGTCCACCTCCCCTGGACGCACTCCCCCATTCGCTCCCTCTTCCCCTCTCGCGCGCACTCGCTTCCTCCCCTCCCTCTGTCCTGAACCCGCCGCCGCTTGCCTCCTCAGCCGCGGCAACAACCACTGCCGGCTCCCTCCATTGAGTCCGTCGACCTCGCCGCAGACTGCCTCGTCCCTCTGCGCTGCTCGTTGGAGCCGGGGACCTCTACCGCAGCGGATCTCCCTCGCCCCCTTCCGCCTCGACCACCAGCGACCACCGGCGTCTCCAACCTCCCTCGGCAGCTACTAAGCTTTCACCGGCCTTCTTGCGCCGCTCGGTGAGCCCCCGCGTCGATCTCCTTGACTTTTCCACGCCGCTGAGCTCCCTGTCGAAGCCCCCGCAAGTGCCCGAACGCACCGCCGCTCGCTGGTCGCCGGAGCTACTCCGGTGACCATTCGGTCACACGCGGGTGTCCAACTTGCTCACCGCGGCACGTTGGGCCTCGCTGGCCGCTTAGTTTGCGCGAAATCGCTCTGCTGTGGCTAGATCACCCGCGGCCGAACCACACCACCGCCACGGCTTGACGCCGGCGGCCCTGCCGGCCTTCCCTGCCCACTCCGACCTCGCCACTCGACGCACGACGCCCGTAGCTCTCGAACGCGACCAAGAACACGCCGAACGACCCACTGTGGTGATTTTCGAGCTGCTCCGACACTCGGCCACCGTGAATGAGCTCGCCGGAGCTCCTCCGGCGACGCTGTCGACATGGTCAGTGGTGGGGCCCGCCCAGTGAGGCTACCAGTGGGCCCCGGACCCCACTTTGACTTCGTTGACCAGGATCAACGCTGAACACTGTTCAACCCTTGTCGCTGACCAGTGGGCCCCCTGCGCTTAATTAAGTTAATTAGGTTTCTAAATTAATCTGCTAATTAGTATAGACACTGACACCTTGGGCCCACACCCATAATTAGTTTTGTTAGTTTTAATTAACCCACTGTTAACCCACAGAGGCTGACAGGTGGGCCCCACCTGTCAGTTTGACTGGTCAGCTGGCCAGCCGACTGCTGACGTCATGCTGATGTGATGCTGACATCATAAATTAATTCTGTTAATTAAATAATTTCAGAAAACTATTTTAAATCTTTAGAAATTCGTAGGAAATAAACCGTAGCTCGGATCGAAAAACTTTATACATGAAAGTTGCTCAGAACGACGAGACGAAGCTGACCAAGTTGTCTGTTTCCGTGTCGGGACACTCTATGGAGGTGAACCCGCAACTTTTAGCCTGTTTCCGGTAGATGAATAGTACACATATACCGGTTAATAAATCCAACTTAAATCCTAAAATAACTAATATGGCTTAGACATGCTTTTAGGCAACCCTGCACTGCACGTTAGCACAGCAAGCTCTATGTTGCCTTGTCTGCCTTGTATTTATCTGTTTTCTCCCCCTCTTCTCTCTCGATAGAGCCCGGTACTGACGCAGCTCCAGAGATCGATGACCCCTGACAACCTTGCCTTTGCCGCCGAGCAACCAGGCAAGCCCCCCTCCCCTTTTGATCATCCCGATATCGCCCATTCTATTATCTCATGCTTGCATTAGATTTTGCTACTGTAATTGATTGCTCCTATTCTGTTGCATAGCCTGTTTTTGTAACTACTATTGATACCTGCCTGATATCCAAACTGTTTAGTATAGGCTGGCTAGAGACCCAACAGTGACCCCACTTGTCCCTACTGCCCCGCTGGATTATCAGAAGACCCGATCAACAGGATCGAAGACCAGGCCCCGGCACCGCACTTCACCCCCTTAGTTGTACAACACTACTAGGTTACTATCGAGTGCCGAGGGTGATACCTCGTCAGCACTTCTGATGTTAACCTTGTAGGTTAGCTCATCGGTTGTGGTCATCGAGGGTGATTCCTCCTTCTCCACTCCCAATAACGACACTGTCGTGCAACTCCTCAAGAGTGGACCTCGAGAGTGATTCCTCCTCCGTTCACCTTGACGATAACATCAGGTGGAATTCCATCGAGGGTGATTCCTCAGGGTTCCCCTTGGTGTTAGACACACGGTTACTATGGTTACTATGACTTTACAACTGATACTTGGAAAGGCGGGTCGACCCTGAGGGGTACCCACGAGTGATGGGATGTCGGGTTGACCTAGAGGTTACCCGTGAGACGAATACGAGGTGTGGCCGGGCATTCTTAGCCCTTGCCACAAGTCCTCAAGATGGGGCGACGAGGTGACATCGATCGTGAGTCTCTGCTCGTTACCGCAAGCCCCTAATCCACTAACGATTTGGATATTTGATCCGAGCCGGCCTTTGCCCGGATAGCACTAACCATCACGTGGGAAGAGGTATGGGCACTCTGCATCGTAGCATTAGCCGAAAGCTCTGTCAGACGTCCAGTTCAGCCTGGCGGCCGGGAAGGGCCGGCACCATCCTGTAGTGGTGGAGCCTGGACCCGCCCTGCTCGCAACGAGCCGGAGTGCACAGGGCGATGGCCCAAGACCCCTGAGCGCTTAGGAGGTAGACCGACGGGGACCTCTCTGCTGAGCTGTAGGTAGGGTTGCGGTGTATCGTTTGGCCGAGGCCGGGCATGACCCAGGAAAGTGTGTCCGACCGGTGTTAAGCGAGCATGGTGGGTAAGTTGGTGCACCCCTGCAGGGAAGAAAACATCTATCGATAGCCTGTCCTACGGTAACGGACACTCGGAGTTGTATCCCGATTGATACAACTAGAACTTGAGATGATACCTGGATATGTGGCTCCAGGATCGCTTTCTCGCAGGGAGTCGAGGAAGGATCCCTGGGCGAGACTGTTACTTGACACAACCACTACTATACTATGCTATGCTGATCTACTTTCTTCTATTGCTGCAAGACTGCTGAAGATGCTAGTCTTCGATAGGACTAGGCGTTCCCCTCTATTCTGGCATTTCTGCAGCCCAGTCCACATCTACGGCCATCCTTTGATAATGTTGTATATGTAGTGTAGATCCTTGCTTGCTGAGTACTTCGGAGTACTCATGGTTGCCTTGCTTTCTTTTTCTCCCCATATCAGTTTGTCGTGACCAGATGACGGGGCCCCTGAGATAGCTGCTCCCGCCGACGACTACTACTACCACCTCGAGGGTGGTTACTTCTACAAGCTGGCCGACGTCCAGGAGTAGGATAGGAGGGTCCCAGGCAGGAACTTTCGATCGTAGTGTTTTATTTTGCCATGCCTTTCTAAAGGCCTTTCTCTTTCTCTTTTATATCTGTACTCAGATATCTAACGCTTCCGCTGTTGCTTGTTTGGCATCAAGCTTATGTATTCGAGCCCTCGAGGCCCTGGCTTGTAATATTATGCTTGTATGCCTTTATTTATGTTTTAGAGTTGTGTTGTGATATCTTCAAGTGAGTCCTTAGGCTTGATCGTGTGCATTTGCGTGTATGATTAGTGCACGATTATGCCGGGGCGTCACAACCTGAACCACAACACACAGCGGATGCTCCCATGGGAGATGGGAGCATGAAGCGGCATCCAGCAAAGAGTCGTTGTATTGCCACTGGGCTCGCTCTCCGGCCATGAACATGCTCTTGACCAGCGTCATCCTTGTCAATCTGCGGTTGCTTCCCTCCTGGTGATAACACATCTTCCTCACCCAATGTCAAGGTGATCTTCAATCATCCATCTCCATGCCTCCGTAATGAAATGATAAATCTTAATGGGGAGAAGGGAATAAACCTACGACTATGCAGAAGTCAAAATTGGGTCAATGAAATTATGAAAAGCTCACCTGTAGTTTAGACTAGGAAATTTGGGCATACTTGATGCCATCGTCTTCCTTGGCATGGACCACTTCAACAACCTCCTGGCATTCAGCAGTTGTCGTGATTTCAATGGAGAAGCACGACTGATAACCCACAAGTATAGGGGATTGCAACAGTTTTCGAGGGCAGAGTATTCAGCCCAAATTTATTGATTCGACACAAGGGGAGCCAAAGAATATTTGCAAGTATTAGCAGCTGAGTTGTCAATTCAACCACACCTGGAGATTAATTATCTGCAGCAAAGTGATTAGTAGCAAAGTAGTATGATAGTTTTGATAATAGTAGCAACGGCAATAGTGACAGTAACAGTGATAGCAGTAGTTTTGTAGCAAGTGCAATAGTAACAATAGCAGTAGTAACTTAGCAAGATCAATATGTAGGAAAATCGTAGGCATTGGATCGGCGATTCGTTGGATGATATTCATCATGTGACAGTCATAACCTAGGGCGATACGGCACTAGCTCCAGTTCATAAATATAATGTAGGCATGTATTCCGTAAATAGTCATACGTGCTTATGGAAAGAACTTGCATGACATCTTTTGTCCTACCCTCCCGTGGCAGCGGGGTCCATATTGGAAACTAAGGGATATTAAGGCCTCCTTTTAATAGAGAACCGGAACAAAGCATTAACACACGGTGAATACATGATCTTCTCAAACTACGGTCATCACCGGGAAGTGTCCCGACTATTGTCACCCCGCGGTTGCCAGATCATAACACGTAGTAGGTGACTATAACTTGCAAGATCGGATCTAGAACATGGATATAATGGTGATAACATAAACGGTTCAGATCTGAATTCATGGCACCCGGGCCCAAAGTGTCAAGCATTAAGCATAGCAAAGTCATAGCAACATCAATCTCAGAACATAATGGATACTAGGGATCAAGCCCTAACAAAACTAACTCAATTACATGATGAATCTCATCCAACTTCTCACTGACCAGCGAGCCTACGAAGGAATTACTCACTCCCGGTGGGGGGCATCATGGAATTGGCGATGGAGAAGGGTTGGTGATGATGAAGATCGAAGATCCCCCTCTCCGGAGCCCCAAATGGACTCCAGATCTGGCCTCCCGATGGAGAACAGGAGGTGGCGGCGGCTCCATCTCGCGAAACGCGATAATTCTTTCTCCCTGATTTTTTTCTGGAAAAATAGGATTTTATAGCGTTGGTTTTCAGGGTCTGCGGGGCCACCAGGTGGGGACAACCCACCTGGACGCGCCTGGAGGGTGTGGCGCGCCCTGGTGGGTTGTGCCCACCCAAGTGCCCCCCTTCAGTGGTTCTTGGCTCCAGTATTTTTCTTTTATTGTATAAAAATTCCTCGCAAAGTTTCATTCCATTCCGAGAACTTTTATTTCTGCACAAAAACAACACCATGGTAGTTCTGCTGAAAACAGCGTCAGTCTGGGTTAGTTTCATTCAAATCATGCAAATTAGAGTCCAAAACAAGAGGAAAAGCGTTAGGAAAAGTAGATACGACGGAGACGTATCAACTCCCCCAAGCTTAAACCTTTGCTTGTCCTCAAGCAATTCAGTTGATAAACTGAAAGTGAAAAAAGAAGGGGCAAGGCGGCGGAAGAAGGGAGAGGCGAATGGGTTGGGCGCGGGGCTCGAGGGAGGAAGGGGATTGGGGGCTAGGGTTTTCACAGCGTTCCCTGCACGTTGGGTTATTCTCATACGTTGATAGGATGCAAACTCACTTCATTTGGCTGGGCCTACATTCAACGAGTCTCACATGTCATGGACTCTTGACGAAACTAATGATGTGCAATACGAATGAACGGTGCAACAACTGCCAGCGTAAAAACCGTATCACAGTAAAGAAAATTGAAAGATGAAGGAGGATTAGCGATGGCAAGTGCCTCAGGTGGGCGGGTAGTCTAGAGGGGTTTATATGTTCGATTCGATAGGAGCCGACGGTCGGTCGCCAGCTAAAATATCTCGGCCGCAGTGACTCTTGCCGCTTGACCCTTGGCCCTTGAAGCTGGGTAAAAATGATTTGGCTGCTGCCCCTACGGTTAGTGCAATGGAAAGAGTCCACGTATAGGACTAGAATGTCCAAGCTACTAGCATGTGCCAACACAACATCCACATACACAGATGTTTTACTTAGCTTGGAAGGATCCCTACACACGTGTGCATTCTCATGATTACATACATGCACCTAGTTGACTTGGAGCTCTAGTACTAGAAAATATCTACCGATCTATCATTTGTACCTGGTCCAGTTCCATCTATTCAAATGCCACGTTAACTCTCTTATAATTATCTAGCTTATACTTCCAATTAGCTAGTAGTCCTTCCCATGCCTATACCTCAACGTGAGTGCATGGATGCAAGTCTATGTGTACATACACATACTCTTACTTAGTACGTAATTTTCTAATATTTAATGCATGCAGAAATTACAGCACTATTTTAATTCTTTGAAACAAGAATCTAGCATAACTTATTTGCCCAATTTTTTTTATGTTAAACAGATAATAGAAATTTAATTACTCATCTTAATTTAAATTAATAACCCAAAAATATTGGTTATTACCGGAGAATTTGCCGTTAAAAACATATCATTACTACGTAGTCAGAGCAACCAAATCAACATTGCCACTCCCACTCTTATAAGTCAGCTCATTTTGTGATACATACCACGTAGCCAATTACCATGCCAGTTGGCAGTTGCACCGACCCACACTCCGATGCATGAGTACCATGAAAACGACCCAGAAAAACAAGCAACACCAACCATCGGCCCTGGCAACACATGAACCGTGAGAGAGTTCTTCGAAAGCAATGCCTTCAGCAAAGGAATGATGCACAAACGTCCTTATCACGGGATCAAACCACTGACGGCCACCATTCCAGCCGCTACCGCACTGCATCCCCGCGCCGTGCTACATCACCACTCTTGTGCTTTGCCACCATGCCACTAATGTGACTCATGCCACCTCCGTGCCTCACGCCACCTCTGCGCATTGCATCGCAAAACGGCATGAAGGGTGTGTTTGGCTTATGCCCAAGGTTACCCCACCAAAACATTGGCTAGCCAAAATTTTGGTTGAGGTTTTGGTTGCCAATGATTTGACCAACATTGGCAAGAAAAATGAACTAGAGTTGGCTAGAGTTCATTAGCATGTCAAATAATTGGCAACCATCTAAACAAAGACCAATCATTTGGTCATGACTAAAATTTTGGTAGGGTACACTTTGGCCACAATCCAAATATACCCGAAGCTCCACTATCGCCATCAGGCACACACGCTTTGCTCGTCGGCGGTGAGGGAGAGCAATTGGATTAGGACGCCGATCGCGTTGCCAATTAGGCGAGGCTAGGTTAGGATGTACAAACTAACATAGTTGTGTTCAAATGCAACGACACAAGATGTAGGTGCTATGCTAGGTTAAGTGGGTGAGAGGTTCATAAATTTCACTTGACCAACACCAGCGAGCTCTAAGGCAGCACAAACAACAGGGACAAGACAGCGCAGTAAAGTAGGTTTGCGGCTAGTTTTTGGGTTGGGTCCGTTAGTACAGCTCTGTACTGTTTGCGTGCAGTGAGTGTCCTCTTTCGATCCAATCCTCACCCAATCCAACCCATATACACCTGCAGCACTGGATACATGCTTCTTTCTTTCTTTCTGCCTCTCCCTCTACCTCTCTCTCCCCAGTCTGCGCAAAGAGAGACAGAAAGAAAAGCCACAGTCCTCCCCTTCCCCATTGGCCATGGATGGGTTTCCCAATCCCCAGCCAGCCACATCCCCTCTCAAAAACCGAACCCCACTCACACACAAACACCATTGTTTCCCTATCTAGATCCGGCTCCGGCCATGGATGGATGGCTCGCGCTCTGTCCTTGAGCTGAGTTGGAGAAGAAGCGTTCAGGAGCTGGAGGCGGCCAATGGCCGACCAGGGGGAGGAGATCAGGCAAGGATCCATCCATCCATCGCCAACTTTGCCGGCCAGCATATGTCAAAATATAAGGTTAAACTGCATGCCCCTTCCGTTTCTGCCACTCCGGATTCTACCTATTTCGGCCGTCGTTAGTATTACGTGTGTTCTCCACGAGATCTGAATCTCATCCCACCACACTGGCTAGCTAGCTCCTCCCTCTCTAGGGCTTTCATTTGCTTTACTACCCTGTGCCACACAAATCAAACCAACTGCCAAGGATACCTAAACTGAGTGCCAACTTTGAGTCTGGATCTAGCTATGTGAGGATAACTCTACTTTTTTTTTTTGCATAACTAATGTAAATATATGAGTATTTCGTTTCCGGTTGAATCACTAGGAACTAGCTAGCTAGTTATTTTCCTGGATTCAAGTACTACATGCATATTCATGTAGGAGTGAGGAGTAAACCGAACCGCAGAAAAGCAAATCTTGAGATTTGACACTTTGACATACTCTCCTACAGTAAATGCCAACCAGTATGTCAAACTCCAACAGCTGCCTCTCTATTTTGCATTACCTTGTATACAGTGGAGTACACAGCATCTGTACTAGTAAAGAAAATTTATATGTGCGTCCTTTACACCAAAATAAATTGATCATCTAACACTGCCATGGAGCAGGGTAGTAGTTTTCTCAGGGAAATTCGGCCAGTGGACACTGCATTTGGTTTGTATTTGTTATTACATAGTATACTGTAAAGTTGGTGTCTATTCTAAACCACACATTACAAAGTCCTGTTTTTTTTAAACACATACCTAGCTAGACGCAGCAATAGTACTACTTATTTCCTTATATGTATAGACAATTAGACATACTATATACAAGGGAAAGTGTTCCTTCGCACTCAACTGATGCCAAAATGACACATCTGATTTCACATTGGTGGCAAAAAGTTTATTAGATTTTGGAGTCCCAAAAATGCAAAATGGATCCCATCTCCGGTGAGCATGTTTTTTTTTTCAAAAATCTGAAACCGCATTTGAAAGTAAAAAAACATGTAGATCTGTATTTTATGTGATATGAATCTGTTAATTTTTTATAATCAAGAAACCATTCATTTATGGGCTACACAAAAAGACAATCCTATGGATCTACAACAGATGTATTATTTGTTATTATAAATCCATGAATATGTGTTTTTGTGTCTTAAATGAAACTGTACATATATGCCCAATGTGTTGCCCATACATTCTTTCTGGACACATAGTTAATTAGGGCTTGACATAGCTAGCAGGTTAGAGACCTAATGTTTTACTATCTATTAGTATCAGGACAAAGCTAGTACGTACTGATTTGGTTAACATCTCTGACCTACCATATGATTAGATTGACCTTTTTTTTCTAAACTACTCCCTCAATCCCATAATATAAGCTCTTATTACATCCTATTTATTAGACCTTATATTATATATGGGACGGGGGGAGTACACTAGAAGATACCTATCTAGCAAATGAATGTGCTTAGTGAATATGAAGCTTCTTCAATATATCTTTATGTAAACAGAGGCAACAGAGTAACAAACTGTACCAAAAGAAACCTAGTTTGCTTGTCAGTACAGTGAGAACGGTGCCTTCTTTTATTGTGAAAATCTATATGTTCGCATCATCTGATGAATGTCATGCATGGAATACTTGCTGACAATGTAATTTCGGCCATATTGCATGCTTGCTTCACTGAAGAAAGCATATCTTTTTTAATTATGAACAATTTCCAGTATCCACCAATTGTATGTGGTAGGAAAAAAAAGTGATAGACATCATGCATGAATGTCGGCTTTTCTGGATCTGTATTCGTGCATGTTGCCAAAAGAAAATGAGCACCTGCACGAAATGGCAACACATTCACGTACCCAATGCGGTCTAATTTAGGTGCTCTTATATTAAGAAATGCCAAGCTACTTTCTGTAAATTACCATATATTTTATCTGCTCGCCATGACTATGAGTAAGAATTTTTATCATATATTTTTATTTGTAAATGCTTGACGTCCAAGAAAAATCCACCCAGAGTTCTCTAGCTTCGACTCCCAATACATAAGAAAACATTTTGAAGAATCAGCTAAAAATAGAGTTACAATTTTCATGTTTTTTTATAATATCATGGTTTATAATATTCTGTGACATTAAATTAAATGTCAAAGTTTCATTTTAGAGATGATCGTCATGTCTAGAATGTCATATATTTTCAAATAGAGGGAGTACTATATAGAAGATTTCGCCTCACTTCTATGCCATTCATATATACTCACTGTATGCATGTATGTACTATTTATGAATTTTTGGTTTAATGTTGGTCCAGTAAGGATTGCTCAAATACAATTTTACATTCAGTACCTGGATAATGACCTCACAGACAGATGTGTTTAGCCAATTTGAAGCTTCGGCATATCTTTATGTAAACTAGAAACATCACATTAACAAACAAAAGAAACCTGGTTTGCTTTTCAGCACAGTGGAAACTGTTTCTTTCTTTGTGAAAACTTACGTGTTAGTATCATCTTATGAATGGCATGTCGAAAACTTACCGAAACAGTCATTGGCTATATTGCATGCATGTGCTTCACTGAACAAATAATATACTTTAGCTACGAACAATTTCCAGTATATTCCAATTGTATGTGCGAGAAGAAATTATAGACATGCATCTGCATAAATGTAGGCCATTTTGGATCTGTGTATGCATGCATGGTTGCCAAAGAAATTAAATGACTGTCACCTAAACGAATTTGAAACGCATTTACGTACCCAATACGGTCTAATTTTGGTGCTCCTTTCTTCAGAAATGTTAAGCTACATTTTGCTGATTGCCATCTGTGTTATCTGCTCTCCAGGACTGTGTGGAAGGAATTTCTAATAATATGATGTACTATACTTTCATTCGTAAATTCATGGCATCCAAGAAAGAACACAGCCAGGGTTCTCTAACTTTGACTTGTAATACATAGGCAAATAGTTTGATTGAGTAGCTAAAACAGATTTACAATTTTCATGTTTTTTTTTTCACAGTATCAGTGTTTTTAGTTTTCTGCAACATTAAATTAAAAGCAAAGTTGCTTGTTAGAGATTATCGTCATCTGCAGAATGTCATCTATTTGTGAATAGATGGATACTATATAGAAGATTGAACTCACTTCCATGCCACAGATATATAGTCATTGCATGTAAAATATAAGTAGTTTTATTTATGAATTTCTTATATTTCTGAATATTGAAATCTAGAGCTTTGTAAAAAAAATGGTTTTCTGTTTTATCTATGCCGTTTCTATAGGTGACTGTTATGGTCTATTATTTTGCCTCGTCTCTTTAAACTGATGTGTCTCGCTTTATTTTTCTGTTAGCGAACCAAGTATCTGATTTATTTCTCGCTTTAATTTGCTGTTAGTGAACTCTGTTATACTAAGTATAACAATTGCTGTGTGAACCCTCAGATGGATCTTGGTGATTATTTCCTAATTCATTCAGTATAAGTATGTAAAATAAGTAGACATATGCCATTGCTACAATATTAACTTTCCTTAGTATACATAAGATGTCGTCCATAAATGTACATACAACATGACAGGACCTAACTCCCAAATATTTTGATAAAACCTTTTATGCCTATGCATGCTCCGTTTTGGTTCTTTTCTCTTTTTGCTCGCTCTACAATGACAGGACTAGCTATGTACAGATATCGTTTACACTGTCCCCTCATAGTACATCTTAATGACATGAACTCTTGGAAACTGATAATTTGGATTACATGATTTGTTTTCATATTTCTTGCAGGAAGCAAACTGTTTCCTGTGAAATTCCTTCAGTTTAACAGCCGCTTATCCTTTGATATTGTTTACTATATACGTTTTATATGAGTGGAAAAATTAATCGCTTTAACAATCAAGAGTCATGTCCTTCACTGCATTATCTTCTGGAAGAGACATGATTTATGACTGGTGCAATGCAGGCCTGCAAGAGTTGTATGTGAAGGTTTGGAAAAGGTAGCGACGAAGGTTGTGAAAAGACATGGTTTTCTTTATTGTGATGAAAAAAGACACATGTGTTCTTTGTTAAAAAAGAGAAATTTGTAGAAAGAAAAATGAGGTAACTAGCGCCACAAATATTTGGAATGCAAATTGGGAACCTAAAGGGTACCTTCTGACCCTTCTTAGTTCAACCAAATGAACTAATTTTTCAGAAGTGAGGTGGATTCTGAAAATTTAGTTCATTCAGTTGAACTAAGTAGGGTCGGAGGGCACCCTGGAGGTTCCAAATTTGCATCCTAACAAATATACTATGGTACAGATATATGTGGTTATACTGCCACTTGGCGCGAAAAAAGATAGAAATTCTTGATCTGCATGCAATGCTAGTTCCTACGCCATTGTGTAATTCAGTCTGACAGACACACTGATCTGAATCATATGTACTGAGCGTGTGGTGATTCTGCTCCCAAGAAAGATCACACAGGTATAAATCACTTGTAATTATTAGCCAATGGGTTAGTACTTTTCTATTACACAACCAATTAAAACTCTGGTTTCTGGAATTTCTGAAAATAGCTTTCAGGTAGAGCATGACTGCTAGTTTATTAAATCAGCATATTTACTATTGGTGATACCTCAGTAGTATTTTGTCATGCCTGTAAGATCAGAGGTTAAGATTATTTACTAGGATTTGTGGTACTACTTGAGTACAAGTTCTTTTATTGTTTCTGGGAAGTGATATGCATGCATGTCTCCATACAAAGAATATACAAGTTAATATAAATCACAGTTTAATGCATGCGTCCATTAGATAAGCATAAGGTCAACTATAGATGTTTACTCTAGAATTATTATTGACTGATCATTTTATGCAGAATCTGGCGTAAACTGGAAGGGCTTGAGGATACCGTATTACTACCGTATATTTGGATGAACTAGTTAATTAATTAGTATATTATTATCTACTTGATTCTTCTCAGACATATGGCTTGTCAACTTTTGTGCTGATGTGTGTGAAGGTACTACTGATGAGCGCATGCCTGGATAGATAAGGGTTGATGGTGTGTTTGAATGCTGTTTGACATGAAACCAAATCCATAGTAGTGCATGTGCGTGTGGATGACAACCTAATCTGCCAGCAACATGGACACTTTAAGCTAGTGTTGTGTTGTTGTCGCCTGTCCTTGGTACTAGTTCTGTCAGCTGCTCGTACTTGCCAATCAGTTATGATGCAAATAATGGATTTTGCTTTTGCTTAACAGTATAATAGTGTGTGCAATGATCTATCTTACACTGTGTGAATTGTACTAGTTTTGGTCTTATAGCCCCTGTTTGGATGCATATGTCTTGTCGACATGTATTAATGGCCTGTCTGCTGTGCAACTCCAAGCAGAGCTATCCAATAGTACAACAAATAGATGTTTCTAGCAAATGAAACATATAGTATCATTTGAGGACACAACATATTATGTCTTTTTCGATCATGTAACAAGGGAAACTTGCATGATACTCCTTAATTAGTGGAATCTTGCTGTAGCATTTTGGTTAAATGTGTATCGGTACGATTTTGTGATGTAAAATTCTGGTGCCGAACATTTTCATGTCATCAAAATGGTATACATCTTGTTAAGCTAAAGTTTGGCGGTGCTGAACAATTTTCATGTGGTATGAAATGTATAGAACTATACATGCTCCTTCGTTAACTATTATTTGCACATTAATTACTTGATTGAACCTAAATAATATATATTTTTCAAATATCTTTGGGATTAAGGATCAACTGATAGAACAAACAGGAAAATTTTGGAAAATTAGTTGGTGGCAATGTAGAAAGTGTAGACACATATCTAAGGAACTAAGGTAAACCAATGATTTTTTTTTTTGAACTGAAGGTAAACCAATGAATTATTATCATGTAATTATGTGTTGCGAAAGAAACTAGGAATATCTTGTAGCTATATTCGGGTTTGGTCCGTAATAAACATATGCTATATGTGTAGGGGAGGGGGTGTAATATTACATCTTCCATTTTGAACTTGTTTTAAGAAAAAAAAACTTTCTTCTCCACACAAAAAATAAGGGTGGATCTCTAGAAGTGATGCATCTGTAAACGCTAGGAAGGTAGCTGAACCAATATTACATCAATCATCTTCTTACATATATATATAGACGGGTTGCAAGTTAGTTATAATGGGGTTACAAAGTAGTAACATCAAACAAATCAAAGCACCGGACAGTCGATTATCATCGTTCAGAAATTAATTACTTATAAACAGTTCAGAAATTACTACTCCATGAACAGCGCAAGACGATGTACAAAGCAAGCAAAAGAGGAACATGGCATGTGATGACTGATTAATCCATTATTCATCACTGATGTATGGGGATGAAGTTGTTGGATAGAAGAAAAAAAGGCAAGATCGAGATAGAAAAGCAATCAGTTAATGGAAACACACGTACTACGTACGATTGAAGAAAAAGGAGCCTCTGCAAGTACCGATTTGGATGGCCTTTATTCGACTGGATGATCAGTACTGGATGCGTGGTTTGGCGAAGACGACAACTCCCAGCTCCCATGGCTCTTGCTCCCCATCCTCGTAGTAGTTGTTGCTGCAGGATACTGCCGGAACCACTGGCTGCCTCACCGGCGCCGGTGCCGGTGCCGGAGCCTCCGACCGGAGGCGGTTCCTCTCCTTGGTCCTCTCTCTGGCCCTCTCCCTGGCCCTTGCCCTGGACGCCTTGTCGGGGAGGAGAACAGGGGCGCCGCCATTCTTGCTCTTCTTCCTTGGAGCAGCAGGAGCTGAACTTCTAGCCTTCGGCATCTGCTCCTGCTGCTTGTTTGTTTCAGCATCGGCCACCATGGCGTGGTCGTTGTTGTCCACGTCCAGGAGCACCGACCCGTCCCCGTCCTCCTCCGACAAGGACATGGAGGCGGCGAGGTGGTTGATGCCGGCGGTGGACCTGTCGAGGAGCCACTGCACCGTCTTGCTGGCCTTGTCGAAGCCCAGCTTGTCCTGGAGGGCGAAGAAGCGGTGGGCCACGTCCAGGGACAGCCGCATCCGCCGGTCCCTCATCCCTCCGGCCGTGCATATCTTGCTGTGCCTGTCTTTCCTCACCGCCGCCCTCGATCTTGGCACCCTTGACCTTGACACTGCCGGAGGCGTTGGGTTGTCCGTCGTGACGGCCGCGGCCGCCGCCGCGTCGAACGGAGGGTAATAGTAGTAGTAGGAGAAGGCATCTGGGACTTGTGAGGACGGAGGAGGAGGGTGCTGATGGTGAGACCAAAGAGAGTCCATCCCCATTTCCATTTGAATCACTATCTCCTGCTAGCTAGCTCTCTTCTGAGCTCTAAATGATTCACACATCATCTCATGGTCATATATACCTGCAGATGCAGGGCTGGACTGACCTGCTGCCCTTCCCCCTCTCCTACTACAGTGCTTACTAAATGAAATGACGACCAGAGGGAGAGGGGCCATGCTGTTCTTCTAGTGTGTGTGGTTTATTCCATACATATATACCTACACATCATACATACCGGTGAGGAAACATTTTTTTTTTTTGCTATAAGGAAAACAAACATTACAAGGCATGGCAATTGTTTGATAAAAGGAAACAAATTAATGGCCTCCAACAGCCATTAAAAATCTAGCAAATGAAGTGACAAAACATATGCATGGACCAACTAAGTTGAACATTTTTTTCCTGATAAAGGACATTTTCATTCAAACGTTATATCGTGTTGATACAAGCGCAATGTGTTAATATCCGACATCTGCATAACAAGATGCACACAACCAACAACTCCAAAGAAAACATGAAAAAACAACATTTTACAACAATAGTACCTGGTCATATGCGCCAACAGGGTAGGATGTCGTCATAACAAGATTTATGTCCTCCAGCCTCCATAGGGAAACACACTTTAAAAAAAAAACTACATCATTCCTGGGAAGCCATAGAGCCCAAAATATGGTTGCCGCCCCCACGAGGATATGTGAGGAATTTTTTATTCAACCCCCTCAACGAGTTACCAAAAATATTATGCACACTACATGATGCTATAGGTTTTTTTTTGTTTTTTGAGGATCCTTGATGCTATAGGTTAGAAGCTACATGAATAATAGACCATAACCCGACGGCAGTAGCGAGTAGCGTGCACGCAGTGTCGTGAGATGCCATGGGTGACTCCCTTCTTCTAGTTGAACGGCCAGGTCAACAATGTCATGTTTTATTACCAGGTCAGCACTTACAGCGGGGCCCATACATCAGAGACTGTCAATATGCGCTTTCTGATCAATCAATACTTTTGGCAAACTGACAACACAATGGTGGCAGTTTTTTGAAAGAAAAAAAAAACAAATGGTGGTGGTTTTCTGAACTAGGATCCCCAATTATGTTGGTTTTGTGCAATTTACTCGACATCACTATGGGCAAGTGCCATGTATAAAGAATGGACAGAGAACTAACTAAGATGAACATGCCCAATAAGACCACTCTCAACACTCAGAAGCCTATCGGTGGCATGTCGTCCAAACAGGGATCTACACTGGTGTTTCACTCCAGCTTCTTTGTGCCAAGCTCCATCATCTCCCTATGCCGCACCTATAATAACATCCATAATTGGTACATGAGAGTGGCACCTGTAGAAAAGAATGAACTTTATTCATTTCAAAAGATGACATTATTTTTGCATAGCCATTTAGACCAAAACAGCGCCGAAATTAAAGATCAGAAAGAGTTATCAACTCCCCGAGGCCAAGACCCAAAAGTATGTGGAATACTCCTTCAGAAAATAAGTATGTGGAATGCTAAAAGGAATGTGATATTACAGGATAAATACACAGCTCATCATCAAGGCATGCCAGATATCAGTCAAAAAAGATATATTGGATGGACTTTTACTTTAATAAAATTCCAATTTCTCTCTAATTAACTATTGTCTGGCTCATTTTTTTCTCCAAACCTTTCTTGTCTCACTTATATCATATCTAGAGTGCTTTACTCTCTAACGTTTCCATTACATAAATTCTATTTCACCCGAAAAAAAACATAAATTCTATTTATGAAAATATATATAATACCAAACAAATCATGTACTCTATGTAGGTTGATGCGTGGATTTTTCTCTTAACGCATTTAAAAAAAGGAAAATTATGATATTTAAAAAAAATACATATTCAAAATTTAATTTTGGCCCAAATAGCCATACTTTGTGTGCAAAATTTACATGCATATACTTCGTCAGGTGACTTACATGTATGATTTGTTTCAACACAAAAATACAACATGCTATATATAGGTTGTAATACGCAAATACTTTGGAAGAAACTGACAGGGGATGGGGAACTGGTGAAGTGCTCAAAGATATAGGTACTTAATCATCTATGCCGGTATCTGAAAGACTAGATTTTGTTTTAGTAAAGAGAATATATATTGCCTCTAATATCTGCATCACATATGCACACAACCAAATTGATTACGAGCTCAAAAAGTAAAATGTCCAAATCACATTAAATCAGTAGGACAGTAGCCTATAATATTATGATTGCCATCTAAACCAAGACATAAATTCCTCCGTAAGCCACTTCAAGTGCTTGGTCCCAACTTCCATTGCTTCATGTGCTGAATTTTGTCAGAAGCCCAATGTCGCAACAAATTGATATACGAGAATAGAAGCTGCCTGAAAGAGTGACATTTTTCTTATTAAGAATGAAATCAAGTCAGCACAACCAAACATCCAAAATTCGGTGGTGGTGCTAATATGCCTTTAAGGACAAAGAAAATTCTGCACAACACATAGCCATGCACCAAAAATTGTGTGACAAACTACATGGTGGAGGTATTTAAACACCAAATTTATAGCTTGCCAAGCAACGCATGCAATTGTGCATGTATCAGAAAATACAAGTTAAACTGTCTCTTGCTCAAAGCAGAAGCAACACTGTGCCCCAACCTCTTGTTTTGCGGTTGAGTCTAATTATCCATAGTACAACTTAAAAAATCTTGCTTTTTGAAGGAAGTTTCAATTTTATAGTCCCTTAGCAGAGATTTTTTTCCCCTTCAAGTTGATGAAATGACATTCCCTTTACAAAAAAAAGTGAGGTGTGGACTATATATATTTGCTCCAAGTGTCCAAAACATATACCAACGTTGGCTACACAAAAATTTATGCAAAAAATTAGCATAAGACAGACATACATTTCATAATTCCCCAGGAACAAAATATGCACGGCTTGATTAGTTGGCATGAATTTGTATGGATAGAATAATGCAATAAATTGTCAGAGGGAAAAACATGCATGACCTATGAAGAAATGCATGCTTGGTGATGTTGCATGCTTGCATGGAGAGGAAAATTTTGTAGTGGGTTGCAACTATTTAGGAATAGAGGATGTGGAAGTGCTTCGCTTCTGGGAGGATAAATTGTTAGAGGCGGCTCCGCTCTACACAACATACCCTCTCGATTTTAATATTGTGCACAATAGACATGCCACGGTTGTTAGCATGTCGTGATAAATACCTTTAAATGTAAAGTTTTGATAAACCCTATTGGGGTAGATGCTGAGAAAACAACATTAAGTGGTATCTAAAGTGGTTGAGACTACACTAACACTTGGGCAAGACCCTCGGTAAAAAACTGTACAACAGACTAGCAATCGGCGATTTTAATCCACTCAACTATCTCTCCCTGTTCCACATCAAAAGGTTTCCGTGACCTATAGAAGTGAGAAATAACAGTTGCAAAGAAAACCTTTTTTCTCTTTCAAGAAAAAAGATTTTTGAATTTGCCTTTTCCTTCTTTGTCTTGAAAAAATAACTCAACCCAAATCCAATTATATACTCAACAAAGCTTGTTTGTAAGGTTTTGAGATAATAGAAACATGCTACCATTTAATTCTGACCACAAGAAACTCTTTTTCCTAATGGCGGAAAATAAAAAATTATTTCCGTTATCTTGAAGCTATTCTATTCTTGGACAGACACAAATTTGCAATTATTCTACAAACGACAAAAATCTATCTTTTGCCTACCTCTATGTCACTGGATAAATAGACAAAAGCTCTTTATACTGTTTGGGTAATAATTAAAATTTGAAAATTCTTTCAATAGAATGGAAAAAAATCCAAAAGGATTCTATTTAATGATGAAATTAAAGTGGATAAATAGAAAAGGCTTTTTGAATATATTTTTTCTTGAAATGTTAATAAGAAAAACATGTTTTATTTACCGATCATATCTTTCGTTTTGTTCAAGCAGGATCAGAGGTATCTTCTTTGGATTTCTAGGAAAAAAAATCTTGTCATTTTTTCCGACCTTGAGTCGCATATGAAATAGACGAAGGAAGTAATTTAGCAAGCACTAGTTCTGATACATCATTATGGATTGACGTGACATGAGCATGAAATAGGTTCACGAATCTGTTTTCTTTTTTATAACATGTTCTTTCCAACTAAGAGCTTATTCTTACACTTTACTTTCTAAGAGGGCATTTGATGCATCAATCCCCTTCTGATAGCCTTTTTTCTCTAGAGATGGACAATTCGTCCACCCAGTTTTATTAGTTATGTACTAATAAACAAGAAATAGAATATATTGGCATTTCCATTCGATCATTCAACATCATTTTTTCACATACTTCATATATTTTATTGTATTTCAAATGTAAATCGTGAACACACTTATTTGCTTTGCATTAGTATTAGTTACTTTTGTAGCATCTAATTATAATAAGTTTTCTGCAACAACGCGCGAGGTATCATCTAATTTTTTATATGAAAAGACTGAAACTAGAGAAAAATGCCTTTAACCTTCCAAAAAAGGAGAAATAGTTGGGCATACTTGCCTCAAAGTCATTGGCTTCATCGAAACAATATATTTAACTTCCACGAAAATTAATTTAAAAGCATGGCGGCTACTAAATGACGCTAAGAATGAGCTTCGTGTTCATGGCACGCAACCGCGAAAATAATGGTGCCATCCGCATATCACACCACAGGACGGAGAAACCGTCGTTGTCATCACCAAGGCGGGAAAATGACACCACTAACAAATATGTCGTCAACCCCGGCTAGCTCTGTTAATTAGTACGAGTGTCCAAAACATATGCTTGATTGGGCAGTAGGTATTTAGAGTAACCATTCATTAACCAAATTAAGTCTAGGGACAAGTAAAGTAGTACTACTCCAGATAAGTAGGAGCTAGGTAGGGGGATGGTGGATGGGTGATAGTGGAGCACCATATGCCGTTGCAATCGTTAGTCACAGGTCCCCCAACCCAACCCTTAGTTAGTGGAGCTGTCGGAGCATACGTTTCGGACGCCAGGCGCAAGCAGCTCCTGTAGCCATGGAAAGTGACCGGCCTCTGCTAGCTGTGGCTGGCTAACAAGAGATGAGATGAGATGCACATCCGGATGTGTGATATGTGCATGCACCTGCACTTCTGTGCATCTGCATCCTATCATTCCAAGGTGGATGTTGGGGACCAAATTAACCTCTAGCTAGGCTAGAGCTGCAGCTTGACCCCAGCACAATGAGGGTGGAGGACAATGGCTTTTAGGGTATCTCTTTCTCTGTCGTGTCGCTATTGGGGAGCAGTAGTGATGCTTTGGATTTATCATCTCTGTTAAGTAACCTGGTATGTAGTACCATGCATATATATGGCCCATGGTAGTACTGCCGATGGTGGTACCTGACCAAGAGCACGCGTGCACAGCTAGTTTTCCATGATGGAGGCTTTTGTTATTGGCCCTCCCCTCTTATCAAGATGATACAACCCCAGAAGATTTTAACCCGTTAGGGCATCTCCAACACCGTACAGTAAATAAGACTCACTATTCGAGCGCGGACGCATCCACAGACATGGATATAGGAAACGGACATCCAACCGCAAGCCCTAAATATCCGCGAGCATTTTAAATGTAAATTGAGCAAACCAGACGAATTTGATGCAAACCGAGCAATTTTCATGCAAAACAGACCTAATTCATACAAAGTTCGGCATATTACAACTAAACCGGACAAGTTCAACTAAAATAAAATAAAAAGGTAGAAAAAACTAAGCGAGGTAGAGGATGGTTTTTTTACCAAATAAAAATAAGTAGAAAAAACTAAGCGAGGTACAGGATGGTAACCTCGTACGGATGCCCGCCCTGGCCGATGGGACCTCCGTCGCCGCTGTCGTCAGAGTCGGAGTCGTCGTGGTCCTTCCAGTGTCGGAAGGGCGCGTAGGGGCCGTGGCAGCCCTGATTGGCTGCCACCTGCTACTCGTGGCACAGCCGTTCGGCTTCCTCCGCCGTTGCGTGCATGGCCGCGTTGCCTACGGACATCACCCCGGCGCGCCCGCCCCTCGCCTTGCCCTTGCCGCGAACGAGGGCGGCGGGTGTGCCGACTCGACCACGCTGATCTTGACGAGATGCTCTTTGAAGCAGTGCCGGCGCCGTGCGAACGTTTCTGCAGTGGTCTTGGACCGGTCGAGGGCCCAAGCCTCTGTGAGCTTGGGGTTCGTGAAAACCCAGTCTGACGTGAAGTCCATCGTCAAGAACGTTGCCCGGCGCTGCATGTTACACTGCAGGACGATGTGTTGCCGCCGTCATGGCCGAGGTAATGCACGAGGCGTCCGCGCATGTTCGCGAGCGTCAGGGAGGGCTTCTTATTCGTGGCGACCGGGCGTCGACGAGGCGGTGATGGTGGCGCCATCTCCTTGCCGCGCTAGAGGCTGGACGGCGGCCGGTCGAAGGGTCCGAGCGTGCTGCGCGGCGACGAGGGCCGCTCCTCCTTGACGTGGAGTCTGATTTAGAAGTCGCGGTTGCGTTCGGGGGGACGCTTCTCCTGGACGCGGTGGCGAGGCGGCAATGCCGGCTCCTCCTTGATGCGGTGGAGAGGAGGCGAGGGAGGAACCGGAATGTGGTCATGGAGCGACCGCTCAAAGAGGAGCTCCAAGTGCACCTGGTACTCCTCATCCGTTGTGGCGGCCTCCGTGAGGAGGAGCAACTGTAGCTGTTCCTCGTCATCGCCGGTTGTGAGCCTGATCTCCTCCTTGTCCATTGTGGCGGTGGAGGAGGAAGGCCCCGAAGAACGTGGACGATGGCGCACAATTTGCCAGGGGACCCGGATCCACCACCGGCGTCGAAAACTATCCTCTCTGGCCGAACTTGCCCATTGATACGTCTCCAACGTATCTATAATTTATGAAGTATTCATGTCATGTTTATAACAATTTTATATGGTTTTGGTATGATTTGAATAGAACTAACCCGGACTGACGTTGTTTTCAGTAGAACTACCGGGCTATTTTTTTTTTGCGCAGAAATAGAAGTTCTTGGATTGACCCCAAATATTTTAACGATTTTTTATGGACCAAAAGAGACCCCTGAAGCTTCGTGGAAGGACCAAAAGCCTCGCGAGGAGGTCACAAGGCATCACGGCGCGCCCTGGGGGGTCGCGTGGTGTTGCCTTGTGGACCCCTCGTAACTTCTTTTCGTGTGATTCAAATGATGAAAAATCCTATAAATAGAGAAACCCCCACAAATAAACCTAGAACTTTCACGCCGCCGTCGCAAGCCTCTGTACCGAAGAAAACTCATCCGGAGCCCTGTTCCGGCACCTTGCCGGAGGGGGGAATCATTACCGGAGGCCATCGTCATCATCCCAGCGGTCTCCATGACGAGGAGGGAGTAGGTCACCCTCGGGGTTGAGGGTATGTACCAGTAGCTATTTGTTTGATCTCTCTTTCTCTCTCTAGTGTTCTTGATTTGGCATGATCTTGATGTACTACGAGCTTTGTTAATATAGTTGGATCATATGATGTTTCTTCCCTCTCTATCTTCTTGTGATGAATTGAATCTTTCCCATTGAGGTTCTGTTATTGTTGGATTGAATATTTTGGATTTGAGAAGACTTGATGTATGTCTTGCACGTGGATACCCGTGGTGACAATGGGGTATTCTATTGAGTCACTTGATGTATGTTTTGGTAATCAACTCGCGGATTCCCGTGACCTTGGGGAGTCTAGGCATATGGGTTAGTACACATTTTCATCTTTCTTTCTCCGATAGAAATTTTGGGGTACTCTTGGAATTTTTTTGTGTGGATTGAATATTATGAATCTGAAGTTGTTTGATGCATCTCGAATAATCAACTCATGGATACTTGTGGTGACATTAGAGTATCTAGGTGACATTAGAATTGGTTGATGCGTATCATATGGTGTTATTTTAGTACAAACTATAGGGCTATTTGTGACACTTATAGGGATGGCTTACTAGATTGAGTGGAAAGGATAACTTTGAGGTGGTTTCGTACCCTACAACAATTTCGTCTAATGTTCTCCAGTAATATGAACTTTGGAGTGATTCTTTATCGCAAGTTCAGGGACTGTTATATGATTCAATTATGTTAGCACTGTTGAAAGATTGCACTAGTGAAAGCATGAACCATAGGCCTTGTTTCTAAGCATTCTAATACCGTTTGTGCTCACTTTTGTTACTTGCTACCTTGCTGTTTTTTATTGTTCGGATTACAAAAACCTATATCTACAATCCATACTATACTTGTATCACCATCTCTTCGCCGAACTAGTGCACCTATATAATTTACCATTGTATTGGGTGTGTTGGGAACACAAGAGATTACTTGTATTTGATTGCAGGGTTGTTTGAGAGAGACCATCTTCATCCTACACCTCCCACGGATTGATAAATCTTAGGTCTTCCACTTGAGGGAAATTTGCTACTGTCCTACAAAACTCTGCACTTGGAGACCCAACAGAGTCTACAAGAATATTGTTGCGTAGTAGACATCACCTAGCACTGCGGAGAGGAGAGGAGCGGCGACTATGATGAGCGAGAGGATCACAACGACGTGGAGGGTGCAGAGAGGAGAGGAGATGCATTTTGGTCGGCGTCGGTGCCCACCTTAAATAGTCTGGTTAGGCGGATCGATGCCGCTTCAATGCTATGTAGAGGTCAAAGTGGGCTTCCCAGTCGCCGCGTCTGCATTGAAGTGGCGCCGCCCTCCCGCCCGATCATGTCGCTCTGCATTGGCTGCATCCAATCGCGTCCGCTTTGGAGCGGCTGAATGGCATGAATGCGCGCGATTTTTCGAGAGAGGGACACGCAGCGATGAGTTAGGGTGGGCCGTGTAGTCATACTTGTACGTGGCATGAGTCCGAGTGCCTGCAAACCTCCTGCAAGTGCCGGTCTGTGGGCGTTCGGACACGCAGACCCGTTCACAGACGTATCTGGCACCGCGTTGGATGACAAAATTTGTCTGGACATCGTGCTCCAGACATTCATGGGTGCTTTATGGCACGGCATTGGAGCAGTGTCCTGTCACCCTTCAAATGCCCACGTCCACAACCGCCACCCTCATATGCAAACCCCAAAATCCGTACAATTTCGTGCAACGTTAATTACATAGCTAAATTTAACAAGTTGATCTTACAACAACCAGATATAAAATATAGCATGTTCACAAAATATAGATCAACTAGCTATGATCTACTCCCTCTGTTCTTAAATATAAGACATTTTGGCAGTTCAATTGAACTAGCAAAACGTCTTATATTTAGGAATGAAGGGAGCATGACGAAATACGACTAAAACATAGCTACGATATGACTAAAAACATAGATAGTGGTGTCAGATTTCACCACTTCCTCGCCTGGCTCTTCCCTTTTGGGTCTCCAGAGTGGAGTTAGTACTCGATGACGTGGGCGTCCATGGCTAGAGGGAATTCATCGTCGGTGGTGGTGCCGCCATTGGACGAGTGATGGTGTCCTGGACTAGGGGGTACTCACCACGTCGTCTCCCGGCCAGTGGGTCGGGCCGAGGACCCCCACAGCGGTTCACTCATGAGCCACTTCGAGCGGGCGATGACGAATACAAGGAAGACTCCATAAGACTTGGTGCCCAAGACGAGGACTCTTCTAAACCCTAGGCCTCCGGTGCATATATAAACCAAGGCCAGGCTAGTCGATAGATCATGTCATATTCATTAGAACAATCTCGTGGTAGATACATGTACTCTGTACTACACCCCATATGAATACAATCAAAAGCAGGACGTAGGGTATTATCACTTCGAGAGAGCCCGAACCTGGGTGAAATCATGTGCCCATGTTACCATCGCTCCAAGACGCCTAGCTTAGGACCCCTACTACGAGATATGCCAGATTTAGAACCGACATTGGTGCTTTCATTGAGATCCTGCTAGTAGTCGCCGCGGTGTGATGGGAATTCAGATCGGCTCCGGTGCGATCTATGCATCGGAACCGAGCTATATTGTCGACGTCGGCATCTTCATCACCGGCTCGACTGGTCTCCTCGGCTTGACCGAGGACTGCGCTCCACGTCGGATCATCAAGATCAAATGCGCGCCCTCATCAACTTCAACTCTGATCTCTATCAAGATCGTGGAAAAATCATCCACGGAGCTCGAGGGCTCAACATCAACATTGAACTCGCGCAACCGTGCAGTTTTTGTGGACAGCGGGTTCGCATTCACCGTCACCGCCTCCTCTAGCGTTGTTTTGACGAATCCTTTGGTGGAATTGTGTGGAATTGAGTCTATAATGACCCCGTAAAATTTCGTCGCATTCCGATGAAGGAATCTCCGGCGATCTACGATATACCAGAGCCATGTCGAATCTGGACGTGAATCGGAACGAGTTTAGGGCGAGGAGTCTAGCGTCCAGCTCGGACGTCCTTTGGAAGATCCAACCGTTGATCGGCTGCGGAATTCCTATAACAACCACCCCTCAAAATTCGGGAACGGCCCGAGGCGTGCGCCAATTTCGGTATATGTTTTCTGCGCGAAAACGAATCCGACCCGAATTCATCTTTCTTCATGAACGGGATATTGGACATACTTTTTGTAGGAATATTTTTTTCTAAGGTATTGTGTGTTGTTCTTAAACACTTGCCTACAAATTTTGAGTCTTTTCCGAGGCGATCTTCATCATCGGGTTGCTGTCAAACTAGCCCGACAACATTGCTCCACGACTACCGACCTGCGCTAGATTGTCGCTCCGTCGAGCCGAGGACAACCTCATCGGATTCATCACCTCGGCACCCGCCCAAGAGTTCGGCATTGTCGCCCCACGGACTGTATGGGGCTGGCACACCGGCATCGCCGCACGGTCACTTCATGAAGCTGCATCGACCGCGTGATACGTCCATTTTGCATCATGTTTTCCTACTGTTATTTATAAAGTTTTTGATCAATATAATACTTCATGGAGTATTTCTAATGCCTTTTCTCCCTTAATATGCAAGGTTTACACAAAGAGGGAGAATACCGACAGCTGGAATTCAGGCCCTGAAAAAGCTACAACAGAGATACCTATTCTGCACATCTCCAAATGGGCTGAAATTCAACGGAGATTTATTTTCGAATATATAAAAAATACTGGGCTGAAGAGTTACCAGAGGAGAGCCACCAGGTGCCCACATGGCACCTGGGCACGCCCCCCCCCCCCCGGGGCGCTCCCAAGTGCCATGTCGGGCCCTTGGCCCATCTCCGGCTCCCTCCTTCTGGTATATAAGTCATTTTACCCTAAAACTTTTATGGGGAGACTTTCGGGATGAGGCACTGCCGCCACGAGGTGGAACTAGAGCAGGAGCATTTTTGCTCTCTGGCGGGCAGATTCCTCCGGGGACACTTCCCTCCGGGAGGGGGAAATCGAAGCCTTCGTCATCACCAACAACCCTCTCATCGTGGGAGGACCAATCTTCATCATCATCATCAACAGCACCATCTCATCTCAAACCCTATTTCATCTCTTGTATTCAATCTTTATATCAAAACCTTAGATTGGTACTTGCGGGTTGCTAGTAGTGTTGATTACTTATCGTAGTTGATGCTAGTTGGTTTACTTGGTGAATTACTAAATGTTCAGATCCTTTATGTTATTCAATACCCCTCTGATCTTGAACATGATGCTGATGTGTGAGTAGTTACTTCTGTTCTTGAGGACACGGGAGAAGTCTTGTCATAAGTAATCATGTGAATTTGATATTCGTTCGATATTTTGATGATATGTATGTTGTGATTATCTTAGTGGTGTCGTGTGAACGTCGACTACATGACACTTCACCATTTATGGGCCTAAGGGAATGCATTGTGGAGTAGTAATTAGATGATGGGTTGCTAGAGTGACAGAAGCTTAAACCCTAGTTTATGCGCTATTCCGTAAGGGGCTGTTTTGAATCTACACGTTTAATGGTATGGTTAGACTTTGCTTAATTCTTCTTTCGTAGGTGCGGATGCTTGCGAGAGGGGGTAATCATAAGTGGGAGGCTTGTTCAAGTAAGAACAGCACCCAAGCACTTGTCCACCCACATATCAAATCATCAAAGTAACGAACGCGAATCAAACGAACATGGTGAAAGTGACTAGATGAAATTCCCGTGTGTCCTCAAGAACGTTTGCCTCATTATAAGTACTTGTTCCGACCTGTCCTGTGCACTAAAAAGTATTGGGCTATCTTGCTGCACCTTATTTACACTTGTTACTTGTTACTCGTTACAAATTATCTTGCTATCAAACCACCTGTTACCGCTTATTTCAGTGCTTGCAGAAATTACCTTACTGAAAACCGCTCGCCATTTCCTTCTTCTCCTCGTTGGGTTCGACACTCTTACTTATCGAAAGGACTACGATTGACCCCCTATACTTGTGGGTCATCAAGACTCTTTTCTGGTGCCGTTGCCGAGGAGTGAAGCGCCTTTGGTAAGTGGAAATTGGTAAGGAAACATTTTTACTACATGCTGAAATTTATTGCTACTTGTCACTATGGAAAGTAATCCTTCGAAAGGCTTGTTCGGGGTATCTTCACCTCGACTAGATACAACAAGAGTTGCCTCTCCACCACCTATTAAGTCTACTGAAAATATTGCTTATGAAATTCCTATTGATTTTGTTGAGAAACTGCTAGCTAATCCTTACGCAGGAGATGGAACTAAACATCCTGATATGCACTTGATCTATATGGATGAAATTTGTTGATTGTTTAAGCTTGTAGGTTTATCTGGAGACAGAGCTAAGAAGAAAGTATTCCCTTTATCTTTGGAGGGAAAGGCACTGACATGGTATAGGCTATGTGATGATACTGACACATGGGATTGGAATCGGTTGAAATTGGAATTCCACCAGAAATTTTATTCTATGCACTTGGTTCATCGTGATCGGAATTACATCTATAATTTTTGGCCTCGTGAAGGAGAAAGTATCGCTCAAGCTTGGGGGAGGCTCAATTATATGTTGCATACATGCCCCAATCATGAGCTCTCAAGAGAAATAATTCTTCAAAACTTTTATGCTCGGCTTTCTCGTAATGATCAAACTATGCTTGATTCTTCTTCGACTGGATTTTTTATGAAGAAGACTATTGAATTCAAATGGGATCTTTTTGAAAAAATTAAGCACAACCATGAGGATTGGGAAATCGACAGAGGTAATGAGTCAGGTATAAATCTTAAGTTTGATTGTGTTAAATCTTTTATGGAAACTGATGCTTTTCAGAAATTTAGCACTAGGTATGGACTTGACTCTGAGATAGTAGCTTCTTTTTGTGAATCTTTTGCTACACATGTTGATCTTCCTAAGGAGAAGTGGTTTAAATACCATCCTCCTATAGAAATTAAGGAAGAACCCCCAGAGGTTAAGGAAGAGAAAACTATTGTTTACAATGTTGATCCAGTTGTTCGTACTGCTTATTTTGAGAAACCACCTTTTCCTGTTAGAATTAAGGAAAACTTTAAGGTTTCTTCTGTGGTCAACAAAAGTTATATTAGAACACCTACACCGTCTGAGCAGATTAAGGTTGAACCTAGTATTGCTTTAATTAAAGATCTTTTGGTTGATGATTTGGATGAGCATGTTATCTCTTTCTGTGATAATGCATCTAGAATTGCTAGTCCTGATCCTAAGCATAAGAATAGACCTGTTGTTGGCATGCCTGTTATTTCTGTTAAAATTGGAGATCATTGTTATCATGGTTTATGTGATGTGGGTGCTAGTGTGAGTGCTCTTCCTTTTACTCTTTATCAAGAAGTCATAAATGATATTGCACCTGCTGAAATTGAGGATATTGATGTCACCATTAAGCTTGCCGACAAAAATACTATTTCACCACTTGGTATTGTCAGAGATGTTGAAGTCTTGTGCGGTAAGATCAAATACCCTACTGATTTTCTTGTTCTTGGATCTCCACAAGATAATTTTTGTCCAATAATATTTGGTAGACCTTTCTTAAATACTGTTAATGCTAGAATTGATTGTGCTAAGGAAATTGTTAGTGTCAACTTTGGTGGTGTGTCTCATGAGTTTAATTTCTTTAAGTTTCGTAGACAGCCCCATGATATAGAGTGGCCTAGCAAAGATGAAATTGTTGGTCTTGCTTCTATTGCTGTGCCTCCTACTGATCCTTTAGAACAATACTTGCTTGATCATGAGAATGATATGCATATGAATGAAAGGAGTGAAATAGATAATATTTTCTTTAATCAGCAGCCCATTCTTAAGCACAATTTGCCTGTTGAAACTCTTGGAGGTCCTCCTCCACCTAAGGGTGATCCTGTTTTTGAATTGAAGCAATTGCCTGATACTTTGAAATATGCTTATCTTGATGAAAAGAAAATATATCCTGTTAGTATCAGTGCTAACCTTTCAGAACATGAAGAAAAGAGATTGCTAAAAATTCTGAGGAAGCATCATGCTGCTATTGGGTATACTCTTGATGATCTTAAGGGCATTAGTCCCACTCTATGTCAGCACAAGATTAATATGGAGCCAGATGCTAAACCTGTTGTTGACCACCAACGTCGATTGAATCCAAAAATGAAAGAGGTGGTAAGAACTGAAATATTAAAGCTTCTGGAAGCAGGTATAATCTATACCATAGCTGATAGTAGATGGGTAAGTCCATTTCATTGTGTTCCTAAAAAGGGTGGCATTACTATTGTTCCTAATGATAAGAATGAGCTTATCCCTCAGAGGATAGTAACTGGTTATAGGATGGTGATAGATTTTAGAAAGTTGAATAAAGCTACTAGGAAAGATCATTATCCTTTACCTTTTATTGATCAAATGCTAGAAAGGTTGTCTAAGCACACACACTTTTGTTTCCTAGATGGTTATTCTGGTTTTTCTCAAATACCTGTCGCACAATCTGATCAAGAGAAAATACCTCTGCCTTTTGGTTTATGCAATGCACCTGCTACTTTTCAAAGATGTATGACTTCTATCTTCTCTGACTTTTGTGAAAAGATTGTTGAGGTTTTCATGGATGATTTCTTCGTTTACAGAACTTCTTTTAATGATTGCTTGAGCAACCTTGATCGAGTTTTGCAGAGATGTGAACAAACAAATCTTGTCTTGAACTGGGAGAAGTGCCACTTTATGGTTAATAAAGGTATTTTCTTGGGCCACAAGATCTCCAAAAGAGGTATTGAAGTTGATAAAGCGAAGGTTGATGCTATTGAGAATATGCCATGTCCTAAGGATATCAAAGGTATAAGGAGTTTTCTTGGTCATGCTGGTTTCTATAGGAGATTTATTAAAGACTTCTCTAAAATTTCTAGGCCTCTTACCTATCTTTTGCAAAAAGATGTTCCCTTTGTTTTTTATGATGATTGTGTAGAAGCCTTTGAAACTCTTAAGTCAGCTTTAATTTCTGCACCTATTGTTCAGCCACCTGATTGGAATTTACCTTTTGAGATTATGTGTGATGCTAGTGATTATGATGTTGGTGCTATTCTAGGACAGAGAGTTGATAAGAAGTTGAATGTTATTCATTATGCTAGTAAAACTTTGGACACTGCCCAAAGGAATTATGCTACTACTGAAAAAGAGTTTTTAGCAGTTGTGTTTGCTTGTGATAAGTTTAGATCTTATATTGTTGATTCTGAAGTTACTATTCATACTGATCATGCTGCTATCAAGTATCTTATGGAAAAGAAGGATGCTAATCCTAGGCTTATCAGGTGGGTTCTTTTGTTGCAAGAATTTGATCTTCATATTGTTGATAGGAAAGGGGCTGAGAACCATGTAGCTGATAACTTGTCTAGATTGGAAAATGTGCTTGATGACCCACAACCTATTGATGATAGTTTTCCTGATGAGCAACTAGCTGCTATTAATGTTTCTCATAGTACTCCTTGGTATGCAGATTATGCTAATTATATTGTTGCTAAGTTTATACCTCCTAGTTTTACTTATCAGCAAAAGAAAAAGTTCTTTTATGATTTGAGACACTATTTTTGGGATGATCCACATCTTTATAAAGAAGGTGTGGATGGTATTGCTAGACGTTGTGTACCTGAGCATAAACAGGAACAAATTCTTCGGAAGTGTCACTCCGAAGCATACGGAGGACATCACGCTGGAAACAGAACCGCACACAAGGTATTGCAATCCGGTTTTTATTGGCCTACTCTCTTCAAGGATGCTCATAAGTTTGTCTTATCTTGTGATGAATGTCAAAGAATTGGTAACATTAGTAGACGTCAGGAAATGCCTATGAATTACTCTCTTGTTATTGAACCATTTGATGTTTGGGGTTTTGATTATATGAGACCATTTCCTAAGTCCAATGGGTATACTCATATTCTAGTTGCTGTTAATTATGTTACTAAGTGGGTAGAAGCTACCCCCACTAATAGTGTTGATCACAACACTTCTATCAAAATGCTCAAGGAAGTTATCTTCCCAAAGTTTGGAGTCCCTAGATATTTGATGACTGATGGTGGTTCACATTTTATTCATGGTGCTTTTCGTAAGTTGCTTGCTAAGTATGATATTAATCATAGAATTGCATCTCCCTATCATCCTCAATCTAGTGGTCAAGTTGAGTTGAGCAATAGGGAGATAAAAGTTGATTTTGCAAAAGACTGTCAATAGATCTAGAAAGAATTGGTCTAAGAAATTAGATGATGCTTTGTGGGCCTATAGAACTGCTTATAAGAATCCTATGGGTATGTCTCCTTATAAAATGGTTTATGGAAAAACATGTCATTTACCTCTTGAATTAGAACATAAAGCTTTTTGGGCTGTTAAAGAACTTGACTATGATTTCAAGCTTGCAGGTTGTTGACACCTGATTTTGGCACAATGCAGAATGCAATAGAGATGGCCTCAAATGACAAGATATTCTACATGAGAAACTTCACATTGCTGAGTGGAACGACTTTGATGTTTGGACCATAATCATTCGGCATCATATCAAAGACCAAAACTACACTCGGATTGTCATGTTTAGGTGTTCTGAGTGCTTTTTGATCAATTATGCCTCCAAGACAATCTCGGATGAAGGAATGATCTACATGAGTTGTCTTTGTCTCGTCGAATCGGTTGATTTTCATATAAAAATCATCTCAATCCGAGTTCGTATGTAAAAGTTAGAGCTATCTGAATGCAGCCCTGTCAAGAGGCAAAATATGGCGCGCCCCATCAGACACATGTCTGATGGGTGTCTGATGCAATGCGTGAGTAATTAGCCCTTCAAGATGGCCTCAAATAGAAAAACGTTCAACATAAAATTTGTTCGTCTCGTCGAAACGATCAACTTTGCTTTTGGGCACATTTTCATCCGAGGTCGTTTAGTGCCTCAAAAAAGACCCGCAAGGTGCAGCCAGATATTTGGACCGTCTCCATCGGAAGTCATATGCAGATTCCACGGCCCACGCAAGGAAGACAGAAGATTGGACCAGATTCGGGATGGATCCGAGTGGGACCAGAACTAGGACTCTAGGATGTGAATTGATGTAATTTTCTTGTAAGGAAAGCCTAGATTGAATCCTTTGCTTGTACGGGAAGTCCAGCCGCCTCTTATATATGTTGGGGGTGACGGCCGATTGAACAACACACAATCGAACAAATCAATAGACTACTTTTTATCTACGTTTTATCTCTCCATCGTTTTTCTTCCTCGTTCTTCGCTGTTCCTCGAGTTTGAGTGCTGCGAATCCCGAGGCTCTAGGGGCGAGCGAATCGACCTAGGGCAGCCCATTGCCGCCGCGCGCCCTGACGGGGTCCCTCCCGGGCGTGTGGGGTTTCGGGTCTCCAAAAGCGCCCGCCGACTGTCCTGCGTATCGCGCTGTCGGTCGGGTCTCCTTCGACGTGAGCTGTGGTGCATCACCCCCGGCGTCGAGGGTACACGTGACGTGTTCGTGTGTCAACACACTTTTTGGCGACTCCGCTGGGGAAGAAGATCAATCATCATCATCCACCATGTCCGATCTTCCCAAGCCATCTGAGGTAGACGCCGATAACATCATTAAGCCCAGTATTGATGAGATATCGGCCGATCATCGCCAAGTCTATGAGGAGTACAAGAAGGCATGCGAGGAGAAGGACTTGCAGGAATTCCTTGCAAAGTTCAAGAAGGATCGCCAAGGCAACATCACTCTGATTGAAGAAATCAAGTTCCCTCCTCTTCAAGCTGAGCAGGTTAAATCCTCTGTAAGTACTGCCTTTTCTCCTGAGCAGTGGGCTGAGATTGAGAGTCGTATTGCTGATGGTAACAATCTTGTTTATCAAACTTTCCTAGAAAATACTAATGCTCAGAAGAATATATCTCAATCATCTAGTGGTAATGGTGGTATAGCTGCTAATGTGCAAAACCCTAATCTGGCTTTACCTATTTCATCGGCGCCTCCCGTGCCGATGACTTATTATCCTACCCAAACCAATCAGATTGTGGCTGCACCCATTAATCCTATCATGAACATGCCAGGTTCGGTGGCAACGCCGAACCAAACCCTACCTACAGGTGCAACCACTCGGCCACTACCGAACTATGGTTCGGCGTACATGCCACAATTCCTACCTACAACTAGTAGTCATACTGCTCCTATGCCACTGCAACAAGCTTCATCGTCTACTACAGACGATGCTCTAGCTAATCTTAGAGAGGAGATGGCTAAGATGCTCCGAGAGAATTTTGGAGTTGAGTTGCCAAGGAACCGTATTTACCAAAAGCCATATCCAGAATACTTTGATGCCATTCAATGCCCTCCGGGATATAAAATTCCAGATTTTGTTAAGTTTAATGGAGAGGGTACAAAAACCACATGGGAGCATGTTAGTCAATACTTGGCACAATTAGGTGAAGCAGGCTCACTAAATGAATTGAAAGTGCGTTTATTTCCTTTATCATTAACTGGTACCGCATTTTCATGGTTTTCTTCTTTACCACATGGTTCCATTCGAGTTTGGTCGCACCTAGAGCAGAAGTTTCATGATCACTTTTATAGCGGCGATAACGAGCTTAAGTTATCACATCTTACATCAGTTAGACAAAAGCATGATGAATCGGTCTCCGATTACGTCAAAAGATTTAGAGATACAAAAAACCGGTGCTGTAGTTTGGTGATAACCAAGAGAGATTTGGCTGATCTTGTGCTTAGTGGTTTGAAAATTCCCATTAGAGAAAAGCTAGAGTGATATGAGTTTTTAAATGTCAACCAAGTCTTACAAAGGGCTTTGGCTCAAGAAAGCCGAAGCAAAGAGCTCAAAGAAGTGCATAGATATAAAGCTGATCGTCCTAAGATGAACATGGTTGAATATGATAGCGATCACTCGGATGATGAGGGTGATATTTATGCTACTGAATTTGTTTGGCCATCTAAGGCCGAACCCTTCACTTGCAATGATCTGGAACCGATTCATAAGAATCGTGATGAAGAGATGAAGTTTACTTTTAACATTGCCAAGTGTGATAAAATATTTGATGCTTTGCTGCAAGCCAAAATTATTAGAATATCTCATACTTTACCGTCGTTTGAAGAGCGGAAACGGCGCGCTTATTGCAAGTATCATAATTCTTTTTCTCATGCTACTAACGATTGCAATGTTTTTCGACGACAGATACAATCGGCCATTAATGATGGACGATTGAACTTTTCTGAGATGCAAGTTGATAAACAGCCCTTTCCAATGAATACCATGGATTTGGAAGGGAAGAAGCTGCTCATTCGGCCGGAGGTAGCCGAATCTGCTAATAAAGCTAATGTCATTGTTGGTCAGCCCAAGAAAGATAAGGAGAGCGACAAGGTCTTGGGGAGACAAGTCGTGCTTGACAAGCAACCCGGTGGCAAGGAAATAATCAAGATCACCATCAAGAATCCTGCACTCGGGGGGCAACCGCAAGTGCAAGAAAATACTCGTGTTAAATTTGTTAAGCCCAAGAGTCCAGAGGTTGGCAAGTGGAAGACGAATGAAGCTAAAGTGCAGCGCAAGAAGATCAAGCCAACTTTTGATATGTTGTTGTCCAAATATGCCAGTCAAGCGGCCGGTTCTAGCTCTAACCGGTCATCAAATTTGAAGCGCTCAAGGTCACCTCCTCGGGAAGAATTTCAGCATCATACAAGGCCATATGGGTTGTGGGCACCAGGACCATGGATGCCGCCACCCCCTATGCGCCATACTACATGGGAAACTTCAATGGAGGATGGTGGCAGCCCCCAATGGCCCCTTATGCTTTTCATCCGGGTTGGGCAGAACCAAGGAGGCACGTTCATGAGAGACTTTCTTATCCCACACGAGGCCGTTTGAACAATGGTGTCAATCGGCCAATGCAAGATAATCAAAAAAGGGTTGGCAAGCAAGTGTGGCGTGCTAAATCACCAAGTGCAGAAATTTCAGAGCCTAGCAGGCAAAAGGAGGAGAATACTAGTGCTGAAACTATTATGATAGGCACTAAAGAATTGACAATCAAAGAGCCGATTATTGTTGAAAAACCGACTGGTTCCAGTAAAGATGTGGCTGTTGTCCAGCAGGGTCCCATGGCTAATGATCATGAAGCTAGCACAAGCAAGGCCAAGTCGAGGGATCCAAAATATACTCAGCCTAAGTGGTGTCCTTCCGGTCTGACCAAGGCACAAAAAAGGAGACTGCAACGCATGAGGAGTCAAGAGATGGCAGAACAAGAGGCCGAGAAGCAAAGAGATAAATTGTTTAAAGACATTCGGCCCATGGTACCCCCAAAACAAGTGTGGAGGCCAAAGCAAAAGCAAAACATAGCAGCTTCTGCATTGATCATAGCAACACCTACACCACCAACGGAGGACGATGCAGCTACTATTACATCGTCCACTTTGCCTGATGCTTCCTCTTCCCTTGGAGATATTTCGGAGTCAGTGGACATGCTTGCGGAAGGAGATGAAATGCTTGATTATGAGTCTACACCGGTTCATGAAGGTATGGATATTAATATGGTGTATTACTTACCCGCTGAATTTCGTGCTATAGATGAAGAAGGGGAAGTGGCTCAGCTAGATTTTGGTCCTAAAAATGCTATATTCGAAAAGCCAAAAGAACTGGTGACGCACTTGAAGCCATTGTTCCTTAAAGGTCATATTAATGGATCGCCGGTGGCTAGAATGCTTGTCGACGGTGGTGCTGTGGTGAATCTTATGCCATATTCGGTTTTCAAAAAATTGGGGCTGCGTGATGAAGAGTTAATAAAGACCAACATGGTGCTTAATGGATTTGAAGGCAAAGAGAAAACTGAAGCCAAAGGTGTAATGTATGTGGAGCTTACGGTGGGAAGCAAAACTTTGGCTACCGCATTCTTTGTCGCCGAGGTGCAAGGTAACTATAATGTGATATTAGGCCGCGATTGGGTTCATGCAAACCAATGCGTGCCATCTACTATGCACCAGTTTTTAATTCAATGGGTTGATGATGAAGTAGAAGTCATTCATGCGGATAATTCGGCTTGTGTTGCTTTGGCCGATGCATCAGTGGATTGGCAACATCCCAATGCTACTTGATTGACGGGGCGCGACTTATCAGAATTTGATTTTCTTAGCGCCACAAAAAGTGGTTTCGTGCCCGTTTCTTTAAAGCCGGTTGGTGGTAATCGGCTCCAAGGTATGATGTATTTAAATGGATTCTAACTCAGATTGGTTGCAAAAGCGTCTTGTTGAATATCGGTCCAATGAGAACGATATGTATGAGTCTATAGAGGAGTTAGATGATATGGATAAATTAGGACAAGGTTTTACGTCGGCCGATCCATTAGAAGAGATAGACATAGGAGATGGTTCAATTCCTAGGCCGACATTTGTAAACAAAAATTTAAGAGCCGATCATAAAGCTAAGTTGATCGAGCTATTGAAAGAATATGTTTGTTGCTTTGCATGGGAATATCATGAGATGCCAGGTTTAAACTGAGAGCTAGTGGAGCATCGGTTACCTATAAAGGCTGGTTTTAGACCGTACAAACAATCGGCCAGAAAGTTTAACCCAAAAACATATGACCGGATCAAGGAAGAGATCGGTCGTTTGCTTAAAGCTAATTTTATTAGACCTTGCACGTATGCCGAGTGGATTTCTAACATTGTACCAGTAGAGAAGAAAGGCTCCGGCAAGTTGAGGGTGTGCATTGATTTCAGAGATTTGAATAGAGCTACACCTAAAGATGAGTATCCCATGCCAATAGCTGATATGCTTATTAATGATGCTTCTGGACATAAGGTCATTAGCTTTCTTGATGGTAATGCGGGGTATAACCAGATTTTTATGGCCGAAGAGGACATGTCCAAAACAGCTTTTCGATGTCCTGGTTTCCTTGGTTTATTTGAGTGGACAGTGATGACCTTTGGATTAAAGAATGCCGGTGCCACGTATCAAAGGGCTATGAATTTAATTTTTCATGGTTTACTTGGTGTTATACTTGAGGTTTATATTGATGATATTGTTGTCAAATCGGATGCTTTCGAATCTCATCTAGCCGATTTGCGCTTAGCTTTTGAAAGAATGAAAAAATATGGACTGAAGATGAATCCTTTAAAGTTTGCATTTGGCGTGTCGGCTGGGAAGTTTTTGGGTTTCATTATTCTTGAAGATGGCATAGAGATTGATCCCAAAAAGATAGAGGCTATAGAGAAAGTGGAGGCTCAACATGCAAGAGAGATATGCAAAAGTTCCTTGGCAAGGTCAATTATTTGAGAAGGTTCATAGCTAATCTGTCTGGGAAAGTTGATGCATTTACTCCTATCCTTCGGTTAAAGAATGATGTTGATTTCACTTGGGGGGCAAAACAGCAAGAAGCATTTGATATGATCAAGAACTATTTGTGCACGCCTCCAGTGATGAAAGTGCCCAAGCATAGGGAACCCTTTAAGCTTTACATTGCAGCAGAAGAAGGTGTTATTGGTGCTGTTTTGACTCAAGAAACCGAAGGAAAAGAGCATGCTATTACATATTTGAGCAGGCGTTTATTGGACGCCGAGACAAGGTGCCAAGAAACCGAAGGAAAAACTATGCCTATGCTTATATTATGCTTGCACAAAATTGAGACATTATTTGGTGCCGAGTGAATGCATAGTAGCTTGTCAAACTGATGTCATTAAATACATGTTGCATAGGCCAATTCTTAGTGGTAGAATTGGCAAGTGGGCTTATGCTTTGATTGAATATGATTTGGCTTATGAATCTCTAAAATCCATGAAAGGCCAAATCGTTGCTAATTTTATTGTTGAGCATCGGATTAATGACAAGCATGATGTTGATATAAACCTTGTCTCATTAGTACCATGGAGATTATATTTTGATGGTTCAGTTTGTAGCAGTGGCCAAGGTGTTGGTATTGTTTATATATCTCCTCATGGTGCTGTTTTTGAAGCCTCATGCCGCTTAGAATATTTTTGCACGAACAATCAAGCTGAATATGAGGCATTGTTATTCGGCCTGGAGATGTTGCTTGCCATAGGTGCTACATATATTGAGGCTTTTGGTGATTCGTTATTAGTAGTGCAACAAATATCCAAAGTCTTTCAATGTTTTGACGAATCACTTAATGTTTATCTTGATAAATGTCTAGATATAATTTCTACTTTGGATTATTTTAGCATTGCTCATATATCTAGACATGACAATTGGAGAGCAAATGAGTTGGCACAACAAGCATCCGGCTATCATGTTGATCATGGCATGTTTCATATTTCTCAGAAGCCGATGTCTTGTCTTCCAAATATGGGGGAGGCCGAACCAGAGCCCACTGATTCGGCCACTAACAAAAAATCTAGTGCGGGTGAAAATCATGACTGGAGGAAGCCCATTATGGATTACTTGAGCGATCCGAGTGAAAGGGTGGACAAGACTATTCGGCGTATGGCTTTGAAATATACAATAAGAGATGGTGGTCTTTATCGCCGAACGGTTGAAGATGTTCTTTTGAAGTGCTTGGACGAGGACCAAGCAAGAGTTGCTATGGGAGAAGTACATGAAGGCATTTATGGTACTCATCAGTCGGCTCCCAAGATGAAGTGGTTATTGCGACGTGCTGGATTTTATTGGCCGACTATGATCAATGATTGCTTCAGGTACTATAAAGGGTGTGAAGCTTGTCAAAAATTTGGTGATATTCAATTGGCTCCTGCTGCTATGTTACATCCTATTATCAAGCCGTGGCCTTTTAGAGGATGGGGTTTAGATTTGATTGGGCAAATTCATCCATCTTCCTCGAAGGGGCATCGGTTCGTGTTGGTGGCAACCGATTATTTCACCAAGTGGTCTGAAGCAGTACCTCTCAAGAACATGACACATACAGAGGTAATTCAATTCATGACAGAGCACATTATTCATAGATTCGGTGTTCCTCAGACATTGACTACAGATCAAGGTTCGTCTTTCATGTCACATCAAGTTAGAGAATTTGCCGAATCATATAACATAAAGTTGCTCAATTCATCTCCGTATTATGCCCAAGCTAATGGACAAGCTGAGTCTAGCAATAAGATATTGATCAAGCTCATAAAAAAGAAGATTAAGGATAATCCAAGAAAATGGCATGAGTTATTGTCTGAAGCTTTATGGGCACATAGAATCTCAAGGCATGGTGCTACCAAGGTAACTCCATATGAGCTAGTATACGGTCAAGAGGCTGTTTTACCAGTGGAAGTGAATTTGAGTGCTTTGAGAATAGCCAAACAAAATGATTTATCGGCAGTAGACTTTTATAATTTGATGATGGATAACATTGATGAAGTTGCCGATAAACATTTGGCTGCTTTGAAGGCCATAGAGAGGGACAAGCTGAGGGTCGCAAGAGCATACAATAAAAAGGTCAAGTTGAAGAATTTTCAGGTTGGCAATCTTGTGTGGAAAGTGATTCTGCCGATTGGTTCTAGAGATAGAAAATTCGGGAAGTGGTCTCCAAACTGGGAAGGTCCTTTTAGGATTGCAAGGATAGTTCCTGGAAATTCATATTTGGTGGAATCCATGCAAGGAGTATTATTACCTCGAGCTCTCAATGGCAGATATCTGAAGAAGTATCACCCGAGTGTGTGGCAAGAAGCCTGATTAGGCAATGGCCGATACATGATTATCGCCCTTAGCATAAACACGGCCGATACATAATTATCGCCCTGAGAAATATAGATGGTCGATGGAGTGTTGACATCGTCCTTAGAACAAGCATGGTGCAAATTATTTTTCGGCATGCAAGCTTTGCCGAAAAACAGGGGGGCATGTGTTGACACCTGATTTTGGCACAATGCAGAATGCAATAGAGATGGCCTCAAATGACAAGATATTCCACATGAGAAACTTCACATTGCTGAGTGGAACGACTTTGATGTTTGGACCATAATCATTCGGCATCATATCAAAGACCAAAACTACACTCAGATTGTCATGTTTAGGTGTTCTGAGTGCTTTTTGGTCGATTACACCTCCAAGACAATCTCGGATGAAGGAATGCTCTACATGAGTTGTCTTCGTCTCGTCGAATTGGTTGATTTTCATATAAAAATCATCTCAATCCGAGTTCGTATGTAAAAGTTAGAGCTATCTGAATGCAGCCCTGTCAAGAGGCAAAATATGGCGCGCCCCATCAGACACATGTCTGATGGGTGTCTGATGCAATGCGTGAGTAATTAGCCCTTCAAGATGGCCTCAAATCGAAAAACGTTCAACATAAAAGTTATTCGGCTCGTCGAAACGGTCAACTTTGCTTTTGGGCACATTTTCATCCGAGATCGTTTACTGCCTCAAAAAAGACCCGCAAAGTGCAGCCAGAAAACTTGCCGGGATGGAAACCTTGCCGGAGAAATCTTGCCGGGAACAGTAACCTTGCCGGGGTGAGAAAACTTGACGATATGGAAACCTTGCCGGGGAAATCTTGCCGGGAACAGTAACCTTGTCGGGGTGAGAAAACTGCCAGGATGGAAACCTTGCCGGAGAAATCTTGCCGGGAACAGTAGAAACTGTCAAGGCCAATCCGACCAGATGCTGAAGATGGGCTTAAATACTTATCTAGATGGCCACGGATGAAAAAGTGTTCAACATGAAAGTTGTTCGTAACATCGAAACGGTCAACTTTGCTATTGGAGTCATCATCATCCGACGCATTATACGACCTGCAGAGACACTACAAGAGTCAGGCGGTCCAGTCAGCTACATGAACGAGTCCGGCCCAAAATTAAGACCCCGTGGAGTATTCAAGATGGCCTTATTTGGGAAGGTGATCAACATACGGATTGTCGGCCTCGTCGAAACACACAAAATTGATATTTGGATCGTCTCCATCGCAAGTCATATGCAGATTCCACGGCCCACGCAAGGAAGACAGAAGATTGGACCAGATTCGGGATGGATCCGAGTGGGACCAGAACTAGGACTCTAGGACGTGAATTGATGTAATTTTCTTGTAAGGAAAGCCTAGATTGAATCCTTTGCTTGTACGGGAAGTCCAGCCGCCTCTTATATATGTTGGGGGTGACGGCCGATTGAACAACACACAATCGAACAAATCAATAGACTACTTTTTATCTATGTTTTATCTCTCCATCGTTTTTCTTCCTCGTTCTTCGCTGTTCCTCGAGTTTGAGAGCTGCGAATCCCGAGGCTCTAGGGGCGAGCAAATCGACCTAGGGCAGCCCATTGCCGCCACGCACCCTGACGGGGTCCCTCCCGGGCGTGTGGGGTTTCGGGTCTCCAAAAGCGCCTGCCGACTGTCTTGCGTATCGCGCTGTTGGTCGGGTCTCCTTCGACGTGAGCTACGGTGCATCACCCCCGGCGTCGAGGGTACACGTGACGTGTTCGTGTGTCAACACAGGTGAAAAGAGGTTATTTGACATTAGCTCACTTGATGAATGGAGGACCCAGGCCTATGATAATGCCAAGTTGTTCAAAGAAAAAGTTAAAAGATGGCATGATAGGAGGATTCAGAAACAAGAATTCAAAGTGGGTGAATATGTTTTATTGTATAATTCTCATCTTAGATTCTTTGCAGGTAAACTCCCCTCCAAATGGGAAGGACCTTATGTCATCGAGGAGGTTTATCGTTCCAGAGCCATCAAGATCAATAATGCCGCGGGTACCAACCCGAAGGTGGTAAATGGACAAAGGATCAAGCACTACATTTCAGGTACACCCATTAATGTTGAAACTAATGTTATTGACACTATTACACTAGTGGAACATATCAAGGAGTCCTTTCGGAACACTCCAGAATACTAAAAAGGAATAGGTATGTGATACGGTAAGTAAACTGACTCCAAAAATTCCGCAAAAATATCTGCTGTCAGTTTTAGAATATTTAAAAAATTACAAAAATAAAAGGAAGCCGAGAGGGCCCACCAGGTGGCCACATGGCACCTGGGCGCGCCCCGGGGGGGCACCCTGGTGCCATGTGGGGCCCTGGTGAGCCTTCCCGACTCCGTTTTCTTCTGGTATACTTGTTATGCAAGATAAAAATTCTATATATAGTCCCCGTATTGATCTGACCACCGCATCGCAAGAAATCCTCTTTTCTTGTTCCTTGCTGTTTTCTGGCAGATCTGGAAATATGTCGTCCCAAGAGTCCAATGTGGAGAGCTATGTGTCGCATTACCTTGCCAATCCCAAGCTCTATGGGGACTTAGATCCTTATGGATTGTTCTCGGAGGAGGAACAAGAAAGCAAGGAGGAGGAAGAAAGCTCGGATGAAGAAGAGATCCCCTTGCCTCAACCAGGAGATATGCACGTGGAGTTCAAGAAATCGAGCCTCCCAAACAAAAGGAGAAAACCCAAGGTCCTATTTATACCTTCTCATTTTCTGCAGGAGAGTAAGGAAGAATTATGCCAAAGGGTATTGAAGCTTGATCAAGAGGTCAATGACTTGAGGGAGCAAAACTTTATTCTCAAACGGAAGATAAACAAGCTCATGGATCCTTCACCGCCACCATCACCTAAGAAGGAAGCTTGATCACACGGGTATGGGCACTCCCCTTGGCTTGTGCCAAGCTTGGGGGAGGTGCCCCGGTATCGTATCACCATCACTTTTATTATCTTTACCTATTTTCAGTTCTATCTTTAGTTATTTCGTGATCTAGTGGAATAAAAGTTTAGTATGATCTATCTTTGAGTGTTAGTTTCGTGATCTATCTATCTATGTAATCGAGTGAGAGTTATATAATAAAGAGTAGTTTGAGTTTTGCTTCTTTACTTTTATGCTTCAATCAAAAGCAATGAAAATAATGAAAAGAAAAAGATCAAATGCTAATCTTATGGTGAGTAATGACATCACATAAAGAAAAGTATAAGTGGTAAAATTTATTGAAGGTTGACAAACATAGCATTGGTCAATGGTGCAATTCATGAAAAATTTAATAAGGAAGAGAAGATTTACATGCAAATATACTATCTTGGACATCTTTTGTGATTGTGAGCACCCATTAAGTATTGTATGTCAAACGGTTGATGTTGGACAAGGAAGACAACATAATGAGTTATGCGTGTTCATATTCACATAGAAGTAGAAGTTATATTGTCATGGATCCTCTAACATGTGGTGCTTGCCCAATATCTTTCTAGCTAAAATTCCGTACTAAGTAGAAATACTACTTGTGCATCCAAAACACTTTAGCCAAACTCATGCCATGAGAGTCCACCATACCTACCTATGGATTGAGCAAGATCCTTGAAGTAAGTTGTCATCGGTGCAATAAAGCAATAAAAATTGCTCCTAAATATGTATGATCTTTTATTATAAGGGAAAATAAGCGTGGTACGAACTTGTGATGGCAAAGAATAAAAGCGACAGATTGCATAATAAAGGTTGCTACCATAAGGGGCAAAATCATGTGACGTTCCTTTGCATTAAGAGTTAGTGCATCCAAAACTAAAAGCGCATGACAACCTCTGCTTCCCTTTGCGAAGGGCCTATCATTTACTTTTATGCAAAGAGTCAAAGTTATTCCCTCTATTCCTTTTTATTTTACTCCTTGGCAAGCACCATGTGGTGGGGAAAGATCTAGGCACATATACCCAGTTGAATGTGGGTGAGCATGAGTTATTATTGTTGACATCACCCTTGAGGTGAATAAGTTGGGAGGCAAACCTTTAAGCCCTTATCTTTCTATATGTCTGGCTGAAACTTGATGCTCCATATGAATGGTGTGAGTGTTAGCAATCATGAAAGACTAAATGATAGTTGAGTATGTGGACTTGCCAAAAGGATCCTACATCTGACCCTTCCTGAAAATACGATGAATTGCAATTGCATTGTTGACTGAGAACATAGTTTGTTAGTTTTCAAGAAAGTTTATGCTTCATACTTCAATATTGTGGTGAATTGTTCCTTGCTCATAAGAAGCTTATGATAATGCTTATTGCTGTTATGATATTGTTCATGATGCTTCTATGTCCGTATTTTATTTTATCGACACCTCTCTCTCTAAGCATGTGGGCATGTTTTTCGATTTCATCTTTCTTCATGAATGGGATATTGGACATACTTTTTGGAGGAATATTTTTTTCTAAGGTATTGTGTGTTGTTCTCAAACACTTGCCTACAAATTTTGAGTCTTTTTCGAGGCGATCTTCATCATCGGGTTGCTGTCAAACTAGCCCGACAACATTGCTCCATGACTGCCGACCTGCGCTAGATCGTCGCTCCGTCGAGCCGAGGTCAACCTCATCGGATTCATCACCTCGGCACGCCGCCCAAGAGTTTGGCATTGTCGCCCCACGGACTGTATGGGGCTGGCACACCGGCACCGCCGCACGGTCACTTCATCAAGCTGCATCGACCGCGTGATACGTCCATTTTGCATTATGTTTCCTTACTGTTATTTATAAAGTTGTTGATCAATATAACACTTCATGGAGTATTTCTAATGCCTTTTCTCCCTTAATATGCAAGGTTTACACAAAGAGGGAGAATATCGGCAGCTGGAATTCAGGCCCTGAAAAAGCTACAACAGAGATACCTATTCTGCATATCTCCAAATGGGCTGAAATTCAATGGAGATTTATTTTGGAATATATAAAAAATACTGGGCTGAAGAGTTACCAGAGGAGAGCCACCAGGTGCCCACATGGCACCTAGCCCCCCTCGGGGCGCGCCCAAGTGCCATGCGGGGCCCCTGCCCATCTCCGGCTCCCTCCTTATGGTATATAAGTCATTTTACCCTAAAACTTTTATGGGGAGACTTTCGGGACGAGGCGCCGCCGCCACGAGGCGGAACTAGAGCAGGAGAATTTTTGCTCTCCGGCGGGAAGATTCCGTCGGGGACACTTCCCTCCGGGAGGGGGAAATCGAAGCCTTCGTCATCACCAACAACCCTCTCATCGTGGGAGGACCAATCTTCATCATCATCATCAATAGCACCATCTCATCTCAAACCCTAGTTCATCTCTTGTATTCAATCTTTTTATCAAAACCTCAGATTGGTACCTGCGGGTTGCTAGTAGTGTTGATTACTTATCGTAGTTGATGCTAGTTGGTTTACTTGGTGGATTACTAAATGTTCAGATCCTTTATGTTATTCAATACCCCTCTGATCTTGAACATTATGATGATGTGTGAGTAGTTACTTTTGTTCTTGAGGACATGGGAGAAGTTTTGTCATAAGTATTCATGTGAATTTGGTATTCGTTCGATATTTTGATGATATGTATGTTGTGATTCTCTTAGTGTTGTCATGTGAACATCGACTACATGACACTTCAGCATTTATGGGCCTAAGGGAATGCATTGTGGAGTAGTAATTAGATGATGGGTTGCTAGAGTGACAGAAGCTTAAACCCCAGTTTATGCGCTATTCCGTAAGGGGCTGTTTTGAATCCACACGTTTAATGCTAAGGTTAGACTTTGTTTTAATTCTTCTTTCGTAGTTGCGGATGCTTGCGAGAGGGGGTAATCATAAGTGGTAGGCTTGTTCAAGTAAGAACAACACCCAAGCACTGGTCCACCCACATATCAAATCATCAAAGTAACGAACGCGAATCAAACGAACATGGTGAAAGTGACTAGATGAAATTCCCGTGTGTTCTCAAGAACGTTTGCCTCATTATATGTACTTGTTCTGGCCTGTCCTTTGCACTAAAAAGGATTGGGCTATCTTGCTGCAGCTTATTTACACGTGTTACTTTTTACTCGTTACAAATTATCTTGCTACCAAACCACCTGTTACCGCTTATTTCCGTGCTTGCAGAAATTACTTTACTGAAAACCGCTCGCCATTTCCTTCTGCTCCTCGTTGGGTTCGACACTCTTACTTATCGAAAGGACTACGATTGACCCCCTATACTTGTGGGTCATCACTGCGTCACAAATTTTGACCTGCGTCAGCATCACCGTGCCACCTCATCTTCAAGCCAACAACCAACATGCCGACCTGCTACGACTCATCAGCTGACATGGGGGCTCCGACATCTGTCCGACGACCTGCTCCTACACCTTGGCTAGACCGGGGGCTTCGTCATCTCATCATCAAGCTACTCCGGGGACATCGACGTCACTAGCCGACCAGCTTCGAAACCTCGGCTGGCATGGGGGCTGCAACGTCACCTTACTGAACTGCTCCGTCACCTCGGCTAGACCGGGGGCTTCGCCATTGCTTCATCGACATACTCCAGGGACTTCAGCATTGCCAACCGACCAACTTTGTCACATCAACTGGACCGGGGGCTTCGCCTCGCCATATCAACTGTGCGGCGTCGCCACTTCGTGAAGCTGAGCTCTTTGCTCGGGCACCTCGGGACCGGCTTGGGGGCTGGGACCTTGACCCGCCGCAAGCTCGGTCCACGTCGTCAACGCCGAGCACATTAACCAGCTAAGTCGCTTTCATGCTCAAATTTTTTTAAATGTTTAATTTTTGTTCGGTTCGACCAAACATTATATTTGTGTTAAACAAAAAAGTTGTTTGTCAAAAACTTAGTTTGTTAAAAACAAATTCTTTTTCCCATGTTAACTGGGGGCTCTTAAATTTATATGAGCCGTTCTATAATAAATGTGTTTTCTTCTTGGTCGTTGCAAAGTCTTTTTCTAACCCTCCTTTTTCAACTCGAGTGTATGGTCAATAGCTGGGTAGCCTGGTTTCTCTCTAAAGCCGCTCAAATTTAGTTCGCTAAACTGGCCTGAGAAGCACTCCGCCTTCGGGATAGGAGGTTGAAGCCGAAGGCTGACCCGCTTGATGTCTGGAGATCGGATGTGTCATGTTAAAGCACGACGGAAGCACAAAATAATTTTAAGACCAATTTTCGGATTGGCACCAAAAACCTTGATTTAGTTTGGACGTAAAGTTTTTACTAAAGTTTTTTGGTTTCCCGAACTTGTGGCACCTTTTACCTACTTGTATGTTTCCCTTTCAGGAGGCGGGACATCCTCTTGATCGAGGTGTTCTGCGTGATGGTTTTGCTCGGGAAATCTTTTCTGACCCGCAGTTCGGCATCTTTCCTGCCGAGCTGCACCTCGGCGTTGTCAAAACCATAAGCCTTGCTGTACGATGTCGGACGCCTTTAAAGCATCAGTAATATCAATGGAGGGCTGTGACTAGAGATGAACCCACCAAAAGCTAAGGTACTCTATGGAGTCCTCGGTCAAACATTCTCGAATATTGCTTTTTATGCATCAGTTTCGAATTGTGTCCTCGGTCAATAGTTGGGTTGCCCGGCTCCTGTGCTTGCCTCCTATGTTCCGCTTTGTTCGGCTAGGTGTGCAAAGGGAGAACCACTATGATTGTACTTTCGATTTAACTGGTCAAGTACCTCAGTGGAGAAAGCCGAAAACTGACTGTCACAATGAGCGCAAACTGGTCAGTGATCCGATGATTGTGTCAAACTATAGATCGATAGAGGTTACCCCGTGGGCCTTTCATAGAATTGGTCGAAGTGTTAATGGCTTGACCTCGGCTGACGCCGAACACTAACCGCGGGCTAGTAATCAGCCTCCCAACTTTAAGCTCCTATGACCAAGTGAAAGTTATAAAGCCTGGATATCTGATTGCCTCGTTTCCGCTAACACAACCACCTCCGGGCACCGAGACGTCGGCTAAGGGTTGTCTTGTTACTGCGGAAACACCCTGCGTAGCATCTACAAAGGGGTAGAAGCCGAAGATTGGCCACTCTCAAATGATAAACGGTCACAAGGAGTCAAAATAGTATAGCATAAAAGCGTTTGTATTTAATATACAAGTGTTGCCTTCCGTAATCATTGTTATAAAGCCATAAATATGCATCAATTTGACTTAAGATTTTGGTCAAGCTGGGTTGCCTGGCTCCCGTGCTTCCCCCTTACATTCCTGATTGTTCGGCTAGGGGGTAAAGGGAGCACCTTTGTGATTGTTACTTCCGGGTCATCCAGGCTAGTACCTCAGACTGGGTGAAGCCAAAAGCTAGGCATCTTAAGAATATAATTGGTCGGCAACGACGGAAGTGAAAATTTTGGTTCATTAAAGACCACAGAGTTTGAGAACTTTTCCCAAACTAATTCCTCGGTATTTTTCTCCCACATTGATCGAAGTTGAGGTTTCACGATCATGGTCAACATGATAGCCTGGGAAAAGGAACTTATAAAGGAACTATTTTTCCCAGAAGATGCTTCTTATGATTAATAGTAATATAACATATCTCTCTGCGTACCTTTGTTTATAAAACTGTATGGCCGGATTGTCTTGTTTTCTGTAAATCTTTGCCCTTATAAAGGCTTTATAAAGAAGGAAAACACTCCTTGGCTACTAGCTGAGGAGGTGGAAGCCGATGGTCGGTCAACAAAGTTTTGTACCATGCGGATCCGAGCGTTAATGATGTAAAGTACTTGGATACATAGAATCATTACACATAAATTGTAATTAAAATTAATTTACTCCAGATATCGACCCTTAACTCGGCCACCCTCGCCCAAATTAAGGCTTGAGGGCTACTGGGCTTCGCGCTTCGCGCTTTTCACTTAAAAGCCATTAACGGGTTACATCGATCCCCTGATCTGGTGTTGCCACCTGACCAGTGGCTCGGGGGCTACTGCATTGGCAATTCAATGCAGAAATTTACAAAGTGCAAAACAGTTTCCGAGGAGATTACGATCCTCAGGTTGGTCGGCCGCACCCAACCTGAGTCTCAAGGACTATGCACACCGTGTTTCCTTTCCTAAGTATGCTGTCGAGCTAGGAGTTGATCCTCAGGCCAATTTCGTGAATCGACCTGAGTCTCAGGGGCTACTAGGATCAGCGGTTTTATGTTTTCCTTCAGGTGCATCCCGGATTTTAGGCCGGCACACACCTTGAGGGCTACTAGCTATATATCTCGGCAGAAAATATATTGCACCAATCGGAAAAAATATCCGCAAAAAATCAGCCCAAGACCGAGGTGGTGCACCACCTCGGAAGCAGTCCAGCATAAAGCTCGGCTGCGAGTGACTGGCTCCATAGAAAACTTTTTTGGCGTTAAGCTCGGATAATCTCCTTCAAACTTTTTCAAAGACGAGGTACTCTATGCCTCCTCGGATGTAGTCCGGTGCTGGAGCTCGGATACAGATCGACGTTGGAGCTGGGCTGCAAAAGATACCTCGGTTGCAGTCCGGCGTTGGAGCTCGGATGCAAGAGGACACTGCCGCATGGGAAACACTTTGAACCCGAGGTGTGGAGTAAAAAATAACAAGGCATTGATAAAGGCCGATAACTTAAAGGACTCCTCAGATACCCGACATACGAACTCTTCAGATACACCTCGGCGATCCTCAAGATCGGAGATGGGAAGATTTGTTGAACTAGTTTTCAAGACCGATGACCGAAGACGAAGAACAGTTCGGAAGAACCGAAGAGCTTCCCAACTTGAAGACCGGTTCAGGGGGCTACTGATGGTGTCCTGGACTAGGGAGTACTCACCACGTCGTCTCCCGACCAGTGGGTCGGGCCGAGGACCCCCACGGCGGTTCACTCATGGGCCACTTCGGGCGGGCCATGACGAATACAAGGAAGACTCCACAAGACTTGGTGCCCAAGACGAGGACTCTTCTAAACCCTAGGCCTCTGGTGCATATATAAAACGAGGCTATACTAGTCGATAGATCATCACATATTCATTAGAACAATCTCGTGGTAGATACATGTACTTTGTACTACACCCCATATGAATACAATCAAAAGCAGGACGTAGTGTATTATCTCTTCGAGAGAGCCCGAACCTGGGAAAAATCATGTGCCCGTGTTACCATCGCTCCAAGACGCCTAGCTTACGACCCCTACTATGAGATATGCCGGATTTAGAACTGAAAACGAGGATGAAAAGGAGGAGGGGAAGTTGGCCAGACGCCTGGCGATGCAGGCCTGCTCCTTGGCGGCACCAGCACCCATCGTCGGCTGGGAGGAGCGGGGGCTGGAGGTGAAGCTCCGAAGCTCCTCGAGCGTCGCCAGGCCATCACGGCGAGCGTGGACCGGGAAGAACCGGCACCATCTGATGGATCAATATTTTGTCACTTTTATAAGGGTGATTTCATAGGGTTTTCAAAAGGCATTTGTTAATTCTCATATTTTTCTGACGCTAATCCTTCAAGAAAGAAGAAAACTTATTTTCCTATTGATATGCAAGAATATATATATTAGGAAGGAAACCAATCAAGATCGCAAAAAATGAAGTCATTTAGAGTAATTTCCTTTTTGGGAGAAATTTTATCAAAGCCACTAGGGGAAAAGACGATGCACGGTACAAACACGCCCGCTAGTACTTGCGGTCGTACCGCATGGTGTCGTATCCCCCTTGTCTATAAAGCCGCTTTCGTTAAGGAGAGGCAGACAAATATGGAGAAGAGTCACTGCCACCACAACCAGAACAGAGAGAAGAGATCTGGAGAAGGATTATCTAAGATACATTCCACCTCTTCCGCTATTCCCCATTTCATTCATCGCAAACATCACCATAGAGAGAGGAACTCCAAGTTGTAAGATTAAGGTATGTAACTCTATTCATACTCATCTCGAGGTCGAGTCTTCTTTAATCATTCATCTTATTGCAGATCGTTGTGATATTATTGAGATGACTTCCCTTTGTGTGATCTCCAAGTTATTTGGTTATATCCCTCTCATGCATGAGTAATTCCCCAATGGTGTCGGAGATGTAGGGGATTGGTGAGATTTATTTGTGTCTATTCTATATGTCATCATTTGTGGTACTAGTCCAATGATTGATCAGTAAGTTATTTATCTATAGTGAATGTAACATGGTTGTCTAATTTAAGAGCCCATGCAACATGATCCGAAGACCTACACATGAACACATATTGTGTAACGAATTTATGACCTCCAGATGACATGTGTTGGTATCTACGAGGAGCGAAGACAATATGATGATAACATGGATCCACGACACTTAATGCGTTGTTCTGTTCTTATATCCTTAATTGCGGCGACGGCCTTGTGCTATGGAAGCGTCAATGCAGGACAATAGGGGAGAACAATTCCAGCATGGAGGAGTTCGACTATTCAAGGGTGAACCGCATACAAACTAAAGAATCTACACGATAGGATCACAATACAAGGTAACTGGTATTACCGTCGCACTGACACACTTGATGAACACCATGATCCAAAATTTCCCCGTACATAACCTCTCCATTGTAGACAACAAACTTTTTACTTTCAGCTGCTTTATTTTATGTTCTTTACTTTTAAAGCTCTTCATTATTCTCGTTGCAACTATCAACCCTCTCGCCACTCTGGTATATTTGTTTCAAGGGACAATAACAATATATGTAGAATTTCAGATAGTTACTTCAGACAAGACCTGTGACAACCTGTGTGTGACAGAAACACCCACATTAACACTCCATCCAGCTCTTCATTGCAACGATAACTATTGGGGTACATACAAGAAGGTGCTACACAATCATGTGTGTCTTGCAGGCCATCACCAACATGCACGGATGAGGAGGAGCTTGTCCGAGCCACCGGGAAGTCGCCCCTATCCACCCGCGAACGCTCGAGGGCCACATGGATTGTGAGCTCCTCGCCCGACTCCGCCGCGAGGGCGTCCCAATCCACGGGGTTGGCGTCGGACAAGGAGTCGTGGACGGATTCGGCCATAGTCCGGTGAGTGGAGGGGAGATGACAGGGAAACGGAGCAGACGGGAAAGCGCATAGGACAAGGAGAGTGAGGAGAGTGGAAGCATCTAGTGGCCAGGGTTTGAGCCAAGTAGGGTTTTAGTGGGGTCAGGGTAGGCTAGAGTGGGCCGGATCCTACGTTACCGACGTGTAGGGGGCCATCCGGACCTCCCCATTCCGCACCACATATGGGATGGATATGGATTGTGCTGGACAACTCGGGTGTTTGGGCACCGTTTGAGGGGTATGGTTGGGTAGACTAAGGCAGACATAAACAATTGGACTTTTTTTTGGGGGGAACTGTCATTTTTATTAAATAGAAATAATTAAGTAATTTTTGACAAATCCTTTTTTGCGGGTACTACAAATACAACGATTTTTTTTGGTAACTGAACATTTTGAGCTTAGGCCATGGGCTCCCATTCAGCACTACACCGGTCAAGGCTTGACCTTACCTAGCTGCCTTTTTTGGGGTCTTTTGTAACAGGAGAGAGTGTTGTTGTGTTACAGGGTTTCCAAATCTCACCCTAGGGTATCTACCCATATGATAAATGCAAGCTTCATTTAACCTTGCTTCAGTAATAAAATTGGTATAAAATGGTTTGCATTTGGAAAACAGTATACCCATCATTTGGCGCCGGTTACCTTGTTAAAGGCTTGAAGTTTGCTCGAACTTCTCTTTGAGGCGAAAACCCATGATCTGGCCTCGATGATTCGATCAAGAAACGACGTTGTTCATGTAATACATATCATGTTACCCTTGGGTTGCCATTGTTGGTGGTTGATGTTGATCGGTGATTTTTTTTCTGAAATAATATCGTTGTGTGCATCCTTGGTATCTTTAAAAAAAGGAGGATTACCCCTGGTCTTTGCATTAAGCGATGCACACATCCATTTATTAAAAGAAATAGAGTCTCAAGGTCGGAATAACATCTCAAGTAGCTAATCAAAGTACAAGAAAGTAAGCAAATAGCCACAACTAACACAAATAGGACACCATGCCTATCCTATTATTGGACCGTCATCCAAACCGGTTGTATGCCTCGCTCCTTATATCGTATTGACGCAGAGACCAAGTGTAATTGATTTTTTTATATTAATATATTCTTCAAAGTTGAAGGTTTTTCAACACCGAGTAAAAGCAGGCCAACATCACACTAAAAGTGCATGGGGATTTGGTTATAAAAGAAATGAAGACATGTCAAACGAATAAACAACAAAGTTATGTCATCTCTTACTTTCATGCTAAAAAAAGAATATAACCACTTACTTCAATCATCCATTTTCATCATTCTAAATGCAAATAGATATAATCTAATAATATATTTAACATCAGTTTAGGTCATGTTTGACTTGTGAATCATGAGGTCGCATCTCACTTTGAAGAGAATTGGTGGCATGTTAAAGCCTTGGAAAGGTTATCCAATTCACATTGAACTGAACGGTGTATTACACCACCTGTGGGAACCCACCTCCCATTACCAATTGTTTTGATGATGATCCACCACTCCACACCCCCTAGTTCCACCTCCCTACACACATAATCTATATAAATAAATTGGACGATACAACTGAAAGGCGTAAAACCAAGATCGCACGATATGATTTGTGAAATAGGCAGGGGAGAACATTCTTCATGGCGACTTAACAGTGGGCAAACGATGGTTTGTTGATTGGTTGCAGCTTCCATAGGCAAGATATAGGATGATGTTGGCAAGACCGATGGTGGAAAGAGATAGGGTGGAGGTACACCTAGGACAATAGTGGCATGGTTAAGGTGGAAACAAGAAATGAAGCGGGTGGAAGACGTGTCGATGATGGAGAAGGAGGACAAGCAAGATAAAAAAATTGATTTGAGTGGGCAGCGGGAGAGAAAGAGAGGCAAGCAAGATGAGGAGCAATATGTGAAGTCGGATAGGTCGAAGAATCGAAGAGTGTCGCCCCTTAAAACTATATAGGTGTCATGACTTCGGGCAAGATAGAAGTCCACCGATCTCTCTGCATATTTAGAATTTGAGAAATTCAAGTTGTACGTATTGGGTTTTTTCAGCGTTGAAAAAAACCAGAGCTGCCAAATTCGTCAACTGCGGAAAAAATTAAGGCAACACTAGTAGAAAACAGGGAACTAGTCCCGGTTCCAGAGGGCCTTTAGACCCGGTTCTGGTACCGGGACAAAAGGGTCGGGACTAAAGCCCAAAACCTTTAGTCCCGGTTCGCTTACGAACCGGGACAGAAGGGGCTCCACGTGGCCGCTGCGGGGCGCCCAGGCAGGAGGACCTTTAGTCCCGGTTGGTAACACCAACTGGGACCAAAAGGCTGCCACGCGTCAGCAGCTCGCAGGTGCTGGGTTTTTTTTTGAAGGGGGGGGCGTTTAGGGGTTTTGGAGGGTTAATTTAGGGGTTTCATATTGTGTTAGCTAGCTAATAGAGAGAAGTGACCTCTCTTTCTCCGTGCTTGGTCGACGCTAGCTACTATACATATAGAGAGAACTCGACACGCTAGCTAGTAAGCAAATGAAGGAACCATATTAATTACACAAGATCGTCATGAACATATACAGAGATAAGTGACCTCTCTTTCTCCGAGAGATTGGTCGAACAACAAGTTTTCGTATATCTATCCGACGCTACTACTACATATATACAATATAACATCTCTTACAATCCCTAACATCTAAAATCCATTTCAATTTCCACATGGTATTCTCCCTTCTCATTTATGACGTGGTCAAGAAAGAATCCCGCCAATTCCTCTTGAATTGTTCGTATGCGATCATGTGGTAGGAGTTCATCCCGCATCTGCCACATCTAATTTAAAGAAGGGGATGAATATATATATATATATGAAACTCAACACAATTGATGGTAATAAAATAAAATTGTGAATATTATTGTTTACGTACTTCATATTGTTTGTCAGAGTAGCCCCGCTGAGAGGTCGCGCTGTGGATGAACTCTCAAACATAGTATCCACATAAATTATTCCCGCCTTCCTGCCACAAGCACTTTACGAGAATAGAGTTCAATCAAATTGATAATCAAGCATGATAAATGGTATTGATGAAACTAGAATCAATGGGAGATGCGCGGAACTAGCTAGTACTACTTACTTTCGGGTGTGTAAATCGCAGCTCCCTCGGCAGTCCCGGAACGATTCCGATGAACTCTTTCCAAACCCTGCCACACAAAGAAAATAATTACTTGATATCCGGAAATGAACAAAGTTGCCGATATGATATGGTGCGCACCAATAAGCGATAATGATCGATTGAACTTACTTCTGGAGCATTGCAGTCATGTCCGCATACTTATTGGGATCTTTTCGTCTTGAGTCTAAGACAGTTACTACTCCCCGGTCAAGCTTAATCTCTAGCAGAATAAAGTGAAAGCTGTGCACGCATGCATAATTCATCAATTACATTACTATAACCTCGAGTAAGCGAAACCGAATATGCACAAGACAGTAACACTCACTTGAAATTGTAAGGAAAGAGTATTTTCCCTTTGTTTTGATTTCGAAGCAATGATTGTAGCAGGTTATCCTCGGTATCTTCGACTCTGTTTTTAACCGACCATTCACTTATGGTATTTGGGTTAATGAACCCAATGTCATAGATTTGTGCTTTTTTGCATTCGACGATCTTCAGTCTGCATAATATAGTGAGGATAATTATATATACATGCAATGAAAGAGCTGAGCTATAGAGACTTAATTACAGAAGTAATACTTACAGACAGTAGCAACTCATGAGTTGTTTGTCGAGGGCATCTTGATTGAATAACTGGAATAACTCCACAAATTCAACAGGCATCACCTCAGTTCCAACGAGATCGTGCTCCTCTTTAATTGCCAGCATCAAACTATCCTTCCCAGATTTCCTGCAGGTATCCATGTACCATTCATGCAATCTTCGCATCATCGTTGTTATAGGAGGATGATCAGGTTTAACGAGAGGCTTCCCGTACTCGTATCTGAAGATATCTACTACCTCTAACATTTCAAACTGTACATCATCGGCCAGGTAATCAGCAGGATTGGTACTGGGCAGTAGCCCCGGATGATTAGCGACGATATCGCTAGACACCTTGAGCGGGGGGCACGATTGCTTCGCCTGTTCGCCGAGCTGGCGAATTGTTTTCCCACTTCTTTGTTTTGCTTCTCTTGCAGCACTGCAAGTACTTCCCGACCGCTGCGCTTCCTTATATGTCCTTTCAATAATGCGCTCATAGTTGGATTGCGGCGGAGACGGTGGTGGTTGCTTAAGGGCACGCAGAGTGCGCTTCACTTTCACCTGATCTATTGTTTTCCTTCGGAGGTGTAGGTTTCCGTGCAAAATGGGCCTCCACTTCAGCAGCACTGATTTTCATGTTTTCCTCGTCGGTCCTCTCATATGGTAACTTTTCCAGAGGCTTGAGGCTTGGACCGTATTTGAAATTCTTCCCGCCTCTTGTACTCCTAGCCGCCGGAGCGGCGCCGTCTCTCTTCTGCCGTTGCTGACGCGGCGGAGTCTGCTGACACGCCGGAGGAGGCGGAGTGCTCCGACGCGCCGGAGGAGGCGGAGGAGGAGGCGGAGTGCCCTCACGCGCCGGAGGAGGCGGAGTGCCCTGATCACTCGCCGGAGGAGGAGGCGGAGGAGAAGGCGGAGTGCCCTTACTCGCCGGAGGAGGAGGAGGAGGAGGCGTCCAGTTTGGAAGCTTGATGTACTCCTTCCTCCATAGACAGGTACTCCTCAAAGCATAAACCAGATGATTCTCCCCTTCACCTGTAGGGTGGTCAAGCTCCAGCTCCTCAAATCCCTCCATTATTTCATCCACCATCACAACAGCATAGCCATGTGGAATCAGACCGCAGTGAAAAGTTTCGTCAGCTTGAGGAGGTGCAATCGAGCCGACAGCCGCCTTCAAAGTGAGGTTCTGGCATTTCGTCATTAGCTCGCAATGTTGAGCCTCCGTGATAGTATCCACGGGATGGCAAGGAGCCGTGAAATCAGGTTGAACGAGCTCCGTGGGAGCCACACTGCTTCTCCGCTGAGATGGTGGGGTAGCTTCTAGGGCAGCGTCGAAGCAAGGATCTTCGTGCCGCTGAGATGGTTGGCCGGCAGCTGCAAGTTCCTCTAGCTTTGCTATTCTTCCATTGAGCTTCTGCATTTCGCTCACTTCCGCTTTCCTCTTTCTCTCTCGGCTTCTGTAACCACCGTTGCCGGGAAACCCAACCACCCACTGAATGGAGCCTGGTGTGCCTCGTGTTCGTCCAGGTGCTCAGGATTCCCGAGGGCCTAAGTCAGCTCGTCCTTCTCTGTGTCGGGAATGAACGTCCCTTCCTATGCTGCACTGATATATTGCTGAAGCTTCCTGAAGGGTATTGCAAGTTGCTCGTCCGTCCAACGACACTCCCCTGTTTCTGGGTCCGAAGTTCCCCCAACCCCAAAGAACCAGGTCCTACACCGATCTGGCCAGTTCAATGTCGCTGGTTGGACCCCTTTAGCAAGCAGGTCTTTGCTCAACTTTGTCCCACAACGGCCGGGCTTTGTAGTAGCCACCTGACCCCGTGTGATGGTGATACTTCTTCTTTGCAGCATTTTTCTTGTTTGTCTCTGACCTTTTCTTACCCTTATCCGATTTCTTGTAGGCCACAAATGCGGGCCAGTGATCTCTTATCTTCTCATATCGGCCGGTGAATTCTGGAGTCTTCCCTTTGTCGACAAACTTTGTGTTCAACACTTTCTTCCAGTTCCTGAAAAGATCTGCCATCTTCTTAAGAGCAAACGCCTTGACCTTTGGCTCTATAACTGTGTTATTCGGATCCTCCTCTGGCGGTAGGCTGAAATTTGCCATCAGCGAGGTCCAAAGATCACCTTTCTGTCTATCCTGGACATAAGAAACTTCAGGGTCGTCCTTACTCTTATTCCATTGCTGGACGCTCATCGGGACGCTGTCCCTAACAATAGCTCCGCACTGATGTACAAATGCATCCTTGGTCCGCTTGGGTTCAATCGGTTGGCCATCGTCCGCGATTGCTGTGATCGTGAACCTTTCATCGTGGCGCAACCTTTTCTTCGGGCCTCATCTCCTTATGGAAGTTTGGCTCGATCCGGAGGGCTATAAAAGAAGAAAGAAGCGTTAATATATGTACATACCGAAACAATTAATGCATCAAGTCAGCACAGGCTTAATTAATATATATACCTCACCGGACTTTGCAACAGCTCCCTCCTCCGTTCGGTCACCGGAGCCGTCATCATGGTCTTCTTCCTCCGCCATTCGGTCACCGGAGCCATCATGATCTCCTTCCTCCTCCATTGTTGGATTACCGGAGCCGTCATCCTCTCCTTCCTGACCATCGGTGTCGTTGAGAAATGACAAGGGATCACCTCTGTCGCGGATTATATCCCCCAACAACTCTTCTTGTTCCAAGTCTCTGTCCATAGTTTCTGCAAATATTACAACATGGCAATATACAAACATGAGAGATGGATATATTAGTGGCAAACATAGACCTAGCTAATATCACAACAAGGAATCATATGCATATATGAGCAATGGATTAGTTGCGGACCGCCTCTCTCATGCATGTCCGACGTCCCCCCTCATGTCGAAGTTATCGGGTAGGGACGGGAGGGGGTAGGAGATCGACAACGCTCTTTCTTCTAGCAGAGGACACTTTGCAAATAATAATCGCTATGCAGGAGATCAAACTATCCATGCATTCTCCCCCATTGACCTATGCCGGCAACGATAGATCGACAACGACGCTCTTTCTTCTAGGGTTTGGGGTGGCCTCGACAACGCTTCTAGGGTTTGGGGTGGCCTCGACAATGCTCTTTTAACTTGGTAAATTTGGGTGGCCTCGACAACTCTTCTAGGGTTTGGGGTGGCCTCGACAACGCTATTTTAACTTGGTAAAATTGGGTGGCCTCGACAGCTCTTCTAGGGTTTGGGGTGGCCTCGACAATGCTTTTTCAGTCCCGGTTTAGGTGGACTCGAGAGTTGGCCGGGCGAGAGGGGGTTGATCGACGTCCCCCCTCATGTTGAAGTTACTTGAGCACAAGAGCTCCGATCAAGACGATTCCGGATCCGTTGGAAAGCTCTCGGGGAGCCGATGCGAACGTGATGATAGGGGGCCGGGGTGCTCCCATGGCCTTGTTGATAGATAGAGCCAATGCCAACGTGATGATAGAGCCGATGCCAACATTTTCATTTAACAAAAAAACTACCTTCAAAAAAAGACTTGCTTCGCCGCGGGTGCTCGATGCAACGTGGACTCCATGGAAAAACTTTATGAAAATGTGGTGGTGGCCGGGCCGGGCGGTTTTCTTTTCCTTCTTCATTTTTTTCCTTTGTTTTTTCTTATATGTTTGTTTTTGTTTTCACTCTACATTTTCGTACATATGAAAAACAACGAAGTTTGTATACAAAAGTGAACATATACATCTCATACATGAACATATACACATGAAAATTTATCTATCTATCTATCTCATCTCATACATGAACATATACACACATATACATGAACATATACACATATACATGAAAAAAACAGAGCACAGTGCTGCCGGCCGGCGACCATGGAGCAGCGGCGACGGGGAGCAGGGGACATGGGAAGGGGGGGCTCACTGTGGGGGGCGCGGCGATGGCGAGGGCGTGGGCGAGGGCGTCGACGAGGATGGCGGGCTCGGGGGGGGGGCACACACACGTGCGCGGCGAGGGCGAGGGCACGTCGGCGAGGGCGTCAGCGAGGGCTCGGGGAGGAGAGCGTGTCGGTGAGGGTGTCGGCGAGGGCGAGGGCGTGGTTCGGCAGCCTGGCGGCGTCGTGCTATTCGGCGCGGCGTCGAGGAGAAGATGAATTGGGACTGGAAAACGCTAAGTGTTGGCTTATATAGCAGAGCCTTTGGTCCCGATTCGTGGCACAAACCGGGACCAATGCCCCCCTTTAGTCCCGGTTCGTGCCACCAACTAGGACCAAATGTCACTTTTCATCAGCCCAAAGGGCGGGAAGCAGAGACCTTTGGTCCCGGTTGGTGGCACGAACCGGGACTAAAGGGGGGCATTGGTCCCGGTTGGTGCCACGAACCGGGACCAAAGGGGGTCATTGGTCCCGGTTCGTGCCACCAACCGAGACCAATTGCCTTGCACAGCAGCGTGGTGGGAGTTTAGTCCCACCTCGCTAGTTGAGAGAGAGCCGCACCTGTTTATAAGGCGCGCTGCGCCTGAGCTGTCGAGCTCCTCTCTAAAGCAGGCTTACGGGCCTAAGCACTATGTATCTGCCTGTGGGCCTACTAGGCCTTCTGCGGGCCTGAATCCTGGCCCAACTAGCTGGTTGGGTTTCTAGTCGCATTCAGGTCGTGGTGGCCCAGTAGGCGGCATTTTTTTTTATTTTTTTCTAGTTTTTTTGTTTTGTTTTTTGTTTTATTTATTTTGTTTTGTTTCTACTTACAGCTAAATACTTACAGTTTTTCAGTGATTCTTTTTGCTTTTACGTCACAAAAATTATAAACTTTCTGTTAGTGCCATTAGTTTTCAAATTTAAATAGTTTAAATTTGAATTCTTTGAAATTTGTGTGAATCACTAGTTTGTGAATAACTTTACTTTAAAAATAGATTTTTTGAGTGATTCTTTTTCCTGCTATTTAATATTAGTGTGTTTTATCATTATATTCAATTTGGAAATTTTTAGGTTATTTTAAATGGGTGTTTTAATAAAAAACAGATTTTGTTATTTTAGTTTGATATTATAGTTTCTAACAAGAAATACTTTATGTAAATTCTTTTTGCTATTAATGTTTTGAACAAAAGAATATTTTAATTGATTCTTTTTAGTTCATTCTTTTTTGCTATTAGAGTTTTATAAAAGTTTTCTAGTTCATTCTTTTTGCTATTATTTCATTCTTTGAGCTAAATGACCCTAAAATTGAAAAGCACTGCAAATGAAGTCTGAACAGGTTGAAACTTGGCATGGTATCATCATTTCACCCACATAGCATGTGATAAAAAGTTGAGAGGGTTACGGCAAAAACTGGATGCACTTCGTGTACAAATTGGACAATCTCTTTCGAAGTATCAAGGTTTCGGATGAAAACTCATCTGTTACAAAACGGATTTCATTTTTTTGAACTTATTTGAACTCCAGACTTTTTGTGTGTTCAAAATGCACCATTCAAAGCCACATCATCAATTTTCAACCCTTTCTGAATTCATTTGGTATTTTTCATCAATTTACTGATTTTTTTGAGCTAAATGACCCTGAAATTGAAAAGCACTTCAAATGAACTCTGAAAAGGTTGAAAGTTGGCATGGTATCATCATTTCACCCACATAGCATGTTATAAAAAGTTGAGAGGGTTACAGTAAAAACTGGATTCACTTCGTGTACAAAATGGACAAACTCTTTCGAAGTATCAGGGTTTCGGACGAAAACGCATCTGTTACAAAGAGATTTCATTTTTTTTTGAACTTATTTGAACTCCAGACTTTTTGTGTGTTCAAAATGCACCATTCAAAGCCACATCATCAATTTTCAACCCTTTCTGACTTCATTTGGTATTTTTCATGCATTTACTGATTTTTTTGAGCTAAATGACCCTGAAATTGAAAAGCACTACAAATGAACTCTGAAAAGGTTGAAAGTTGGCATGGTATCATCATTTCACCCACATAGCATGTTCTAAAAAGTTGAGAGGGTTACGGCAAAAACTAGATGCACTTCATGTACAAAATGGACAATCTCTTTCAAAGTATCAGGGTTTCGGACAAAAACTCATCTGTTACAAAGGGATTTCATTTTTTTGAACTTATTTGAACTCCAGACTTTTTGTATGTTCAAAATGCACCATTCAAAGCCACATCATCAATTTTCAACCCTTTCTGACTTCATTTGGTATTTTTCATGCATTTACTGATTTTTTGAGCTAAATGACCCTGAAATTGAAAAGCACTTAAAATGAACTGTGAAAAGATTGAAAGTTGGCATGGTATCATCATTTCACCCACATAGCATGTGCTAAAAAGTTGAGAGGGTTGCGGCAAAAGCTGGATGCACTTCGTGTACAAAATGGACAATTTCTTTCGAAGTATCAGGGTTTCATACGAAAACTCATATGTTACAAAAGGCATTTCATTTCTTTACATGTAACTGCAGTGATATTCTAGATCAAAGACATCATCATAATAGTTGTGGTGAGAAAGTCTTCACTTTTTCTTCGCTTGTGTCCTTTGCTTATTGCGCCGTAACCATGGATAATCTTCATCGTTTAACAGGGTGCTTGGGTCAGCCTTGACTTTGAAGGGAGGAATTTCATGAAACTTTTCATAATCTTCAGACATGTCTGTCTTGCCCTCCACTCCCACGATGTCTCTTTTTCCTGAAAGAACTATGTGGCGCTTTGGCTCATCGTACGATGTATTTGCTTCCTTATATTTTCTTTTTCTTGGTTTGGTAGACATGTCCTTCACATAGAAAACCTGCGCCACATCATTGGCTAGGACGAATGGTTCGTCTGTGTACCCAAGATTGTTCAGATCCACTATTTTCATTCCGTACTGTGGGTCTACCTGTACCCCGCCTCCTGACAGATTGACTCATTTGCACTGAAACAAAGGGACCTTGAAATCCTGTCCATAGTCAAGTTCCCATATGTCCACTATGTAACCATAATATGTGTCCTTTCTCCTCTTAGTTGCTGCATCAAAGCGGACACCACTGTTTTGGTTGGTGCTCTTTTAATCTTGGGCGATCGTGTAAAATGTATTCCCATTTATCTCGTACCCTTTGTAAGTCAATACAGTCGAAGATGGTCCCCCGGCCAACGAGTACAGCTCATCAGAAACAGTGTTGTCACCCATGAGACGTGTTTGCAACCAACTGCCGACAGTCCTGATGTGTTCACATGTAATCCAGTCGTCACACTTCTCCGGGTGTTTGGAGCGCAGAATATTCTTGTGTTCATTGACATACGGGGTCACCAAGGTAGAATTCTGTAGAACTGTGTAGTGTGCTTGAGACCAAGAATGCCCGTCCCTACATATTATTGAGTCCGCTCCTAGCGTGCCTTTTCCAGTCAGTCTCCCCTCATACCGCGATTGAGGGAGACCAATCTTCTTAAGGTCAGGAATGAAGTCAACACAAAACCCAATGACCTCCTCTGTTTGATGGCCTGCGGAGATGCTTCCTTCTGGCCTAGCACGGTTACGAACATATTTCTTTAAGACTCCCATGAACCTCTCAAAGGGGAACATATTGTGTAGAAATACAGGGCCCAAAATGGCAATCTCGTCGACTAGATGACCTAGGACGTGCGTCATGATATTGAAGAAGGATAGTGGGAACACCAGCTCAAAACTGACAAGACATTGCGCCAAATCACTCCTTAACCTTGGTAGGATTTCTGGATCGATCACCTTCTGAGAGATTGCATTGAGGAATGCACATAGCTTCACAATGGCTAATCGAACGTTTTCCGGTAGAAGCCCCATCAATGCAACCGGAAGCAGTTGCGTCATAATCACATGGCAGTCATGAGACTTTAGGTTCTGAAACTTTTTCTCTGGCATATTTATTATTCCCTTTATATTCGACGAGAAGCCAGACGGGACCTTCGTACTGAGCAGGCATTCAAAGAAGATTTCCTTCTCTTCTTTGGTAAAAGCATAGCTGGCAGGACCTTCATACTGCTTTGAAGGCATGCCGTCTTTTTCGTGCACACGTTGCTGGTCCTCCCGTGCCTCCGGTGTATCTTTTGTCTTCCCATACACGCCCAAGAAGCCTAGCAGGTTCACGCAAAGATTCTTCGTCACGTGCATCACGTCGATTGCAGAGCGGACCTCTAGGTCTTTCCAATAGGGTAGGTCCCAAAATATAGATTTCTTCTTCCACATGGGTGCGCGTCCCTCAGCGTCATTCGGAATAGATAGTCCGCCGGGACCCTTTCCAAAGATTACTTGTAAATTATTGACCATAGCAAGTATGTGATCACCAGTACGGACGGCGGGCTTCTTCCGGTGACCTGCCTTGCCTTTGAAATGCTTGCCTTTCTTTTGACATTGATGGTTGGTCGGAAGAAATCGACGATGCCCCAGGTACACATTCTTCCTGCATTTGTCCAAATATATACTTTCGGTGTCATCTAAACAGTGCATGCATGCGTGGTATCCCTTGTTTGTCTGTCCTGAAAGGTTACTGAGAGCATGCCAATCATTGATGGTTACAAACAGCAATGCATGTAGGTCAAATTCCTGCTGGTCGTGCTCATCCCACACACGTACACCTTTTCCATTCCACAGCTGTAAACGTTCTTCAACTAATGGCCTTTGGTACACATCAATGTCTTTGCTGGGTTACTTAGGGCCTTGGATGAGAACTGGCATCATAATGAACTTCCGCTTCATGCACAGCCGAGGAGGAAGGTTATAGATATATAGAGTCACGAGCCAGGTGCTATGATTGCTGCTCTGCTCCCCAAAAGGATTAATGCCATCCGCGCTTAAACCAAACCATACGTTCCTTGCGTCACCTGCAAAGTCCCCCCACTTTCTCTTGATTTTTCTCCACTGCAACCCGTCAGCGGGTACTCTCAACTTCCCGTCTTTCTTATGGTCCTCTTTGTGCCATCGCATCAACTTGGCATGCTCTTTGTTTCTGAACAGACATTTCAACCGTGGTATTATAGGAGCATACCACATCACCTTGTCAGGAACCCTCTTCCTGGGGCGCTCGTCGTCAACATCACCAGGGTCATCTCGTCTGATCTTATACCGCAATGCACCACACACCGGGCATGCGTTCAAATCCTCGTACGCACCGCAGTAGAGGATGCAGTCATTAGGGCATGCATATATCTTCTGCACCTCCAATCCTAGAGGGCATAGAACCTTCTTTGCTCTGTACGTACTGTCGGGCAATTCGTTATCCTTTGGAAGCTTCTTCTTCAATATTTTCAGTAGCTTCTCAAATCCGTTGTCAGATACACCATTGTCTGTCTTCCATTGCAGCAAATCCAGTGTGGTACCGAGCTTTGTGTTGCCATCTTCGCAATTGGGGTACAACTCTTTTTTGTGATCCTCTAACATGCGATCGAACTTCAACTTCTCCTTTTCACTTTCGCATTGTCTCTTTGCATCAATAATGACCTGGCGAAGATCATCATCGGGCACATCGTCTGGTTCCTCTTGATCTTCAGCTTCCCCCGTTGCAGCATCACCGTATTCAGGGGGCACATAGTTGTCATCATCCTCTTCTTCTTCGTTGTCTTCCATCATAACCCCTCTTTCTCCGTGCTTGGTCCAAACATTATAGTGTGGCATGAAACCCTTCTCAAGCAGGTGTATGTGAAGTGTTTTCTAGTCAGAGTAAGCCTTTGTATTCCCATAGATAGGGCATGGACAACAGATAAAACCATTCTGCTTGTTTGTCTCAGCCACTTCGAGAAAATTATGCAGGCCCTTAATGTACTCGGAGGTGCGTCTGTCACCGTACATCCATTGCCGGTTCATCTGCGTGCATTATATATAATTAAGTGTGTCACAAATCATTATAGAACATCATGAATAGAGAAGTGACCAAATTAAAACCAAAGTACAGTAGTGATCAAATATTATTACTGAAAACATAAATAAATAAAGTTCATACATAGTTCTCATTGAACAACATATAGCTCTCTAGAGCATCTAATTAAAACATACATTGAAACTATGTAAACCATTTCAATGCAACAACAAATGCAATCATAATCGCAACTAAGGTAACCATTGATCCAACGGCATAATGATACCAAGCCTCAGTATGAATGGCATATTTTTTAATCTTTCTATTCTTCAAGCATATTTTATCCATCTTGATCTTGTGATCATCGACGATATCCGCAACATGCAACTCCAATTCCTTCTTCTCGTCCTCAATTCTTTTCAATTTTTTCTTCAAATAATTGTTTTCTTTTTCAACTAAATTTAACCTCTCGACAAGAGGGTCGGTTGAAATTTCCGGTTCACGTACCTCCTAGATAAAAACATCTATGTCACGTTGGTTGGCATAATTGTCATAAACACTAAATGAAACAAATAGTTATAAAAGATAATATATACCACATCCGAATCATAGACAGGACGAGGGCCGACGGGGGCGGATACCAAAACCATCGCACTATATAATAACAAACAATAATAAAAGTAAGAAAATTATACAAGTATCTACCTAAATCATACAAGTAAGAATTTTTTTCTTTTAGAAAGAAGATAAGAACAAGAGGCTCACCACGGTGGTGCCGGCGACGAGATCGGCGTGGGCGATCGACGGCGGTGAGGACGGGGACGGGACAGGACGGACCGCCAAACCTAGACAAATCTTGAGGAAAATGGAGTTTGGACAAGGAGCGTCGAGAGGAGAAAGCTTAAGTGTGGCTCGGGCATTTCATCGAACACCTCATGTGCATAGGAGGTGAGCTAGAGCACCACAAAGCTCTCCCACGGCCGGCCAAAAAAACAGAGCAGTGGCTCTGCTCGCGGGCAGTGGCGGGGGTATATATAGACCTCTCTTTTGTCCCGGTTGGTAACTAAAACCGGGACTAAAGGACTACATTTGGTCCCGGTTCCAGCCACCAACCGTGACTAAAGGTTGTGGGCCAGGAGCGATGCCCATTGGTCCCGGTTCGTGTCTGGAACCGGGACCAAAGGGGTTAGACGAACCGGGACCAATGGCCCCCGAGGCCCGGCCGGTGTCCTGGCCTCACGAACCGGGACTGATGCCCCCTTTGGTCCCGGTTCGTGAATGAACCGGAATTAATGCCCTTATCCTGGCCTCAACCAAAGCCCTGTTTTCTACTAGTGCAATGGTCATGTCACAAATAAACCAACTTGAACGGAAACAAAGGACAAAGTGCCGACGTGCTGAGACTTTGTGATCATCCTAGCTAAGCAAAAGAAATAGTTAGTGGATTATATAAGTTGGGGAATCTAGAAATTTTCCTTTTGGCGGTGCGTGTCTTAGTTATGTGAGGCCAGATGTTAGTCATTATGCTTTGTATCCGTTTTATGCGACATTTAATAATTAATATAAACACCCTTTATTGAACTAAAAATACTTTTCATTTTGCCAGTCGAAGCAGCATCTCGATTCACCATTTCACCGTGGTTGTCCAAGGCAAAGCTATCTCTATATAGATGGATCGATCTGTCACAGCACTATCATCTCCCGTAAAAAACTACAAAATTGACCTTTTTCGTATAATTCAGCTCAAAATGAACCCATTTTATCGAAATTTCATAAAATGACCCTTTTTGCATGATGCCTGGGCCCGAGGCGCCATGCTAGACAGCATGACACCCCGGTTAAGAGCGTCATATAGGTTTGTATTGACCGCTACGTTCGACCGGAATAAGAAGCATGAAGCTCTGGGCAAGGGCGTCATGAACAAGAGCGCGACGCCCCAGCCAGGGGCGCCATGCATGCGCTTAAGTTTTGAGGCGTCGATTGAAGGCGCCATGCTTATACTACTACTAGTTTCGTAACTCTGTGTAGTGGGCCAGTGAGCAAGTGTGTGGAATGGTGTGTGTATCAGTGTATGTGTCAGTGACGATGCCTGCCTTGCTAGCTAGCTATCGATCACGATGGCACTAGGCCGGTTAGCTAGAGCACAAGGGGATCGGCCTAGCTAGTTACAAGGTAGCTGCTAGTTTATTTGCAACAAGACGGTTTACAAGTTATGGCATATATTTCCTGGTCCATACTTATTGATATTGGTTTTCCTGTGTTGCTTTGGAGCTGGCAAGCATTCTTATTACTCTCTTCATTCCCTTATACAAGGCCACGATGAAAAATACATTTTACATCTATATAAGGCCACTAATAGTAATTGAGACAAAACTTAATGATGTTTTCTCGTACTAGCAACTTGTTTAATACTTCCTCCATTTCAAAATATAGTGCGCCCGTGCTTCCCGAGGTCCAACTTTGACCATAAATTTAACCAATGAGACCGGCTGCGGCGGGAGAAAAAAATATATAATTGAATACTTCTTTTGAATACGAATTCACTGGTATAACTTTTGTTCCCACCGCAGTCGGTCTCGTTTGTTAAATTTATGGTCAAAGTTGAAGCACGGGAATAGAGGAAGCACTATATTTTGGAATGGAGGGAGTACTTGCATGCATGTAGTCATAATTACACTGTGCTACTTCCTTCTGATTCCTTCCTTGCCTGCATGAGGGGCATATTAATGGTCCCGGTTAACGAAAAGAAAAGTTGACTTACAAAGCACTCATTAAATTTTATCTTGATACCTGTAATTTAAATTTGTGGCCTTGTATAAGGGAATGGAGGGCGTACTAGGTATCACATGTCCATTTAAAATTCTTATATGAAACAACGAAGAATCTAAGGGTTCGTTTGGTTTACTACCAACACCAACCCTACCAAAAAATCGGCTCGCCCATAGGATTTGGCAACCGTTTGGACTAGTGCCAAAAAATCGGCTCGCCCAGCCCGCCCTGAGCGCCTGCCTGCTATTCTCGCCAATTCATGGGCGCAGCGAGGGCGAGGAAAACGTTCGCCAAATAATTGGCAGAATAGCTCTCGCCCGCTCTTTATGCGAATCTCGTTTGGTTTTTCGTCTAACAGTGATCACGCTCAATGCGGTGGATTAATCGCTCGTGGGACACTGCGTAATCACCGAGCGGTTATTTGGAAGGATATTTTTTAGGTGCAGCCCATTTTTTCTTTTTTTTTTGACAATCTAAGAGGCAGCTCAACGTACCTTTTACAACTTGACTATTATCCCAAAAACGCTTTAAGATTTTTTTCCCCCAAAAGCACTACTAATTATCTCGTTTGTCCATGAGTCTCTGTATTAAGAATACCTTTTACTACTGGCATGCTCACTTCGTTTATTTTGACACACTATAGTTGATTAATTTTTTAATTAATAAAAAATAAGTTTCTTATGTGTCTCTTTCTCTTTCTTTGTTGGCTCAAGGTACAGCTAAACTAAAATCAAATCAAGCATTAATCAATTCAAGTTATTAAATATTTGGCAACTCAGTTGGTGGCAAACCAAATGGAGACTTAGCAATTTTGCCAAAATTTTGGCAGGTAAATAGGCTACAATCCAATCAACTATAAGTTACCAAAATTTTGGCCATACCCTCACTTTGGTCATGCCAAAATTTTGGCTGGGCTAGTTGGGGCACAAACCAAACACACCCCAAAAGCTTAAAGAGAAAAACTCTGCACCAAAGCGCACGGACCCTTCTAGTAAATATAGATGTTCGCTAGTTGTTAAACATTTGTGTTCGATGAGTAATACATTACTAATAATAAAATGTACGTATTCGGATATCTGAGGCCGGCCCACAAGCTCGCGTGTATGTACCTGAATACCTACACATGTACATACATACGTATTCAAGTATCTATGGCCGATGGACAACCATGATGTATACATATCCAAATACTCGCTATACCTACTTAACCATGTATACCGCGTATCGTAGTATAACGCTTGTGTCTTTGTGAATGTGTGGTCTCATGCGGAGCTGACCATCGAGGAGCGCGCGACGCTGTGCTGTGCAGATGGATCGATTCTTGACGTGAACTAGTACATGCACATGCATGCACGTAGGAAGCTGTTTTTTTAGAAATAGTACTTTTATTTGAACAAATTGGGAAAATAAGATCAAAAAATCAGAAATTTCAAAAATAGCACACCGTCGTCCTAATGTTGGACGAAACGTGGGATTCGTCCTAGCGTTGGACGAAACACTTACGATTCGTTCTAGCGTTGGACGAAACAGAGGTTTTTGTTGGCCTGTTGGACGAAACTAGGTTTGGTTCAAGGAAACATGTCTGCCTGCTACAGTGCCCCCCGCACCGGATACCCTTGCTGCACCGGAGCTTCCCTGGCCGAACCCTCGCGCCACCAAGACCGCATCGACGAGAAGAATTCATTCAGACGAAGAACGACTCGAACCGTGCATCATGGAGGACGAATTTCGCCGTTCAATTTACATCGACCGCCGCAAGCCTACGTCATATTCGGTAAGAAATTTTCAAATTACTCGCACCCATCTACTCATCTAGATGCCACCAACCTCCTAGACATTGCCCCTTATCCTATTGTTGTCGTTGGATAGCTGCTAGCTCAGACAGCTTAAACATGGCATATACGAGATGCTCGCTGGTGCACGTGCTGCTGTTTGGAGCTGCCAAGCCTACACTACAGCGATGCATGTGTTTGTTCTTTTGTGCGCTAGCATGCGTGCAGATGCATGGTCTTATCCTCCTCTGGAAATACCACTACTCACCAGCCAGCGGCAATGTGACACGTGCCCACTCGCTGTCGCAGTCCCAAGGTCATGACGCACACTAGCTACGCTCCACTATTTTGCTCCTCTTTTGTCTTTTCAAGTACTCCCTGCTGGAATAGAAAAACTACAGTCAAGTCCTTGAAAAAATGAGCGTCGCCGTTTTCCTTTTGTACCCACAGAGGACACGCCATGAGCAGGGCTTGTTGCCGCTTCTGGGCCTTCCTCTTGCCGGAACAATCTTGTTGAAAGCCAAAAGCTTGTACAAACAGCGGCGAAGAAGTCGTCGATATAGACCAAAATATGTCTGTAACCGCGATCTGGCAAGAATTCCGACCTGGAGAAACTAACACCAAGGAGGCCCTGACGATAGTCCCAACTTCAAACAGACAGCAAAGAGGGACACAAACCTCACATGTGAGTTCTCCGATGAAGTTGTACGTATCTGGCTAAGCTTCCTAGGACGAAGAGATGGAACTGAAGGAAATATTAAACACGTCATCCTTAATGCCCGATGATCAACACCGTCCTCTGACTCGTTGCCGTGCCTCCAAGAAATTCCATTGACTTGGCGAAAGTCAAGGAATCATTATTCCAATCACCACCAATGCCCCAGTTTCTGACAACATAACTCAAAACCTATAGAACACGAAACAGATTCACGGATCTGGGATTCCTCCGCCCACCCGTTGCCGCCGCAGCCCACGGGGAGCAGGGAAACCCGCGGTTGCGCTGACTGTGGAGAGAAGAAGAGTCGCCGCCTCTTGGTTGCACATACCGAGCTAACCTAACAAAACGATTCGTAGCTGCCATCCTTTGAGTTGGAAATACTACTACTCACCAGCCAGCGGCAATGTGACACATGCCACTCGCTGTCGCAGTCCCCAGGTCATGACGCACACTAGCTACCCTCCACTATTTTGCTTTTTTTCTCTCTCTCTCTTTTCAGAATAAAACAACTTGCCCATTCAACAGTACAAATACCAACAACACTTCTGGTCATCCTTGAGCTTTTTTTTAAAGCACGTGGGCACAAATTAAATAAAACTACTCCTTACAAAAACTTCCGTACCAGAATAAAAAAGTACAGTCAACTCCCTGAAGAAATCAGCGCCACCTTCCTTCTATATCCACGGAGGATGTTCCATGAGCAGGGCTTGTTTCTTTTTCATAGAAATTGACTGCAGTCATTTATTTTTCAAGGACATAGAAGGTCAATGTAATATTTCACTGAAGAATGAAACGAGTACCGTCCTGGAGCACCTTCAGGTGATCAATCATTCGTTGCAGGTGCTTTGTTGCCGCCTCTTGGCCTCCCTCTTGCCGGAGCAATCTTGCGGCCCGATGTAAACCAAAATATGTCGGCAACCACGATCCGGCAAGATCGCCATCCTCGAGAAGCTAACACCGGGGAGGGCCAAACGATAATTCCAACTCCGGGCAAACAGAGGAGAGGGACACGAACGTCACAGGTTCTCTGATGAAGACGTACCTATCTGGCTAAGCTTCCTAGGACGAAGAGATGGAACTGGTGGAAAAAACACGTTCCAACGTCGTCCCTTCGCAAGCCGCCACCGCCATGGACAAATGTTAAACACGTCAGACTTAATGCCAGGTGATCAACACCGTCCTCTGACTCATCGACGCGCCTCCAAGAAAGTACATCGACATGGTGAAAGCTGGAATCATTATCCCCATCGTCGCCGCTGCCCCAACTTCCGACAACAAAGAACTAGACCTGCGGAACACGAACCAAATGCACGAATCCAGGGTTCCCCCACCCACCCGTTGCAGTAGCGGCCCACGGGGAGCAGGAAAAACTGCGGTTGCACCGGTTGCTAGAGATTTTCCGTTCTCTACCTAAAACAAAAATTCTATTAGGGTTGTCTTCGTCAAATCTCTACCCATGCTTTATTACATGCAGTTGAAATGAAAAAAAAAGGTCCTTAGTTTTTAGCTCTATTTGTTGCATGTTTTTATAACAAAATAATACAAGAAACTAGCCGGTTTTTATTGATTTATAGTGCAATAAGATAATTTCAGGGAATTACTTAGAAAATTTTCTTTTAGGACCTTTTTAATTTTTTATATTGAACACTACTATAGAATCATTTCTTATGAACTACTCCCTCCGTCCCATAATATAAAAACGTTCTTATATTATGGGACGGAGGGAGTACTTCTTTTCTCTACTAGAATCTGCAAATATCCTAGGTTATAAAATGTGCCCGCTAGTAGAATCTGTAAATCCGACGTTAAACTTCAATTGGGCAGATCTTTCTTTATTTTTATGACAACGTCATGAAAAACACCTAGAACATTTGTTTGTTGGTGCAACAACCAAAAACATTTGTGTTATGTATTCATAAAAGGTGGTTTCTTTTTTCATCTTGTATGGTGTCTTATACAACATTTTTTTTGGATGCCCGTTGGGGGCGGGGGGTCGAGGGTGTGTTTGGTTTGTGCCCCGATCAGCCCCACCAAAAATTTGGCATGACCAAAGCTAGGGCATGACCAAAAAATTGGTAAGTTGTTCTTGTTTGGTTTACAACCATTGTACATGCCAATTTTTTGGCAAAATCCGTGAGCTGCCATTTGGTTTGCTGCCAACCAACCAGGGTGGCAAACTTTGGAAATTAGGATTGGTTGGTGCTTCATTTTTTTTCTAGTTACAACACAATTAAAAGAAACCAGACAGGCATGCAAAAGCATAAATGTACGTTACATTTGTCACAAATAATTCCTTTTTTTCCCTCAGGGAGCCATTCTCTTTTCAGAAAAAAAATCCTTTTTTTTAAGTACGCAGCGCTACTTACTAATAATCGAATTACTGGACCACATGCAATGGATTATAATAGATCTAAACAACCTAAATTCTGGGGGAAAAAATCCAAACAACCACGTCCAAAAATATCCAGACAGCCGCTAAGTACATGGGGGCCGTTGTGCTTCCGTTTTAGCGATTAATCAGCGGTTAATCCGGCTATCTACGTAAATAATAAGGGGAAACAGTAGCCATCTTATGGAGAGAGTCTGGCTGCCAATTTTTTGGCGAGCGCTTCGCTCGCCCTCAGCGCGCCCGCATGTTGGCGAAAATAACATGGAGGACTCCCGGGCATGCAGGGCGAACCAAAGTTTTGGCCGCCAACCAAACAACAGCCGAATCTCAAGGGCAAGCCAATTTTTTGGTGTGGTCATCGTTGGCTGTGAACCAAACACACCCATATTCTTCACCTTAAGCGGAGGATAGATGTGATTACCCTTCAGAGCTAGTTTGCGGGGCCATCCCCAAGGTTCGGGTTTCCCTTTTATTTCATGCATTTTTTGTTGGGGATCGGTGTAGAAATTAAAAAAAATTCTACGCATCACCAAGATCAATCTATGGAGAGACTAGCAACGAGAGAGAGGGGAGTGCATCTTCATACCCTTGAAGATCGCGATGCGGAAGCGTTACAAGAACGCGGTTGGAGGAGTCGTACACGCAGCGATTCAGATCACGGTCGATTCCGATCTAAGCGCCGAACAACGGCGCCTCCGCGTTCAACACACGTGCAGCCCGGTGACGTCTCCCGCGCCTTGATCCAGCAAGGAGGAGGGAGAGGTTGGGGAAGACAACTCCGGCAGCACGACGGCGTGGTGGTGAAGCTTGCAGTTCTCCGGCAGGGCTTCGCCAAGCTCAACGGAGGAGGAGGGGGTGTTGGAGAGGGGGAGGGCTGCGCCTTGGATGAGGTGCTGCTGCCCTCCCTCCTCCCCTCTATTTATAGGGCGAAGGGGGAAGGGGGCCGGCCCCTCTAGATGAGATCTAGAGGGGGGGCGGCGGCCAAGGGGAGGGGGCTTGCCCCCCAAGCCAAGGGGGGCGCCCCCTTTAGGGTTTCCCCCCAACCCTAGGCGAATGGGCCCTAAGGGGGATGGCGCCCAGCCCACTTAGGGGCTGGTTCCCTTCCACATACAGCCCATAGGGCCCTCCAGGGCAGGTGGACCCTCCCGGTGGACCCCCGGAACCCCTTCGGTGGTCCCGGTACAATACCGACAAACCCCCGAATACTTCCGGTGACCGTATGATGACTTCCCATATATAAATCTTCACCTCCGGACCATTCCGAAACTCCTCGTGACGTCCGGGATCTCATCCGGGACTCCGAACAACATTCGGTAACCACATACTATTTCCCATAACGACTCTAGCGTCACCGAACCTTAAGTGTGTAGACCCTACGGGTTCGGGAACCAGTAGACATGACCGAGACATCTCTCCGGCCAATAACCAACAGCGGGATCTGGATACCCATGTTGGCTCCCACATGTTCCATGATGATCTCATCGAATGAACCACGATGTCGGGGATTCAATCAATCCCGTACACAATTCCCTTTGTCTACCGGTATGATACTTGCCCGAGGTTCGATCGTCGGTATCCCTATACCTTGTTCAATCTTGTTACCGGCAAGTCTCTTTACTCGTTCGTAACACATCATCCCGTGATCAACTCCTTGGTCATATTGAGCTCATTATGATGATGTCCTACCGAGTGGGCCCAGAGATACCTCTCCGTCACACGGAGTGACAAATCCCAGTCTCGATTCGTGCCAACACAACAGACGCTTTCGGAGATACCCGTAGTGTGCCTTTATAGCCACCCAGTTACGTTGTGACGTTTGGCACACCCAAAGCATTCCTACGGTATCTGGGAGTTGTACAATCTCATGGTCTAAGGAAATGATCCTTGACATTAGAAAAGCTTTAGCAGACGAACTACATGATCTTGTGCTATGCTTGGGATTGGGTCTTGTCCATCACATCATTCTCCTAATGATGTGATCCCGTTATCAATGACATCCAATGTCCATGGTCAAGAAACCGTAACCATCTATTGATCAACGAGCTAGTCAACTAGAGGCTCACTAGGGGCATGTTGTGGTCTATGTATTCACACATGTATTACGATTTCTGGATAACACAATTATAGCATGAACAATAGACAATTATCACGAACAAGGAAATATAATAATAACCACTTTATCATTGCCTCTAGGGCATATTTCCAACATTTTTATTATTTTCCCATGTTCTTTTGTTTGTTTTATTTTGTAGCAAATGCATCAAATTTATTTGAAGTATGTGAACATTTGTTTTTGAAGTCATGCATATTTGTTTCGTACATATGGACATTTTTCTCAGAAATACATAAATAAATCTTTTCAGATACATGAATTGTTTTTTAAGCCACGAACATCTATTAAAAATAGAAGAACACTTTCTTTTTGTAAGACATGCACACCTTTTTATTATTAATTTTTTTACAACAATATTTTTATAAACATGTACAAAATTAAAACACATCTTTCTAGTATTTATGAGAGTGTTGATGGACCGTTATCTAGCAGCTAGCCCAGAAGCTTTTTAGGCGATTTGCCCCATTTTTCACTTCGCTTAAGCAGAGAATAGAAGCATTTCATATATTCCAAGGGGAAAAAGGAATATATACGGGCCAATGTGTTGAGCTGTGTTGCAGGCCAAGCTCGGGCTGATTACATGTCAAAAGAATGAAAGTTATAGGCCGAGCCATGATTGGGCGTAGGAACTAAAGCCATGAGTAGGCTTCCTACAAGAAGTGCTATATCTCATTTGCTGCAAAATAATATATGCAACTCTAGCCTTCACTTCGCTTCCTCCAGGGCTCTAGGCCCAGTTGGGACCATGAGTGGTTTTCTGTGTTCTTTCTGAGGAACGTTTTACATTTCTAGCGTGAGAACACCGGCTGGACCATCCAACCAGGGTTCTTTCGCTTCAGTGTGTAGCGCTCTGCCGCTCTCCGAGGTCCAAGCTGAGTTTTATGGTTTTGCCTTTTGGTTTTGTATTTCTTTTCTTTTCCTTTCCCGTTTTATTTTCCTTTTTCCTTTATTGCATGAACACTTGTTTTTTAAGCCACGAGCATCTATTCAAAATAGAAGAACACTTCTTTTGTAATACATGCACACCTTTATATTATTAATTTTTTACAACAATATTTTTCTGAACATGTAGTACAAAACTAAAACACATCTTTCTAGTTTATTCTATTCTATATACATAAGAAGTTGATCCCCACTATCATATTTATCTCAACATACACATATGCCACCTCACCACACATGTCACCTCATCAATTATTATTTCCTCTTTCTTAACTGCATGTTCCACCCCTAGCATACTTAATGCACATGCAACCATGAATGCACGAAAAAATGTCTACCTCAATACACAACATGCATGATTTTTTTACACTATACAATAATTACATGATATTATTAATTCACATATTTATGCTTCATACAACCAACCCATTAGAATATATTGCAACCAGTTCCCAACCAACGGGATCGATTCACTGGCTCGTTGTTCTGTTTTTGGTCCATTTCTCTGGGTTTCTCCTTTTTTTTTGGTTTTCCTTTATCTTCATGGTTTTCTTCGGTTTTTCCCATTTTCCTTTGTTTTCACCTTTTTTGTTTCTTTCATGGTTTATTTGGTTTTATCTTTTCTTTTTTTTTTCTACATTTTTCTTTGTTTATTTCTTGGTTTCCACTAGTTTTTGGCTTTTCCTTCTTTGTTTTTCTTCATTTTTCACTTTTATTTTTTATTGTTTTTCTTTGTTTCCTTTGAACATTTTTTCTATGCATCAGGAATATTTTTTATATACACTTTTAACATTTTCCAAATGCATGATTAACAATGTTATTTGAAAACTTATATTGTTTTGATGCTTAATTTTTACATAGACATTATACATTTTTTGTATACGTCGGGAATATTTCGTCTTCATTTATTTGTATATTTTTTTATACATCAAAAACATTTTTATATACACACTCAACATTTTAAATGCATGATTAACATTTTACAAATGTTTTATGTAAATTATTTTTTGTAATGTTTATATTTAGAATATTAGAATTATAAAATTAAAAAGGAACTAAAAATAAAAAAAATAAAAAAACACATGAAAACCCCCAGAGAAAATCGAGGTTGTGGCGTGTGGTATTTGGCCTCCCATGCGCTGGGCCAACCATTCTCGTGCACTAACTCAAGAAAATATTCTAGGGAAAGAAGCCTATAGGGGAGTAAAATTCTTGCGATCAGAAATTAGTATTAGAGACTGAAGATGTTTCTTCGGTACTTAATAGGAACTCAAGCAGGTTTGAATAAATGGCATTCGGATAAATTTGTGTACAACAGAATCACAATTCAGTTGCTAAATTTTAACACAAAGCATGGAGGTCGGCAGAACTCAGTGTTGTCGATTGTTGGCCCTGCCTTGTTTGCATAATTAATTACGTGGGATGCATACATATGGAATAAATGGAGTAAGGAAAACTCACATGCAGAGAAAAGGCATCTGCCCTGTACACAGATTGATGCCAGAGATTTCAAGTAAGGTCAGTACATATTGTGCATGCTTACATCAATTGTGATTCAGTAAAGCCAGTTGGGACATACTGCATCAACACCAATTGAGCCAAAAAGAACACCATCTTCTGCACCTCCATCTACATTAGATAGAATGCTGAACCGCAAGTTTGCAGATTAAAATTTAGTCAATATTTACCACCACATCGTTCCTTCCCGACCATCCTGACCGAAAAGGGAGCCAACTCAGTAATCCTGGTGGAACCAACCTCCCCAGCGGCGCTGAGGCTAGCTGTGTTAGAATGAAGACAATATTTAGGGGGGGGGGGGCGCGAAAGGCAAATCAGCATCGTGTCAGAGCCGTTGTAGGCAAGAGGCCCAACAGCCATAGGGAGGAGCCCACAGCAACGGGACCGCTGCCTGAGATAATCCCGGAGAGCCGCCGGAGGGGAGGGAGATCGGCGGTCGTGCCGAAGCCCGAGCGCCATCGGAGGTGAGGGGGACCGGCGGTCGTGCAAGAACTTGAGAGTAGTGGGAGGCAGGGCGGACCGGCGTTCGTGCTGGAGGCAAAGAGTCGTCGGATCCGAGTGGACAGGCAGGCACTCAAAGAGGGGATCGCCACCCAACCGCCACACCCTTCTCGGAAGGGATTGGTTTTTTCTTTTTGGATGGAGAGAGGGATCGATGGGTTGAGACTCGAGGGGAAACAACACGCTCGTTATATGGACACAAAGCAGAGGGCCCAGGCGAGAGACGAAAGGCCTATGGCATAGCGGATGGAAGAAGATGGACATGCCCTAGTTTTGTCTTCCACATGTAATGCACTGTGGTAGAAATTATTATAGGAGGATTGTAGAGAGAAAAAAAGTGACTTCACATGTGGGGCTTACTTGATGATGTGCATAGGTTGCATGTCAAGAGAAATAAGATAGTGGGAATGAACTATTTAGGATCCCATGTCTTTGCTAAATTTAGGACATGCATGCATAACAAAACATGAAACTAGCCATCAAGACAAATTATGTTTTTTCCTGTGGCGCGGCCAAACAACTTATGTTACAAGATTTTTCGCTCTCCCAATTAGTATTACCTCTGCCTGGAACAAAAATTCTATTAGGGTTGTCTTCATCAAATCTCTATCCTTGCTTTTACATGCATTTCAAATAAAAATGGCTCTTATTTTTATAAAAAAAATACAAAGGAAACTAGGCGGTTTTTATTGATTTATAGTGCAATAGGATAATTTCAGGAGATTCCTTAGAAAATTGTCCTTTAGGGCCCGTTTAAGTTTTTTTATTGAACAGTGTAGAATCATTTCTTATGAAGTACTTCCTATATCTACTAGAATCCTGAAATACACAAGGTTATAGAAATGTGCCAGCTAGTAGAATCCGCGACTCCGAGAATAAAATTCAGTTGGACAAATCTTTCTATATTTGTATGACAATCGTCATGAAAAACACTTAGAACATATTTTTTTATTGGTGCAACAACCAAAAACATTTGTGTTACATATTCATAAAAGGTGGTTTCTCTTTTCATCTTGTGTGGTGTCTTATACATCATGAAAACTAAATGTCGAAGTTACGAACATACGAGCATTTTTTCGGGCGCCTAGGGTGGGGTATGTATTCTTCACCTTAAGCGGATGATAAATGTGATTTCCTGACAGAGCTAGTTTACGGGGTCATCCCCAAGGTTCGTGTTTCTCTTTTCTTTCATACATTTACGTATGGACATTTTACTCTGAAATGCATAAATGAATCTTTTGAGATACATAAACATTTGTTTTTGAAGCCACGAGCATCTATTCAAAATAGAAGAACTCTTTCTTTTTGTAATACATGCACAACTTTTTCTAAACATGTAGTAGAAAACTAAAACACATATTTCTAGTATTTCTATTCTATATACTCCCTCCGTCCAGAAATACTTGTCAGAGAAATTGATGTATCTAGACGTATTTTAGTTCTAGATACATCCATTTTTATTCATTTCTCCAATAAGTATTTCTGGACAGAGGGAGTACATAAGAAGTTGATCCCCACTATCCTATTTCTCTCAACATGCACATATGCCACCTCATCCATTATTATCCCTCTTTTCTTAATTGCATGTTCCACCCCCCCCCCCCCCCCCCCCCCCCCCCCCCCCCTCCCCCTCCCTTAGCATACTTAATGCACATGCAACTATGCATGCATGGAAAAATGTCTACCTCAATACACAACCATGCATGGTTTTTTTACACCATACAATAATCACATGGTATTATTAATTCACATATTTATCCTTCATACAACCAATCCAGTAGAATATATTGCAACCAATTCCCGCCGCAACGCGTGAGGTATCATCTAGTTTAGGAGAGTGTTGATGAACCGTTATCCAGCGGCTAGCCCAGAAGCTTTTAGGCAATTTGCCCCTATTCTTCGTTTTGCTTAAAGCGGAGAATTGAAGCATTTCCATATATATATATATATATATGGGCCAATGTGTTGAGCTGTGTTGCAGGCCAAGGTCGGGCTGATCAGACCTCAAAAGAGTGGAAGTTATAGGCCAAGCCATGAGTGGGCCTAGAAACTAAAGCCTGATACGGTAGGCTTCCTAGCGAATATATCTCGCTTATAGTGAGTTGTATCGTACGCTCGCCTGAAGGAAATCTTTGTTGCATTTTAGCTGGGCCGGCCCACTTCCTCTCGCTCGCTCGCTTGCTTCGGGATCAATTCACTTTCTCGTTCTAGTTTTCATCCCATTTTCCGGGTTTTGTCCTATTTTCTTCTTTTTATTTTTGGTTTTCTTTGTATCTTAATGGTTTTCTTTTGTTTTCACCTTTTTTTTTGTTTCTTTCATGGTTTATTTGGTTTTCTCTTTTCTTTCTTTTTTCTACATTTTTTTGTTTCTTTCTCGATTTCCACTTGTTTTTGGCTTTTCTTTCTTTGTTTTTCTCTTTTGTTTTTTATAGTTTTTCTTCGTTTTCATTTGAAAATTTTTCGTATGCATCAGGAATATTTTTATATACACTATTAACATTTTTCATACCTTTTTTTGAAAACTTATATTGTTTTGACGCTTAGTTTTTTCGTAGACATTATAGATTTTTTGTATACATCAGGAACATTTCATATTCATTTTTTTGTATGGGTATTTTGTACACATTACGAACATTTTTATACACACATTCAACATTTTAACTGCATGATTAACATATTTCCAAATGTTTTATTTAAATTATTTTTTGTATTTTTATATTTAGAATATGTGTAAGTATAAACAGAAGTAAAAAAAGAAATCCAAAAATGAAAAAAACGTGAAAACCCCCGGAGAAAATCGAGGCTATGGCATAACACCTGTGCCCTCCCATGCACTGGGCCGGCCATTCTCATGCACCACACGTACACATGCACGCATGCAACACTCCCGAATCCATGCGGCACACAGCACACGATGCAACACATACGCTCACGCTCAAGTGCTCAACCTACTCCCTCCGTCCGTGAAAGACTGTATATATAGAGATTTACACATTGATCAAGAGGAACCGGAACTTCATGGCATAATTAACGCCCAAAAGTAGCAGACTTATGTGTGCATGCGACCATTGAGAGAAGAAGATTAAATGAAGGTTGTTGCATGCTGTAATTAAGGATAGACATGTAGCCTATAGCTAGAGCACAAGTTGATGCATTAGTCAATCAATATCGATTAGATTAAAGGCTAAGTGCATTGGAAGTGTAGATGTACACTCTTTGTTGGAAGACCGAGGGAGTACACGTGCATGCACTCATATACACAGCCAGGATGGTTCGCGCGCAAGGGTTGGACTCCTGTCACGCTTGCGTAAAGTTTTGTTTAACTGATTTCTTTGCTCTGCCAATTGACAGGTGGGACCCAGAAACCAGTTGTCAATTTAACCAGTCAACAAAGTGCCACGTCGACTATGTGGCTGGTCAGTAGGGTGCAATACGGTGCTCTACGGTGAGCTAGTGACCGTATAATCACCGCAAAACTATATAGTGACCGTAATGAGCGTATTGTTACATACGTTGACCGCCAGTGTATTTTTCTCGTTTCAAATTAAGCCATATTAACCGGAAAGGACGCAGTATGGACTAGTACTGCTTTGATGTGTCCCGTCAACTCGCCGAACGAGGAGAAGCTTGCTTACTACGCCCTCTCCCTCGCCCACGAGCGGTGGCTGACAGGACGAGGAGAAGCTTGCTTACTACGTACGCCTATGCCCTCTCCCTCGCCCATGCGCGCGGTGGCTCGCAGGAGGAGGAGAGGGTTTTGACTACAGCGCCCTCTCCCTCTCCCTCACCCTCGACCTCGTGGTGGACGTGCAGCAGTTCATTCGGTGTCAGATTGCCAGAAGCATATTGTACTGTAGTATCATCATTGTTGGACCTTCCGAAGAGGCGAAGAGCCAAGTGCAAGGTTCACACGAGTACAAACTGTTGAACCTCCCGAAGAGGCAAAGAGCCAAGCGCAAGGTTTTATAGGAGTTGTCGTCCTAGTAGGAGTACTACAACTATAGCGAACGATGCTACTGTATGATGCCGCCACGTCACCTATATCCAAAGCTGTGCCACCTTTTTTTTTCTCAAAGAGCGTGTTGGAGCCCGTGCAACAACCACACAAGTTGCACGTACACATAACATATTGACTAGTAATAAATTCTAAAGGATAAATGCCAGTATGCCACACAAGTTCATCTTCACTTCATGTGATAAATTTGTGCACGACTAGTCTACATATATTCACAACGCTACCATTCACAATTTACCATACTCCACTTACACGTTATAGATGGGCTCCATGTCCTCCTCTAGGTTTCAGTCCCAGGTGTTCTTCATGGATGGCACGATCCATAGTGGTGGGCAACGGGAATCATTGTCGCAGCTTTCTAGTCCGGTTCCACACGATGGAGACTCATCCAAGCTGAAGCGGCATAAATCAGGGATAGCGTGTCCCAGCATGTCGTTCATCCGGCGGTGTGCACTGAAGACACAACCATGCTTCATGAACGGCAGGCCTTCGGTGTCGTGCACGGAAGGTGGCATCCGCTTCACAATGGGGTAGCTGTCCCCAATGAAAAGCGAGTACTCTCCAAGAGTGTTCCTCGACACCCACATAGCACCACGGGGGTCGAACTCGGCACCGTTCATCTGGTACACGCGGTATCTCAGATCTGGACACATGGTGACGTACATAGTCAAGGTCCATGCATAATAATGTTGTGCTCAAATATGGCGGTCAGTAATACTGTGCAGCAAATAGTACTACTCCGGTATAGAGGAAGTAAAATAACCGGCTTATTATATATAGCCACTCTTGGCTACATCGATGAGATAGTAAGACATGGAAAAACAAAAATGGTGGGAGCTAGTGGGTTCAAGTATTCAAGGGCCTAACTAGCTGTATGCGTCCTCCAAGGTAAAAAGTACTCCTACTAGTACTAGTAAGTAGTACAACAATGAAAGAGAAGGCGAGAGGGTTAAAAAAATATAATACTAAATTGTACTACTAGTACAGTAAACATGTCCCAGTCAAGAAAAGAAAATAACTAACAAGTACTACTCTACTACTCTAACACACAGCAATGAGAAAATGGAGTACCTGGGTAGATGGTGACGGTCCAATCGTGGTAGATTGTGTGACCATGTTGCACATCAGTGGTACCATGGGTAACGACTGCTAAGATAGTTGATCCCAATATGCCAAAGTCAGCTACAAGGTTCCAGGTTAGACCGAATCGCGGATGCAAATGCACATCCAGGATCGGCGATCTTATTTTGATCGGGGGATGACTGGTCCCTGCAAAATAATGGAGAACCGTTAGGGATGCAAATGATGGTTTGTGCATTCCGTTTGTAATCTCCCGTACCATAGGATGGCAACCAGATGGAACAAGTCCCCTGGCTTGTCACCGCGAAGATGCGGCCTACATGGCGCACGGCGTCTTCGAACATGTAGGGGTACAAATCTGCCGCGGCCAACATGTGTCAGCCTCTGCCGTTATTGCCCCTTGTATTGATGGCAATCCTTATGTCGAACACCGCGATGAGATAGTAATCGTCGTAGCCGCATCGCTTTGTCGGCGGGTCCGTAATTGCTGTCTTCTTCAATCTCATGTAGGCATCATCATACGTATTCAAGCCCAGCCAGTCCGGAAGGCCGATCCCAATGGTGAAGAAGGGGTCTACGGGAACGGCCGCACTGCTGTGGATGTTGTGCAAAATGATGGTGGTATCCGGCTGGAGGTATGCAAGCCAATCTTCGTTGGCACCAAGCCAGACCTATATATAAGACGATGGGCAGTGGAGAAATTATGGGATGGAATAACTAAGTACTACATGATCAAACTCCATGACTAACCTGCTCATCGGACAAAATCTGACTACCTCTCAACGTCGGCAACTCTAGCGGAGTCAACGTGCAACCATGGCCAGGGAGCGGTGGACTGTTCGAAGGATTGTCCCATAGAATAACCTTCTCCTCGAGGACGCATGGAAGACCAACAAGCATGGCCTTTTCCCAAGCCTGTTTAAGCACCATCTTAAAAAAGTTGGTGCAGGAAGCACCAAGTCTTGCGGCGGTGAGGACGTCAGAGCGGCGTGCGATTTCTCCCAGAGGATCGTCGTCCAAGGTCTCCCAGCCCCGACGAGGAGGAGAACCGCCTGGCGAATCCATGGGAGCAGCGACGAACTGTCTGGGTCTCTTCGGGGGGAGGGGAACTGGCGAGGAGGAGATAAGAGCATAACCGCAGGGCCTCATATGCGGGCACGCATAGTGGCAGTGCCTCATGCCCCGCGATGGTGAGGCTATTATTTACTACGTACTCGTAGTGTAGCAGTAGTACTACTACTTTCTCAACTAGTAGTGCGATGTACTGTACTTCTATAGTGCACCAGTTTTGAACTCTTGAATCTCAAGGCCAACGAGCTACAGTTGCAAGTGGAGGGTACTACTGTTCTCTAGAACCATCGTTGTACTATCAATGCAAGGAAAGTACACCTGCGTAGTGCGTACTCTCCGTTCTCTATTCAAGCGCGTAGCTGGCCTACTCAACCGCTCCTCTCACGCCCACAATAGCAGTCTGTTTATCAGCGATGGTTACTGCGGGGGCAGAACATTTGAGTTCTTTGATACAGCGAAACTAGGCTTTTCGCTTCCATTTGTAGAGTTGTAATGGATCTCGTCGAACTTTGTTAGTAGTTGCTTCTTTATGAATGAGAAGAGGCAAAGCTTTCGCCTCTGTTTCAAAACAAACAAAAAATCACGTCAAGAGGAATTTCTTTTATAGAGCCAATAATGGAGCGAAGTCCATGCGTGCAACGCCACAAGCTACAGAGTAGTAGAGTACTAGCACTTTACGTACAGAGCCATATTACATAGTTCCCAATGCCGCGCCAGGCTTTTCCGGCTCCTCGGGCTTAATTGGGAGGCGCTAGTTTAAATATGCTAGCTGATGAGGAAGCTGCAAGCGAGGTGCGGTTAGGGCGAGCACGCAGGCGAGAAACTTTGCATGGTGTGAATTGATATATAGGAGTACTACTCTAGTACGCGAGCCACGAGATGATGGGAGGGAAAACCCGTTCACGTGGCTGGGCTATCCAGTGCACCCAGATTGTGGTGCGACATGTCCGTTCGACTTCAAAAGTCAAACTACCACTGTACAATATTGGATCACAGCGAGGTTCACTACTAAGAAAAGGGCTATAGCTGATATGGACATTAATGACGCACCATGTATGTGGTGCGCCACTGCTATATAGCAGTGGCGCAGACACATGGTGCGCCATTAGTATCCTCATTACTAATGGCGCACCAGACACATGGTGCGCCATTACTAGCAAATTTTATTTTTTTTATTTTTCCAAAACTATTAATGGCGCACCAGGGCACAGTGCGCCATTACTAGTTTTAACTATTAATGGCGCACCACACGCTCTGTGCGCCACTACTAACAAATTTTTTTTATTTTTTTTTCAAAACTAGTAATGGCGCACCTGGGTACAGTGCGCCATTACTAGTTCAAACTAGTAATGGCGCACCACAACCACGGTGCGCCACTACTAACAATTATATATTTTTTTTTGCAAAACTATTAATGACGCACCACGTAACAGGTGTGCCATTAGTAACCAGGGTTACTAATGGCGCATTGGAAAAGTGGTGCGCCATTACTAACTTTCTGAGTCTTACAAAAAATTCACCAAATGCACCCCCCTGGACCGCCTTTTCAGTTTAAAAAAAATAAAAGAAAATGATAGAAATGTCAAAAAAAATAAAAGAAAATAAGATTCCCATGTGATATGTGGTCTAGTTGTTAGCAAAATTTACAAACATGAATTTTCGACTTTTTTGCAAAATCTCTCGAGAATTTGTAAAATGGGCATAACTTTTGCATACGAACTCCGATGAAAAAGTTTTTTATATGAAAAATCATCTACTCGAAAAGTTACATCCGAATTCAATGGGGGGGGGGGGGGGAACCCCATTGAACATTTTCAGAATCCCCAAAAACCTAACAGAACGAAAGATACGGGGCTTTTAAGATCTAGAGGGGGGAAAAATGGAAAAAAAATTCAAACTTACTAGTGGTGCACCATTTGCTAGGTGCGCCACTAGTAACAGAAAAAAAATTGGTTTCGAATTTTTTTTTGGAATTTTTTTTCAAAATATGATACGTAATATGACCGGGAAGTTTGAAATATTTTTTCAAAATTTCATCACACTCATGAACATGAACAAAGTCCTAGACATCAACAAGGTTTAATAGGATTGATATGATAGATATATTAACAAGTGCTTGTTAAGTGAGGTGGTGCTGGGGCTGGAGTAGTGTGAGGATGGGAGACCTTCCGGGAAGTTTGACCACTTAGTGCGATTTGACTTGAGATTAAGCATATTGATCCAAGATTAAGCCATAGTGACCCGAGATTAAGAAAAAAATGAAAAAAAAATTGAAAAAAAATTTTTGAAAAAAAAAATTAAAAAAAAATTGTTAGTAATGGCGCACTTCTAGTCAGAAAAAAAAATTAAAAAAATTTGAAAAAGTTTTTGAAAAAAATTGTTAGTAATGGCGCACTTTTATGTGGTGCGCCATTACTAAGTCAGATAGCAATGGCGCACCGTTTGACATATTAATGGCGCACTGCCAGATGCGCCACTATTGTCTTGTATACTAATGGCGCACCAGGGGTGCGCCATTAGTATTTGTTACTAGTGGCGTGATGATAGTGGCGCACCTGTAGTGCGCCATTAATGGCCAAAACAGGTGCGCCACTAATAAGCCTTTTTCTAGTAGTGGTTACTATTTTAAAAAAAAGGCCGCCGTGCGTTCGGCCGGGATCGAACCCACAAAACGAGCTATACACTCCCGCGACCACTAGTAGTACTCGTTGGAGTACAACGCAACCTAGAATCGCCTTTTGTCGATAGTACATTGTTCCTTACAAGAAACCACTAATAATGCCAAGAAACTACTACCACTTACCAACCAATCCTACCAAGAAACGACTACTCTACAAAGTGCCGTTATAGGCACGTTTCAACCCATGTCGCCCCTTAAGTCAACGCCTTCTATTCGACCGGCAAGTTAGGCGTTATGACTTGTGGGACCTACATGTCAGTCTGGACAAAAATCCCCGAGTGACCTCCTACCTCCGGCCCGTCCACCTAGTCATCCTCGGCCATGGGACGTAGCTACCGCCGCCGGCAGAAGGCGAGGTCAAAACCGCCGGCGGTGCGGAGCCCATCTTGCGCAGCCCGGATGCCAGCTTCGTCCGGCGCTCGCGGCCGCTAGCTAGCCAAGATAGCACACACCCTGCTGGATGCATCCAGCTGCTTGTTTGCAAGGTTTGCTAGCTAGGTTGCCACGGCGGGGCGGCGGCTTGCTCGCGCGCGCCGCGCTAAGGCCAGCCATATGACTCGAGCGAAGGCCAGCGCGGAGGCTTGCTCGCGCATGAGTCACGCTCGGGCCAGCCAGCCAACCTATGCGGAGGGCAGCGCGGCGTTCGGCCCGTCCGGCGGAGCGGCGGCCAACTCGCTCATCACCGGCGCCACCGACGAACACGCATCAGTACTGTTTGAAGTAATGTTCAGGAAAAATAATGATTGGAGGAGGAAAAACAGGATAGAAGGTCAGATGTGGGTCCCTCGTGTCAACGGTCAAACAAAACATGTTGGTTTAAGCTGCCTCGTCAGCACGGACGTGTGGGCCAACCCTGTCATAAACGGGTTTAAACAAGCCTAATCGGCACTAGGTAGTAATTTTTTGGCGCGGATTAAGAAATTTTGGGTATGTTTTTGCTATTTTGTGTACAATAGCTTCTTCCTAGGGCTGGTTGAAAGTGGTAGTTTTTTGTTAAATACTCTACATACTGTAAGTAGGAGTGAAAGTTAAGCTTTGGAAGCCAATAAACACGGCTAGTTACATAGTGCCTATGTGTACGTAATTCAAACTAAATATCAACCATGAGTGACTAATATCTTGATGGAAAACTCGAAACTATGGAAATACTAGCATTTTTTTTGCATGGTTGGAAATACTAGCAATGTTCACATGCATTGCAACGGATCATAATTAGAATAATACTTATTCACAAACTTGATAGAAAACACTCTAATTTTGATATACATATATCACTAGAGATATAATATGTTTCAATGAGAATATATTCCTTGGGCTGTTTTGGTGAGGTGAGGGAGGGATGTTGTTGGTTTTAAGATACTAATTAAGGGTTTTTCTGCAAATTGGTAGAGAAGTGGGATGTTGTTGAGAAAAGGCAACAACTTACCTCACAGTCGTTAGATGTAGATCTAATGGTCAGAAATGACGGATGGATGACACACCATCATCACCAACTAAGTCTTCTGTAGGAGTACTAGCAAGATGTTCGTGCATTGCACGGAACATCAAGATGCATTTTTTTTATAAAACACCTGTTGTGATTAACCCATGCGGGAGTAATCCCATGTGTAAAACATAATGATATCTCGAGAAAGAGGAGAGATAAGGTGAGGAGGAGTGGGGCGTGGTGGTGATTGGTGGTCGGACTGAGCGGAGGCATGGGGATGGACGACGCCGGCAGCGACCACCATGCCAGTTTGTTCCAGAGGCTTCCTTTTTTAATTGCTCAACAATGAGATTGTGGGAGATAAGGATGAACGAGGGAAGGCCTTGTCTGCAAATGTAGAGAGAGGTGCCACTACTAGGGAAAACCTTATACACAGAACCTTACCAATAGCGCGGTTCAAAACTAGGCGCTACTGCTACTTATCAGTAGCGCGCTTAAAAAACTGCGCTACTACCATCCTCGTAGTAGTAGCGCGTTAGAAAAAAACAGCGCTACTACTACAAATGCCACGACGTTGCCGCCAGAGTAGGTTTAGTCGTAGCGCCTGTTTTATAAGAGCACTACTACTATTGATCTTAGCAGTAGCGCTTTTCCCTAAAGAGCGCTACTGCTAAGGCAGCGCGGTTCTTCTCCGCCCGGCCGCCCGCCCCTTACTCTCTCCCCTCTCCACTCCTCCACCCAGTCGTCCGCCGCCGCCGCATTGCCGCCAGCCTGCTTGCCCTGCTCCGAGGGTGCCGCTTCTCCCCTGCCCCCATCCCTTCCTCCATCCCTCCACCCCAGTTCTCCGCCCTCCCTCCCTAGTAGCTCCCCTCCTCCCCTCTCAATCCTTCCACCCGGTGTCTCCCCTAAATATCCCTCCTCAGCGCCCTCCTCCCTCTCTCTTTCTTTTCCGCATCCAACCCGCCGATGTCTAATTCTCCCATTCTCCCCCCCCCCCGCGCGCTCGCTTCACCAAAGGTCGGGCGCACCAGGCCATCGGGTCAGCTCCTCCTTCCTCCCACTCCTTCCCCGCCTCCTCCCTCCTTCCTCCCCCTCCTCCCTCCCTCCTTCCTACCCCTCCTTCCTCCCTCCCTTGTCTCTGTTCTTATAGAATGTAGGTAATTTAAATGTAGATTTTAGAATGTAGACATTGTAGAATGTAGGTTTTTTAATAGAATAATTTTTTTAGATTATTTTAGGTGTTTTGAATAGAATAGGAAATTTTAGGTCTTTTGATTAGAAATTTTATTTATAGTAACTGCTTAATACAACTAGTTCTGTTTATAGTAAGTGCTTAATAGAACTAGTTTATTTATAGTAAGTGCTTAATAGAACTAGTTTATTTAGTAAGTAGTTAATAGAACTAGTTTATTTAGTAAGTGCTTAATAGAACTAGTTTGTTTATGCAGAAATTAAGTATTTGCCCCTGCCTCGTCCCCGCAGTCGTCCCCATCGCCGACCCCTTAAGACCTCTAGGTGAGAAGAGCCAAATCCCCATGTTGTTGATATAGATGATAAGTGTTGTAAATGTCGATGATGAAAATGCTAGTGCTAGTTGCCATGTCATTGATGTCGATGATGATGCATTCTGAATATAGATGATGATGATGCATTCCGAGTGGCCTATGTTTTGCCGGAATGTTGATTCGTTTCCGTCCCGGCAAATTTCAGGCGCTCGATATGTCCTGTCTTTAGCAAAGGTCATGCCGAAATTTTTCATGAATTTTAGCATGACTTGTGCTATAATGTAGGGCATATCGAGTGCTTGTGATTTGCCAGAATGGGAATTCAATGATATTTCGGCAAAACATAGGGCATTTTTTCTATGTCATTGCTCGATATATGTAACGTGTTGACTTTAGGTCTGTTTCGGCTCCTTGTGTGTCTTTCAGTGAGGGAGAGTTTCCACCATATATATATTTGAGAGAGGAAGAATGCTGACTGTTGTCGTGGGGGTCGCTTCTCCTTCTTCTCTTTGTGCTAGACCTTTGTTATGCACTAGGGGAAGAAGGAGTAGCGACCATCATCGATGGTCGAAACGGTGAGGGAGTGTCCACCATATATGAGAGAAGAAGAATGCCGACTGTTGTCGTGGGGGTCGCTTCTCCTTCTTTTCCTTGTGCTAGATATTTGTAATGCACTAGGGAAAGGAGGAGTAGCGACCATCACCGATGGTCGCAATATCAGAGAGGGAGTGCCCACCATATACGTGAGATGAGAGTTTAGGAAGGAAGACTCGACAGACCTAAAGTCAACCCGTTGCATATTGAGTAATAGTGATCTATGTGTTGAGTTTCCTGGTAGTTGCCTTCGATCGATTTTTGATTAATGTTTCAACTATGAACATAGGAAATGTCTGACGACGAAAAGGATTTCGGTATGTGCGAATACTGCGAAGACGAGAGCGGCCTGTGCGACAGAAATTTCTTAGTTGGTGGTAGGCGCTTCAGCATCAAGCTGGATGAGACCTTCGAAGTGGATACAGTAAGTCACAACGACATGTCTTTTTTCGTAATTAAGCATGACTTCTGCTTCTTTTGCTTCAACTTATAAATTTAATTTTTTACTATTCTACTAGCGTATCCCCTGCCATGCAAGAATTTATGTCTTGGATAAGATTGGTTTCAGTCCTATGGAAACTATGGAGGTAAAGAGAGTTCACTTGAGGACCGAGCATGGTTATACTTTTGCCGCAAAATTATACAATGCAGACACCTACACCTATTTTGAATGCAAAAATTGGAGATCACTATGCAAGGCTTATGCATTTGAGCCTGATATGCTTATCACCTTTGATATTCGTCCGAAAGATGATATTGAAGGTAATATCGACATCTGGGTCGATGTGCAGACGCCTCCAGTTCTACCATTATGTGAGTTTCTCAACCATATTTATGTCTTGGATATTGTTTATTCAAAAATAGTTGACAACTAATTTCTATTGACAGCTTATTTCCATTCAAGCAAATATGTCCCGCGCTTGGTAGACATGACCTACTACTGTCCCGGGGCTGAACTAAACTGCGAGGATATAAGTCATTATGTTTCATGGCTTGAGGATCTTGATACTGTCAAGACAAATTATTTTCCTGGACTTGAAAATCTTAGTACTCAAAACGTGCGACCACTAGCGTGCGTATTGAACTACGGTCACATCTATTTAGGAAAGATGGTAAGATTTTTACTATTTGTCCTCAGTGCATCTTTTGCATACATTATTTTTAAGCTAAACTTCATTGCTAAGTATGTTACTATGATGTTCTTCAACAGGGACTCCCGATGATAGTTGTGCCTCATTGGATCGAGCCTAAAGGTCGCATGGCAATGGTTAGCTTACGGCCAAGACATCCTACATTGCACATGAGTGCATTCAGGATTTCTAAAAGCGAGCAAGTCTTAATAGTCAAAGACTGGAGCAAAATTGTGAAGGATCGCAGAGAAGTACTAGGGGCAGCAATCAGAAGCGCAACCCACAATTAGGAGACAGGTTCATCTGCATGCTCCAATATGATGAAGCAGGAGTGCTACACATGTTCTATGCTATTTTACCTGAGAGAGAGCAACAGGAGTGATTAGCTAGCTAGAATGAGTTTGAAGATGATGATGTGCTACACTATGACTATGATGATTAAATAGCTAGTGTTGGTGGTAATGACTATGATGATTATTATTAGCTAATGTTGGTGGTGATTAGATTGCTACACTATGACTATGATGATTAAATAGTGTTGGTGGTAATGACTATGATGATTATTAGCTAGTGTTTTTGGTGATGATATGATGCAAGAGTTTTTATATTAATATGATGATGAGTTATTATATCATTGGGTGAAAGAACCGTGGATTAGTTTCAAGTGGATCGATCCTAAGTGACCAAGTCATGGATCCTAAGTGACCTAGTGATTTAATAACTCATTATAATGTAAAAACAATCTCTAAATTGCTACTGTATGAAAACTTGTATAAAGGTGTATGAATACGACATAAAATAAAAAAGAAATAGAATACGGAATAATAGTAGTAGCGCTGGCATTGGACCGCGCTACTAGTAATTACCAGTAGCGCCTTCTGGAGGAAGCACTACTACTAAGTGCATATAGCAGTAGCGCGGGTTAACCAACGCTTCTGCTAACCTTTAGCTGTAGCGCGGTCACCCGCGCTACTGGTAGGCCAAAAACCCGTGCTACTGCTAGGCTTTTCCCTAGTAGTGTGCGGGTATCTTTTAGTTTAATTTCTATCCGTCAGATATAGATCGGACAGTCTATATTGCAAGATGGCAAGCGTACCATCATCGCCAACTCGGTTTTTTTATAAGAGAAGAGATATAAGTATGGAGATACAAACGTATTATCGATACTTGTTTCCATAAATTTGGATCTACATTCTATTCAACGGCTGAGCATGTGGGGCCTTATCATGATGACTTCTCGACTATGTAAAACAAAGGTTTTCCCGTCGCCGATAAGGAGGGGGTGATGGCGGCGCGCTTTCGGCTTGCTCTAGTCCTAGTAGTCATACTAGGTGGTCTACGCACGTGTAGATTTATTCTTTTTCATGTCTTGTGTTCGCCGTACTGCCACAACTATTGATGAATAGACGGTAAGTTATTCACGGGAAAACCTTTGTTGAGCGTGTGTGCGAGAGAGAGACAGCGTGCGTGTGTGATATGTGTAGAGACTGAGGCAATGATAAGAGATTCTTTGTGTCTCTGTGTGTGGAGGATAGGGAGAGACATGTGCATGGGGCTTTGTGTTGTGTAACATGGAGACACATAGACATAATCAGAGAGTGAGCGTGTGAGTGTCGCGGGAAACCACGGCCACCTATGGGGCCAAGGGGCCCCTTGCTGGTTCGGCAGGGGGGATGTTGCATTGCACAAAGAGCAGAAGAACGTGGGGCAGCACGACAGAGATCACACGGGCAATTTTACCCAGGTTCGGGCCGCCGCGAGGCATAAAACCCTACTCCTGCTTTGGTGGATTGATGGTGGAAAAGTGGTGGTGGAGCGTAGTACACTTGCCCGGCAGGCTCGCCCTGGGAGGCAGTGACTATGCGCGTACGAGCGTGGGGGTGTTCAACTTTCCAACCCTTGCTACGGTTGCCATGGGCCTCCTTTTATAGGTTAAGGGGTCACCACAGTGCCAAAACAGTCATTATGCACTGATAAGATAGCAAATAGTGCTATCATACCTAATTCTGTAGGCTGACAGAGTGCATTAAATGCACCGCCTAATGTCATATCGTTGCTCGCCCGGCAAGCCTTGCCAGGCTCGTCTTGCCAGCTCCATGCCTGCTTGCTTGACACGTCGCAGGACGGGTGTCATCTATAGGTATTTCTTGTAGAAAGACGCTGCCATGTGGCAAATGGCTGCCACTTAGTCACTTTGCGGCTTGACACCGCATTGATCAACGACATGGGTCGTGGTGAGATGGCTTGGTGTGGTGCCTTTGCCCTCGTGATTCCCGGCAGGCCCTGCCGGGATGTCTTGAATGCTTTCTTCCGGGGGAGCCCTTGTCCTTGCCAGGTCCGTCTGCCCGGCAAGGGAGGCTTTTCTCCTGGTGGTGTCTCGCTTCTCTGTCTTGGTCTTGGCCTTCTTAATCTGCCTGCTGGTTCTTCGAAGATCTTGGTCTCTTGTATCTTGACACGGCCTTGGTGTTGTAATCTTATTCTCGTGACTATGCACAGTCAGGGCAACAGACCCAGGGTTTGTTGCACCGACAGAAGCCCCCGGGCCTGCCCCGATCACGCTGCCGGGCATCGTCGGGGTAGGTCCTAATAAGTGCACAGGCAGGGGCGCTGAAGAGGCTGATCTCTTGGAGTCTTCTTTGCTTCTTCATTAATCTTGATTCTGGGCTAGTTTCCGGTTTTCCCGTGCGTCGTGTAAAGCCAATCGTGGTGGGGCCATCTTTGCAATGGCCCGTGAATGACTTTAACGCACGGAGTAGAAACTGCCAATTCACTCTTCCCACCACGCCCTTATCCTTAGCCACGTATGCGGTATGCATCGCGCGGGGTAGGTAACGGAGGGGCGTGGCGTGGGAGAGCATCAAAGTGAGGGCCCGGTCTTCTTGAATTGGCGGAGAGGGGCGGCGATTGCTTGTTGAGGGAGCGGCTCCCTTTCTTGCTCCGCCTATAAAAGGAGGGGCGGAGGGAGAGCCGAGCCATCCATCTCTGGATCCTTTCTTCCCCTGTTTCTGCCTTTCGTTGGTCATGTTGAGAAGAAGAGCCTGGGGCCAAGCTCCGGGCTTTAGTTTAGAATTCCCCATGGATCCGAAAGGGGTATTCGGGCGGCGCGGTGACAACGCCGGGGGTGGCGACTCCGGCGCGCTTGTCGCCGGGTCGCCCGTAGCCTTGGTTCTCGTGGGAGGGGATGCGAACGACACCATGCCGAGGCCCGTATCGGGTGCTGGGCGTGGTAGTCGATCGCTCCTCGTTCTTCATTCCGTCGCGATGTTGGGAAGAGTCGTGGGGGGTGTTTGCCGGCGATGAAGGTGAACCTGACCCTTCCCGGGCATCATCCTATCGCCGTGCGGGAGGGCTCCTTGCTCCCACACATGTCTTCGGAATGCGCAGTGGCTTCTGACGTCAGGACCGTTGGGGACGACCATGCTCTCTGTGGGATATGCCAGAGAGCATGGTGTTCGGCGCGGCCGTCGTGCTGAGGTCTTCGGGTGGTAGCGATGCGGATGGCGGCGGCAACCCACGACGCGTCAAGAACGGGGATGACCGTTCCGACGAGCCTTGTTTGCCGGTGACTCCGTGTTCCCCATCTGGTCCTCCGGTAGTGTCACCATCCGCGCCTGCCCTCCGGTTTCTTCCTCCTTGCTGAGGGGCGGCGCCACCTTGATCCTGGGGAGGCGCCAAATCCCATCTGGGTTCGCCACCGGCCTTCTCGACCTTTTCCTGAAGGAGATGGACAAGGGCAAAGGCATTACAGGGCAGTTATCTTTTTTCAATCTTAAACTCGTAGGCATTTGCCAAATTTTAGTTCAAATAATGTAATCTCTCGAGTCCATATCTGTGTTCTGTAAGGTTTGTACTTGTATGACCAGCATATTAATGAAAAAGATGAACCTTGCCGGGAACTCGTGCATGTATATGTCCATGCAGAGGTGAAATGCCTCTTTATTTTAAATAAACGAGTTTTCCCCGGCAGGCTATCTTGCCGGTACCCTTTCTTCATTGCCGGGGAACTGAGTCTACCGGCAAGAAATAGAGGGACCAGCCCCCCACCAACTTCTTTTCATCAAAGGCCACTACGACCCTCCAGGCCGAAGCAATGTTCGAGCCAGGGATGGGAACACCTAAGTTTCGAAGAGTGGCGGGGTTTTCTTATGCACAAGTTTTAGCTTACAAAACACTTATGGACAAGAGGTAGAACTTATCTGTTTGGTTCGCCGGGGATCGCAGCGTTGGTTCATCTCCCCATCTTCTTGCAAAAACCGAGTTCTCGGCAGGAACCTACAGCTTTATGCAGATGAGAATGATGCAGGATGCGATCCTATCTATATGCATATGCAAATGCTCATGAAATGCTTATGCAAATGCTCTTGGAATGCTTATGCATGCATGCAACTTGGCCGGGGGCCCCCCAGCGCTTCGTTTATTTCTCTGGTGCTCAGGGTCATCACTTGGCTTTGTACAAGGGATTACATGCAACTGAGGCAAGGCCTGTACAAAAGGGTGGCTGCCGGGCAGGGCCCGATAGCCACGCCTTACGGGTAGAACTTGCGGAGATGCTCAATATTCCAAGAGTTTTGCAATTGAATGCCATCTCCGGTCTCCAGATGGACTGCGCCAGGTCTGGTGACTCGTACTACCCGGTAAGGGCCTTCCCACTTCGGCGTCAACTTGTTTGTACCCTTGGCGGACTGAACGCGCCTAAGGACAAGGTCGCCTTCCTCAAAACACCGGGCATGAACCCTGCGGCTATGATAGCGACGCAGGGCTTGCTGATAGCGTGCGGCACGCGTAGCAGCCCGGAGACGGTTCTCCTCGAGTAGCACAGCGTCGTCATGTCGGTGCTGATCTTGCTCTACTTCGTCGTAGGCAAGCACTCGAGGCGACCCATAAATGAGTTCCGTGGGGATAACTGCTTCCGCCCCATAGACCAGGGAAAAAGGAGTCTGCCCGGTAGCTCAATTTGGTGTCATTCTGAGGGACCATAGAACTATCTGCAGCTCATCGATCCACCGCCTGCCGTGCTTCTGTAGCGTATCAAAGGTTCTTGTTTTGAGTCCCCGCAGCACTTCAGCGTTCGCCCTCTCAGCTTGCCCGTTGCTTCTAGGATGTGCGACAGAAGCAAACGAGATCATGCTTCCGAGGGCATGAACATATTGCATGAAGGCGTGGCTCGTGAATTGGGTGCCGTTATCGGTAATGATACTTGCCGGGATTCCAAAACGACACACCAAATATTTCAAGAACTTGATAGCTAATTGAGCAGTCACCTTTCTCACGGCAGCAACTTCCGGCCACTTTGTAAACTTGTCAATAGCAACGAACAAGAATTCAAAGCCCCCGATCGCTCGGGGGAAAGGGCCGAGGATATCGAGCCCCCAGACTGAAAATGGCCATGATAAAGGGATTGTCTGAAGAGCTTGGGCAGGCAGGTGGATTTTCTTAGAATGGAACTGACAGGCTTCACATTTGGTGACTAGCTCAACCGCATCTTGGAGGGCTGTGGGCCAATAGAATCCTTGCCGGAATGCTTTTCCAACCAGCGCCATTGATCCAATGTGGGAGCCGCACATGCCTTTGTGTATGTCAGCCAACAGTTCCTTCCCTTCTTCCCGGCAGATGCACTTCAATTTCACACCTTTGGGCCTCCTTCTGTACAGAGTGTCATCGACAAACTGGTACATACTGGCCCTCTGGGCTACTCTTTCAGCCTCATCTTGGTCATTGGGGAGTTCTCCGGTTTGGAGAAAGTGGACTATGCGCCTTGCCCAGGTTGGAGCCTGGGGCTCGGCAACAAGGACTAGCGGCAGCTCCTCAACTGCGGGGGCACATTCCTCGTTCGCAGGGACCATGGGTCCGGCTGGAGGGTGCGGTCCAGCAGGTTGTGAGGAGTTGTTTTCGGCAGGGTCCCTGCTAGGAGCGGATGGCTCTACCGTGAGAGGCTTACCGGAGTCCAGCTTTCTCCTTTTCCGGGCTATTGTTGCTGGGGATACGGAGGGCTGAGTAAGATGGAGAACAAAAGTTCCTGGTTCCATAGGAAGCTTTTGGGCAGCACACTTTGATAGGTGATCAGCTATGCTGTTTTCCGCACGAGGTATGTGCTCTGTTTGCAACCTGTTAAAGTGCTCCTCCAATCTTCTCACTTCCTTAACGTATGCCTCCATCAATGGACTTTGGTAATCCTAGTTGACTTGTCTCACCACAAGATGTGAGTCTCCTCGAATGATCAGCTTCTTGATTCCCAATTCTATGGCAATCCTGAGCCTGGCAAGGAGCCCTTCATACTCTGATGTATTGTTGGTTGCCTCTTCCCTGGCAAAATGCATCTGGGCGACGTACTTCAAGTGTTCCCCGGAGGGAGCGATGAGAAGCACGCCAGCCCCTGCACCTTGTAGGGAAAAAGCACCATCAAAATACATGATCCATTCTTGGGGCGCCTCCTTGCCGGGGATAACTGTTTCTGGCACTTCCTCGTCAGGGGTTGGCGTCCATTCTGCAATAAACTCTTCCAATGCCCTGCTCTGGATTGTTGATGTGCTCTCAAACTTCAAACCAAAACTGGATAACTCCAACGCCCATTCCACTATTCTGCCAGTAGCATCAGAGTTCCGGAGTATCCTTTGCAACGGGAAGCGAGTGACAACCGTGATCTCATGGGCTTGGAAGTAGTGGTGCAGTTTCCTTGAGGCCATGATGAGGCCAAAGATCAACTTTTGCATGCCAGAGTACCTCGATCTAGCTCCCTGTAGCAAGGAACTAACAAAGTACACTGGGCGCTGTACCACTTTCTTCCTTGCCGTGTACTTGGGGTTGTCTTCACTGCCGTGCTTATCTCTGTCCTCATCCCTATCTGACTCTGCCGGTCTTTGCTCACTCTCTGTTTCATCCACTTCCTGCTGCGCCACCAAGGCTGCACTAACCACTTGATTGGTTGCTGCCAAGTATAACAGCAACGGCTCTTGCAGTTTGGGAGCAACCAAGGTGGGCACAGAAGATAGGTAGGCCTTCAACTCTTGCAAAGCCGCATCTGCTTCTAGAGTCCACTTCATGGGCCCTGCCTTCTTCAAGATTTTGAAGAACGGCAAGGCGCGCTCGGCAGACTTGGAAATGAATCTGCTTAGCGCGGCAACGCACCCTGTTAGACGCCTTACATCTTTGACCGTTTTTGGTGCTTGGATCTGTTCGATGGCTTGGATCTTATCGGGGTTGGCTTCGATCCCCCGATGGGATACAAAGTACGCGAGCAGCTTGCCAGAGGGAACACCAAATACACACTTCTCCGGGTTGAGCTTCAAGTTGATCTTGCGCAAATTGGCAAATGTCTCCTCCAAATCCTGGATAAGGGTTGATCTGTCCTTGGTTTTGACCACAATATCATCCATATAAGCCTCAATGTTTCTGTGCAGTTGTGGCCCAAAACCAATCTGGACTGCCCTTACAAAAGTAGACCCGGCACTCTTTAATCCGAAAGGCATGCGGATAAAACAGTATGTACCACACGGGGTGATGAACGAGGTCTTCTCTTCGTCTTCCTTGGACATGAAGATTTGATGATACCCAGAATATGCATCCAAAAAGGAGAGCAAATCGCAGCCTGAAGTGGTGTCCACGATCTGGTCGACGCGCGGCAAGGGAAATGGGTCTTTCGGGCAAGCCTTGTTGAGATGTGGGAAGTCTATGCAAAGTCTCCATTTCCCATTGGCCTTCCGGACAACCACTGGATTTGCTAACCACGTTGGATGCAGCACTCCTCTGACCAAACCAGCTGCTTCAAGTTTCTTGATCTCCTCTGTAATGAACTGCTGCCTCTCTAAGGCCTGCTTTCGGACTTTCTGCTTGGCAGGTCGGGCATGTGGGCAGACAGCAAGGTGGTGCTCGATTACCTCCCTGGGAACACCGGGGATATCAGATGGTTGCCAGACAAACACATCGATATTCACCCGCAGGAAGGCAACGAGCGCGCTTTCCTATTTGTCATCGAGGGTGGCGCTGATGGTGAAAGTACCATCAACGCCAGCCAGCCCTGCCAGGACCTTCTTCACTTGTGGAGCAGCAACCTTGGATCTCTTGCTGTTGGAACTCTCCGGCAAGTCATCAACAGGCGCAGCGCACTCCGGAGAGGCGTGCTTCCTGAATTCCTTGCCGGAGCCCTTACTATCCTTCTTCTTCCCTCTGTTCTCCTTGGTGGGAACTGCCGCTGCCGCTGCCTCTGCCGCGACTGCGTCCCGGTACATCTTGTCCACACAAATATTTGCGTCTTTCTCATCTAATGGGACAGAAATGACTCCAACTGGCCCTGGCATCTTCAAGATGTTGTGGGCATAGTGGGATGCCGCCATGAACTTAGCCAGGGCTGGGCGTCCAAGGATTCCATTGTACGGCAAGGGGAGGTCAACCACATCAAACACAATCTTTTCAGTCCGGTTGTTCAGCTCTCCCCCCAACATCACAGGCAACGTGATCTTTCCCTTAGGATGACTCCTGCCGGGATTAACTCCTTGAAATGTGCCGGTGACTTTTAACTCATCCTCTGCTATCTGAAGCTTGCTGAAAACATTTGGGGAAATCAGATTCAACCCGGCCCCGCCGTCCACCAACATCTTCGTGACCTTGAGGTTGCGGATTGTTGGAGAGACCAACAACGGCAAACATCCTACCGCGGTGGTGCGGTCAGGATGATCCTCTTCGTAAAAAATGATGGGCGTGCGTGACCATTTGAGTGGTTCCCGGGCCCCTAGCGCTGGTTCCACGGCATTAACCTCACGCGCCCACCGCTTGAGTTGGCGGTGGGAGGCATGTAGGGACGCACCCCCGTAAATGCACAGGGCGTCAGTGGCCTTCTGGAACTCCTGCCCACTGGTTTCCTCTTCATCCCCTTCATCACTCTCATCACCGCAGGCTTCCTTCTCTCGATCCCTGGCGGGTTTTCCTTTGTTTTGAAGAGGTCTGCCGGGGCGATTTACTTCACCGCCACGACCCTTACCGTCAGCAACATTCTGTCCCTTTTCCTTGTCACGCTTCTCATATTCTGCTTTCTGTCTCTTGACAAGCTGCTCAACCTGATAACACTCTTGAAGGTCGTGGCCCTTGGTCCGATGGATCTTCCAGTATGGTCCATCACCTTTCCCGGCCCTTTCGGCGGCCGCGGCCTCCCGGCAGTCAGAGCACACGGCAGCTTCCTTGCCGGGGGTTTCGGCCTTAACCTTCTTGCCGATACTAGTCATACCCGACCCTTCAACAGACATTACCGTCTTATCCTGGTGCTTCTTATTGCGTTTCTTGCTCTTCTTCTGACTGGTGGACTCGTCATCATCCTCTGAATCAACATTAATGCAATCCTCCTCTCCGGGCAGTTTTCTTCCCTCCTCCATCCGAGCACACTTATCCACCAAGGTGTAAAGTTCCTTCACAGTCTTGGGCAACCGTACATTCATCTTGGAACGAATCTTCCGGTTGCGCACATTAGACTGGAAGGCGGCTATCACAGCTGCCGGATGGATATTTGGGATGTTTCTGTGGACTCTGCTAAATCTCTGCAAATACTTCCGGAGAGTCTCTCCTTCTTTCTGCTGAAGAAGCTGCAGATCGCTGGGTCGACCTGGTTCTTGATGGCCGCCAGTGAAGGCGCCAATGACTCATGGCACAAATCAGCCCATGACGAAATGGAGTTCTTTGGCAGGTGCATCAGCCAAGACCTCAGATTGGACTTGAGAGCCAAAGGGAAGTAGTTGGCGAATACCTTCTCATCTCTTCCCCCGGCAGCTTGAACAGCGATGGTGTAGATGCTCAGAAACTCTGCCGGGTTCAGCCTCTCATCGTACTTCTCGGGTATCTCTGGCTTGAACGTGCGGACGGACGGCCAACGGACTTGTTGCAGCTCACGAGTAAAGGCAGGGCACCCAACCTCGAAAGGTAGGTACCCGCCAGTATCGAGTGCAGGCTCGTCGACGTCGGGACCATCACACCCATTGGCCCGGCGGTGCGCGTCATGGTGTTGCTCAACGACAACGCGCGCGTCTCCCCTCTGCCTGTCCTCCGGGGCACGCTACCGGCCTGGACGCGCTCGAGGGTCAGAAGAGGCCGTCGAGACACCATCAGGTTCTTGATTCCGCTGCGCCCGCGCTAGCTGCCATGGCGGGGATTGTACCGTGGGGGAGGCCCCTTCCGTACGACCAGCAGCACGGGCCGTTGTCGTCGCTTGGGGAGGCCGTGGCGGGCCAGCTCGCTGCGAGCCCCCAGCCTCGGCGAAGCCGAGCAGGCTCTGGGTGGTGGCACGCCATTCATCCATCTGCTCGGCCGCTGGCGGAAACCTCAGCAGCAGTTGAGCCCGCGCCATGGCCTCCGTAGCAGTACTTGGTATGGGCGATGATGAAGCAGATCGCACCGTCGCTCGACTCCTGACGGGGCCAACAGCGACTGTATCACGTCCCCGCTGTTGTGGGGCGGCCACCTGGATGGCATGGTGGCGCGGTGATGGCGCTTGAGGGTCAGCAGCTCCACTAGGCGCAGCAGCCTGGTCGACTTGTCCCGGGGGAGGTGCACACGCTATGGCCGCCCCTGTGGTGGGGGCGGCCGGAGGGCGGCGATTCGCCCCGGAACGAGCGCCATTGCTGCGGCTGTGCTCGTCGGCGAGGGGAAGGAGTGTGGATGGAGTAGCCCCTTCACCCGTACCTCGCAAAGCCTGGCCATCGGGGTGTTGCTGATGTTGCTCTCCTCCGGCGTCTCCTGCTCCTGCTTCAACCACAGGGGAAGTGGTGACGGTGCCACCTGCCCCGACCATAGCCCCAGCGGCGTCCACACTCTTGTGCGCCTCCGCGTCCCCCACAGCATTGGTGGCTGCGGGCGGCGGCGCCTTCGAGGTGGATGGGTGAGCAGCAGCATCGGGCTTCTTCTTGGGTGCCATTGCCGACGGCGCCGTCGAAGACGAAGATGGTGATGAAGATGATGTGTTGCACACGCTTTCAGGTTCGCGCAAGCGATCCCCCTACCTGGCGCGCCAAAGATGTCACGGGAAACCACGGCCACCTATGGGGCCAAGGGGCCCCTTGCTGGTTCGGCAGGGGGGATGTCGCGTTGCACAAAGAGTAGAAGAACATGGGGCAGCACGGCAGAGATCACACGGGCAATTTTACCCAGGTTCGGGCCGCCACGAGGCATAAAACCCTACTCCTGCTCTGGTGGATTGATGGTGGAAAAGTGGTGGTGGAGCATAGTACACTTGCCCGGTAGGCTCGCCCTGGGGAGGCAGTGACTACGCGCGTACGAGCGTGGGGGTGTTCAACTTTCCAACCCTTGCTACGGTTGCAATGGGCCTCCTTTTATAGGTTAAGGGGTCACCACAGTGGCAAAACAGTCATTATGCACTGATAAGATAGCAAATAGTGTTATCATACCTAATTCTGCAGGCTGACAGAGTGCATTAAATGCACCGCTTGACGTCACATCATTGCTCGCCCGGCAAGCCATGCCGGGCTTGTCTTGCCAGCTCCATGCCTGCTTGCTTGACACGTCGCAGGACGGGTGTCATCTGTAGGTATTTCCTGTAGAAAGATGCCGCCATGTGGCGAATGGCTGCCACTTAGTCACTTTGCGGCTTGACACCGCATTGATCAACGACGTGGGTCGTGGTGAGATGGCTTGGTGAGGTGTCTTTGCCCTCGTGAGTCCCGGCAGGCCCTGCCGGGACGTCTTGAATGCTTTCTTCCGGGGGAGCCCTTGTCCTTGCCTGGTCCGTCTGCCCGGCAAGGGAGGCTCTTCTCCTGGTGGTGTCTCGCTTCTCTGTCTTGGTCTTGGCCTTCTTAATCTGCCTACTGGTTCTTCGAAGATCTTGGTCTCTTGTATCTTGACACGGCCTTGGTGTTGTAATCTTGTTCTCTTGCATGTGCACAGTCAAGGCAACAGACCCAGGGTTTGTTGCACCGACAGTGAGATACACATGCGGACATGGGAAAGATGTTTGAGTTAGAGAGATGGAGAATTTTGGTGTGCATCTGAGCTAGAGAGAGGGGGGGATATATACATACCTAGAGCTGGAGAGAATATGCAAAGGTGTGTGTCTTTAAAGAAGGATCTAGATAGATGGGTGTTTGTTCGTGTCTGTGTGTGTTTGTGCGCGCATGTGTGCGTGAGAGGGAGTGTGTGTATGTGGAGAAGAGAGATCACTAATGATGTAAACCTAGTATAGGGAAGGGGGAATGGTGTGACATGTGTGTCAAAAGAGACAAAGGCATGTGTAGTAGCGGGATAGCATGGGTGCGGGCGGGGAGCAGACTATTTGGAAGAGACATCGAGTGTGTGTGGGAGAGGGGTCTGAGAGCAAGAGAGAGAGCTAGCAAGGGAGAGAGAGAGAGAGAGAGGAAGAGAGGGGGAGAGAGAGGTGTCGTTTGTGTGCAGAAGTGGCGTATAGATAGGGACAATGTTGATGTTGTTCGAAAGTGGCCTATGTACGGAGACGCAAGGGAAGCGAGTCATCGTGTGTGTGATAGGGACTTCATGAGAGATCTAGAATAGATGGTGTAGAGAACAACGTGCGAGATTGAGAACGATGATACATTAGGGAGCTATGGAAAGAGTCACAAAATATATGTATATAGGGAAGGAGCTGGGGCGGGTCCGCATGTGGTAGAGATAGAAAGAGGAGAGTGGTGCACAAGGAGACAAAGTGTGCTTGCTTGCAGTGGGGGTGGTGTGTGAGGTGAGTGTGCGAGAACCACATAACTAGGGAGATAGACGTTTGGGGGCGACGGTTTGTGTGTATGGGAAAGATACACTCTATGTAGTGCGTGTGCTTGGGAAAGAGAGATGCCGGGAGACCTAGAGAGTGGGGGAAGAGATCTGTGCATTCCCGAGAGACAAAGTGATAGAGCCTATATTGGGGTCCGGACTTTAGAAGAGAGGGGGTGTTAATGTGCTCGTGTGTTCGTGTCTGGGGGATAGAACGACTTGTGTGAGTGGGGGGGGGGGGGACGGGGGGTGGCTTTAGATAAAGAGTGAGGTGTCAATATTTGAGAGACTTTAGCGTAATTGAGATATATATGGTCAATAGTGTGTGCACTCATGGTTGATCAATTTGTTTCACAGTTTGGACTATGAGATAACGATACTTTTGAACATGCGTGATATACTTTGAAGTACCAGATTTACAAACCTAAGATTGGAATTTTGGAATTCGACTCCATCATTAGCATTTGTAATTCATTTAAACGAAGGTACATTTTTTAAGCCGGGATTTCGTGATTTCAAATTCATATATCAAACCTGGAGATATACACATACGGGCATGTTCAAACTTTATAATCATCCACTTTATTCATACACATACACATTTTTGTTTTTGTCATCATATTTAGGATAAACACATTTGGAATTTCATTTGAATTGGACCATATGATGGTATTTGCTTGCACTAGCTCAATGATCCATATTTGAATTGAATGGACAATCTAAGTTTCGAGTGGGAGACATTGATTTTCGAAACTTGCACTTTTTTTTGCGTGCAAAACAAATAAATTCTCGGCCATGATATCATAGTCGGCCGTACAAGAGTAGAACACTTAATTTCAGGTGCCAAAAGCTTTCAAACTTCCCGCTCACATCGAAATATCTCGCGCCCGAAAGTTTAGCCCTGCGATATTCCTGTTTTACCCCTGCCACATGAACGGAAAAGGGCTGCTTTGCTAACTCCATTGTTTTCCCCTCTTTGCCCCCAACATTCTTCCCCAGAGCCCCTCCCCTTCCCCTCCCCGACCCCCCCCCCCAACCACGCCAAGCCACCGAATCTAGTCCTCCGCCGCAGTGGTGGACCTCACACCCCGCCGGATCTACCTTCCGCAGCTTGGAAGCCCCAACTGCCAACTCACCACTTCACCGGAGCCGCTTCAGCGACTGGCTTGTCCACCGCTCCAGATCTCCTAGACCGCCATCATGGTCCACCACATCGGATCTGCTTCACCAGCACCCTCGTCCACTACAGTGTAGGCCCTTCACTGACTCCCTCGTCCGCCCCATTGCTGGACCTTCATACAAGCCCTCGTCCGCCGCAACAGATCCGCCTCACCGAAAGCACTGTACACCGCGCCGGATGTGCTTCGCCGATGCCTTCGTCCTCTACACCGGACCCGCTCCACGGACGCCATATTCAATTCCACCGGCCCTGCTTTACTGACGCCGCAGCCTCATCAGGTTATTTCGATTTGTACTCCTTCGGTTTTTCTCTTCTTTATCATGGAACTATTCACTTTCCACAGATGAGCTTTCTTGTATGTCGACAGGCGCCGCAACCGAAGCACCGGAGCCGCTTCAGCAACGGCGACAGCTGGCCCAAACTCAACTGCAACACGAGCACCATCGACGATCCTTAGCTATCAAGTATGACAACGATACCCATACGCCGCCGAGAATCAGGTACTATTATCCAACGGCCGGCGCCTACGTTCACTTTCTTAGCATAAGCACCGCACCTTTGAATTTCTTCAGGGCATCATTCAATTTTGCATGAGACGCGTTATTATGCTTGCACCTGTAGGGCCATACTTCTGGCAGTGAACATGTTACATGTGCTAAATTACAAACCAGTGCACATATAGTTACAATGCTTTAGTTTTGTCCTAAGTATTACTGTACTTCCTAGATATCACTGCCTACTATTTTACTTCTTGCATGCTATATTTATGATAATGGTGTTGTTCTGATGTCACCTGTTGGTTCCATCAGACTGCTTCATGTTCTCTATGCTTAATTACACATCAGCAAACTAGCATGTGGTTCCGCTGCTTTTTGTTCGTTTTACCCTACATTTTCTGATGCTAGCTATTACATCACTGCTCCGAGCCTCTGTTCATTACGGGGCTGTTTGGTTCCCAGCCACAGTTTGCCAAGCCAAAGTTTGGCAGCCACAGTTTAGTTGGCATGTGTTTGGTTTTTGCCACACTTTATTGCCCCTATGGCCCACTTGTCATAGAGACAATTTTTTTGCCAACTTTTGCCAAAGTTTGGCGTCCAATTTCTTAGCCACACTTGTGTGGCTTGCCATACTTGTGTGGCTGGCCACACTTTGGCTTGGCCACGCTAGTCTCCAACCAAACAGAACCTACTTTTTTGTGCATTCTTGATCTTCCCAAGTTGCATGACTAATTTGATGCTTCTATTAACTATGGAGCTGCCAACCCCATCAAGCAAAATATTTGTTCTTTTGGGGCTGGCACCTCGAACAAGCATAAAAATAGAGTGAAGCACATATATTGTCGTGTGAGCACACACCCTTCTTTCATGAGTTTAGATGAACCATTGATGATCAATTCGAACCAGTGCATGCGATTAAAATTAATTTTACCTAAATAGAGGGTGCAGAATAAACTACAACAACTAGATTTGCAACCACGGGATGCTGATGATATCTTCAAAGAACATTGCAATAGCAGCGAGGCTTCACAGCAACATATGGTAAGCCAGTGTGTTTTAGTACATGTGAAATGTAATGCGTGTGGGCTGCTTTCTTGGCATGTGCCCTCAACCTGTAATCCTACAGAATTACAAATAGTTCAGTTGTCTGCTTTGCTGTATTGCTTGATTCGAATGCTTGCTTGTTACTTGTTAGGCTATACCTGAGTTGGCCAATATGTCAGCAGTGCTTGCTGTACTATCGTAAAGAAATGCATGCCTAGTTCATTTGACTCCTTAACTTTTCCTATGAACTTCATCACAAGACTGTCTTCGTAGTTTATATGAGGCCACACTGTTAAGTGCTTTCTCAGATTATTTCAACTGCTTAGATGCCTTGGCAACTTAAATATAGAGGTGGTACACTCCCTTTCAACTAGGGATATCAACTGGGTCCCGTTTAATCCCGATTAAAGTTCACTAGTGGTATGATAGTTCAAAAGAGTTTTTGTTTTTTGAGGAAAATGAACTAGGGAGCTAGCAAAAACTAACTAGATGGGACTGGCGGATGCCGTTTATTTGCCACTTACATCCCTAGTTTCATCTTACCATGTTAATTTCTTTTCGGCTGATGCTGCTTCAAACCATTTAAATATAGCTTGCCATGCTCGGCGATAATTCGTATGTCGTTTACCATGTAAGCTTACTGCCTGGATCATGCGATAACTCTCTCTTACTTATGTCCAATGGAAACCTTTCAGGATGCCGTTCACACTAGGACACAATGTAAAACCCCATAATCTATTTGTGGAAGCAGTGCGCCATCCATGTTACCTGGTAGCAGTTCAGAGGCAACACCGCCGGAGAGCAGTCTGAGCACAGATATTATAGTTCTTGAGGCTCTACTAGAGGCAGAAAGAGATGGTGTGGCTGCCATGAATGAGGTAATCTTGATCTTGAGGCTGGAAATTATGCAATTAGCTGCACGCATTATGCAAGCAACCCAAGAATTGGAGGAAGTAAGAATGTTGCATTTGACGACGGAGGAGGTCCTACTGCTTCTGCTATCTGAAGCCCAGGGTAATCCCAGTTCTTCTTTAGATACCAGTTGAAATTGTCATTAGATTATTATACTTGCATGTTGTGTCATGTCTCTGAATGGATTATGTTGTAAGACCCCCTATGTTATCCATGTGTTGTAATGATCTGAATTTTTTAGGCGAGGTAATCCTCAGTACTTGTATGATTGACATAAGGTGAACTGTTTTTCGTGTGAGCATATTGTATCGGATGAAATAATTGTTTAACTCAAAGTGTATCCAACATACTGAATTCGAAGATCACGGCATTTCTAAATCATAATCATATATAAAGGTGGAATAAATCTTTGTCGTGGTTTTGAAGAAATAAATAACAAAACGTAGAATGATGTATGGATATTCGTAATCGAATACAAATTGGATTTGAATTTAGTTGCCAGGGCCCAGGGTAAACGTGAATGCTAATTCTCCCAAATTTTGAACGAAGCGGCAAAACACCCACTATCATTTGTCGGCTGCCCGAAGCAAGTGTTTGCGAGATGGAAATTACTGTCTACCCTTGACACTTCACATCCTAATTGACCCGATTTCCACTACTATCGATAGGGGTAGACTAGTAACTTCAATCAGACATGACACGACCGCCTCTGAGCCCATTCAGACACGGTGGGTGCCAAACGTGGGCGGCAAAACACATTTGATTCAAGCTCGTCCGAAAGACATGTGTCTCCCCCTCCATTTCCCCATTCATACACGGTGGGTGGCAAAACAAACTCTCCTCGTCCGAAATCGATGTAGGCAAATATTTTAAATAGGGGCAGATGTGTAACTTCCCTCAGACGTGACACAACTGCCCTACCTGTCAGCCCCGTTCATACACCGTGGGCGCTAACCGTGGGCGGCAAAACACCCTCTCCTCGCCTGAAATCGCTACCGACAAATATTGGGGAGATGCGAGACTACCGTCCTATCCCCAACCGACGTGATGTCCGAAATTTTAAACGGGGGATAAGTTCGTAACTTTCCCACATTTCAGACAGCGTGTCCCAAAGTTTGAGATCCCCCCTCGCCCTCCATTTCCCCATTCATACACCGTTGGCGCCACAACAACCTCCCCACTGCGGCCAGCTTCCTCCGTCCGCCACCCCATCCTCCACCTTGCCGGAGCCGCTACCCCTACCCCGTCGTCCACTCCAAGAGATGGACGTCTCTCATCCACGGCGCCGGACCAGGATCCTTTCATCGTGTCCTCTCGCTTCATCGGCGCCGTCGTCCACCTTGCCGTTGCCGCTCCTATGACCGCCTCGTCCACGACAACATGACTTATCCCCCGACCCGGCTCTCTGCCGTCTAAAGTCTTCTTCCGCGCTGCCGACAACCATCGCACCCGCAGCACCCTCAATGTATCAGCAGGGGCCTACACGGCGTCGCAAGAGAGGTGGTACTCTTTCATATCTGCTTAAGTTATTGATCTCACCCGGAAAATAGATCTAACTTGTTTACTGTACTTTTTTTGTCCGTACCAAATCATAGTGGCTAGTTGAAAACAAATATTGGTTGCGAAGTAGCCTTTGTCCGGTTTGCACCTTCAGATCCACCATGGCACGGTCACTATACTCGTAAAGCTTATGGTTTTCCCCCTTTATATTCACTACCATCATTGTAGGTGCTTTGTGTCGTGTTAGCACTGCTCCTCAAGACCTCAACCCATCAAGCGAAACAACATGCCACTCATAATTCCAAAGCTTAGTTGTTGAAATACGAATCTGATATGATGCTCATATTACTAAAACAGAGAACGTTTAATTGGTCACCTAATGTTCCTATATTCGTTTCGAAAAGCATGTGCGCCACACACTGGCGGAGCTACAGTTAAAATATTGGGCGGGCCAGATGGCTTAGGCTACAGAGAATCCCAAATTTTGGTACAAATTTACCTTCACTCCTTTGTATATTGGACTAGGGCTGGGCGGGCCATGGCATTGTTTTGTTCTTATGTAGCTCCGCCACTGGCGCCACATATAGAGAGACAGCAGGGATTTGCATTTCACTGTGTACTCTGGTTCATCATAGGTGGGCAACACACATTGTATTATCTAACTAGCAAGATGCCCGTGCGTTGCACGGAACATCAAGATGGATTTGTATGAGTAGTTTATCTTGTGGGAGAAAAGGATGAACGAGGGAAGGCCTTATCTGCAAATGTGGAGAGGAGTGCGGGTAAATTGTCATAGTTTCCTTCCTATCCGTTAGATATAGATCGGACGGCCTATATTGCAGGATGGAAGGCACACCATCATCACCAACTCTGCTTTTTATAAGAGTAGAGAGTAGAGATAGAGAGATAGAGTTAAGAGTATAAGAGTAGAGAAAAAAGTAGAGAAATCTGCTTGCTCTTTGTTATCATGTTCCTCTTCTGTTCTTCTTAATAAGTATATTACTTCCTCTGTTCCTAAACTGCCTTGGGTGCGTGCGTGTGTTGTGGTGGCGTGCATTTGTACCGCGTGTTGTTCATCGTTGCTTTATTTATAAAGCGGGCGAAAGCCTTTTTCGGTAAAATATAAGTCTTTTTAGATATTCCAATAAGAACTACATACGAATGTATATAGACATATTTTCGAGTATACATCACACATTTTGCTCCGTGTGTAGTCCGCATTCGAATCTCTAAGAGATTTATATTTAAGAACGGAGGGAGTAGTATAGTATGTTCCTTGTCGGGAAGTGGAGCAGGGACATTTGCAGTCGACAGGTCTATTGGGTAGCTTCAGATGGATGCTTTCAACGATTCTAGATGGTCTGCCATAATATCCGGGAAATGCTGGGAGCTATGCCGTCTTTGATAGTTTAGACTGATAGTAATAGTATTGTGCCTTCTATTGAATAGAGCTGCCCCTTTTGGGGCCGAAGCCTTTCCGAACCCTTTCTTGCCATACCGGCAATACAAGCCCATATGGTCCAGCTAGTTCCACTTTCCTGATTTTACTCTTGAAGCTTAGGGTTTTCCCCTTTTGTCTACTCTACTATGATCTGCGTAGGTACTTTCTGTCGTACTAGCAGTACTCCACCGTTCAAGCTAAACAACACAGCACTCATAATTCCAAAGCTTAGTTGTTCAAATATGATTGTGATATGATACTGATATTAGTTAACAGACACATTTAATTGGTTAGCTAAAGGTCCCACTTGAGTTTCCAAATGCATGTCGCGACATATAGAGAGACAGCAGAATTGCATTTCTTTGTCACTTGTTGACTGTACTTTCTTGTCCATACCAAATCTTAGTTGTTATTTCAAAGCAAACATCGGTTGCTAACTACCCTTTGCGCTGTTTGCAGCTTTAGATCTGCCATTCCACTACCACGATCAACACTATACTCATCATGCTTACGGTTTCCTCATTTTATGATGACCACGATCAGACTACGTGGTTCGTGTCATAATAGCACTGCTCCACCCATCAAGCTAAACAAGCTTAGTTATACAAATTCGAATCTGATATTTGTAAAACTGAGACATGTTTAATTGGTCAGCTAAATGTTACTAGTTCAGTTTCGAAATGCATGTGAGCCACATACGGAGAGACCCGAAGGAATAGTATTTCTCTTTGCGCTCTGGTTCATCATGGGTGGGCGACAGACATTGTATAGAAAGACTTGTAATATCTTCAATATGCTTGTTCTTCTGCTCTTCTTTAACATGATCCTCTTCTCTTCTTTAATAAGTATGTTCCTTGTTGGGAAGAGTAGCAGAGACATTTGCGGTCGACTGGTCAGGTCGAGTTGTTCTCCCTTAGTATATTTTGAATCTGTTAGGTCAGGTCGACTTGTTCTTCTTTACTATATGTTGAAGCTGTCATCTGCGAAGTATCATCACTTCTGGAGCTCTCATATTTTGAGTAGTAGGCCACATTATATTAATGCACACACCAAATTACAACATGCAAGGCATCTCTCAGAAGAATTGCAGAGATAGCACAAAGGGGTTTACAGGGAGGCAGTATTGGATTAGAATCACTTCTGCATTACAAAGATAATCTCACTTGTTTTTATGTTTTCATGCATGTCAGGTATTGAACATGATCAAAATGAATATGAGAATGGGTGCACGAGAGGAATATTGCGAAACAATCCACTGGCTAACAAACTTGGCATGGTGGAGGATGGCCTATCTTATTCACCCATCAAGGTGCTTGCTCTAACTTGGCAAGGTTGTATTGGTCGCACATATTTTGCAAATGACCTCTTGCATTACTTCTACTTTGTTACACCACCATCTGCTTAGTTTAAGCATCATGTATGAGTATATGCCATACCTATCCATTTTCTATACCTATTCCATGTGTCATCATACTATGTTTTTCCAGTCAAATGTTGTTCTTTCGTAATAGATGTCCAAAAGGAAGAGGGTGAGTGCAGATCCTCAAGGAGTACAAACTAGGTATTTGAAAAAGGTAGTGATACCTGTTAAATCAGATAGATCAGCAGCCACAGAAAACACAGGCCCAACTGTACCACACTTTACCCCTACTCCACTGGCCAAACCCCTATTAGAACTACAGAGAGCCCAGCGTCAGGTACTGTCTATGATATCAATTCAAAATTTGAACTCCTAAATTTCTGCATGTGCCTTACCTTCTCTCCTGTATGAAAACTAATTTCAGATGAATCTCCTTGCTCAAAGGATCATAGAATCTCACAACAATACTGGGCACTGCATTGCTCTTGTCAGTACCTCTTGCCCTTTGTCAGCATACTTACACTCATTGCTGTTTGATTATGTAGCATCACTGTAAATGTTCGCTTCTTTATCCTTCCTTTGCTCGAAATTATAAGATCTATATTTACTCTTAGATAAATGTAGAATTAACACAATGGTTATGAAGTTTTGGATTGCTCATGTAAGTACCTGTTGTCATGTGCTCCGTCTATATCGAATGAATTGTTGATCAATTGGATGTATTTAGAACTTAATAGTGCTAGATACATCCATTTGAGCGACAAGTAATAACGGACGATGGTGGTATTACTGTACTTGCATTGCAAGATAGTTGATTGTCTAGCATTACTCTGCATCTTATCTGCCCTGCCCTCCACTTTCTCCAAATTATCAGATCTACATTTACTCTTACCAAAATGTTGAATAAAGCCAATGCCACTGCACACGTTGATGTCTGCATTCCTCTTGTCAGTACCTTTTGCCTTGTAACGTTGTACTTAATTAATTGCTATTTGATTATGTATCATCACTCTGCACCTGAGCTTCATTATCCTCTATTTCTTCCAATATTATTTGATCTATATTTAATCTTTGCAAAATGTAGAATAATGGCAACGCTTATAAAGAAGTTTCTTTGGGGAATTTATTGAATTATCCTTCCATCGACATGGAGAAGGGCTTTGTCCAGCCCGTGTTAACATGTAATGTAAGTTCATCCTTCTCAAGCCTTCAAACTTTGTTCTAGTATAGATTTGGATAGGCATCATTTCCTCCACTGCTGTTTACTTTGGTGTTTACATCTGATTGGATGTTTGCAACACCTACCAGGTTTAAATTGTAGTTGTAAAAACATGTTCCTTATGCAGAACAGATCCATTTATTTGCTTGTATAATTGTGAAACCTGTGACGTGTCTCCTTGTTTCTCTTTCAGAGTTGTATCTCTTATGCCAGGCAGAACTTTAGGGAAGATAGTGAGCCAAACCATCTTGAAGAGAGCGAGATGACCCCAAGGTCCTGTCTTGATGAAGACAGTGAGTTGAAGCTACTCACCAGCAGCTGTGAGACAACCTCTATGCAGTCGCTGCCTCAATTAGTTCGACTTCTTTAGTCTCAACGTAAAGTGGAAAGGCTTGCTTCAGCTCAACTCCGACTTGATGTCAATGATGCAATGAAGATCTCAGAGGACTGCCTTGCGGGCTTTGGTGCTATACAGCTTGGGATAGAGCATCTATCGTTGACACAACTGAGGTCTCATCAGCTTGTTCGGCTACTTGCGGTGCCCGTCTTGGCCAGGCCTAATGCCTTCTGAAGTGCTCTTAGTGTTGTATATTCTTTTGTCGGCATGTTTATATGCACTGGTGGCGACCTTTGATGCCCAGTGTATGTAATCCGCGGTCACGTTGCGCTTTATTATCACCGGTGGCGAACTTTGATTCCCAGTGGATGTAATATGTTGTAATTTCTTTATTGTATAGTCTAGGTTTATTCTTGGTCGGTATGCTGTAATTTAGGCCGGAAGGTTCAATGGATCTCAATGTTGTCGGTCTTCAGGCCGGCCCGTTACTCATATGGGCCAAAACGTGGGCCTATAATCATCTTGGGCCATTAGCAGGTCTAAACGTATAGTAGTTTTCCGCCTTTAACAGGCCGAGTAAAGTTCTGGCCAGCTGGGCCAGAGAATACCATGGGCTTTTAACATGCTAAAAACTAGATTGGGCTAGCGTTGAGCGAAAAAATTCACGGGCCAATACAGGCCGAAACTGCCTAAGGCCCATGTTTGGCCCAAATAGGATGAGCCGTTAACAGGCCAAAATATATCTCGGGCCCTGTTTGGCCCAATAAAATTATGGGCTTTAAGCAGGCCGGTATCAAGGCGGGCCGTAGGCCCAACAGTGTCACGGGCCATTATCAGATGGGCTATAAGCAGGCCGGATTCAACGCGGGCTGTAATTAGGCCCAACTGTTACACGGGCCATTAACAGGCCTATAGGCCAGTTAGGCTGAAATTTATCTACGAAGACTACGGGCCGTTAAGAGGCCTAAAGTTACTTCGGACAAGAAATAGCTCAGTTTCTACATGGGCCGTTAAATGGCCTAAAGTTAAACCGGGCCGACAACGTCCCAGATGCACCACGGGCCGCTAAAAGGCCGAAACTATTATCGGGCTGAATTGGTAAACGTGCATTTAACAAGCTGAAATACAAACCTGGCTTAGAATGGGCCCAAAAGAACAGTGGCCTGTTAATGGGCCTGATCCGATATGGGCCGTAATTTGGCCCAAAACACGACAGGCTGTGAACGGGCCTGGTCTGATATGGGCCTCAATTTGACCCAAAACATGGCAGACTGTTAACGGGCCAGCCCACTAGTGTTTGAAAAAATATGGTGGGCCTTTAGCTAGGCCGGCCTTTTTACCTTAAATGGGCCACTGTTGGGCTATGCCACGTGTCAACATATCATAGGCGTCTTTCGTCCATTGTAGGGATGACATATGTCCCAACGATGAGCTGACACGTGCATTATCCGGCGAATGAGAATTTTACACATGGAAAATCCCCATTGGTCGGGGCTGTTAACGGGTTATCGGATCCAAACCGGAACCTGATAGCTTAACGGCGACCCGTTACGGTGGATGCCACATGTCGGTCACCCTTGACGAAAAGCACTTCTATGACGCGCGATTTATCGTCATGGAAGTGAACACTTCCGTGATGATAATTTTGGTAATGCCATGGAACACTTCTACGACAGCACAGGTATGACTATCTTGATTCTGTCATAAAATCGTCATGGATGTACATACATGACAGAAAACGTGACCTACTATGGCAAACACGTATCATCATGGAAGTGTATTTTTTTTGTAGTGATACCACGAGGCCCGGGCGTATGCGGGCAATTAGAGGGTCGGCGTTGGAGATGCCCTAAGCACCTTTAGTGCTTCCATCCAGACAAAAATATGGTTGTCATCACAACTCCAATCCATCACTCAACCCTCAAACCAAACATACCAATGGCTATCTTCAACCACTTGAACATTCTACCGAACCAGATCGTAAAAGTGGTAATGGCTAGTTGGGCGGTTGAGGATTATCACGACCACTCAAATCTATCCCGCTAACCAAACACAGCCCTAGTGGAGGCGGTTATCCTCAGCCCCACCCATCCTCGCCTTCGAACCAACCGAACCTTTGCATCTTACCACTTATCTTTTCCAGACTAGTGCTTTACCGTCTCCATGAGGCCCCGATGCATCCTGCCTTCTATATTGGGACGTCCCCCATCATGTTCTCATGCCATGGCTGGAACACCAGCTCGCTGTGTGCCACCTATGTATCCACTCTCCGCCGGCATGACGTGAGCTGTCCTAGATGACGGCGGTCATGTGGCCGGAGGTGGACAGAAACAGCGACAATGCGACAAGATAGTCGACGGCGGGTGTTCGAGCGTCACAAAGTAGCGTCAAAATTTCCGTGGGCGGTTGGAGGGTTTTTTGTGGAGCGCACTCAAAGAAATTTAGAGATAAATGACGGGTTAAAGAATCTACTAGTGTTTTTTTGTCTAGTTGGCAAGACTTCAACCTTTAGCTTTACAGGAAAAAGTGTTTTCGGTAATTAGCTAGAGCTGCTTTAAGGCGTGGCTCGAAGCAAGCAAACACCTAACCTTTATAACCCTAATTAGACGATGCGGTTGGGCCAAGGAAAAGGTCGGCAAAGCATGAAGCACGCGCTGTCCCTCATCAGCCGCCTAGCTAGCTAGCTGCGGCTTGCTGTACGGCCGGGGCACCCAACACTAACGTGTCAGCCAGCCAGCCGCCCGCCCTGTGTCATCCAAAATTACTGTTGTCTCGCTGTGCTTTGGCTGCGCCAAACTGTTTGAGAGAGGAGCGCGCGCGTAGCACAAGAAAATCTTCTCCCTGTTTGGCTTCTTCCAGTCGGCATCATTGAACTTCTCTGTAAATCTTTTTGCAAGAGTAGTACAGTACTCCCTCCGGTACTTTTTAGTCTCCTTTTTAGTCTCCGTATAAGTTTTGTCTAAAGTCAAAGTATCATTACTTTGACCAGACTTATAGTAAAAATTATCAACATTCACAATGTCAAATCTATATTGTTAGATTCGTTGTGAAATATAGTTTCATAGTATATATATTTTGTATTGTAAATGTTCATATTTTTTAATATAAATTTGGTCAAGCTTTGTAAAGTTTGACTTGACAAAAATCTAATACGCAGAGTTAAAAGAACCGAAGGGAGTAATACGGAGGGGGCTAGTTCAAATTTATTTGGGGGAAAAATGATAATGTATTGTACCAGCTGATACTACTAAATACACATGGCATCTACGGTACCACGATGGCACCAACTAATCAACAAAGACAAAAAGAAGAAAAAGACCAGAACAAAAAAAAAATCAATAAAGGGTGTTTTTATCGACTCACAACGTCAAATCCAAAGATGCAAGCACACACCCGACCTATGCATTACTAGGAAGTACATAGTCAAACACAAGCACACATGTTTAACTAGACGCCAGCAAAAACAAAGTCATACAAGATCAAGACCATGCCTATGGTGAGGGAGGGGTGCCTATCTGGAGAATATATATGTCGGCATCCATGTTGGGTACGAACATTGTTGGCAACCTGCTCCAACCACATACACACCATCATAAACAATTGTTGGACTTCTTGTCACTGAAGAATAATATACCACGAACAGAGCAAGTGCATACACCGTCAGATGACCTACAGGGAGAGGACATTTCACCATTAAAACCGTGCCATTTCTACATACTTAAAGTGACCAAAATCAAGGTTGTTGCTCCCACCCTTATAAGTGTGCTTAACGTGTGATCTATACCACGTAGGCCATTACCAAACATGTTAGTAACACTGTGTGACAGATACAAGTTAGATTTGACCCGGATGATTGACCATGTAGCAGATGCAAACTTTCATTGGAAGAGACATGGTTTATTGTCTCATCGATATGACACGCTTCTTACTTTCGGGCTAGTTGCACCGAAAGAGATTGTCCTTTGTCATAATCACACCTCGATGTAGGTACCATGAAAACAAAAGGCATGACCCCAAATGTTTTGTGATGGCAACACATGAACCGCGAGAGTTCTTCAAAAGAAATGCTTTCAGGAAGGGATCAAAAAACAAATGTTGATGTTGCCGACAAGAGGCCAGATCATGGGTTTTCATCCCAAAAAGTCAAGTTTCAGCAAACTCTAATCAGTGTCTTCATCCCTATAGCATGACGTAGACATTGCCACGCGATCGATAACCATGCCAACATAACCTTGTTGATGAGCAGCGATAATAGCCGCATGCCACAAAAGTGGAGTAGAAGGCCGGATCATGTGTCGCTACTTAGGTGGCTCTAGGTTAAGAAGATGTGTATATATTGGCGCAAGAACAAATTAATATAGTTGTGTGTGAATGCAACCCACAAGATGCATTAACTGTTATGCTAGGTTAATAAGTGGGTGAGAGATTCAGTCCGAGCTGTGGCTGTCAAGGACCCGATCACTTTTTTTAATTTTAGTCTGGGGTCCTTCATGTAAAAATCAGGGACTTAGTTGTATTTTTTTGTTTCTTATGAGTCCTGATGTAAAGTGTACTTCCATGGTTATCTAATAGTACAAGTCTCGGTCCTTTGGGGCCCTACTCTGTTAAAAAAAAAAGTGGGTGAGAGGTTCACAAATTTCACTTGACCAACACGAGCGAGCTCTAGATAGCACAAACAGCAGGGACAAGACAGGGAACCTTCCTGGACAATCTGGACTGGCGTCATGCCGCTCTCTAGCTCTCCTCCCTCTCTCCGCACTCTTGGTTCCTTTCTTCTTCACCCATAATCCTTTCTCCCCTGCTTTCTCTAGTAGTTTCTTCTGTATTCTCTTCCTCGGTTCCTCTTTCCTCAGTTTCTCTGGTTTCTCTGCTCGGTTTGGGATGGAAAGGCAAGATTTGGGGGGGGGGGGGGGGGGGGGGGGGGGCATCCAGGGAGGGAAACTGCCCTGGTTTCTCCGGAAGCTTTTAATCCAGATCCGGGGATTGAGATTAACATGCAGAGCTTGTCTATTCAGGATCCAAAAGTTCTTCATATTCAAGTTCATCAAGAAAACAGAGATCAAGGGCAGGATGCTAGATACACTATTCTCATGAAGTTGGCAGTTACTGGAGGTGCTCCAAGGATTTTATCTCTCAATACAGTGCAGCAATCCATGGCTAGGGCCTGGAGAGACAACTATCAGGGCATATCTCAGCTTTCAAGGTACATATTTGTTGCTCATTTTCAGTCTTTGCAAGCAGCTATGTTTGTGTTTACTCGTCAGCCTTGGAGTATGGGTTCAGATAACCTTTTGATTGAGTTCATGGATCCAGAGAACCATAACAAAGATATTCAGGATTATAAGTTTGATACTATCTTTGTTACGGTTCTGATTTATGGTGTTCCATCTCGTTTTCGTTTTCAAAAGCTCTTGCAAAAGATTTTGGGTAGTTTGGGCCAAGATTCAGAATTTCATCCCTTCAGTCAAGCTATGCTTTATGCTAAATCTGAATATATGTGGGGCACCATCAAGATGGCTGTAGCTAGTCCTGTTCGTGACAAAATATGGGTTTCATTTGCTACAGATTTGGCAAGTTGGGTCTATCTATTCTATGAAAGAATTGGCCGTATTTGCACCTTTTGTGGAGTGATGTTTCATAGTGTGCAACAATGTCTGTCTAGAAACAATCTTCTGATTTCTAGGCAGCGATTGCACATTAACCTGGATCAAATTCCTTCAGTTAGATTGGGACAATGGATGAACAAGGCAGAGCTCATCCCTATGAATGCTGCTATATATTGAGAGACAAGAACATCAAGTTGCTTTCTCAACTTTTCTCAGTTGATCAGACTGCAGAAGCAATCTATGGAGGATGCTAAGGGGAAATCTAAGGCCAGCTCTGAGGAAGAATGCAGAGATGTTGTTCCTAAGGAGTTGTCATTATGGAAAATTAACAAGCAAATCCAGAGGTTACAGCAGGGAAATTCATCTAAAGATGCAAGTCAGCAGCAGGTTCAGGAAAGAGTTCCTCCGTCTCAGCTCCTACAGAGCACTGTTCACAGTCAAAGCGGTGAGCACATTTTTCTAGCATCAACAGTTCCACCTACTGCAGTTATTTCTGAGGCAGAGATAAGGCGGTGCAATAACGCGGGAGACAGTGCAATTCAATTCACTGGCAGCCAAATTCACCTGCCTGCCTCTCTGCCTGACCCGGCTCAGCCGGGGGATGCAAACCAGTCTGGCCCATTGTCTCAGCTTCTTATGGACCTCCCGTACACTCCTGGCGAAGAGGTGAATATTCTCAGACAGAGTTATGGGCCAGCAGGCTTCTCAACACATTCAGCTGCAGTAGCGTCAGTCTGGTACTTTCATTCAGCCGACTCCAGTTATCCTTCCGTCTTCAACCCTGGATACCTCTCGTCAGCATGAACCTGCAAATCTTATTTCTCCCCCAAATTTGCTCAGTCTGCCTACTCAGCCTGCTCCTCTCAATCCGCAGAACTGCGCTTCCCCGGCTATTCCTGGCAATATGGAGGATAATAGGCTCTGTGGCAATGGAATCATCAGTCCTTCCCTCCATCCCAGCTCCCCTCCTTGTTCTGCTAGGAACCTGCCCCCTTCTGAGCCGCATCTGAGGCGGCTCCAGCTCCCGGCGCAGCTGGCTCTGAGGGATGCCCCTCGGTCGGCCGAACTGCTGCGGGCCCATTCCGAGCCGCATCTGAGGTGGCTCCAGCTCCCAGCTTTGGTTCGGGCTTGCTCGGAGCGCCACCACTCGGAGCCCCCCCCCCCCCTCTCCCATGCGGTTGGAGGTGGTCCCCTGGGTGCCTCTCCCCATTGCTCTGGAGGATCTGCAGCTGCTGCTCGTGCCGGTGCCTCCCAATCAAGAATCATGCCGGTTTCCCCTGCTGGAGGAAATGCATCTGGCTCGGGGTGCCGCCGTCGACTTGGAGTTAGCAGATGGGATGTTTCCCCAGCCAGGAGACCTGGAGGTATGCGTCCCATTTTCAACCAGTTTCCTCGTCGTAGCTATGGTGCTACCACTTGGCACCATGACAGTTGCACCGGTCAGGTGGGCTGTAGCAGTGTGTTGTGCAGAGGCAGCAGCAAACCTGTGGCAACTGTGGGTCTCGGGACCATTGCGGATCAGAGCAGATTTTCTTTGGCTGAAGGCAATGAGGTAGGAGCAAGCCATGATCTGTGGCCGATCAGGACGCCTTCAAACTCTCTTAGTGCAGATGCAGACAGCTCCTACCAAGGCCCTTTCTCTCCTCCTAGAGACGATCGCCTCCACTACTTGGGTTTGGATGTTGGTGGTCGCACACATGGCACCCGAGGTCAAGCCACGATTGGAAGATCAAGATAATACTAGCTCCACTGGCCAAGGTGATACGGTTGATATTCGCAGCGGTCAGGAGGCAGCTGATATGGAGCTCAGTGACCACGAGGGGGAAGGCATGGCTCACTCAGTTTCTTGGGCAGCGGCGCATGGCCCTAACGCGCCTCGTGCGCCATGAAGGCCATTGCTTGGAACTGCCGAGGTATAGGCAGGGGCCTCGGCAGTGAGCGCATGCTCTACCTTGCAAATCTGATGCGGCCCACTAAGGCTCAGGTAACCTTTGTTTCAGAAATTAAATCCTCCAAAGTCCATTCAGTTGATCTTGTTAATAGGTTTGATGTATCTAATGCTTTTTTTGTTCCTTCTAGAGGTGCCTCGGGTGGTCTTTGGCTTATGTGGACTGATGAGCTCAAAGTTTCTGTTCATACTGCTGCTTTTCACTATATTTTAGCTAATGTAGTCCATGTAGCTTCAGGGGTCAACTTTTGCCTGATTTGTATATACGGTGACCCGTATCATAGCCAGACTAATGCCATCTGGGACCAAGTGGCTGCTTTTGTATATGATAATCTAGGTAAACCCATGATATGTATGGGAGACTTGAATGATATCGTGTATGATGTTGATGGTTGTAATGGTAATATCAACTACTATCGTATGCATGCTTTCCGATCTTTGGTTAAAAATTGTGGCTTGTTTGACATTGGTTATAGTGGCCCTGCTTATACTTGGCGTGGTAGGCAAAATACTTCTAATCCTATTCATAGACGCCTCGATCGTTGCTTGGTTAATTCTGATTGGTGCTCTTATTACCCTAACACCAAAGTGTTGAACCTTCCCATCATTCTCAGTGATCATGCTCCTATTTTAATTTCTACTGATAGTAAATTTGTGAAACCTAAGCAAACTTTCAAATGTGAGAATTGGTGGCTTATGGAGAAAGACTTTCATTCTTTTGCTAAAAATACTTGGAATGCTAGTTCTCTCCCTTCTTTTGCAGCAAAATCATCTTCATTGGCAGGCTCTTTAAAAATTTGGTGCAAGAAAAAAAAAACCCTTCAGCAGAACCTTGCAGATTTGGAGTCAAGGATTAATGAGTTACAACAGCTTCCTCTTCATTAGCAAAACCAGGTTTTGGAAAACTCTCTCACTGCTAGGTATGAGCAAACTCTCACTCAACTTAATCAATTCTATAAGCAGCGTAGCAAGAAGACTTGGGTAGCTAAGGGTGATCGCAATACTAAAATTTTTCACCAAGCTGTTCTTAAACATAGAAAGAGAAATACCATTTGTTCGATCAAAGATGAGCATGGTATGATCCATTTCAAACCGGTTGCCATCATGCAAACTTTTGTTAACTATTTTAGGCACATTTTTTCTTCCCCTAATGACAATATGGACAGACCTTTCCCTCTCACTCAATGGTCCAATGATAATGACAATCCTACTTATTCTGTCCCTGATAAAGCTGAGATTTTTCAGATTCTTAAGGACATGAAACTCAATGCTTCTCCAGGGCCAGATGGCCTCAATGTGGAATTCTATGTAGCTACTTGGGATTGGATTGGAGATGAGGTAACTCAGCTTGTCTCTAACTTTTATTCTACTGCCACTCTTCCTCCTCATATTAATGACACCAATGTTGCTCTCATCCCTAAAAAGTTGGTTCCTCTTGTGCCCATGGACTATAGGCCTATTAGTCTTTGTAATGTGCTCTATAAAATCATTGCTAAGTCTTTGGCTAATCGGCTCAAACCTCACCTTCCAGATTTTATTGACCCTGCTCAGCAAGCTTTTATTGAAGGTAGAAGGATTAGTGATAATATCATTATTGCTCAAGAAATTGCTCATTCTTTTTCTCTCAAATCTTGGAAACATGATGCTTTCATGCTTAAGATTGATCTTGCTAAAGCTTTTGATCGTCTTGAATGGAATTTTATTGTATCTGATTTGTCACGTAAAGGGTTGCATGGTCATTTGATTAATTTGGTGTATGCATGCATTTCTTCTCCCACGTTCTATGTGCTCATTAATGGGCAGCCTTCTAAAAAATTTAAAAGTTTCCTAGGTATCCGACAAGGCTGTCCTATGTCTCCTTACTTATTTGTCCTTGCTATTAATGAACTTTCAATCATGCTCAATGAAGCTTTGCAGGCCAATCATTTATGAGGAATTTCTCTTGGACCAAATTGCCCTTCTGTGCATTCCCTCCTTTTTGCAGACGATCTTTTGGTTTGTGGGCAGGCTACTTGTCAGGAAGCTCAGACTATGGCTAGCCTGATTCAACACTTTTGTGATCTTTCTGGTCAAACTCCTAATTGGAATAAATCTGCCATCTTTTTTAGTTCTCATGTGTCTTAGGCTATTATCAATGACATTAAGCTTATTTTTCCTGTGGCTAATCTTGATGCTAATTTCACTCACCTGGGTCACCCTCTTATTTTTCCTGCTAAAAATAGAGGTGTAGCTTACAACTTTGTGTTAGATAAATTTTTAAATAAGCTTCCCTCTTACAAGGCTAACATGCGTTCTCATGCTGCTCGTCTTGAACTTATTCGCTCTGTCTTCTCAGCTATCCCGGTTTACTACATGGCTAATATTTTGTTCTCCAACAAGCTCATTGCCAAACTTACTGCTATCATTCTGAATTTTTGGTGGACAGGTGTGCGTGAAACAGATTCAAGGAGGAGTCTTTGTCTCAGAGCTTGGAAGGATATCACCAATTCTAAGGTAGAAGGTGGGCTAGGCATCAGAAACTTAAAAGCAATCAATGAAAGCCTAATTCTTGCTGCAGCCTGGAGGTTAGCTAAAGACCCTTCTTCTCATTTATATCGTGTTCTTCAGGCTAAATACTTTCCTACTACTACTATTTGGAAGGCCTCTGTTACCCCTCCTAAGTTAGCTTTTTGGGCTTCTGTTTTAAAAATGCTTCCCAAGCTGAAAGAGCATGCTTTCTATCAGCGCACAAAAGGAAACATTTCTTTATGGAGTATGCCTTGGTGTCCTCTTTGGAATTCCATTCATGATTTTCTTATCCCTCAACAAGCAGGATTTATTTATCCTTCTTTGATTCACTAGTAGAAAACAGGGCTTTGGTTCGGGCCAGCCCAGCCCATTAGTCCCGGTTCAGTCACGAACCGGGACCCATGGGGGGCATACGTCCGGTTCATGCGCCCAGGGGGCCGGCCGGGGCCTCGTGGGCATTGGTCCCGGTTCGTCTGGACCCATTTGTCCCGGTTCCTGGCACGAACCGGGACCAATGGGCCTCGCTCCTGGCCCACATCCATTGTTCCCGGTTCGTGGCTTGAACCGGGACAGAAGGGGGGCCTTTAGTCCCCGTTCCACGCACGAACCGGGACCAATGAGGTGGCTATATATACCCCATCGCCGGCGAGCAGAGCACTCCACACTGCTCTGTTTTTTCTGGCCGGCGAGGGAAGAGCTTTGTGGTGCTCTAGCTCACCTCCTATGCACATGAGTTGTTTGATGAAATGCCCGAGCCACACTAGTTAAGCTTTCTCCTCTCGAAGCTCGACCTTCAAGCTCCATTTTCCTCAAGATTTGTCTAGGTTTAGCGGTCCGTCACATCCCGTCCCCGTCTTCACCGCCGTCGATCGCCAGCGCCGATCTCGTCGCCGGCATAACCGTGGTGAGCCTCTTGTTCTTATCTTCTTTCTAAAAGAAAAAAATTCTCGTCGCCGGTTTTTTACACACTTAATTATATATAATGCATGCAGATGAACCGGCAATGGATGTACGGTGACAGACGCACCTCCGAGTACATTAAGGGCGTGCATAATTTTCTCGAAGTGGCTGAGGCAAACAAGCAGAATGGTCTTATGTGTTGTCCATGCCCTATATGTGGGAATACGAAGTCTTACTCTGACCGGAAAATCCTTCACACCCACCTGCTTGAGAAGGGTTTCATGCCACACTATAATGTTTGGACCAGGCACGGAGAAATAGGGGTTATGATGGAAGACAGCGAAGAAGAAGAGGACGATGACAACTATGTGCCCCCTGAATATGGTGATGCTGCAACGGGGGAAGCTGAAGATCAAGAGGAACCAGACGATGTGCCCGATGATGATCTCCGCCGGGTCATTGTTGATGCAAGGAGACAGTGCGAAAGTGAAAAGGAGAAGCTGAAATTTGATCGCATGTTAGAGGATCACCAAAAAGGGTTGTACCCCAATTGCGAAGATGGCAACACAAATCTCGGTACCGTACTGGAATTGCTGCAGTGGAAGGCAGAGAATGCTATGCCTGACAAAGGATTTGAGAAGCTACTGAAAATATTGAAGAAGAAGCTTCCAAAGGATAACGAATTGCCCGACAGTACGTACGCAGCAAAGAAGGTCGTATGCCCTCTAGGATTGGAGGTGCAGAAGATACATGCATGCCCTGATGACTGCATCCTGTACCGCGGTGCGTACGAGGATTTGAACGCATGCCCGGTATGCGGTGCATTGCGGGATAAGATTAGACGAGATGACCCTGGTGATGTTGACGGCGAGCCCCCCAGGAAGAGGGTTCCTGCGAAGGTGATGTGGCATGCTCCTATAATACCACGATTGAAACGTCTGTTCAGAAACAAAGAGCATGCCAAGTTGATGCGAGGGCACAGAGAGGACCGTAAGAAAGACGGGAAGTTGAGAGCACCCGCTGAAGGGTCGCAGTGGAGAAAAATCGAGAGAAAGTACCGGGAGGAGTTTGCAGGTGACGCAAGGAACGTATGGTTTGGTTTAAGCGCGGATGGCATTAATCCTTTCGAGGAGCAGAGCAGCAATCACAGCACCTGGCCCGTGACTCTATGTATCTATAACCTTCCTCCTTGGTTGTGCATGAAGCGGAAGTTCATTATGATGCCAGTACTCATCCAAGGCCCTAAGCAACCCAGCAACGACATTGATGTGTACCTAAGGCCATTAGTTGAAGAACTTTTACAGCTGTGGAATGGAAACGGTGTACGTGTGTGGGATGAGCACAGACAGGAGGAATTTGACCTGCATGCGTTGCTGTTTGTAACCATCAATGATTGGCCTGCTCTCAGTAACCTTTCAGGACAGACAAACAAGGGATACCACGCATGCACGCACTGTTTAGCTGACACCGAAAGTATATACCTGGACAAATGCAGGAAGAATGTGTACCTGGGGCATCGTCGATTTCTTCTGACCAACCATCAATGTCGAAAGAAAGGCAAGCATTTCAAAGGCGAGGCAGATCACCGGAAGAAGCCCGCCATGCGTACCGGTGATCACGTACTAGCTATGGTCAATGATTTACACGTAATCTTTGGAAAGGGTCCCGATGGACTATCTGTTCCGAATGACGCTGAGGGACGCGCTCCCATGTGGAAGAAGAAATCTATATTTTGGGACCTACCCTACTGGAAAGACCTAGAGGTCCGCTCTTCAATCGACGTGATGCACGTGACAAAGAACCTTTGCGTGAACCTGCTAGGCTTCTTGGGCGTGTATGGAAAGACAAAAGATACACCGGAGGCACGGGAGGACCTGCAACGTTGGCACGAAAAAGACGGCATGCCTCCAAAGCAGTATGAAGGTCCTGCCAGCTACGCTCTTACCAAAGAAGAGAAGGAAATCTTCTTTGAATGCCTGCTCAGTATGAAGGTCCCGTCTGGCTTCTCGTCGAATATAAAGGGAATAATAAATATGGCAGAGAAAAAGTTCCAGAACCTAAAGTCTCATGACTGCCACGTGATTATGACGCAACTGCTTCCGGTTGCATTGAGGGGCTTCTACCGGAAAACGTTCGATTAGCCATTGTGAAGCTATGTGCATTCCTCAATGCAATCTCTCAGAAGGTGATCGATCCAGAAATCATACCAAGGCTAAGGAGTGATGTGGCGCAATGTCTTGTCAGTTTCGAGCTGGTGTTCCCACCATCCTTCTTCAATATCATGACGCACATCCTAGTTCATCTAGTCGACGAGATTGTCGTTCTGGGCCCCGTATTTCAACACAATATGTTCCCCTTTGAGAGGTTCATGGGAGTCCTAAAGAAATATGTCCGTAACCGCGCTAGGCCAGAAGGAAGCATCTCCATGGGCCATCAAACAGAGGATGTCATTGGGTTTTGTGTTGACTTCATTCCTGACCTTAAGAAGATTGGTCTCCCTCAATGGCGGTATGAGGGAAGACTGACTGGAAAAGGCACGCTAGGAGGGGACTCAATAATATGCAGGGACAGGCATTCTTGGTCTCAAGCACACTACACAGTTCTACAGAACTCTACCTTGGTGACCCCGTATGTCGATGAACACAAGAACATTCTGTGCTCCAAACACCCGGAGCAGTGTGACGACTGGATTACATGTGAACACATCAGGACTTTCGGCAGTTGGTTGGAAACACGTCTCAGAGGTGACAACACTGTTTCTGATGAGCTGTACTCATTGTCCAGGGGACCATCTTCGACTGTATTAACTTACAAAGGATACGAGATAAATGGGAATACATTTTACATGATCGCCCAAGATCAAAAGAGCACCAACCAAAACAGCGGTGTCCGCTTTGATGCAGCAACCAAGAGGGGAAAGGACACATATTATGGTTACATAGTGGACATATGGGAACTTGACTACGGACATGATTTTAAGGTCCCTTTGTTTAAGTGCAAATGGGTCAATCTGTCAGGAGGCGGGGTACAGGTAGAGCCACATTACGGAATGACAACAGTGGATCTAAACAATCTTGGGTACACAGACGAACCATTAGTCCTAGCCAATGATGTGGCGCAGGTTTTCTATGTGAAGGACATGTCTACCAAACCGAGAAAAAGAAAAGATAAGGAAGCGAATACATCATACGATGAGCCAAAGCGCCACATAGTTCTTTCAGGAAAAAGAGACATCGTGGGAGTGGAGGGTAAGACAGACATGTCTGAAGATTATGAAAAGTTTCATGCAATTCCTCCCTTCAAAGTCAAGGCTGACCCAAGCACCCTGTTAAGCGATGAAGAATATCCATGGTTATGGCACAATAAGCAAAGGACACAAGCGAAGAAAAAGTGAAGACAGATGAAGTCAGAAAGGGTTGAAAATTGATGATATGGCTTTGAATGGTTCATTTTGAGCACACAAAAAGTCTGGAGTTCAAATAAGTTCAAAAAAAATGAAATCCCTTTGTAACAGATGAGTTTTTGTCCGAAACCCTGATACTTCGAAAGAGATTGTCCATTTTGTACACGAAGTGCATCCAGTTTTTGCCGTAACCCTCTCAACTTTTTAGCACATGCTATGTGGGTGAAATGATGATATCATGCCAATTTTCAACCTCTTCAGAGTTCATGTGAAGTGCTTTTCAATTTCAAGGGTCATTAGCTCAAAAATCAGAAATGCATGAAAAATAACAGATGAAGTCAGAAAGGGTTGAAAATTGATGATGTGGCTTTGAATGGTTCATTTTGAACACACAAAAAGTCTGGAGTTCAAATAAGTTTAAAAAAATGAAATCCCTTTGTAACAGATAGTTTTGTCCGAAACCCTGATACTTCGAAAGAGATTGTCCATTTTGTACAACACAGTTTTTGCCGTAACCCTCTCAACTTTTTAGCACATGCTATGTGGGTGAAATGATGATAACATGCCAATTTTCAACCTCTTCAGAGTTCATTTGAAGTGCTTTTCAATTTCAGGGTCATTTAGCTAAAAAAAATCAATAAATGCATGAAAAATAATAGATGAAGTCAGAAAGGGTTGAAAATTGATGATGTGGCTTTGAATGGTTCATTTTGAGCACACAAAAAGTCTGGAGTTGAAATAAGTTCAAAAAAATGAAATCCCTTTGTAACGATGAGTTTTCGTCCGAAACCCTGATACTTCGAAAGAGATTGTCCATTTTGACCACGAAGTGCATCCAGTTTTTGCCGTAACCCTCTCAACTTTTTAGCACATGCTATGTGGGTGAAATGATGATACCATGCCAATTTTCAACCTCTTCAGAGTTCATCTGAAGTGCTTTTCAATTTCAGGGTCATTTAGCTCAAAAAATCAGTAAATGCATGAAAAATAACAGATGAAGTTAGAAAGGGTTGAAAATTAATGATGTGGCTTTGAATGGTCCATTTTGAACACATAAAAAGTCTGGTGTTCAAATAAGTTCAAAAAAATGAAATCTCTTTGTAACAGATGAGTTTTCGTCCGAAACCCTGATACTTCGAAAGAGATTGTCCATTTTGTACACGAAGTGCATCCAGTTTTTGCCGTAACCCTCTCAAGTTTTATGAAACTCTAATAGCAAAAATAATAAACTAAAAGAATGAACTAGAAAACTTTAATGAAACTCTAATAGAAAAAAGAATGAACTAGAAAACTTTAATGAAACTCTAATAGCAAAAGGAATCAACTAAAATTTATGCAACTAAAATTATCAAAGTATTTTCTGTTCAAAACATTAAAAGCAAAAAGAATTTTCATAAAGAACTTTTTTTGTTAGAAACTTTTATAGCAAAAGGAATTATCATAAAGATTTTTTTGTTAGAAACTAAAATAACAAAAACTGTTTTTGAATATAATGATAAAACACAGTAATATTAAATAGCAGGAAAAAGAATCACTCCAAAATCTATTTTTATAGTAAAGTTAATCACAAACTAGTGATTCACACAAATTTCAAAGAATTCAAATTTAAACTATTCAAATTGGAAAACTAATGGCACTAACAGCAAGTTTATAATTTTTATTACCTAAAAGCAAAAAGAATCACTGAAAAACAGTTTGTATTTTGTTGTAAGTAGAAACAAAATAAAATAAATAAAGCAACAAATAAAACAAAAAAACTAGAAAAAAAATAAAAAAAATGCCACCTACTGGGCCACCACGGCGTGAATACGACTAGAAACCCATCCATGGGCCAGGATTCAGGCCCGCAGAGGCCCAGCAGGCCCACGACAAAGAGTAGCAGAGAAGGCCCGAAAGCCTGCAGTTGAGAGGAGCTCGAGAGGGTCGGCGTAGCAGCGCTTATAAACCACTCTCGAGCTCTCTCAACTAGCGAGGTGGGACTAAACATCCCACCGCACCGCGCCAGCGCAAGGCCTTTGGTCCCGGTTGGTAGCAGCAACCGGGACGAAAGGGGGGGCATTGGTCCCGGTTGGCGGAACAAACCGGGACCAATGCCCCCCCTTTGGTCCCGGTTTGTGCCACCAACCGGGACCAAAGGTCTCTGTTTCCCGCCCATTGGGCTGCTGAAAAGAGACCTTTGGTCCCGGTTGGTGGCACGAACCGGGACCAAAGGGTGGCATTCGTCCAGGTTTGTGCCACGAACCGGGACCAATGCTCTGTGTATATAAGCAGGACTTACGAATTTTTCAGTTTTCATCGACCATTTGCCCCCCGACGACGCCGAGCTCATCGACGCCGCCAGGCTGCCCGTGCTCGCCGTCGCCGCCCCGAGGTCGCCGTCGCCGCCCGCTCCTCGTCGCTATCGCCCCGCACCCCTGCCCTGCCCTGACGCCGACGCCGTGCGCCCCTGCCTCGACCTCGACGCCAACGCCGCCGCGCCCCTGCCCTGCCCCGATGCCCCGCCACGCCCCTACCCTACCGTCAACGCCGCCGCACCAGTGCCCGCCGGCCAGGCTGGTACTCCCTCCTCCCTCCCACCCCTCTCCTCTGTCCTTCCTCCATGTATGTGATGATGGTGAAGTTGGTTCAGTGCAAAAATTCAGCCATGTCCACAAGGTGTTTGATGAAATGCTAGGGCTTGCTAGGGAACTTTGTTTTATGTGAAACTTGGCAGGATGATGTCTCCTTGGATGTTAGTGAAGATGGTTAAGTTTGTTTGATAAAAGGAAAAACTTCTTAGTGCAAGTTTTATTAAAATTTAGTGCTAGACAGAAACTATATGAATTTTTTTGGTGGACTTGCTAGATGAAATTGGGGCTGCCCTTCTGGACTTAAGGGTTTAGTTGGAAGGACTACAAGATGTAAAAAATTCAGAATTTTTTTAGCAAGGAAAAATTAAGTTGTAGTTCAATGCCAAGATTGGACCAAAATTGATGTTTTTGTTCATAGCATTTTTTTGTCCATGTATGTATGTATGTATGGATGGATGGATATGGATGTATATACAAAATGTTCATATATGTTTTTTTTTTGTTCATAGCAATTTTTTTTTCCATGTATGTATAATTTATGTATGTATGTTCATATATGCAAAAGTTACATTTAAGAAAAAATAAGAAAATGTATGTATGTCCATATGCAAAGAATATGCAAAAGTTAGAATTTTTATGTTCATAGAATTTTTATGATTTTTTTTTTGTTCATAGAATTTTCTTTGTCAATTTATGTATATGTATAGGAAAATTGTGCATGATCAAAGTCATTTATGTCAAAGTTTGCGATATACCCCCTCCCCGATAACATTTTTTTATATGATGAATTTTTTTTAATAGCCATATATATGTATGTGGCTATATGTATGTATGGATGTTCATAGAATTTTTTTATATGTATGTGGCTATATGTATGTCGTTGTCGATATAGCCCCTCCCCGATAACTTCGACATGAGGGGGGGGGGTCGATATACCCCCTCCCCGATAACATTTTTTTTCTAAGTTACTAAGTAAAATGTTCACCCCCCTCTCGATATACCGGGCGACCAACTCTCGAGGCCACCCAAACCCTAGAAAAAAAGCATTGCCGATCTCCTACCCCCTCCCGCCCCTACCCGACAAACTCTCGAGGCCACCCAAACCACTAGAAGATAACTCCGGTAACTTCGACATGAGGGGGGACGTCGATCAACCCCCTCTCGCCCGAACAAGTCTATGTATTATTTTATATCGCGGTGGACATATATCAAAGTTTGATCATATGTCAAAGTTTGAATTTTGACATATGCAACATTTGATCATATATCAAAGTTTGATCATATGTCAAAGTTTGAATTTTGACATATGCAACATTTGATCATATGTCGAAGTTTGATCATATGTCAAAGTTTGAATTTTGACATATATAGATGGATGAACATTTTGTTAGATAATTTTTTCTGTAGTATATATATGAAAACTTGGTCAAAAGTTTTTGTAGTAGATGATGATGATGATATGAAAACTTGGTCAATTTTTTTTGTTCAGAGCATGTTTTTGTTCATGATGAGGGGGGTGGGGGTTGATGTACATATGTATATATATGATGTAATTTTTTTGTTCATATATATATATATATATATATAATGTAATTTTTTTCAATGTATAATATGTAGGTGGGTAGCTCTATATGCATTGATAGGGGGGGGGTCGATATAACCCCCTCCCCGATAACTTCGACATGAGGGGGGGGGGGTCGATATACCCCTCCCCGATAACTTCGACATGAGGGGGGGTGGGTCGATATACCCCCTCCCCGATAACTTCGACATGAGGGGGGTTGATATAACCCCTCCCCGATAATTTCGACATGAGGGGGGGTCGATATACCCCCTCCCCGATAACTTCGACATGAGGGGGGGTCGATATACCCCCTCCCCGATAACTTCGCCGCGTGCTCCCCCGAGCTCGGCCTTGCTCTGCCACTGCTCCATGGTCGCCGCCCCCCGTCGCCCAAACCCTAGAAGCGTTGTCGAGGCCACCCCAAACCGTAGAAGTGTCGAGCTAGCTAGGTCTACGTTTGCACTAATATATCCATCTGTCATGTTTGTATATTAATTGCCATGTTGTAATATTTGCAGAAACTATGGAGCACCGAGACATAGAAGCAGAACAGTTGTTGGGGGACATAATCCTCGGCGGAGGTGATGTCTTGTCGTTTCTCAACGACACCGATGGTCTGGAAGGAGAGGGTGAAGCAGGCTCCGGTGATCGAACAATGGAGGTGGAAGGACATGATTATGATGGCTCCGGTGACAGAATGGCAGTGGAAGAAGGAGACCGTGATGACTGCTCCGGTGAGCAAACGGAGGAAGGAGATGTTGCAAAGTCCGGCGAGGTATATATATTAATTAAGCCTGTGCTGACTAGCTAATTGATGCATTAATTGTTTTGGTATGTACACATATTAACTCTCTTCTTTCTTCTTTTCTAGCCCTCCGGATCGAACCAAACTTCGGTAACGAGACGAGGCCCGAAGAAAAGGTTGCGCCAGGATGAAAGGTTCACGATCACAGCAATCAAGGGCGATGGCCAACCGACTGAACCCAGCCGGACCAAGGAAGCATTTTCTGCTCAGCGCGGGGTTCTTGTTAGGGACATGATCCCGATCAGCATCCACCAATGGAATAAGCCTAAAAGCGAAGACCCTCAAGTGTCTTTTGTCAACGATAGACAGAAAGATGATCTTTGGACCGCGCTGAAGGCAAATTTCACCCTACCGCCAGAGGAGGATCCGGATAAGCCAGTTATAGAGCCATTGGTCAAGGCTCATGCTCTTAAGAAGATGGCAGATCTATTCAGGAGGTGGAAGAATGAGTTGAAATCAACGTTTGTCGACAAAGGGAATACTCCAGAATTCACCGGCCGATTTGAGAATATAAGAGATCACTGGCCCGCATTTGTGGCCCACAAGACATCGGAGAAGAGTAAGAAGATGTCAGCGACAAACAAGAAAAATGCTGCAAAGAAGGAGCATCACCATCGCACGGGGTCAGGTAGCTACCTCAAAGCCCGGCCGTTGTGGGACAAGGCTGAGAAGGACCTGCTTGATAAAGGGGTCGAACCAGAGACATTGAACTGGCCAGACCGTTCAAGGACTTGGTTCTTCGGGGTTGGGGGACCTTGGACCCTGAAACAGGGAAGTGCCGTTGGACGAAGGAGCAACTTGAAATACCTGTCAAGAAGCTTCAGAAGTATATCGCCGCACCGCAGCAAGGGACGTTCGTTCCCGACAGAGAGAACGACGAGCTCACAATGGCCCTCGGGAATCCTGAGCACCCAGGACGAACACGAGGCACGACAGGCTCCGTTGCGTGGAAGGAAGGGTTTCCCAGCGCGGGTGGTTACAAAACCCGGGAGAGGAGGAGGAAATTGGAGCAGACCGAACTGCAGAAGCTGAATGCAAGGGTACGAGCGCTAGAGGAACAGGCACTAGTTCAGAGGCAGCGACCTGCCGAAGCTACCCTAGAAGCTACCCCGCCATCTCAGCGGAGAAGCAGCGTGGCTTCCACCGAGCTCCTTCAGCAGCCTCACTTCACGGCTCCCAGCTACCCCGTGGATGCTATCACGGAGGCTCAAGATTGCCACCTTATGGCGCAATGGCAGCACCTCATAGTCAAGGCGGCTGTCGGCTCTGTTGCACCTCCTCAACCCGGCGCAACTTTTCACTGCCTTCCGATTCCATAAGGCTATGATGTTGTGATGGTCAATGAATTAACGGAGGGATTTGAGGAGCTCGAGCTTGACCACCCTACCGGTGAAGGGGAGACTCAGCTGGGTCTTGCTCTGAAGACTCCATGTCTATGGCGGAAGGAGCTCATCAACCTTCCGAACTGGACGCCTCCGCCACCTCCTCCGGCGAGTCAGGGCACTCCGCATCCTCCACCGCCACCTCCTCTGGCGAGTAATCAGGGCACTCCGCCTCCTTCTCCGGCTGCTCCGGCGCGTGGCGGCACTCCGCCTCCTTCCCCAGCTGCTCCGGCGCGTGGCGGCACTCCGCCTCCTTCTCCGCCTGCGCCGGCGTGTCCGAGCAGCCCGCCTCCTTCTCCACCTCGTCAACAACAGCGGAAGACAGCCGCCGCCGCCGCTCTGGCTGCTCCGGCGCGTCGTAGCACTCCGCCTCCTTCTCCGCCTCGTAAGCAACGAAGGAAGACAGCCGCAGCCGCTCCGGCTGCTCGGCCGGCATCTAGCAGTACAGCCAGAGGCGGGAGGCAATACAAATTCGGTCCATCTATCAAGCCTCTAGATAGATTACCATACGAGATGACCGAGGAGGAAAACGAGGAGATCTGTCAAGCCCAAGTGAAGGACTTTTTTGCAAAGAAAAATCCACCTCCGGAGGAGAAGATGGATTCGGTGAAATTGAAGCGCACTTTGAAGAACCTAAAGCGACCACCACCGCCTCCGCCGGATGACAACCATGTCCGCACTCTGAAGAAGGCAGTGGAAGGAGCGCGCCGGTCGGGAACTACTTCAAGTGACAAAAGGTTACAAGAACGAAGAAGAGGGAAAAAATTCCCCAGCTTGGCGAACAGGCAAACCAATCGTGCCCCCCGCTCAAGGTGTCTAGCGATATCGTCGCAAATCTGCCGGGGATGCTGCCCGGTACCAATCCTGGTGATTACCTGCCCGACGATGCACATTTTGATACAATGAAGGTGGACGAACACAAATACCAGTACGGGAAGCCTCTCGTCAGACCTGGTGATCCTCCTCTAACAACGATGATGCGAAGATTCCATAAGTGGTACATGGACACCTGCAAGTCTGGGAAGGATATTTTGACGCTGAGAGTTAAAGAGGAGCACGACCTCGTTGGAATTGATCTGTTGTCTGTTCCATTTGATGAGTTCTTCCAGTTTTTCAATCAAAAGGACCTCGATAAAATAATCATCACTTGCTATTGTCTGTAAGTACTATACTTCTGTAATTAAGTCTCTATATATAGCTCAGCTCTTTCATTGCATGTATATATAATTATCCTCACTATATTATGCAGATTGAAGATCGTCGAATGCAGAAATGCACAAATCTATGATATTGGGTTCATTAACACAAATCTCATAGATGAATGGACGGTTAAATATCATGCCAAAGAAACCGAGGCCAACTTGCTACAATCGTTGCTTCGAAATCAAAACAAAGATAAAATACTCTTTCCTTACAACTTCAAGTGAGTGTTACTGTCTTGTGCATATTCGGTTTCCCTTATTACTCAAGGTTATAGTAATGTAATTGATGAGTTATGCATGCATGTGCAGCTTTCACTTTATTCTCCTAGAGATTAAGCTTGAGTAGGGACTAGTAACCGTCTTAGACTCAAGATGAAAAGATCCCAAGGAGTATGCGGCCATGACTGAAATGCTCCAGAAGTAAGTTCAATCGATCATTATCGCACCATATCGGCAACTTTGGTCATTTCCTAATATCAAGTAATTATTTTCTTTGTCTCGCAGGGTTTGGAAAGTGTTCACCACAGAAGCTCCGGGACTGCCGGGGGAGCTGCGATTTACACACCCGAAAGTAAGTACTACTAGCTAGTTCCGCGCATCTCCCATTGATTCTAGCTAGTTTCATCAATACCATTTATAATGCTTGATTATCAGTTTGATTGACCTTTATTTCTCGTAAAGTGGTTGTGGCAGGAAGGCGGAAATAATTTTTGTGGATACTACACTTGCGAGTACATCTACAACGCGACGACCTCTAAGCGGGGCTAGTTTGAAAAACAATATGAAGTGCGTAAGCAATAATATTCACAATTTTATTTTATTACCATCATTTGTGTTGAGTTTCATTCATATATATGTATTGACCCCCTTCTTCAACTTAGATTTGGCAGATGCGGGATGAACTCCTACCACAAGATCGCATAAAAACAATTCAAGAGGAATTGGCGGGATTCTTTCTTGACCACGTCATCAATCCAGCCGGAGAATACCATGTGGAACTTGACATGAAATGTTAGGAATTGTAAGAGATGTTATATTGTATATATGTAGCTAGTAGCGTCGGATAGATATACGAAAACTTGTTGTTCGACCAATCTCTCGGAGAAGGAGGAGGTCGATCACTTCTCTCTGTATATGTTTATGACAATCTTGTGTACTTAATGGTTTCCTTCATTTGCTTACTAGCTAGCGTGTCGATTCCGCTCCTTCTCTCTTTTCATACTTTTTTCTCTTGTTTACGGGGCGCTGGCGTGTGTCGTGTATTCGTGGCGTATTCAGTCGTTTCTTCCTCTTTCTCACATCTTCTGTCGTTTGCGGTTACATTAGACGGATGTAGCCCTCGTCGTATGCTCTCGTACCAGCGCTGCGGCCAGTGACGCTCGTACTCCGTCCCTAATCGCTTTGCCCCAGAGTCGTCACTACTGTGTGTTCTCCTGCCCCGGCTATTTATGCTATCTAACATTCTTCCATTTATTCTATATCAGGCCCTAAATGTCAGACACATCCTCTGGCTTCCAGTGTTCCTCTCCCACGCAACCCCCCCCCCCCCCCCCTCAAAAAACAAAAACAAAAACCCCAGCTCCTGAGCTGCTGACACGTGGATATCTTGGGCCCGGTTGGTAATTACCAACCGGGCTACAGGCCCCTCCTCTCTGGGCTCGCCGCAGCGGCCACGTGGAGCCCCATCTGTCCCGGTTCGTATAAGAACCGGGACTAAAGGTGTTGGGCTTTAGTCCCGACCCTTTAGTCCCGGTTCCCGAACCGGGACAAATGGGCCTTATGAACCGGGACAAATGGGTCTTTTTCTACTAGTGATTAGAGATCTTTGGCTGCCTGGGCAAAAAAACTGGAACCATCAACTTATTTTCTCTTTATTTCAATAGCCCCTTGCTTCTCAAATTATTAACACTGATATTATTGAGGATGATAATGAAGATTTGCTCTGTTGGCCCTTGGCTCCTAATGGGATTTGTTCTTCTAAAGCTTCCTACAAGCTATGTTTGCAAGCCATTCACTCTCATCCTTGAACTGCTCCTCTTGAGGTTTCTCTTGAATTAATTTTTTTTCTCAAAATCATTTGGAAGCAGAAAAATTTGTTGCCTAAAGTCCAGACTTTTGCTTGGAGGCTTCTTAGTAAAGCTTTGCCTACAGGTATGAGAGCAGGCCGTTTTTCCATTCATATTTCTCAGACTTGTTGTAGGTGTGCCCAGCAAGAGGATGAATTTCACCTATTCTTTCTTTGTGATTTTGCTAGAGCTGCCTGGTTTTCTGCTCCTTGGTTTCTCAGATCTGATACTCTTGTTCAGGGTCATAACTCAATGCACTCTATTCTCATTCATCTGGTTTCTGTGGGGCATCCTTATGCTTCCTTGCAAAATGTTTTGAATTTTGTATGGTGTATTTGGAAAGCTAGAAATGATTTCTTGTTTGAAAGAAAAAGATGTCTTCCTTACCAAGTGCATATTGCTGCTGCTAATATGGATTTTGCATTGCATGAGGAATCTTTCCTCCCTTCTAATAATCAGATTTGTGCTATCAATCATCTTGACATGCAGGTTGTTCCTAAACAAGGGCAGACTCTTAAATCTGATCTGTTGATTAATGGTACTAAAATATTTTCTGATGCAGCCTTTAGATCTTCAAAAATTCCAGGTCTTGGCCAAGGGGAAGTAAAGACAGGTGTAGGAGTTTATTTTTGCATTCCTTCTCCTCAGGGAGAACTTAACATTCAGGTTCAAGCTTCAGCGCCCCCCACTTCTACTCCTATTCAAGCAGAAGCGGTTGCTCTTGCATATGCAGCTCATTTGGCAGCCAGTCTTAGTGTGCAACAACCCACATTTTTAACTGATTGTCTCTCTCTAGCTTCAACTGTGGCATCTAGGAGTATAACCCATTTGGCTGCCCCTTGGAACATCAGAAAAGAACTGGCTTCCTTTGTTACATCTACTGCTCATCTTAACTCTCAAGTGTTTCATATTTCCAGGAACCTGAATGGAGTTGCTCACAATCTTGCTCAGCAGGTTTATCAGTCTGCTAGTGGTTCTATCCTGGATTGCTCTTCTCACTCTCATGCATCTGATGACTGTCTAGTGTCTGCCATTTTGGGCGATTTTAATTTTTCAGGTTTCCAGGTGCACAAAGTGTATTGTTTCTAGCAGCAGGATGGATTCTTGTTCAGGCAGTTCTTCTCTCCTCTCTGCTACTAGCTCAGGCCCTGCATCTCAACATTTGACAGTTATCAATAACTGAATTCTATGATGAGCTAAGCTTGCTGGTGGCCATCAGTAATGTTTTGTGATAGCTAGGCTGGTGCTGCTTCTCTTGTTTGCTTCTCAGCCTATGTGTATCAGATCTTTTCTAGATGTAGTTCATCTGGTTGACATTTGGTCAACCTATCTTTGCTAGCTTTTAACAGCACCGTTGACATATGTACTCTCTCTTGTACTGTTGTTATGAGCTGTTAATGATATTGGGCACCTCTTGATGCCTTGTTCTGTTAAAAAAAAGAAACAGGGACAAGACAGGGCAGTAAAGTAGGTTTGCAGCTAGTAGTTTTTGGGTTGGGTCCGTACAGCTCTGTACTGTTTGCGTGCAGTGAGTGTCCTCTTTCGATCCAATCCTCACCCAATCCAACCCATACACACACACTGGACAGGATACATGCTTCTTTCTTTCTTTGGCTTCTCTCTTGCTGCCTCTCCCTCTCCCTCTCTCTCCCCAGTCTGCGCAAAGAGAAAGAAATAACAGAGACAGCCCTCCCCTTCTCCATTGGCTGGCATGGCCATGGATGGATTCCCCAATCCCCAGCCAACATCTCCTCTCAAAAAACAAAACACCATCTCATATGCTCTGTGGTGCTTAAAACGTATTTGGAACCTTGGTTTTAAACTGTGTTGCTCAAATCGGAGTAGGACGCTGGATCGTGTTGCCAATTAGGCGGGGCTTGGTTAGGATGTACTTCCTCTGTAAACTACTTTAGCGATCTTAATGATCTAAACGATTTTATATTAGTTTACAGAGGGAGTACAAATTAATATAGATGTGTTTAAATGCAACGACAAGATGCTGCTATGCTAGGTTTAGTGGGTGAGAGGTGCTTAAATTTCATTTGACCAGCACCAGCGAGCTATAGGTTAGCACAAACAGCAGCGACAAGACAGGGCAGTAAAGTAGGTTTGCGGCTAGTTTTCCGTGGGTACAGCTCTATACTGTTTGCCTGCAGTGAGTGTCCTCTTTCGATCCAATCCTCACCCAATCCACCCCCCCCCCCCCCCCCCCCCCCCCCCCCCCCCCGCACACACACCAACATCTAAACTGGATACATGCTTCTTTCTTTCTTTGTCTTCTCTCTTCCTGCCTCTCCCTCGCTCTCTCTCCCCAGTCTGCGCAAAGAGAAAGACAGAAAGAAAAGACACAGTCCTCCCCTTCCCCATTGGCTGGCATGGCCATGGATGGATTTCCCAAATCCCCAGCCAACATCTCCTCTCAAAAACGAAACACCACTCACACACAAACACCATTGTTTCCCTCTCTAGATCCGGCTCCGGCCATGGATGGATGGCTCCCGCTCTGTCCTTGAGCTGAGTTGGAGACGAAGCCTTCAGGAGCTGGAGGCAGCCGTGGCCGGCCAGGAGGGAGGAGGTCAGTCAAGGATCCATCCATCCATCTCCAACTTTGCCGGCCAGCATATGTCAAAATGTAAGGTTAAACTGCATGCCCCTTCCGTTTCTTCCACTCTGGCTTCTACCTATTTCGGCCGTCGTTACTATTACGTATGTTCTCCACGAGATCTCTATCTCATCCTACCACACTGGCTAGTTAGCTAGCTCCTCCCTCTCTAGGTCTTTCATTTGCTTTACTACCTTATACCACACAAATCAAACCAACTGCCAAGGATACCTAAACTGAGTGCCAACTTTGAGTCTGGATCTAGCTATGTGAGGATAACTCTACTTTTTTTTTTGCATAACTAATGTAAATATATGAGTATTTCGTTTCCGGTTGAATCCCTAGGACCTAGCTAGCTAGTTATTTTCCTGGATTCAAGTACTACATGCATATTCATGTAGGAGTGAGGAGTAAACCGAACCGCAGAAAAGCAAATCTTGAGATTTGACACTTTGACATACACTCCTACAGTAAATGCCAACCAATACTCTGTGAAACTCCAACAGCTGCCTCACTATTTTGCATTACCTTGTATACAGTGGAGTAGACTGCATTTGTACTAGTAAAGAAAATTTATGTGTGCGTCCTTTACACCCAAATAAATTGATCATCTAACACTGCCATGGAGCAGGGTAGTATTTTTCTCAGGGAAATTCGGCCAGTGGACACTGCATTTGGTTTGTATTTGTGAAGTTGGTGTCTATTCTAAAACACACATTACAAAGTCCTGTTTTTTTAAACACATACCTAGCTAGACGCAGCAATAGTACTACTTATTTCCATATATGTATAGACAATTAGACATACTATATACAAGGGAAAGTGTTCCTTGGCACTCAACTGATGCCAATAATGACACATTTGATTTCACATTGGTGGCAAAAAGTTTATTAGGTTTTGGAGTCCTAAAACTGCAAAATGGATCCCGTCTCCAATGAGCCTGTTTTTTTCCCAAAAATCTAAGTCGCATTTAGAAGTAAAAAAAACACATGTAGATCTGTATTTGTGTGATATGAATCTGTAAATTTTTTATAATCAAGAAACCATTCATTTATGGGCTACGCAAAAGGACAATCCTATGGATATACAACAGATGTATTATTTGTTATTATAAATCCACGAATATGTGTTTTTGTGTCTTAATGAAACTGTACATATATGCCCAATGTGTAGCCCATACATTATTTTTGGACACTTAGTTAATTAGGGGTTGACATAGCTAGCAGGTTAGAGACCTAATGTTTTACTATCTATTAGTATCAGGACAAAAGCTAGTACGTACTGATTTGGTTTACATCCCTGACCTACCATATGATTAGATTGGCCTTTTTTTTAAACTACTCCCTCCATCCCATAATATAAGATCTTATTACATCCAATTTATAAGACCTTATATTATGGGACGGTGGGAGTACACTAGAAGATACCTATCTAGCAAATTAATGTGCTTAGTGAATATGAAGCTTCTTCAAGATATCTTTATGTAAACAGAGGCAACAGATTAACAAACTGTACCAGAAGAAACCTAGTTTGCTTGTCAGTACAGTGGGAACGGTGCCTTCTTTTATTGTGAAAACCTATGTGTTCGCATCATCTGATGAATGCCATGCATGGAATACTTGCTGACAATGTAATTTTGGCCATATTGCATGCTTGCTTCACTGAAGCAAGCATATTATTTTAATTATGAACAATTTCCAGTATCCACCAATTGTATGTTGTAGGAAAAAAAAGTGATAGACATCATGCATAAATGTTGGCTTTTCTGGATCTGTATTCGTGCATGTTGCCAAAAGAAAATGAGCACCTACATGAAATGTCAACACATTCATGTACCCAATACAGTCTAATTTAGGTGCTCTTATATTAAGAAATGCCAAGCTACATTCTGTAAATTACCATCTTTTTTATCTGCTCGCCATGACTATGAGTAAGAATTTTTATCATATATTTTTATTCGTAAATGCTTGACGTCCAAGAAAAAATGTAGCCAGGGTTCTCTAGCTTCGACTCCCAATCATAGTTAAAAAAGGCGCACCTAAGCGAACGCTTAAGTGCGCCTAGGCTTTAGGCGATAGCAAAACGCCTAGCGCATAACTACGCTTAATCTGCGCATAAGCATGCGCTTTGGTCAGAAAAGCGCAAGGAGGTGGCAAAATGCACAATTAACGCCTAGCGCTTTTTTGAACTATGCTCCCAATACATAAGAAAATATTTTGAAGAATCAGCTAAAAATAGAGTTAAAATTTTCATGATTTGTTTTTCATATTATCATGGTTTATAATATTCTGTGACATTAAATCAAATGTCAAAGTTTCATTTTAGAGATGATCGTCATGTCTAGAATGTCATATATTTTCAAATAGAGGGAGTACCATATAGAAGATTTCGCTTCACTTCTATGCCATCCATATATACACATTGTATGCATATATGTACTATTTATGAATTTCTGGTTTAATGTTGGTCCAGTAAGGATTGCTGAAATACAATTTTTCAATACCTGGATAATGACCTCACAAACAAATTTGTTTAGCCAATTTGAAACTTCGGCATATCTTTTTGTAAACTAGAAACATCACATTAACAAACTAAGAAACCTGGTTTGCTTTTCAGCACAGTGGAAGCTGTTTCTTTCTTTGTGAAAACTTACGTGTTAGTATGATCTTATGAATGGCATGTCGAACACTTGCGTAAACAGTCATTGGCTATATTGCATGCATGTGCTTCACAGAACAAATAATATACTTTAGCTAGGAACAATTTCCAGTATATTCCAATTGTATGTGCGAGAAGAAATTATAGACATGCATCCTGCATAAATGTAGGCCATTTGGGATCTGTGTATGCATGCATGGTTGCCAAAGAAATTAAATGACTGTCACCTAAATTCACATTTACGTACCCAATACGGTCTAATCTTGGTGCTCCTGTATTCAGAAATGTTAAACTACATTTTTCTGATTGCCATCTATGTTATCTGCTCTCCATGACTATGTGGAAGGAATTTCTAATAATATGATGTACTATACTTTCATTCGTAAATTCATGGCGTCCAAGAAAGAATGCAGCCAGGGTTCTCTAACTTTGACTTGTAATACATAAGCAAATAGTTTGATTGAGTAGCTAAAACAGATTTAAAATTTTCATGAATTTTTTCCACAGTATCAATGTTTTTAGTTTTCTGTAACATTAAATTAAAAAGCAAGGTTGCTTGTTAGAGATTATCGTCATGTGCAGAATGTCATCCATTTGCGAATAGATGGATACTATATAGAAGATTGAACTCACTTCCATGCCACAGATATATAGTCATTGCATGTAAAATATAAGTAGTACTATTTATGAATTTCTTATATTTCTGAATATTGAAATCAAGAGCTTTGTAAAGAAATGGTGTTCTGTTTTATCTATACCGTTTCTATAGGTGACTGGCTTGGTCTATTATTTTGCCTCGTCTCTTTAAACTGATGTGTCTCGCTTTATTTTTCTGGTAGCGAACTAAGTAATTGATTTATTTCTCGCTTTACTTTGCTGTTAGAGAACTCTGTTATACTAAGTATAACAATTGGTATGTGAACCTTCAGATGGATCTTGGTGGTTATTTCCTAATTCATTCAGTATATGTAAAATAAGTAGACATATGCCCTTGCTTCAATATCAACTTGCCTTGGTATACATAAGATGTCGTCCATAAATGTACATACAACAAGACAGGACCTAACTCCGAAATTTTTTGATAAAATCTTTTATGTCTATGCATGCTCCGTCTTGGTCCTGTTCTCTTCTTGCTCGCTCTACAATGACAGGACTAGTACAGATATCGTTTACACTGTCCCCTCATAGTACATCTTAATCACATGAACTCTTGGAAACTGATAATTTGGATTACATGATTTGTTTTTATATTTCTTGCAGGAAGCAAACTGTTTCCTGTGAAATTCCTTCATACCGAACAGTTTAACAGCCGCTTATCCTTTGATGTTGTTTACTATATACGTTTTATATGCATGGAAAATTAATCGCTTTAACAATCAAGGGGCATGTCCTTCACTGCATTATCTTCTGGAAGAGACATGTTTCATGACTGGTGCAATGCAGGCCTGCAAGAGTTGTATGTGAAGGTTTGGAAAAGGTAGCGACGAAGGTTATGAAAAGACATAGTTTTCTTTATTGTGATGAAAAAAGGCACATGTGTTCTTTGTTAAAAAGAGAAATTTGTAGAAATAAATATGAGGTAACTAGCGCCACAAATATTTGGAATGCAAATTGGGAACCTAAAGGGTACCCTCTGACCCTTCTTAGTTCAACCAAATGAACTAATTTTTCAGAAGTGAGGTGGATTCTAAAACTTTAGTTCATTCAGTAGAACTAATGTAGGGTCCGAGGGCACCCTAGAGGTTCCAAATTTGCATCCTAACAAATATACTATGGTACAGATATATGTGGTTATACTGCCACTTGGCGCGAAAAAAGATAGAAATTCTTGATCTGCATGCAATGCTAGTTCCTACGCCATTGTGTAATTCTGTCTGACAGACACACTGATCTGAATCATATGTACTGAGCGTGTGGTGATTCTGCTAGCAAGAAAGATCAGAGGTATAAATCACATGTAATTATTAGCCAATGGGTTAGTGCTTTTCTATTACACAACCAATTAAAGCTCCGTTTTCTGGAATTTCTGAAAATAGCTTTCAGGTAGAGCATGACTGCTAGTTTATTAAATCAGCATATTTACTATTGGTGCAGATACCTCAGTAGTATTTTGTCATGCCTGTAAGATCAGAGGCTAAGATTATGTACTAGGATTTGTGGTACTACTTCAGTATGAGTACTTTTTATGTTTCCTGGAAGTGATATGCATGCATTTCTCCATACAAAAAATATACAAGTTAATATAAGTCACAGTTTAATGCATGTTTCAATTAGATACGAATGAGGTCAACTATAGATGTTTACTCTAGAATTATTATTGACTGATCATTTTATGCAGAATCTGGCGAAAACTGGAAGGGCTTGAGGATACCGTATTACTACCGTATATTTGGATGGACTAGTTAATTAATTAGTATATTATTATCTACTTGATTCTTCTCAGACATATGGCTTGTCAACTTTTGTGCTGATGCGTGTGAAGGCACTACTGATGAGCACATGCATGGATAGATAAGGGTTGATGGTGTGTTTGAATGCTGTTTGACATGAAACCAAATCCATAGTAGTGCGTGTGGATGACAAACTGATCTGCCAGCAACATGGACACTAAGCTAGTGTTGTGTTGTCGTCGCCTGTCCTTGGTACTAGTTCTGTCGGCTGCTCGTACTTGCCAATCAGTTATGATGCAAATAATGGACTTTGTTTTTGCTTAACAGTATAATAGTGTGTGCAATGATCTATCTTACACTGTGTGAATTGTACTAGTTTTGGTCTTATAGCCCCTGTTTGGATGCATATATGTCTTGTCGACATGTATTAATGGCCTATCTGCTGTGCAACTGCAAACAGAGCTATCCAATAGTACAACAAATAGATGTTTCTAGCAAATGAAACATATAGTATCATTTGAGAAGGACACAGCATATTATGTCTTTTTCGATAATGTAATCAGGGAACTTGCATGACACTATAAATTCCTTAATTAGTGGAATCTTGCTGTAGCATTTGGTTAAATGTGTATCGGTATGATTTTGTGATGTAAAATTCTGGTGCCGAACATTTTCATGTCATCAAAATTGTATACACCATCATGTGATATGAAATGTCTACAACTATACATGCTGCTTCGTTAACTATTATTTGCACATTAATTACTTGATTGAACCTAAATAATATATATTTTTTCAAATATCTTTGGGATTAAGGATCAACTGATAGAACAAACAGGAAAATTCTGGAAAATTAATTGGTGGCAATATAGAAAGTGTGGACACATATATCTAAGGAACTAAGGTAAACCAATGATTTTTTTTTTTGAACTTAAGGTAAACCAATGAATTATTATCATGTAATTATGTGTTGCGAAAGAAACTAGGAATATCTTGTAGCTATATTCGGGTTTGGTCCTTAATAAACATATGTTATATGTGTGGGGGAGGGGGTGTAATATTACATCTTCCATTTTGAGTTTGTTTTAAGAAAAAACTTCCTTCTCCACACAAAAAATAAGGGCGGTTCTCTAGAAGTGATGCGTATATCTGTAAACGCTAGGAAGGTAGCTCAACCAATATTACATCAATCATCTTCTTACACATATATAGAGACGGGTTGCAAGTTAGTTATAATGGGGTTACAAAGTAGTAATTCACATCAAATAAATTAAAGCACCGGACGGTCTATGATCATCGTTCAGAAATTAATTACTAATAAACAGTTCAGAAATTACTACTGATAGATGGATGAACTGCGCAAGACGATGTACAAAGCAAGCAAAAGAGGAACATGGCATGTGATGACTGATTAATCCATTATTCATCACTGATGGATGGATGAAGTTGTTGGATAGAAGAAGAAAAAAAGGCAAGATCGAGATAGAAAAGCAATCAGTTAATGGAAATTAACACACGTACTGCGTACGATTGAAGAAAGAGGAGCCTCTGCAAGTACCGATTTGGATGGCTTTATTCGACTGGATGATCAGTACTGGATGCGTGGTTTGGCAAAGACAACTCCTCCCAGCTCCCATGGCTCTTGCTCCCCATCCTCGTAGTAGTTGTTGCTGCTGGCTGCTGCCGGAATCACTGGCTGCGCCGCCGGCGCCGGTGCCGGAGCCGGAGCTTCCGACCGGAGGCGGTTCCTCTCCTTGGTCCTCTGCCTGGCCCTCGCCCTGGACGCCTTGTCGGGGAGGAGAACAGGGGCCCCGCCATTGTTGCTCTTCTTCCTTGGAGCGGCAGGAGCTGATCTTCTTTTAACCATGGCTGTCTGATGCTCCTGCTCCTGCTGCTTATTTGTTTCAGCATCGGCCATCATGGCCATGGCGTGGTCGTTGTTGTCCAGGTCCAGGAGCACCGACCCGTCCCCGTCCTCCTTCGACAAGGAGATGGAGGCGGCGAGATGGTTGATGCCGGCGGTGGACCTGTCGAGGAGCCACTGCACTGTCTTGCTGGCCTTGTCGAAGCCCAGCTTGTCCTGGAGGGCGAAGAAGCGGCGGGCCACGTCCATGGACAGCCGCATCCGCCGGTCCCTCATCCCTCCCGCCGTACATATCTTGCTGTGCCTGTCTTTCCTCACCGCCGCCCTCGATCTTGACGCCCTTGACCTTGAAACTGCCGGAGGCGTTGGGTTGTCCGTCGTGGCGGCCACCGCCGCGGCCGCGGCGAACGGAGGGTAATAGTAGTAGTAGGAGAAGGCATCTGGTACTTCTGAGGAAGGAGGAAGAGGAGGAGGAGGGTGTTGATGCTGAGGCCAAAGAGAGTCCATCCCCATTTCCATTTCCATCACTATCTCCTGCTAGCTAGCTCCCTTCTGAGCTCGAAATATTTCACACATCATGTCATGGTCATATATACCTGCAGATGCAGGGCTGGACTGACCTGCTGCCCGCCCTTCCCCTCCTACTACAGTGCTTCCTACTTGACGACCAGAGGGGCCATGCTATTCTTCTAGTGTATGCTTATTCCATACATACCTACACATCATACATACCGGTGAGGAAACATCTTTTTTTTGCTATAAGGAAAACAAACATTACAAGGCATGGCAATTATTTGACAAAAGGAAACAAATTAATGGCCTCCAGCCAGCCATAAAAGAAGTCAGCAGATGAAGTGACAAAACATGCATGGACCAACTAAGTTGAACGTTTTTTTCCTGATAAAGGACATTTTCATTCGAACGTTAAAAAATGTTGATACAAATGCAATGTGTTAATGTCCGACCTCTGCGTAACAAGATGCACACATCCAACAACTCCAAAAAAACATTAAAAACATTGTTTTACAGCAATAGTACCTGGTCATATGCGCAACCGGGTAGGATGTCGTCATAATAACATTTGTGTCCTCCAGGCTCTGTAGGATAGACCAAGTACGGAGCCAGTGAGTACAAGCATGAATAACCTGCAAAGGAGGGAAGCCACAGAGTCAAAAATATGGTTGCCACCCCCACGTGGATATGTGTGGAATTTATTTATCAACCCCCTCAACAAGTTACCCGAAATATTATGCACACTACATGGTGCTATAGGTTAGCAGCTACCTGAAAAACAGTAGACCATACTGTATGAGCACTGTAGGTGTTTAATTCACATGTGATGGTGAAAAAAGACACAGCACTTATTACCCTGCCAATGTTAGTGTGCAAGGTTGTCTCTAGTCAAGACCACGCCCGATTTAAAAACCATAGGAATTCTTCATGTGCAAAGGTATTTTTGAGATTCCATATTTTGTGTCCATAGCTACATCACTAAGGGCGAGTGCCATGTACAAAGAATGGACCGAGGACTAACTATGATGAACGTGCCCAATAAGATCACCCTCAACACTCAGAAGCCTATCGGTGGCATGCCGTCCAAACAGGGATCTAAATTGGTGATTCACTCCAACTTCTTTGTACCAAGCTCCATCATTTCTGTATGTCGCACCTGTGATAACATCCATAATTGGTAGTACATGAGAATGACGCCTGTAGACAAGAATGAACTTTATTCATTTCAACCACTAGTATAAAAGGGCCCATTTGTCCCGGTTCGGGAACCGGGACTAAAGGGTCAGGACTAAAACCCAACACCTTTAGTCCCGGTTCTTATACGAACCGAGACAGATGGGGGCTCCACATGGCCGCTGTGGCGAGCCCAGAAAGGAGGGCCTTTAGTTCCGGTTGGTAACACCAACCGGGACCAAAGAACATCCACGTGTCAGCAGCTCAGGAGCTGGGGTTTTTGTTTTTTTTTTGAAAGGGGGGGGGGGGGGGGGTGAGGGTTGGGGGTTTTGGAGGTTTTGTAGGGTTAATTTAGGGGTTTCATATATTGTGTTAGCTAGCTAATAGCTAGAAAGAAGTGTCCTCTCTTATCTCCGTGCTTGGTCGATGCTACGTACTATACGTATAGAAAGGACTCGACACGCTAGCTAGTAAGCAAATGAAGGAAACCATTAAGTACACAAGATCGTCATGAACATATACAGAGAGAAGTGATCGACCTCCTCCTTCTCCGAGAGATTGGTCGAACAACAATTTTCGTATATCTATCCGACGCTACTAGCTACATATATACAATATAAGATCTCTTACAATCCCTAACATTTGATGTCAAGTTCCACATGGTATTCTCCGGCTGGATTGATGACGTGGGCAAGAAAGAATCCCGCCAATTCCTCTTGAATTGCTTTTATGCGATCTTGTGGTAGGAGTTCATCCCGCATCTGCCAAATCTAATTTGAAAAAGGGGGTAATAAAATAAAATTGTGAATATTATTACTTACGCACTTCATATTGTTTTTCAGAGTAGCCCCGCTTAGATGTCGTCGCGTTGTAGATGTACTCGCAAATGAAGTATCCACAAAAATTATTCCCGCCTTCCTGCCACAACCACTTTACGAGAAATAAAGGTCAATCAAACTGATAATCAAGCATTATAAATGGTATTGATGAAACTAGCTAGAATCAATGGGAGATGCGCGGAACTAGCTAGTAGTACTTACTTTCGGGTGTGTAAATCGCAGCTCCCCCGGCAGTCCCGGAGCTTCTGTGGTGAACACTTTTCAAACCCTGCGAGACAAAGAAAATAATTACTTGATATCAGGAAATGACCAAAGTTGCCGATATGGTGCGATAATGATCGATTGAACTTACTTCTGGAGCATTTCAGTCATGGCCGCATACTCCTTGGGATCTTTTCGTCTTGAGTCTAGGACGGTTACTAGTCCCTGCTCAAGCTTAATCTCTAGGAGAAGAAAGTGGAAGCTGCGCACGCATGCATAACTCATCAATTACATTACTATAACCTCGAGTAATAAGGGAAACCGAATATGCAGAAGATAGTAACACTCACTTGAAGTTGTAAGGAAAGAGTATTTTATCTTTGTTTTGATTTTTAAGCAACGATTGTAGCAAGTTGGCCTCGGTTTCTTTCGCATGATATGTAACCGTCCATTCATCTATGAGATTTGTGTTAATGAACCCAATATCATAGATTTGTGCATTTCTGCATTCGATGATCTTCAGTCTGCATAATATAGTGAGGATAATTATATATACATGCAATGAAAGAGCTAAGCTATATATAGAGACTTAATTACAGAAGTATAGTACTTACAGATAGTAGCAAGTGATGATTGTTTTATCAAGGTCCTTTTGATTGAAAAATTGGAAGAACTCCTCAAATGGAACAGACAACAGATCAATTCCAACGAGGTCGTGCTCCTCTTTAACTCTCAGCATCAAAATATCCTTCCCAGACTTGTAGGTGTCCATGTACCACTTATGGAATCTTCGCATCATCGTTGTTAGAGGAGGATCACCAGGTCTGACGAGAGGCTTCCCGTACTGGTATTTGTGTTCGTCCATCTCCATTGTATCAAAATGTGCATCGTCGGGCAGGTAATCACCAGGATTGGTACCGGGCAGCATCCCCGGCAGATTTGCGACGATATCGCTAGACACCTTGAGCGGGGGGCTTGATTGGTTTGCCTGTTCGCCGAGCTGGGGAATTTTGTTCCCTCTTCTTCGTTCTTGTAACCTTTTGTCACTTGAAGTAGTTCCCGACCGGCGCGCTCCTTCCACTACCTTTTTCAGAGCGCGGACATGGTTGTCATCCGGCGAAGGCAGTGGTGGTCGCTTCAGGTTCTTCAAAGTGCGCTTCAATTTCACCGGATCCATCTTCTCCTCCGGAGGTGGATTTTACTTTGCAAAAATGTCCTTCACTTGGGCTTGACAGATCTCCGCGTTTTCCTCCTCGGTCATCTCGTATGGTAACTTCTCTAGAGGCTTGAGAGATGGACCGAATTTGTATTGCCTCCCGCCTCTGGCTGTACTGCTAGACGCCGGAGCAGCCGGAGCGGCTGCGGCTGTCTTCCTTCGTTGCTTACGAGGCGGAGAAGGAGGCAGAGTGCTACGACGCGCCGGAGCAGCCGGAGCGGCGGCGGCTGTCTTCCGCTGTTGTTGACGAGGCGGAGAAGGAGGCGGGCTGCTCGGACGCGCCGGCGCAGGCGGAGTGCCGCCACGCGCCGGAGCAGCTGGAGAAGGAGGCGGAGTGCCGCCACGCGCCGGAGCAGCCGGAGAAGGAGGCGGAGTGCCCTGATCACTCGCCAGAGGAGGAGGCGGAGTGCCCTGACTCGCCGGAGGAGGAGGCGGAGGCGTCTAGTCGGAAGGTTGATGAGCTACTTCTGCCATAGACATGGAGTCTTCAGAGCAAGACCCAGCTGTGTAGGGTAACACAGCAGAAAACAAAATTTTTCCGACCTACGCACCAGCCCAGGACCACTATGGAGACTGCATACAAGGTTTGATCATTTTCGTTACCGACTCGTAGCGCAGCGGAAGTAGAGTCGATGACGATCGGCGGTGCAGATCCCCGCAGCTAGGATTTACAACCTCCCAACCGTGAGGATGTACTCCCTCATCTGCCCCTCGGACAGCCCTCCGGGAGGCGGTCGAACAGTCCCCGGGCGGTGTCGCGGACAGCCCTTCGGGAGGACCTTCAAAACTCGTACGGTCACTCGGACAGCCCTTCGGGAGGACTCACAGAACTCGGACCGTCACTTGGACAGCCCTTCGGGAGGCACTCTCGAACAGCCCCTCGGGCACTAAGATCGAAACTACGACCTCTCTACAGAGTTGCACACATACGGTGTCATCTATCCGGCAGGGCTTCGCCGTCCAGAACTAGTTCCCACCGGAACCCAGACAGCCTTTCGGCTCTACGAAACTCTTTTCGTGGGAGGGAGAGAGAAGCCAGATCATTGCATGGCACTTGTATGTGAGAAGGGATGAGTCTTTAGGCAGCCCCCTCCACCCCTATTTATAGGCCAAGCCCAAGGGAGGCTTCTCCAAGAAGCCAAGGGGAAAAATACCAAAGGACCCTCAAGGTGGCTTCTCCAAGAAGCCACCCAAAAAGCACTTTCACTGTTCACGACGACATTTTTCAGCGTCCGTTCGAACTGAAAATATTTATGTGGGCTTAGAACATTTCCAGTACCCACTAAAATAATTTTCAATGTGTTCTGGAACAATTCCAGATTAGTGATTTTCATCTGCGAAAAGCATCTGAAGTGGTTCCGGCAACTCCGGAACATTTCCGGTTTTTCTTCCAGAAAATTCCCAAAAGTTTCCAGAATGATTCTGGCACCCTCCAAGAATTATCGGGCATGTGCCGAAACCAATTTGACTTTATGGTATCCTCTGAAACAACTTTTCAGTTTCACCGGAACTCATCCGGTGACCTCTCTCTGCGGAACTTTTCCGCTGTCCGAAACTTTTTCGGTGTCCGAAACTTTTTCGGTGATTTTCTCTCAAACTCCCTGTCTAGTATTCAGCAGATAGATGACCCTTAAGCGTGTGACCCTATAGGTTCGGTGAAGTATAGACATGACACGGAACCCCTTCCGATCAATGATCAACATCGGAGCCGTGGACACCCATATTGACCCCTATACCCACACGAATGAATATTCGAGTGAACCTCCAGTTGCCGTGTGCTATTCCTGTTGCTTCGTGATATGTTACAAATACCCGAGGTGAAACATGTTGGCATTCCCGTGGATCAACACTTGTCCACTATGCTAGTTACCTCGTTACCGGTATTGTTCTCTTTTCTCGTTACCATGTTCCGGCATCCCCGTGATCAAATCACAAAGTGTCTGGCCAGACGATGATGGATACCGTAACACCGAGAGGGCCCAGAGATATCTCTCCATCGCCGGAGGAGCAAATCCCAATCTTGAGCTATCAAGTTACTTGACACACTTTTCCATGAACCCGTAAGCCGCCGTAATAGCCACCCATTTACGGATGACGTTTAACAAACCCCAAAGTTCATGAAGCAAGCATGAAGAAACTCTATACTCTCATGGTCTAAGGAATCATGCAAACATTAACCATCTCTGTGTTATTAACCATTAACTTGTGACGAAAGAATCTCATAGCATAACATCAATCGGGTCGATTCAACACAAATGTTCTGCTAACATTGTGCCCTCAAAATTGCTGGCATAGTCATGCCCATGATCAGGAAAACAGGATCATCATGCAATACTTGAGCCAGTCATAGAGGCTTGACTAGGAATACATTTTATCGTTTATTATTCCACACATGCATATGAGTCTTCCTCCGAGCCTCGTTTTATTTGCAGACTCGAGAACCATAGCAGTTATAGCATGGAACATAAACCTAATTATGAACAGGGAGATAATCAATAACATTTATTATTGCCTCTAGGGCATATCTCCTACAGACTCCCACTTGCACTAGAGTCAATAATCTAGTTAATGCTAATGCACTTTACACCTGTGGCACACCGGTGTAAATATGCTTCGCATGTGGTATAGCCTGATGTCCAACGGATCTGACGACTTCAGCTCCGTGTGTATCTTTGCGTATCCTCGCGTTTTCACGCCTTCACAAAATTCATATTTTGTGTGGACTTGGCTTCGTATGTATGTGAATCACAGGTCGAACCTGGATTCCTCAGACTGAGTTATGGAGCAACTACCTGCAGTAGTGTCCCATTGACCAAAGCCTTCTTGGAACCATACTAAGTTCATGAAAGAACTATATGATTCAACATCTTGTTTGTCGCTTTTAAAAGCGGCAACATACTTCGCCTCTGTTATAGAATTCGCCACAGTAACTTGTTTGGAACAATTTCCAACTACCGTGCCACCATATTGTGTGTTACACAAAACCCTCAATTTAAATCGAAAATCGCTTGGAACATGGATGAAGACTATATCGATGTAACCTTTTACAACGAACTCTTCATGATCTCCGCTTGCGAGAAAACATGTCATCGGTGCTACTATAGTACTCAATGACCCTTTTTCACTGTTGTCCCATGATCAGAACTTTTGATCACTTTGGTATCTATACTCGCAATAACTTTGGGAGTATTGGACATATCTGGTTGTTTTTACATACCATGGAATACATGATTAATCCAAACACAAGAGTGTGTGGAATCTCCATCATGTATTTTGCTCATCAGTGTTTTGGGACACCGAGTCTTGCAAAAACTCTTTCCATGTGACTTCGGCAAGAATCACTCCTTGACGTTTTTAATGCTAAAAGGTTTTAGCATCTTGTCAATATGTATCTTTTCTCAACCCCATTAGGTAAATCTATCTTCATAGATCATCATGCCTAATATAAAGGCTATTTAGCCCAAGCACTTCATCGAAAAACTATTTTCAAATGAAGTCCTAATTCGTGTCAAGAAATTTATTTCCAATTAACAATGTGTCAAGCACACAACTTTTTTTAGAAATTTTATTATGCTCCCACTTACTTTCTTGAATCATAAGCATCTTCGTTACCCATTGATGAAGTCAAACCCCTTTGACTATTTCATCAAAACACGAAGATTCCAACTCCATTTTGCTCTCTTCTGTCCATTGCTGGAACTCTGAAGTTTGCATACTTACTAGCATCCTCTGGACTGACAAAATACCTTGGACTGTAACACATGCAAGTCCTTGGTTTCATTTCCATCAGATGGAAATCCTATTGTCATCCATGTTTCATATCTCATGATTGAAATATGTATCAATTGCTAGTTCAACCCGAACCGACTTTAAGCATCGCTACGATGAAACAACCTCATCGTAGTCAACTCCTTGAACTTGTTATTGCAACAAGTCGAGCTTCATGGATAAAACATTTTTTATCCGTATCAGTTTTAAGTTCCATAAATATTCGTTAGACTCTAAGTCTTCCGAAAGGTGTATCAAGGTTTTAATCTTGAATCACTTATATGGAAACTAACTCGGGTTGTATTGGCATTTAGCCAATTCCGGAGTCAGGGCCCATCAACGCTTCCTTGTGTATCGTAGGTATACTATTGTCTAACAACAATATCTCGTTTGCGCACCTGAGAGGTTTGCACGAGCCTTGCCTACGTGGTTCAGCTGCAAGTTCGACCGAAGTCCATACATTTTATTGTAGAGACTTCCGTATCAGTCGCAGTAGGAAAACCTGGAATTACTTCCAAGGTCTCTTTCCTTTGATCTGATGACAAAGATACTGTTTATCTCGTCGAGTTGCACTATTCTCCCACTCACCTTTTTGAAAGAACCATTTTCTTCAAAAAGCATACCGTTCTTTGTGGCAAACCTATTTGCCTCGGTATAGTGAGGGAGGAATACCCAATTACTTGGGATAACCTACAAAGTAGCACTTGTCTGATTTGGAATAGGTTTGTAACCTTTTACACAAGCCCCATATTCCAAATGTTAAGAAAAGATATAACATGGTTGGGCGTACCATACCATGGTGTCATTTCAACAGACCCGATGGAGCTCTTTTCGGTGTAAAAGCCGCAGTCTCTAAAGCATCACTCTTTAAAAGGGATATTGGCAAATTTATTTATGTCATCTTTGATCTTACCATGTCATAAATGGTTCGATTACATCTTCACGGACTTTCCACTTGCAGTGGTGTTCCGGAAGGTGCAAGTTATGAAACCCCTTTCACAACACATCAGACATTCGCTAAACTTGTAACTCAAATATTCCTTTCTGCAATCGAATTGTAGAAACATAATTTTCTTGTTACAATAACTTCTACTTCATTTTTGAAAACCATTTGAATGAATTCAAAAGATCCAGACTTACGTCTCATCAAGTAAATATCCATATATCTACTTGAGTCATTTCTGAAGATAGATAAATCCACTACTTGCAACAACATTTATTGAATTACACACATCAAAATGTATGATCACCAATAAGTTTGTTGCTCATTCCTTATGGCCCGTGAACGGTATTTCAGTCACTTCACTTTTCGGAGGAAATTTGCAAGTGTCAGATGATTCAAAATCAAACGACTTCAAAATCCATCATAATGGAATTTTCCATGCGGGTTTCTCCAATGTGACCAAATGCAGTGCCACACTTGTGTGGTATTCTTTTAGTCTTGCGACATTTAGCGTCAGTGTTATGGATGTATCATATTACCATCAATATTCATAACATACGTCCCATCTTGGATGGAAGCATGGCCCTTCATGTTATTCATAATACTAAACAACAATTGTTGTTTTTATGAACAACTCTTTTGCAACAAACATTGTGCAATGGGTTAGAGTGTATGAAACTCTAAAATGAATTATGAAAGTAAACCCAGAGGTAATGTATTATTATCAATATTCATAACATACATCTCATTCATAATGAAAGTATGGCCCTTATGTTATTCAGAACATCGAACATAAAAAGTTCTCTTATGAACAACCTTCTTGCAAGATACCTTATGCAAAGGGCTAGAGTGTAAAACTCTAAAATGAATTATGAAAGTAAATACAGATGGTAATACACCGATGGAAGGTATAGTAGCATTTACTATGTTCCCTGTGTATACCTAAACCACATTCCTGGCTAGTCTTTCAGGCCATAGTAGTTCTTACATCGAGTTGCAACAGAAAGCAATCGAGCGGGTATCTTTGTGATTAACTCACAATACCCAAGAATTAGTGATTAACAATTTAATCATAATTCCCAAGAACTATATCTTTGACCAGCCTTCTGTACATCAAAAACTTGTATGACATTCATACATGAGCTGGATATTCCAGTCTTCTTTCTTTCGCCTTTATACTTCTAACAATTTAACTTTCAGTATTTCTCCTACTCTCAGAAGAAGCACTCAACTTAAGAGTGGCGTTAGCCCCGGACTTCCTAGGTGTGTTATCACACTAACACCCTTCGGACACTTCCTTTCTCTTTAAGTTGTTGTTTTATTCACCTTTCATCATATGACAGGCGTTCTTCTGGATCCCTCTCTTATCAGTCTAATGCATAGTAAACTTCTTTACTAATAGTTTGCAAACAAACATTGCTTTGGATATCTCATATCTTTTAGCCTTTGTCTGTCTCTGAAAAATGATGTTCAGATTCCATGAATATCACATAACTATCCAAACTTTCGAAGTTTGGGTCTCATGGAAACAAACATATTGCACTTGACTGAAATGGAATTCTAGCTTTTGGATCGAAGGACGAGAGTCACATGATCCATAGCATAAGCGAGAGAATACCGAAAGTATGTGATAGGGCAATGTCCTTCTCGGCACTCTTGAGGACAATCCTCACATTACGTTACCAACCGTAAAGTTTTAACCAGATATTTAACAGCTTATTCAATTTTAACAGGGAAGGTGGAAACGCGAGCCATTATTCTATAACTGTTAAGCAAACCACACTTAGACAGTGTTCATAATTAACTGCACTGAGAATTAAACAAGTTAATTCAACAGTGCTCTCCCACTCAAGTCAATATCTCTCATAATTGATTGTGAGTGATTCAAGATCCGCATATCAATTCAACGCCATTGACGGGTTCATCACTGATGACGTGAATTTCAATCGGTAGGCCAACTTGCCAATCACATCTCTATGTGACTCTTGTCCATCTTTCGATGCGTGTGTTCCGAGCTCAGGACTGTCCTGCCTGAATGTCAGGACAACCAAGTGATCACGCAGTGAGGTCTGACCTTCACCCGCCTTACACCTCTCTAATCGTTCGTGCTCATGTGTACATGGCGCACCCCGAAAAGATACGTGTTGTAGACGGTGCTACACTTGGGAGAACACTAACTACTTGATATTTTTGTGAGAGATCACCCTAATAAAAGCGACTACCGCGCAATCAAGGAGGGTGCATCATAAGGGATAAACATCTCAGGCAATTCATAATAGCATGATATGGTATAGCCCTTTCTGACGGAGAAGTCTTCTATTCCTTTGTCTTTGGCATTCACGTCAGTGATCACCTTCGCGAAGATTGCCACCACCTTGTCGATGCAGCAGATAATATTGCTATCTCTATAGCTAATAAAATAATGCATTACACAAGGTTGACACACAAGTCATTTAAAGTGCAATCATATGGCTCCAGCCATCATGCCGAATCATGACACACAGGTCATGTTAATCAATTTACATTATATAGTCATCTCATACATAATCAAATTATTATGAGCACCGCTATACCACATCACATGCACATGTAAACCCTCCTGCAAAACCAAGTTAGACGCCTCTAATTGGTCCATGCAAAAAACTAGTTTTTCGTGGCTTCTAAGGTTTCGAAACAAACCGAAGCTACCAACGTCCATCATCAAGTATGATAATTCAAGTCGCTAGATTAACATTCCAGGGTGTATGAAAACCGAGATAATAAAATCTCGAGCCCCAAACTAAACTTCGTCATACGCATGACCCCCGTGCAGATCATATCTGCATTGCCCTTTCGTCTGCGAAATTTCATCTTTCTTTTTAACTACGATGGAATTCAATGAACTGTTAGCACTTCGTTGATCAATCAGGATCGCGGATTGCCAGAACATTGAAACTCCACCATGCTGTTATCAAGATCAGAAATATGCAAATTCCAGGGAAGCAACAAGAATATCGGGTAACAGATTTCATCTGCTACCCGCACAAATAATTTTCAGTAATAGAACTCATCTACTACCTAATTATTTTGTGCAACACCCATACATCTCCATGTATTCTAGATCGCAACCTGCATCTACGCATAGCACGGCTCATGATGCCACTGTAGGGTAACGCAGCAGAAAATAAAAATTTTCCGACCTACGCACCAGCTCAGGACAACTATGGAGACTGCATACAAGGTTTGATCATTTTCGTTACCGACTCGTAGCGCAGCGGAAGTAGAGTCGATGACGATCGGCGGTGCAGATCCCCGCAGCTAGGATTTACAACCTCCCAACCGCGAGGATGTACTCCCTCATCTGCCCCTCGGACAGCCCTCCGGGAGGCGGTCGAACAGTCCCCGGACGGTGTCGCGGACAGCCCTTCGGGAGGACCTTCAAAACTCGTACGGTCACTCAGACAGCCCTTCGGGAGGACTCACAGAACTCGGACCGTCACTTGGACAGCCCTTCGGGAGGCACTCTCGAACAGCCCCTCGGGCACTAAGATCGAAACTACGACCTCTCTACAGAGTTGCACACATACGGTGTCATCTATCCGGCAGGGCTTCGCCGTCCAGAACTAGTTCCCACCGGAACCCAGACAGCCTTTCGGCTCTACGAAACTCTTTTCGTGGGAGGGAGAGAGAAGCCAGATCATTGCATGGCACTTGTATGTGAGAAGGGATGAGTCTTTAGGCAGCCCCCTCCACCCCTATTTATAGGCCAAGCCCAAGGGAGGCTTCTCCAAGAAGCCAAGGGGAAAAATACCAAAGGACCCTCAAGGTGGCTTCTCCAAGAAGCCACCCAAAAAGCACTTTCACTGTTCACGACGACATTTTTCAGCGTCCGTTCGAACTGAAAATATTTATGTGGGCTTAGAACATTTCCAGTACCCACTAAAATAATTTTCAATGTGTTCTGGAACAATTCCAGATTAGTGATTTTCATCTGCGAAAAGCATCTGAAGTGGTTCCGGCAACTCCGGAACATTTCCGGTTTTTCTTCCAGAAAATTCCCAAAAGTTTCCAGAATGATTCTGGCACCCTCCAAGAATTATCGGGCATGTGCCGAAACCAATTTGACTTTATGGTATCCTCTGAAACAACTTTTCAGTTTCACCGGAACTCATCCGGTGACCTCTCTCTGCGGAACTTTTCCGCTGTCCGAAACTTTTTCGGTGTCCGAAACTTTTTCGGTGATTTTCTCTCAGACTCCCTGTCTAGTATTCAGCAGATAGATGACCCTTAAGCGTGTGACCCTATTGGTTCGGTGAAGTATAGACATGACACGGAACCCCTTCCGATCAATGATCAACATCAGAGCCGTGGACACCCATATTGACCCCTATACCCACACGAATGAATATTCGAGTGAACCTCCAGTTGCCGTGTGCTATTCCTGTTGCTTCGCGATATGTTACAAATACCCGAGGTGAGACATGTTGGCATTCCCGTGGATCAACAACTTGTCCACTATGCTAGTTACCTCGTTACCGGTATTGTTCTCTTTTCTCGTTACCGTGTTCCGGCATCCCCGTGATCAAATCACAAAGTGTCTGGCCAGACGATGATGGATACCGTAACACCAAGAGGGCCCAGAGATATCTGTCCATCGTCGGAGGAGCAAATCCCAATCTTGAGCTATCAAGTTACTTGACACACTTTTCCATGAACCCGTAAGCCGCCGTAATAGCCACCCATTTACGGATGACGTTTAACAAACCCCAAAGTTCATGAATCAAGCATGAAGAAACTCGATACTCTCATGGTCTGAGGAATCATGCAAACATTAACCATCTCTGTGTTATTAACCATTAACTTGTGACGAATGTATCTCATAGCATAACATCAATTCGGGTCGATTCAACACAAATGTTCTTCTAACACTGTGCCCTCAAAATTGCTGGCATAGACATGCCCATGATCAGGAAAACAGAACCATCATGCAACACTTGAGCTAGTCTTAGAGGCCAGACTAGGAATACATTTTACCGTTTATTATTCCACACGTGCATATGAGTCTTCCTCCGAGCCTCGTTTTATTTGCAGACTCGAGAACCATAGCAGTTATAGCATGGAACATAAACCTAATTATGAACAGGGAGATAATCAATAACATTTATTATTGCCTCTAGGGCATATCTCCTACAAGCTGAGTCTCCCCTTCACCGGTAGGGTGGTCAAGCTCGAGCTCCTCAAATCCCTCCGTTATTTCATCGACCATCACAACAGCATAGCCTTCTAGAATCGGAAGGCAGTGAAAAGTTGCGCCGGGTTGAGGAGGTGCAACAGAGCCGACAGCCGCCTTGACTCTGAGGTGCTGCCATTGCGCCATAAGGTGGCAATCTTGAGCCTCCGTGATAGCATCCACGGGGTAGCTGGGAGCCGTGAAGTGAGGCTGCTGAAGGAGCTCGGTGGAATCCACACTGCTTCTCCGCTGAGATGGCGGGGTAGCTTCTAGGGTAGCTTAGGCAGGTCGCTGCCTCTGAACTAGTGCTTGTTCCTCTAGCGCTCGTACCCTTGCATTCAGCTTCTGCAGTTCGGTCTGCTCCACTTTCCTCCTCCTCTCTCGGGTTTTGTAACCACCTGCGCTGGGAAACCCTTCCTTCCACGCAACGGAGCCTGCCGTGCCTCGTGTTCGTCCTGGGTGCTCAGGATTCCCGAGGGCCTGTGTGAGCTCGTCGTTCTCTTTGTCGGGAACGAACGTCCCTTGCTGCGCTGTGGCGATATACTTCTGAAGCTTCTTGACGGGTATTTCAAGTTGCTCCTTCGTCCAACGGCACTTCCCTGTTTCAGGGTCCAAGGTTCCCCCAACCCCGAAGAACCAAGTCCTTGAACGGTCTGGCTAGTTCAATGTCTCTGGTTCGACCCCTTTATCAAGCAGGTCCTTCTCAGCCTTGTCCCACAACGGCCGGGCTTTGAGGTAGCCACCTGACCCCGTGCGATGGTGATACTCCTTCTTTGGAGCATTTTTCTTGTTTGTTGCTGACATCTTCTTACTCTTCTCCGATGTCTTGTGGGCCACAAATGCGGGCCAGTGATCTCTTATCTTCTCAAATCGGCCGGTGAATTCTGGAGTCTTCCCTTTGTCGACAAACATTGATTTCAACTCATTCTTCCACCTCTTGAATAGATCTGCCATCTTCTTAAGAGCATGAGCCTTGACCAATGGCTCTATAACTGGCTTATCCGGATCCTCCTCTGGCGGTAGGGTGAAATTTGCCTTCAGCGCGGTCCAAAGATCATCTTTCTGTCTATTGTTGACAAAAGACACTTGAGGGTCTTCGTTCTTAGGCTTATTCCATTGGTGGATGCTGATTGGGATCATGTCCCTAACAAGAATCCCGCACTGAGCAGAAAATGCTTCCTTGGTCCGGCTGGGTTCAATTGGTTGGCCATCGCCCTTGATTGCTGTGATCGTGAACCTTTCATCCTGGCGCAACCTTTTCTTCGAGCCTCGTCTCGTTACCGAAGTTTGGCTCGATCCGGAGGGCTAGAAAAGAAGAAAGAAGAGAGTTAATACGTGTACATAGCAAAACAATTAATGCATTAATTAGCTAGTCAGCATAGGCTTAATTAATATATATACCTCACCGGACTTTGCAACATCTCCTTCCTCCGTTCGCTCACCGGAGCAGTCGTCACGGTCTCCTTCTTCCACCGGCATTCCGTCACTGGAGCCATCATAATCATGTCCTTCCACCTCCATTGTTTGATCACCGGAGCCTGCTTCACCCTCTCCTTCCAGACCATCAGTGTTGTTGAGAAACGACAAGACATCACCTCCGCCGAGGATTATGTCCCCCAACAACTGTTCTGCTTCGATGTCTCGGTGCTCCATAGTTTCTGCAAATATTACAACATGGCAATTAATATACAAACATGACAGATGGATATATTAGTGCAAACGTAGACCTAGCTAGCTCGACGCTTCTACGGTTTGGGGTGGCCTCGACAACGCTTCTAGGGTTTGGGGTGGCCTAGGCAACGCTTCTAGGGTTTGGGTTGGCCTCAACAACGCTTCTAGGGTTTGGGTCGGACCGCCTCTCTCATGAATGTCCGACATCCGGACCGACAAGGGATTTAACAAAATGACGCCATTCTGGATGTGCAGAAAATGGTCCATATTTTTCCTGATCTCATCTACCCTTCTATATGTCACGTTGTCTAGTGTCAAAGAATTCAAGAAAACCATGACTTCATCATTAGCCGGAAATGACAGGCGTATAATGGTACGAAGCTCTTCAAAGTTGTTTTGGAACAGAGTTCCCGATAGAATAATTTGCTTTTTGGTACAAAGTTCAGCAAGAGCCTTCCGAATATCGCTATTTGGAAGGCCTTTGCTGAAATTCGTACCAAAAGGCGAATTATTCTATCAGGAACTCCGTTCCAAAACAACTTTGAAGAGCTTCGTAGCATCATACGCCTGTTACTTCTGGCAAATGATGAGACCTAGCTAATATCACAACAAGGAATCATATGCATATATGAGCAATGGATTAGTTGTGGACCGCCTCTCTCATGCATGTCCGACGTCCCCCCCTCATGTCGATCGGGCCGGGGTTATACTTTCAGGGTTTAGGTGGATTCGAGAGTTGGTCGGGCAAGAGGGGGTTGATCGACGTCCCCCCTCATGTCGAAGTTACCGGAGTTTTCTTCTTGGGGGTTTGGGTGGCCTCGAGAGTTAATCGGGTAGGGGCGGGAGGGGGTAGGAGATCAAAAATACTCTTTCTTCTAGGGTTTGGGTGGCCTCGAGAGTTGGTCGGGCTAGCGGACCGGGAGTAAATTTTGAATGTATGATTCTTTTAACTCATTTTGAATATATGAACATTTTAACTTAGTAACTTGGTAAATTTTAAATATATGTTGAATTCCCGAGAGAGTTAGGGGTGTTCTAACACGGCACTACACGATATATAGGTGAAGGGGGATAACATCCGGGAATGTTTGGATAGATGAACCGGAGGGGGACTCCTCCCCCCTCATGTCTGATGAGTTTTTACTCCCTCTCTCCCATGAAACATTCATCGAACAAACTTAATATGAGTTTTAATAGAAAACATTCATGAACAAAATTAAAACAGAAAAAATTGACCAAGTTTTCATATATCATCATCATCATCTACTACAAAAAAAATTGACCAAGTTTTCATATCATCATCGTCATCTACTACAAAAAATTTTGACCAAGTTTTCATATATATACTACAAAAAAAATTATCTAACAAAATGTTCATCCATCCATCCATCCATATTCAAAAGGTTCATATTCTACAATATCACCAAAAAAAAATCTATGAACATAAAAAATTCTAACTTTGCATATTCTTTGCATATGAATATACATACATTTTCTTTTGTCTTAAATGTAACTTTTGCATATGAACATACATACATAAAATTCTTATGAACAAAAAATAGACTTTTTTGTGAGCATTACATAATCTCCAATATTTTTCTAAAAATGCAAAAAAGAGCATATACAGAGCATATACCTAAAATTTCAAAAAGAGCATATACATAGCATATATAGAGCATTACATAATCTCCAATAATCTCCATTACATAATTCAACTTGAACAAAGGAAAAAAAAAGAAAAAAAACAGGGGCGGTCGTCGGAGCGGCCGAAGCGCGGGCGGCATCGGCGTCGGGGTGGGCGGCGGCATTGGGGCGCGGGGGGGAGGAGGAGAGGAGGGGAACAGCGAGGCGCGGCTCACAGTGTTGTAGGGGAGCGGGGACGGCGTCGGGGCAGGGCTCGGCGACGGCGAGGTTGGGGCAGGGCGCGGCGAGGTCGGGACAGGGCGCGGTGTCGGGGCAGGGCTCGGCGACGGCGATCTCCGGCGCAGCAGCCTGGCGGCGTCGTGCTATGGTTCGGCCGTCGTGGGAGATAATGGGAGATTTGGGGAAAAATTTCTAAGTGTGGCCTTATATACCACAACCTTTGGTTCCGGTTGGTGGCACAAACCAGGACCAATACCCACCTTTGGTCCTGGTTCGTGCCACCAACCGGGACCAAAGGTCTCTGTTTCAGAGACCTTTGGTCCCGGTTGGTGGCACGAACCGGGACCAAAGGGGGGCATTGGTCCCGGTTGGTGCCACCAACCGGGACCAATGCAGCCCTTTTGTCCCGGTTGGTGCTATCCAAAGGCCTTGCGCTGGCACGGTGCGGTGGGATGTTTAGTCCCACCTCGCTAGTTGAGAGAGCTCGAGAGTGGTTTATAAGCTCTGCTGCGCCCACTCTCTCGAGCTCCTCTCAACTGCAGGCTTTCGGGCCTACTCTATCAATCCTTGCCTGTGGGCCTACTGGGCCTGCTGCGGGCCTGAATCCTGGCCCATGGTTGGGTTCCTAGTCGTATTCAGGCCGTGGTGGCCCAGTAGGTGGCATTTTTCTTTTATTTTTTTCCAGTTTTTTTGTTTTCTTTTTTGTTTTATTTATTTTATTTTGGTTCTACTTACAACAAAATACTTACTGTTTTTCAGTGATTCTTTTTGCTTTTAGGTAATAAAAATTATAAACTTTCTGTTAGTGCCATTAGTTTTGTAATTTGAATAGTTTAAATTTGAATTTTTTGAAATTTGCGTGAATCAATAGTTTGTGAATAACTTTACTATAAAAAGAGATTTTTGAGTGATTGTTTTTCCTGCTATTTAATATTACTGTGTTTTATAATTAAATTTAATTTGGTAATTTTTAGGTTATTTGAAATGTTTGTTTTAATCAAAAACAGATTTTGTTATTTTAGTTTGCTATTAAAGTTTCGAACAAAAAAATTCTGAAGACATTTTTTTGAACTTATTTGAACTCCAGACTTTTTGTGTGTTCAAAATGCACCATTCAAAGCAACATCATCAATTTTCAACCCTTTCTGACTTCATTAGTTATTTTTCATGCATTTACTGATTTTTTTGAGCTATATGACCCTGAAATTGAAAAGCACTTCAAATGAACTCTGAAAAGGTTGAAAGTTGGCATGGTATCATTATTTCACCCACATAGCATGTGCTAAAAAGTTGAGAGGGTTACGGCAAAAACTGGATGCACTTCGTGTACAAAACGGACAATCTCTTTCGAAGTATCAAGGTTTCATACGGAAACTCGTCTGTTACAAAGGGATTTCATTTTTTTGAACTTATTTGAACTCCAGACTTTTTGTGTGTTCAAAATGCACCATTCAAAGCCACATCATCAATTTTCAACCCATTTTTTTTTTGTTTTTTGTTTGTTTTTTTTTTTTTTTTGTTTTTTTTTTGTCTTTTTTTTTGTTTTTTTGGGGGTTTTTTTTTTTTTTTTTTTTTTTTTTTTTTTTTTTTTTTTTTTTGTTTTGTTTTTTTTTTTTTTTTTTTTTTTTTTTTTTTTTTTTTTTTTTTTTTTTTTTTTTTTTTTTTTTTTTTTTTTTTTTTTTTTTTTTTTTTTTTTTTGTTTTTGGGGGGTTTTTTTTTTTTTTTTTTTTTTTTTTTTTTTTTTTTTTTTTTTTTTTTTTTTTTTTTTTTTTTTTTTTTGTTTTTTTTTTTTTTTTTTTTTTTTTTTTTTTTTTTTTTTTTTTTTTTTTTTTTTTTTTTTTGGGGGGTTTTTGTTTTTTTTTTTTTTTTTTTTTTTTTTTTTTTTTTTTTTTTTTTTTTTTTTTTTTTTTTTTTTTTTGTTTTTTTTTTTTTTCTTTTTTTTTTGGGGTTTTTTTTTTTTTTTTTTATTTTTTTTTTTTGTTTTTTTTTTTTTTTTTTTTTATTTTTTTTTTTTTTTTTTTTTTTGTTTTTTTTTTTTTTTTTTTTTTTTTTTTTTTTTTTTTTTGTTTTTTTTTTTTTTTTTTTTTTTTTTTTTTTGATTTTGTTTTTTTTTTTTTTTTTTTTTTTTTTTTTTTTTTTTTTTTTTTTTTTTTTTTGTTTTTTTTTTTTTTTTTTTTTTTTCCTTTTTTTTTTTGACTTCATTTGTTATTTTTCATGCATTTACTGATTTTTTGCGCTATATGACCCGAAATTGAAAAGCACTTCAAATGAACCTGAAAAGGTTGAAAGTTGGCATAGTTTTCATCATTCACCCACATAGCATGTGCTAAAGTTGAGAGGGACGGCAAAAACTAGATGCCCTTCATTTACAAAACGGACTATCTCTTTCGAAGTAGCAGAGGTTATACGAAACTCGTCTGTTACAAAGGGATTTCATTTTTTGAACTTATTTGAACTCCAGAGTTTTTGTGTGTTCAAAATGCACCATTTAAAGCCACATCATCAATTTTCAACCCTTTCTGAATTCATTTGTTGTTTTTCATGCATTTACTGATTTTTTGCGCTAAATGACCCTGAAATTGAAAAGCACTTCAAATGAACTCTGAAAAGGTTAAAAGTTGGCATGGTATCATCATTTCACCCACATAGCATGTGCTACAAAGTTGAGAGGGTTACGGCAAAAACTGGATGCAGTTCGTGTACAAAACGGACAATCTCTTTCGAAGTATCAAGGTTTCATACGGAAACTCGTCTGTTACAAAGGGATTTCATTTCTTCACATGTAACTGCAGTGATATTCTAGATCAAAGGCATCATCATAATAGTTGTGGAGAGAAAGTCTTCACTTTTTCTTCAATTGTGTCCTTTGCTTATTGTGTCGTAACCATGGATATTCTTCATCTCTTAATAGGGTGCTTGGACCAGCCTTGACTTTGAAGGGAGGAATTTCATGAAACTTTTCATAATCTTCAGACATGTCTGTCTTGCCCTCCAATCCCACGATGTCTCTTTTTCCTGAAAGAACTATGTGGCGCTTTGGCTCATCGTATGATTTATTCGCTTCCTTATCTTTTCTTTTTCTCGGTTTGGTAGACATGTCCTTCACATTGAAAACCTGTGCCACATCATTGGCTAGGACGAATGGTTCGTCTATGTAGCCAAGAATGTTCAAATCCACTGTTGTCATTCCGTACTGTGGGTCTACCTGTACCCCGCCTCCTGACATATTGACCCATTTGCACTTAAACAAAGGGACCTTAAAGTCATGTCCGTAGTCAAGTTCCCATATGTTCACTATGTAACCATAATATGTGTCATTTCCCCTCTTGGTTGCTGCATCAAAGCGGACACCGCTGTTTTGGTTGGTGCTCTTTTGATCTTGGGCGATCGTGTAAAATGTATTCCCATTTATCTCGTATCCTTTGTAAGGTAATACAGTCGAAGTTGGTCCCCTGGACAACGAGTACAGCTCATCAGAAACAATGTTGTCACCTCTGAGACGTGTTTCCAACCAACTGCCGAAAGTCCTGATGTGTTCACATGTAATCCAGTCGTCACACTGCTCCGGGTGTTTGGAGCGCAGAATGTTCTTGTGTTCATCGACATACGGGGTCACCAAGGTAGAGTTCTGTAGAACTGTGTAGTGTGCTTGAGACCAAGAATGCCCGTCCCTGCATATTATTGAGTCCCCTTCTAGCGTGCCTTTTTCAGTCAGTCTCCCCTCATACCGCGATTGAGGGAGACCAATCTTCTTAAGGTCAGGAATGAAGTCAACACAAAACCCAATGACATCCTCTGTTTGATGGCCCATGGAGATGCTTCCTTCTGGCCTAGCGCGGTTACGGACATATTTCTTTAGGACTCCCATGAACCTCTCAAAGGGGAACATATTGTGTAGAAATACGGGGCCCAGAACGACAATCTCGTCGACTAGATGAACTAGGACGTGCGTCATGATATTGAAGAAGGATGGTGGGAACACCAGCTCGAAACTGACAAGACATTGCACCACATCACTCCTTAGCCTTGGTATGATTTCTGGATCGATCACCTTCTGAGAGATTGCATTGAGGAATGCACATAGCTTCACAATGGCTAATCGAACATTTTCCGGTAGAAGCCCCCTCAATGCAACCGGAAGCAGTTGCGTCATAATCACGTGGCAGTCATGAGACTTTAGGTTCTGGAACTTTTTCTCTGCCATATTTATTATTCCCTTTATATTCGACGAGAAGCCAGACGAGACCTTCATACTGAGCAGGCATTCAAAGAAGATTTCCTTCTCTTCTTTGGTAAGAGCGTAGCTGGCAGGACCTTCATACTGCTTTGGAGGCATGCCGTCTTTTTCGTGCCAATGTTGCAGGTCCTCCCGTGCCTCCGGTGTATCTTTTTTCTTTCCATACACGCCCAAGAAGCCTAGCAGGTTCACGCAAAGGTTCTTTGTCACGTGCATCACGTCGATTGAAGAGTGGACCTCTAGGTCTTTCCAGTAGGGTAGGTCCCAAAATATAGATTTCTTCTTCCACATGGGAGCGCGTCCCTCAGCGTCATTCGGAACAGATAGTCCGCCGGGACCCTTTCCAAAGATTACGTGTAAATCATTGACCATAGCAAGTACGTGATCACCGGTACGCATGGCGGGCTTCTTCTGGTGATCTGCCTCGCCTTTGAAATGCTTGCCTTTCTTTCGACATTGATGGTTGGTCGGAACAAATCGACGATGCCCCAGGTACACATTCTTCCTGCATTTGTCCAGGTATATACTTTCGGTGTCAGCTAAACAGTGCGTGCATGCGTGGTATCCCTTGTTTGTCTGTCCTGAAAGGTTACTGAGAGCAGGCCAATCATTGATGGTTACAAACAGCAATGCATGCAGGTCAAATTCCTCCTGTGTGTGCTCATCCCACACACGTACACCGTTTCCATTCCACAGCTGTAAAAGTTCTTCAACTAATGGCCTTAGGTACACATCAATGTCGTTGCCGGGTTGCTTAGGGCCTTGGATGAGTACTGGCATCATAATGAACTTCTGCTTCATGCACAGCCAAGGAGGAAGGTTATAGATACGTAGAGTCATGGGCCAGGTGCTGTGATTGCTGCTCTGCTCCCCGAAAGGATTAATGCCATCCGCGCTTAAACTAAACCATACGTTCCTTGGGTCACCTACAAACTCAGCCCGGTACTTTCTCTCGATTTTTCTCCACTGCGACCCGTCACCGGGTGCTCTCAACTTCCCGTCTTTCTTACGGTCCTCTCTGTGCCATCGCATCAACTTGGCATGCTCTTTGTTTCTGAACAGACGTTTCAACCGTGGTATTATAGGAGCATACCACATCACCTTGGCAGGAACCCTCTTCCTGGGGGGCTCGCCGTCAACATCACCAGGGTCATCTCGTCTGATCTTATACCGCAATGCACCGCATACCGGGCATGCGTTCAAATCCTCGTACGCACTGCGGTACAGGATGCAGTCATTAGGGCATGCATGTATCTTCTGCACCTCCAATCCTAGAGGGCATACAACCTTCTTTGCTGCGTACGTACTGTCGGGCAATTCGTTATCCTTTGGAAGCTTCTTCTTCAATATTTTCAGTAGCTTCTCAAATCCTTTGTCAGGCACAGCATTCTCTGCCTTCCACTGCAGCAATTCCAGTACGGTACCGAGCTTTGTGTTGCCATCTTCGCAATTGGGGTACAACCCTTTTTGGTGATCCTCTAACATGCGATCGAATTTCAGCTTCTCCTTTTCACTTTCGCACTGTCTCCTTGCATCAACAATGACCCGGCGGAGATCATCATCGGGCACATTGTCTGGTTCCTCTTGATCTCCAGCTTCCCCCGTTGCAGCATCACCGTATTCAGGGGGCACATAGTTGTCATCGTCCTCTTCTTCTTCGCTGTCTTCCATCATAACCCCTATTTCTCCGTGCCTGGTCCAAACATTATAGTGTGGCATGAAACCCTTCTCAAGCAGGTGGATGTGAAGGATTTTCCGGTCAGAGTAAGACTTCGTATTCCCACATATAGGGCATGGACAACACATAAAACCATTCTGCTTGTTTGCCTCAGCCACTTCGAGAAAATTATGCACGCCCTTAATGTACTCGGAGGTGCGTCTGTCACCGTACATCCATTGCCGGTTCATCTGCGTGCATTATATATAATTAAGTGTGTAAAAAAACCATTACAAAACATCATGAATAGATAAGTGACCAAATTAATAGAAGTTCATCATCACATTAAAATCAAAGTACATACATAGTTCTCATTGAACAACATATAGCTCTCCAGAGCATCTAATTAAACCATACATTGAAACTATGTAAAACATTTCAATGCAACAACAAATGCGATCATAATCGCAACCAAGGTAACAATTGATCCAACGGCATAATGATACCAAGTCTCGGTATGAATGACATATTTTCTATACTTTCTAATCTTGAAGCGCATTGCATCCATCATGATCTTGTGACCATCGACGACATCCGCAACATGCAACTCCAATATCATCTTCTCCTCCTCAATTTTTTTCAATTTTTCCTTCAAGTAATTGTTTTCTTCTTCAACTAAATTTAACCTCTCGACAATAGGGTCGGTTGGAATTTCCGGTTCACATACCTCCTAGATAAAAAAATCAATGTCACGTTGGTCGGCATAATTGTCATAAACAATAAATGAACCAAATAGTTATAAAATATAATATATACCACATCCGAATCATAGACTGGACGAGGGCCGACGGGGGCGGATACCAAAACCATCGCACTATATAATAACAAACAATAATAAAAGTAAGAAAATTAGACAAGTATTTATCTAAATCATACAAGTAAGAATTTTTTTTGTTTTAGAAAGAAGATAAGAACAAGAGGCTCACCACGGTTATGCCGGCGACGAGATCGGCGCGGGTGATCGACGGCGGTGAAGACGGGGACGGGACGTGACGGACCGCTAAACCTAGACAAATCTTGAGGAAAATGGAGCTTGAAGGTTGAGCTTCGAGAGGAGAAAGCTTAACTAGTGTGGCTCGGGCATTTCATCAAACACCTCATGTGCATAGGAGGTGAGCTAGAGCACCACAAAGCTCTCCCCTCGCCGGCCAGAAAAAACAGAGCAGTGTGGAGTGCTCTGCTCGCCGGCGATGGGGTATATATAGCCACCTCATTGGTCCCGGTTCGTGCGTGGAACCGGGACTAAAGGCCCCCCTTCTGTCCTGGTTCAAGCCACGAACCGGGACCAATGGATGTGGGCCAGGAGCGAGGCCCATTGGTCCCGGTTCGTGCCAGGAACCGGGGCAAATGGGTCCAGACGAACTGGGACCAATGCCCACGAGGCCCCGGCCGGCCCCCTGGGCGCATGAACCGGGACATATGCCCCCCATGGGTCCCAGTTCGTGACTAAACCGGGACTAATGGGCTGGGCTGGCCCGAACCAAAGCCCTGTTTTCTACTAGTGAACAGATGACATTATTTCTGCATGGCCATTTAGACCAAAACACCGCTGAAATTAAAGATCATAAAGAGTTATCAACACTCCCCGTGGCCCAAACCCAAAAGTATGTGGAATACTCCTTCAGAAAATAAGTATGTGGAATACTACAAGAAATGTGATATTAAAGGATAAATACACAGCTCATCATACAAAACATGCCAGATATCAGTCAAAAAAGAAATATTGGAAAGACTTCTGCTTTAATAAAATTCTGATTTATCCCTAATAAATAATTGTCTTGCTCACTTTTTCCCCAAACCTTTCTTGTCTCACTTATATCATATCTAGAGTGCTTTAGCCCCTAGCTTGTTTCCGTAACATAAAATCTGTTTATGGAAAATATATAAAATACCAAAAAATCATGAACTCTATGTAGGTTGATGCGTGGATCATTCCGTTCGCACATTTTTTTTGTAAAAAGAAAATTATGATATTTGAAAAAATGTAACACATTCAATATTTTAGTTTTGGCCCAAATAGCCATACTTTGCGTGCAAAATTTACATGCATATACTTCATCAGGTGACTTACATGTATGATTTGTTTCAAAACAAAAGTACAACATGCTATAGGTTATAATACGGGAATACTTTGGAAGAAACTGAGAGGGGATGGGGAGAATTGGTGAAGAGCTCAGAGACATAGGTACTTAATCATCTACACCGGTATCTGAAAGACTAAATTTTGTTTTAGAAAATAGAATATATATTGCCTCTAATATTTGCATCACATATGCACACAACCAAATTGATTACAAGCTCAAAATATAAAATGTCCAAATCACATCATATCAGCCAGACGATAGCCTATTATATTATGATTGCCATCTAAACCAAGACATAAATTCCTCCGTAAGCCACTTCAAGTGCTTGGTCCCAGATTCCACTGCTTCATGTGTTGAATTTTGTCAGAAGCCCAATATTGCAACAAATTGATATACGAGAATAGCAGTTGCCTAAAAGAGTGAAATTTCTTTTATGAAGAATGAAATCAATTCAGCACAACCAAATATCCAAAAATCGGTGGTGGTGCTAATATGAATTTAAGGACGAAGACACTTCTGCACACCACATAGCCATGCACCAAAAAATTTGTGACAAGCTACATGGTAGAGGTATTTAAACACATAATTTATAGCTTGCCAAGCAATTCAAGCAATTGTGCATGTATCATAAAATACAATTTAAACCGTCTCTTGCTCAAAGCAGAAGCAACATTGTGCCCCCACCTCCCGTTTGTTGTTTAGTCTAATTATCCATTGTACACCATAAAAATCTTTCTTTTTTAAGGAAGTTCCAAATTTATAGTCCCTTAACAGAGATTTTTTTATTGAAGTTAATGACATGTCATCCCTTTACAAAAAATGCGAGGTGTGAACTGAACTATATATATTTGCTCCAAGTGTCCAAAACATATACCGGCGTTGGCGACACAAAAATTAATGCAAAAAAATAACATAAAACAAACATACATTTCTTAATTCCCCGGGAACAAAATATGCACGGCTTGATTAGTTGGCATGAATTTGTATGTATTGAATAATGCAATAAATTGTCAGAGGGAAAAACATGCACGACCTATGACGAAATTCATGCTTGGGATGTGGAATGCTTTTATGGAGAGGAAAATTTTGTAGTGGGTTGCAAATATTTAGGAATAGAGGATGCGGAAGTGCTTCGCTTCTGGGAGGATAAATTGTTAGAGGCGGCTCCACTCTACACAACATACCCCTCCATTTTAATATTGTGTGCAATAGACATGCCACAGTTGTTAGCGTGTCGTGATCAATACCTTTAAATGTAAAGTTTTGATAAACCTATTGGGGTAGATGCCGAGAAAACAACATTAAGTGGTATGTAAAGTGGTTGCGACTACACTAACTTGGGCAAGACACATTTATATGGATCCTACATGTGTCTCGATAGCTTAACCCCTGGTACAAAAAAATGTACAATAGATTAGCAATCCTATGTTTTAATCCACTCAACTATCTCTCCCCGTTCCACATCAGAAGGTTTCCGTGGCATATAGAGGCAAGAAATAACGGTTGCAAAGAAAACCTTTATTCATTCAAGAAAAATGGTATTTGAATCTGCCTTTTCCTTCTCTCCCTTCAAAAAACCCAACCAAAATCCAATTATTTACTCAACAAAGCTTGCTTGTAAGCTTTTGAGATAATAGAAGCATGTTACCATTTGATTCCGGCCACAAGAAACTCTTTTTCCTAATGGCGGAAAACAAAAAATTATGTCAGTTATCATGAAGCTATTCTAATCTCGGACACACACAAATTTGCAATTATTCCACAAACAACAAAAATCCCTCTTTTGCCTACCTCTGTGTCAATGAAAGAAGACAGAAGCTCTTTCTAATGTTTGGGTAATAATTAAAATTTGAAAATCCTTTAAATACAATGGAAAAAATCCAAAAGGTTTCTATTTAATGATGAAATTAAAGTGATAGATAGAAAAGGCTTTTTGACTATATTTTTCCTGAAATGTTAATAAGCAAGACATGCTTTATTTATCGAGCATATCTTTCGTTTTGTTCAAGCAAGATCAGAGGTATCTGCTTTGGATTCCTAGACAAAATTATATTGTTATTTTTGTTCAATCTAGAGTTTCATATGACATAGACGAAGGAAGAAATTTAGCAACATTTTTCCCGCATGCAACTCTTTCTTGGATTTTTCGTTGATTATTTGCTATGGTTGGTCAAATAACAAAAACACTAGTTCCGATATATCATTGTGGATTGACGTGACATGAGCATGAAAGGTTCAAGAATATGTTTTCTTTCTATAAGTGGTAAAATCAGTTATCTTTATAACCGGTTCTTTCAAATTAAGAGCTTATTCTTACACTTCACTTTCTAAGAGGGCATTTGATGCATCAATCCCCCTTCTGGTAGCCTTTTTTCCCTAGAGATTGACAATTCGTCCACCCAGTTTCATTAATCATGTACTAATAAACAAGAAATAGAATATATTGGCATATCCATTCGATTATTCAACATTACTTTTTTCACATATACTTCGTCTAGTTTATTGTCTTTCAAGTGTAAACCATGAACACTGTTATTTGCTTTACATTAGTATTAGTTATTTTAGTAGCATCTAATTTTAACAAGTTTCCTGTAACAATGCGCGAGCTATCATCTAATTTTGGATATGAAAAGACTAAAACTAGAGAAAAATATCCTTAACCTTCCAAAAGAAGGCGAAATAGCTGGGCATACTTGCCTTAAAGTCCTTGCCTCATCGAAACAGTATATTTAACTTCCACGAAAATTAATTTAAAAGCACGGCGGCTACTAAATGACGCTAAGAATGAGCTTCATATTCATGGCACGCAACCACGAAAATAACGGTGTTATCCGCATACCACAGGACAGAGAAACCGTCATTGTCATCAACAAGGCGGGAAGTGACACCACTAACAAATCTTTCGTCATCCCCGGCTAGCTCTGTTAATTAGTACTAGTGTCCAAAACATATGCTTGATTCGGCAATAGGTATTTAGAGTAACCAGTCATTAACCAAATTAAGTCCAGGGACAAGTAAAGAGTACAGATAAGTAGGAGCTAGCTAGGGTAGTGCTAAGGTGGACGGGTGATAGTGGAGCACCATATGCCGTTGCCATCATCAGTCACAGGTCCCCCAACCCAACCCTTAGTCTGTGGAGCTGTCGGAGCACACGTTTCGGACGCCAGGCGCAAGTAGCTCCTGTAGCCATGGAAAGTGACCGGCCTTAGCCCTCTGCCCTCTGCTAGCTGTGGCTAACAAAGAGATGAGATGCACATCCGTCTTTGTGATATGTGCATGCACCTGCACTGCTGTGCATCTGCATCCTATCATTCCAAGGTGGAAGTTGGGGACCAAATTAACCTCTAGCTAGGCTAGAGCTGCAGCTTGACCCCATCACTAACCGGACGAAATCACTGTTCTGACCTTATACCGAAAGAATTGCATAAAATGAACTCGTCTGGAAAGTATTTCACGATCTGACCCTTTTAGCAACGCCAGAACCCGTGGCGTTTCATTCCAACGTAGAAACGTCGAGCTAGCTAGCGTTTCTGGAAACGCCAGGGACTATGGCGTTTCTGGTCTAAATAAATTGCAAGGAAACAATCAAAGAAAAATATTCGCATGTTGGCCAGAAACGCCAAGAGACATGGCGTTGCTAAACTTCATGAAAACGCCATGATGCATGGCGTTGCTGGCTTGCATAGCACAGCATAAAGCAATTCGACACTACTGTATTAGTCTAGCAACGCCAACGGTCATGGCGTTTCACGTATGGGCAGAAACGCAATCTAGCTTGGCGTTTCCATGTGGCGATGCAACGCAGTCTAGCTCGGCGTTTCTAGGTTATGAAGAAACGCCACGGGTTCTGGCGTTGCTAAAAGGGTCAGATCGTGAAATACTTTCCAGACGAGTTCATTTTATGCAATTCTTTCGGTATAAGGTCAGAACAGTGATTTCTCCCTCACTAACTGGCTGGCGACTTGAGGGGGGAGGATAATGGCTTTTAGGGTGTATCTCTTTCTCTGTCGTGTCGCTATTGGGGAGCAGTAGTGATGCTTTGGATTTATCATCTCAGTTAAGTAACCTGGTATGTAGTACCATGCATATATATGGCCTATGGTAGTACTGCCGACGGTGGTACCTGACCAAGAGCACGGGTGCACAGCTAGTTTTCCATGATGGAAGCTTTTGTTGTTGGCCCTCCCTCTGCTTATCGTGATTTTTCAACCACAAAAGTGTTTAACCCGTTAGAGCATCTACAACCAGAGTTGTCAAATACGACCAACGCCCGGTCATGCTTCAAATGTCTGCGTCCACAACTGTCCCCCTCATATGCAAACCGTAAAATCCATACAATTTCATGCAACGTCGATCCACAACACACGGCTAAATTTAACACATAGTATGGCATCGGATAGCATGGGGCATAAACAAGTTCAACTTACAAACGGACATAAAACGCAGCAAGTTCACAAAATATAGATCAACTAGCTGCGATCTACGAGAAAATAGGACTAAACATAGCTATGATATAACCAAAAACATAGAGAGTGCCATCAGATTTCACCACTTCCTCGTCGGGCCCTTCCAATTGGGGTCTCCAGAGAGAACTTAGTACAGCATTCGCGGTCAGAGGGAAATATTTGTCATCGGTCGTGGTGCCACCGTTGGATGAGGACGAGGAGGGGAGGCCGGTCAGACGCCGCGCGGTGCCGGCCTCCTCCTTGGCGGCACTAGCACCCATCGCCGCCCAGGAGACGGTAAAGATCCGGAGCTCCTCGAGCCTCACCAGGCCATCATGGCCAGCGCGGACCAGGAAGAACTGGTGCCAACATGCAAGGAGGTGGAGGTGCTCGGCCAGACTACCGGGGAAGTCATGGAGGAGGAGAAGTCACCCATGTCCACCCTCGACCGCTCGAGGGCCACACGGATTGCAATCTCCTCGCCCGACTCGGCTACAAGGGTGTCCCGGTCCATGGGATCGGGGCTGGAGGAGGAACCGTGGCCGGATCCGACCATTGTCCTGCGAGGGAAGGGGAGAGGATAGGGAAGCGGAGCGGACGGGAAGAGTAAGGAGAGTGGAAGCATCTAATGGCTAGGGTTTGGTCCGGGTAGGGTTTTAGTGGGGTCGGGGTGAAGCTAGAGTGGGGTGGATCCTACATGACCGCAGCGTCCGGACACGTTCGGACCTCCCGATATAAAACCCATATATGGACTGGATATGAAGGGTGCAAGACAACCAGGACGTTTGGGCTGCATTTGAGGGGTCCGGTTGGGTGGCTAAATTTGGTCCGGGCGGTGTCCCGGTTGTCCGCCCGGGCATTTAGGAGGAAGTGGGGGTACCTTTATAGATGCTCTTATCTTTGTATATGAAGATGCCAACTTCTTAGCAATGACTCTCATATATTATCATGTCATCTTATTTTACCTAGCTAGGGTTATGTTTAGATAAAGGACAATATATTAATACCAGTAAGATACCTATTATACCTGGCCTCTGACAACACGATATCAAGTGCTAGTCAGAACATTGAGAATGCACACAATCAAATTACTAGAAGAAGAAAAGCAACCGTGATCGATGGAAGGCAATAACACCGACCATTCCTTGATAACACATGGACTGACTTTTCCTTCTCGTAGCTCACATGGTTGGAATTATCGATCTCTGCACATACTAGTGGAAAACGGGGCTTTAGTCCCGGTTGGCAACGGCCTTTAGTCCCGGGTCACCAACCGGGACAACGAAATTGGGACTAAAGGCCCCCACCCTATAGTCCCGGTTGGCCACAACCCGGGACTAAAGTCCCTTCATGTAGCCGCGAGCTAGCGCCGGGGGCTGGAGGATCTTTAGTCCCGGTTGGTGACACCAACCGGGACTAAGGATTTTGTGTTGGGGTTTAGGGTTTTAGGGTTTAGGGTTTAGGGTTTATTTTTTCTTTTCATTTTGTGTTTCCCATTCAATTCTTTTTCATTTCAAACATATTTTACGCTACTACATATTGTACACGTTATGCATATATAATATAATTTCTCGTACGACCATACATATATATATATATATATATACAATTTGGTATATACAATTTCTCCTAGAATTTGGAGATCATTACATGCAGGCATTAGCGGCAATGGTATTCTCCGCTATCAGATATGACCTTCGTAAACAAAAATCCCGCAATTTCCTCTTGAATTGTTCGTATGCGGTTCTCTGGTAGGAGCTTCTCCCGCATGTCTTCCATCTTTAAAGAAGCAAATCAATATGAATATATTAATTGTGTGTATATATATTAGATCATCATAAAAAAATTATGAATAGTATTTACATACCTGAAGTTGTCTTACATCTCTACGCCATTCGGTCGTCATGCGAATGTTCTCGCAAACATAATATGCACATAAATTAGTCTCTTGTTTCTGCCTCATGCACTTTGTCAGAATAGAATTCAATCAGATAATAATCAAGCATGATAATGGTATTGAAACTAGAATTAAAGAGATGCGTGGACCTAGCTAGTACTACTTAATTACCTTGGGCCGTCGCCAACGCAGCTCTAGTTTCCATTCACTGACAACATCATTGATGAACCATTTCCAAACTCTGCCCGGCAAACAAAATAAATAAAGGAGTTATTAATTACTTGATATCAGGAAATGAACGAAAGATTATCTGTCGAGCATCCAAAACACGCTGGTGTATTCTCGAGTGTCTTTACCTAGTGAGTCCAGGGTTTCAACAGTTCCAGCATCAACTTTAATGATTAGTAGGATCCAGTGGTACCTGCGCACGTTTATATAAGCAGGCATGCATAACTCATCAACTACACTTAACATTGAGTAAGCAAAATAGAATTTGTAGTACAAGACAGTAACACTCACTTGAAGTTGTAAGAAAATAGTATTTATGTTCTGATATTTTGTGCCTTCATAAACCTTAGCAAGTTAGCCTCTGAGTCTAGGGAGTGCTCTTGTATCATTTTTTTCATTAATGATATATGGGTCAACGAACCGAATGTCATAGATTATATCTCTTTTGCATTCGAGAATCTTCATTCTGCATTACAGCATACAAAAGAATATAGTGAGAATAATTACAGGCAATGAACAAGATGAGCTAGAAACTTAAATTACAGAAAGAAATCACTTACAGAAAATAGCAACTGACGATAGATTTGTCAAGTGAGTCTTGATTGTATAACTGAAAAATTTCTGGAAACTCAATGCATAGCTCGTTTTCATAGAAGTAATGCTCTTCCTTGACTTTCACCATGAGCATCTCTTGACCATTCTTTACTTCTTTCATGTACCACTCATGCAATCTTCACATTTGTGTTTATAGATGCCGTACCTGCTCACGTCTGACCAGAGTTTTCCCGGGGGCATATTACCATGCTACATCAGCCACGGGGACTTCCTCAGTGCCTACGAGTTGATCAACACGGATACCAATGTCTCTAGCAGCATCGATTACCTTATCGGTAATCACGCTGAGCGGGGGGCGGGGGGGGGGGGGGCGATTGCATTGCCTGTTCTCCGAGTTGGGGAACTGTTTTCCCGCTTTTATTACTAATTATACGTCTCGACTGCTACATTTGTTCCTCATATGACTTCCTAATAGAGCGGTCATAGTCTGATGGCCTATTCTCCACATGTGCCGAGGGTCGCTCAAGAAAGTCCACAAAGTGCTTTACCGTTTTCATAGGTATTATCTCCTTTGGCGGCAGGGGCGGTTTCGGTGCAAAATGGGACTTCACTTTGGAAACCACGACCGTTTTGGTTTCCTCATCAGTCATATCGTAAGCTAACTTCTTTTTGGCAGGAGGCTCGTCGTTGGCTTTCTTCTTTGTAGCATTCTTCCGCTTTTGGCCCTGCTGGGACATAGGGGATGGAGTCAGCTGATGCGGCATAGATCGATATGGACTCGCGCTGGGCTCCCTATCGAGGTGGGTGGACTTAGAGGTGTATTGCTACTCGGAGGAGTCGGTGGCGTTGGCACCGAGTTTGGAAACACGATGCATTCCTTTCTCCATACAATGACACCATGTATGACTTCTCCCAGTGTCTGCTCCCCTTCACCTCCAGGAATGTCAAGCTCTAGTTAGTCATATCCCGACAGAACTTCATCTACCCTGACACGAGCATAGACAGCTGGAATCCAATTGACATGGATGGTTGCTTCAGGTGCATTCGGTAAAGCAACGCCGACCGCCACCTTCATGGATATGCTCTTCATTTTCTGGTGTAGCACACATTTTGTCCTCTCTTTGATATCATCCACGGGGTAGCGAGCCAGCAGTGCATCATCGGCCCGGACCCCCGTGGAACCCACACTGCTTTTCCGCATATATGGGACGGTACTATCCAATGTTGGATCTGCTTGCTCCTGCCGCGGAGATGCCCTTTGCTGGCTAATTGTGTCCAGTTGCTCCTGCTGCCGCTTTAGCATGCGTTCCAACACCTCGTTCTTTGTTTCTATCTTCTGAAGCCGGTCTGCATCCTGCTTCTTTTTTCTCTGACGGCTTCTATAAGTGTCGTTCCACTCCGAAAACCCCTCAACCCACGGAAGAACGCCTTTGCCTCATGTTCGTCCTCTGTGTTCAGAATTCTTGAGGGCATGTGTAATCTCGTCTTTCTCTCTCTCGGGCTGGAACAACCCCTTTCGAGCATCTTCTATTGCTTGAAGTAAAGAGTCTGAGGCTATTTTAAGATCTTCCTTTTCAATAATCTGCCCTGTCGCTGGGTCCAACTGTCCCCCATGCGCATAAAACTAATTCTTGGACCTCTGGGGCCAATCTGCTGTAACTGGAATGACCCCTTCAGCAAGCATCTTGGCATCAGCTGTTTCCCACTTAGGCACGACTCTCTTGTAGCCACCTGTCCCCAGAACATGGTGATACTTCTTTTTCTCAGCATTTATCTTATTTTTTCTCGACCTTTCCAGAGCTTCATTCAAGTCCTTGTACTTCACAAATGCGTCCCAATGATCTTTTATCTTCTCTAGTGCTCCAGTGAATTCTGGAGTCTTCTTTTTTGCCTTGATGTAGTCACTGTATAATCTTTCCTTCCAGCTCTAGAATGGTGTGGCCATCTTCTTAAGAGCAAACTACTTGACTTTCAACCGTTTGCCATCTATGAGACCCTCTGGTAGGTTGAAATGTGACATGAGCGTATCCCAAAGTGAATTTTTCGATATTTCATTGACATAACTAACTCCTCGATCTATCTTTGGCTTATTCCATTCTCGAATGGTGATCGGGATGTTGTCCCTAACAATAACTCCGCATTGATTTATAAATTTACGGGCATTTTGTTCAGGAGCAATCGGTTCGCCATCTTTTGTGACTTCATCGATGTTGAACTTTATGTCATCACCAAACTTTTTGGCCCGGCCTCGTACCCTTTTAGGAGATTGGCTCGATCCGGAGGGCTAAAAGAAGAAAGATTCGTTAATACATATATACAAATCAATTAATACATCTAATGATCACCAGAGGCTTAATATATATACCTCGCCGGACTTTGTTAATTGTCTAACATTTTCTTCGCCATCTTTGTTTGTTTGCCCTTCGTCTCTTGGTTCTTGCTCAAGTCCCTCACCTGAGTCGTTCAGAAATTGTGAGTCGTCATCTGGCTCATTCTCTTGGTTTTGTAAGGAGAGTATCATGTCAAAGATATCCTCTTCATGGTATCTGCCGCTATCGTCCATAGCTTAACTAATCCAAAAAAAGATAAAACAATTTAGTATTTAAGTTAGAATGCATTCAATAAGCAAAAACTGAATCATAGTATCGAGAAGAACAATACCGGAGATGCAATCAATACACAACAATGCAACAATATGATGCATGATCATGACATGGAGATATGATGTGGTTTGAGCTTATGCAACTAACATAAATTTGGATGAAGTCTATTCGAACCTTTGGTTCAAATGCAACTCCAAAGTTAAGCACTTAAAATGCCATTTAGTTGTTTTCACTTATATAGTAGCTAGCTATAAGTTGGCTTGTCATGCATGAAAATGGTACAAATTGATAGATTAATTTTTTCTGATAATTTTTCATATATAAATTATTTCAATCTGAGCTACGGTTGAATTTCTATGATTTTTTGAAGTTTAGTCAAATTTATTTTAGTTAATTAACACAGCGGGGCCTAGAGGTCAGTGACACAGGTTAGTTAACTAACTTTAATTTAATTAACCTAATTAGTTAAAGTGTAGGCCCATGCGTCAGTGGGCCAGTGGGGAGGTTAGTGGGGGCTAGCGCCCTAATTAGGTGGCCTGACGGCCCGGGCCCACCTGTCGGTGACATGGGCTGGCTCGAACGCGGCGGCGCGACTCGGACTTCGCCGGAAAATCGCCACAAGCGAGCAAAAGGGCGGCGGCTGGGCTCATTCGAACAAGCATGGGGTCGCGCATCGAACGGTGGCGGTGGCATCGTCGGAGACAGCCGGAAGTGGCGTCGGCGTCGAGCAGGGGCAGTGGCCGGAGCACGGGATGGACGGGGACGACACTAGGGGGCACAGACGGAGGCGCATGTGGGCTCTTCCAAATGCCCGTGCCATGACGCGTCTAATGGTAATGGTGGGAGCGCCGGAGACGGGCTCTGGCGACGCTGGCGACGAGGCGGCGGCGAGCTTCGGTCACGGCGGCGATGGCAGCTATGGGCTAGGATACGTAGCGCAAATAGAGGGCTTTTGAGCGGGGGCTCGCTGTGGAGGCGCTCGTAAGCCCGATGAACGTTTAGGAGTAGCAGTTGTGCGGCAAATCGGCGGTGGTGACCCGAGGAAGAAGACGATGTGAGCGACATGGAAGGCGACAGATTGAGGGGCTAAAGGGGGGGAAACGCGGGAGAAGCTCACCGAGAGGACGTAGGCGAGCTCGAGGAGGGTTGGGGACGGCCGGAGTAGCGAGATGTGGTGACGGACGACGGCGACCGTGGTGGAGAAGACCGGCGATGGCGGTGAAATCCGGCAGCCTGGCGGCGTGTGGTTCTGTTTCGTTCTCCCGGGCGGTGGCTGGCACCGGGACACCAGTTATATACCCGCGCCTTTAGTCCCGGCTCCAGCCACGAACCGGGACAAAAGGCCAACCTTTTCGGCGGCATAAATTCCGCGCGGGAGCTGAAACCTTTACTCCCGGCTAGTGGTTGCAACCAGGACTAAACGTGTCTTTCAATTAATTTTAATTTTGAAGAAATTATTTGACAGATTCAAATTTACAGATTGACATTAATTCTTGTAAAATGCATAGTAATTTGAAAACTAAACCAAATGAGTTGATTCAAATTTCTGTGGATTCATCTTGAAGATTTCTATCAACTAGTATCATTTTGACAGGAAATTGCATGCCCTTGAAAGTGCCTAGCCTCCTTTCAATAGGGTACATCCAGTCATACTCTACTGGACCTCTAAGTAATGCCTCATCAGGTAGATGAACAGCCAAATGCACCATCACATCAAACAAGACTGGAGGATATATCTTCTCAAGGTCGCATAGGATAGTTGGTATCTTGTCTCTAAGACGCTCCAAAGCATCTATCCTGATATTTCTGCTGCAGAGTTCCCTGAAGAATTGTCCCAACTCTGCAATTGCTCTGTATAAGTTAGGGCGGCCCAATCCTCTAAGGATAACAGGTAAAACCCTTTGAAGTAGGACGTGGCAGTCATGAGTTTTCAACCCTAGTACCTTGTTTCCATTTGCACTGACTCTCCTTTAAGGGTTGGAAGCAAATCAATATGGGAATCTCACACGTGATAGGACCTTGCAGAATTCTTTTTTTTTATCCTGTCCAAGACGTACACAGCTGGTGCCATATCCCGTGATGCACCATCAGCATTCACCTGCAAATCAGATCTGATACCCAGGTGTGTCAAATCAATCTTAGATTTTAAGATATCTTTTGTCTTGACTTCAATATTAAGAAGTGTGCCAATAATGTTGTCACATATATTTTTCTCGATGTGCATCACATCAAGATTATGCCGCAGATCCAAATATTTCCAATACTCCAAGTCACCTGCCGGTAAACAATAATCTCTCTTCTGCCCTGCCACGCTTTCTTTTCCCGCTACCATTATCAGGATGGTTTCCTGGTGTAATATGTCTGACCTTCTGTAATTCCTCCTGCAACTCATCGTTGGGGAGCCTCTTTGGCGCATCACGGTTTTCATGAGCTGTATCGAACACAGGTCTTCGATATTTTCTAGGACACGGCTTGTCCTTGGCAAGGAAACGGCGGTGTCCAATGTAACAGATCTTGCTATGTATTGTGTATGACAACAGATTCTTGTCACAGCGAACACATGTATTGTAACCATGTGTCGTTTGCCCTGACATAGTGCCTAATGCCGGATAATTATGTATGCACCAAATTATAACAACACGCAGAAAGAAATCAGCTGGTGGGCTGCTATATAGGTCTCGAGTGAGAACACCCCTCCATAGCTTTTGAAGTTCCTCCACAAGAGGCTCCATAAACAAATCAAAATCCTTTCCAGAACTTTTTGGACCTGGGATGAGCAAGGCCATCATGTAGTTTGATTATTTGGTGCAGACATTTGGTGGCATGTTGTAAGAGATAACAAGCACTGGCCACATTGCTATATGTGTCGCTCTGGTGGCCAAATGGGTTGAATCCATCTGTAGCTAAGCCAAATCTAATGTTTCTTGGCTCAGCAGCAAACTTTTTTGTGTTTCAGATTGAAGCTTGTCCAGTCACTAGCATGAGATGGATGGTTCATTACATTCTGATCTCTGTAATCCTGGTTCCTAGAATGCCACAGTACATCCCCTCTTATTTGAGCATCATGAAACAACCTCTGCAATCTTGGTATAAATGGAAAATGTCGCAGAACCTTATGAGGAATCCTCTTCACAGCATCGCCATATTTCCATCTTGATGATTTGCATTTTGGGCATTCACTTAAGTTAGCATAATCCTTCCATAACAGAACACAATTATTCTTACAAACATGGATCATATCATATCCAATTCCAATTGCACGAAGGAAATTCTTCATTTTACTGTAAGTGTGTGGCAGCTCAGATGCTTCCGCCGCGAGGGATCACCGGATGGCTGACGCGTGCCCGTCCGTGACGTGGGCGGCCATGGCGTGCGCGTTGTGTTCGCGCGGCAGTAGGAGGAAGAAAAGGCCCTGGCTGGTGGGCTGGGCCACACTATCGCTTGTGTAGGCCTAAGTGCACAGTGGCAGTGTGGTCCTTCTTCTTTTTTCTATTTTGTTTTGCTTTTCTTTTCTGCTGCCTTTTATTTTCACTCCAAATGAATTTATTCTAATTTGAATATTGACACATAAATACGAAGAATTAGTTTGGGCTGCCACAAAAAGTTTGGAGTATGTTTGAATTTAACTAAATTATGTTTGCATTTAAAAGGGGCTAAAATGGTGATGTTTGATCACGTTTTGAATATTTTAGGGACATTTAAATATCTCCAAAAATATTGGTTAATGCATGACAATTATCTAGTGAATATTTGCAACTCAGTTTACCTTTTTAATTTACTGTTTTAAGAAATAATAATTTGACTTGTTATTTGAATTTGAATTTGAGGTTGAAATATTTCTTAATTATTTTTCTTCGGGCATAATGATGATGACTTGGCACCATTAGTGTGGAGTTACTATAGCATGATTCTCGGGGTGTTACAGTATGCGGACAGCGTTGGATGGTGGCCTCCCGCATTCGTTCTGCAGACTGGTCCTCTTGTCCGTGAACGGATGCGGGAGGAAATTTGCTAGTCGCCTTTAGAGATGTTCTTAGAAATTCTAATATGAACTATATACGAAGCAAAATGAGTGAATATACACTCTAAAATATGTCTATATACATCTGTACGTAGTTTACATTAAAATCTTTAAAAGGCCTTATATTTAGAAACGTATGGAGTGGTATGTTCTTGCTCCTATTCACTGACTGCAGTTACCAATCGAACAGCATCTCCATTCAGCATTTCACCGTGGTTGTTCAAGGCAAAGCTGCTATGTCCATATATATGTATAGATGGATCGATCTGTCACTGCATTACCATCTCCGTAGATTTCATTTTGCCCCCCGAACAGACCGAAGTAAAGCCGCCGCCTCCGTAGATCGGTCGCTCATAGTGTACGTGCACCTTACAAAGCTGCTAACTCACACAGCTCAAACATGGCATATACGAGATGCTCACTCGTTCCCTTTGTCGTCTACGTGCTGCTGGATGGAGCGGCCAATGCCAAGCGTATACTACAGCGATGTGTTTGTTTGCTTGTGCCCTAGCTAGCATGCGTGCATACGCATGGTCTTAAGGCATCTCCGGCGCCCATCCGGATCATGCTGTCCAGATCACAAAAATCATCCAACGCGGCCCTGTATCGGTTCGCAGTGCAATTCGGACGCGTTTTTTCATGCAAATTGAAAACAAAAGTGAACAACATACACGTAGGACTTCGACACCCCTGTCCCACCCAATCCCCCCTCCCGGTTCCATTTACTTCCACTCCGCTCCTTCTCCCTATTACTTTGCGTCCACCCTTCACCTTCGTCACCGCTGTTGTACGTCTCCGGCCGCCACAAAGGCATTGCCAGACGTTCGCAACCAGCACCGACGTGCCCGCTCACCGTTACGACGGAGATGTCTACCCTGGAGCCGTTTGAACCCAGGTACATTCCGCTCCCCTGTCGACGACACCACGCCCGGTAGGTGTTTGGTCAAATGTCAGTGAGCTTATTTTCAAATGCTATGTTTTTTTAGAGTACGAAGGATGGTGAGCTGGCCCATCATGGAGGATGAGTTGTTGTGTGATGCGTGGTTGGCAGTATCCGTCGATTTCGTACGCAGGAGCAAAGGGGAGGCATTCTAGCAGCAAGTGCATGAAACGTTTCATGCAAGAAAACACATTGCGCCCTACGACATGTACATCATTCAACATCGCAACTTGAGGTCGTTGTCGTACCGCTGGCACACTATCCAGACCAGCATCACCAAGTTTTGCAACGTGGTTCGTCAGCTCAAGGACGAGATCGTAAGTTTCGCTTCCTCTTGTTCAACTTGTTGATTGATTCATTCACTCAATGTTGGTCTACACACTAGATGTAGCTCGCACGCGTTGCTGTGGTGTACCACAGGACAACCATTTACATGCACATGTTGTTGGAGGAAGTTGAAGGGGGAGTATGTAGGGAACGACATGATCCGTTGATGAAAATCTTATTGGACATCCGGAATCTAGTTGAATTTAAGACATTGTTATACTAGACTTAATCTACCTGCTATGTGTGAATGATTTGTGCTATTTTCTATTCAAATTTTGATGAATATTGGTCGGTTTGCATGAATTTCATCTAGTTTGTTTAAATGTGGGCTGAAATGTATGCAGTTATGATTGGATGACGTTCTCCTGCATTCGTCTTCACGAACTGATTCCCTGTCCGCGCACGGATTCGAAAGGAATTTTGTAGGTTGCCGTACAAGATGGCCTTATCCTCCTTTGTGAATACTACTCACTAGCCAGCGGCAACGAAGCATGGCCTTATCCTGCTTTGTGAATACTACTCACTAGCCAGCGGCAACGTGGCACGTGCCCACTCGCTGTTCCAGTCCCCAGGTCATGACGCACACTAGCTACCCTCCACTATTTTGCTTTTTTTTTCCTCTTTTCAAAATAAAACCACGCGCCCATTAATTAAATAAACAGTACAAATACCAACAACACTTCTGGTCATCCTTGAGCCTTCTTTTAAAAGCACGTGGGCACAAACTAAATAAAACTATACTACTTACAAAAACTTGTCTACCAGAATAAAGAAGTACAGTAAATCTCCTTGAAGAAATCAGCGCCATCATCTTCCTTCTATATCCACCGAGGATGTGTCGTGAGCACTGCTTTGTTTTTTCATAGAAATTGAGTGCAGTCATTTTTATTGATTTATACTCCTTCCTTCCATAATATAAAAGCCTTTTTGACACGGCACTAATGTAAAAAAACACTTTTATATTAGGGATTTCTATTTTCATGTTCCTCATTTCTTTTTTTTCTGCTCAGAGTGTGCTAACCTTTACCCTCATCCATTCGCCCGTGCCTCACAAAAAGTCAAACATTGCCGGGTTGTCTGGTCAAAGCTGTTGACCGTTAGTTCGCCGGTGTTGACGCGTTGGGCCAACAAGTAAGGCCGCATGTCTTCGCGAGGGACCGAAGGCAGCATGCATTCACGTGCGACCGACATGTAAGGTCGCATGCATTCGCGTGGGACCGACATGTAAGGCCGCATGAATTCGGTTGGGCGCGGCGGCCGCATGCATTCGCGTGGGACTGACATTTAAGGCCGCATGCATTCGTGTCGGCATGCAAAACTGAATCAACGTCGTCTATTGTTTGCACTTAAGCGACTGCTCGCGTTTTCACACACTGGGAGTCGTTGCTTCGGGCACGTGCAAATAGCAGGGGACGCTGATTCAGTTTTGCATGCCGACGTGCGAAAGCATGCGGCCTTACATGTCGGTCCCACGCGAATGCATGCGGCCATCGTCCCAGCAGAATGCATGCGGCCTTACATGTCGGTCCCACACGAATGCATGCGGTCGCCGTGCCCAGTCGAATGCATGCAGCCTTACATGTCGATCCCACGTGAATGCATACGGCCTTCAGTCCAACACGAAGGCATGCGACCTTACATGTCGGCCCCATGCGAAGGCATGCGGCCTTACATGTCGGCCCCATGCGTCAGCACCGGCGAAGTAATGGTAAAAGGCTTTGTCTGGACGGCAAGGCGCCGTTTGGCCTTTTGTGAGGAGCGGGCGAGTGGAGGAGGGCAACAGTGAGCAAAGTTAGATGGGTTAGAAAAAACTGAGCACAACTAAGGAAGGAAAAGGGAGACAGTAATAGAAATCTCTTTATATTATAGGACGGAGACAGTACTGCAATAACATAATTTCAGGGGATTCTTTAGAAGATTTTCCTCTAGTGCATGTTTAAGTTTTTTATTGAACATTATAGAATCATTTCTTATCTCTACTAGAATCTGTAAATACCCAAGGTTATTAAATGTGCCTGCTAGTAAAACCTGTAACTCCGACGATAAAATTCAGTCATAAAAGGTGTTTTTTCTTTTCATCTTGTATGGTGTCTTATACATCATGAAAACTAAATGTACAATATGAACGTACAAGCATTTTTTACCTTAAGCAGATGATAGATGTGATTTTCCTTCAGAGATAGTTTACGGGGCCATCACCAAGGTTCGGCGTTCTCTTTTCTTTCATACATTTTTATTTGTCTATTTTTCTACCTTTTCTATTTTTTATTTTGTTCCTGTTTATTTTTTAGAAAATGCATGAAATTTATTTTTAAGTATGTGCACATTTGTTTTGAAGTCATGCATATTTGTTTCATACATATGGACATTTTACTCTGAAATACATAACATGAATCTTTTGAGATACATGAACATTTGTTTTTGAAGCTATGAGCATCTATTAAAAATAGAAGAACAGTTTCTTTTTGTAATACGTCCACACCTTTTTATTATTAATTTTTTACAACCATATTTTTATAAAGATGTACAAAACTAAAACATGTCATGTATTCCAAAATAAACATGAGGTAGTTGCCCTTATGTCTCATATACTACCATGTGCCCGGAAAATGCTTTTGGTGACCGAGCTCATTGGAGGCCTCCAAATTCAAAATTCAAATTTCATCAAAATTCTGAAAAAAATTACAGATATACATGAAGGCATAGCACACATGTGTGTAAATTTTCAGGGCAAAATACGTTGAAATGAGGGCTGTGCAAAAAAGACAAATCTGGGGCTGTTTAACACATGATACTATTCATCCTCCCCGTCCATGAATTTGTCTTTTTTGTACAGGTCGCATTTCAACGTATTTCATCATGAAATTTTACACACATGTGGGATACATCGTTACATACACGCATATTTTTTTTCAGAATTTTTGAAACATAAAAGTTTGAATTTAAAATTTTCAAAAATAAAGGCCTCCATGGAGCTCGGCCTCCAAAATGCCATTCTCGTCATGTGCCACTATATATACTGTTGTATCATCTTAGGTATGTGCATATACTATATTTAAGATACTCCAAAGCAAGCTATACGAAAAAATTGTATGTGAGTCCATAATTTTTTTATATTTTTTGAAAACACCTTGATATTTGTATATATAAAACAACATATTAAAAAAGGTACATTACCGAGGATCTATCTTTGTTCCTTGATTCAAAACCAAGGAAAGCATGCGCTCGACCTCCTGGAAGGAATGCAATTATTCACTTCGTAGTCCTCGTATCATGACGAGAATGGACTTCTCTGTCATGTAATGGTTTAGAAAAGTCACGGTCATGTTCCCCGCCGGGCTTTTTCCCTTCTCGCAAAGCCACCTAATCAAGCCTCACCTCATTTGTAGTTATAACATGTTCAGTTGAAAGCAAACTCCAAATAAAATTGGTTTACTATTAGGGTAGATGCAAACTTCTAAATGAAAAAAAACATCTTGCAAGCACTTCATGCTAGTGGTATTGGTACCCACTCTGGCATTACTGCTACTTATCACCTCACCTCCTGGAGTCCGGAAAAAGCTTGCCAAAAATTGGACTTACTGAACACCGCACTTGACGGGTGTCGAAATCAAAAGGAAAAAAGAAAAGCAAAGAAAATAAAACTAGGAACTAAAGCCCGATACGGTAGGCTTCCTACGCGGCAACTATACCTCGTATTAAACGAGTTGGAAAGATCTCTCTTTGAAGTATTTTTGTGTCTCGCGTAGTAACTAGGTCGGCCCCTTTAATAAAAGAAAAAGGAAGCGAAACTAGGTCTCCTGGATAAAAGCTAGCGACGCTAGCCACAACGAGTGGGTCTGGAACTGTAGCGCGCGGCCTTCTTTAAGGTAAACGAGCCGATTTTCTCCACAGTTTTTTTTCTGTTTTATTCAGTTTTCTTCGGGTTTTTTTCCATCTTCTTTTGTTTCTTTTCTTTTTTCTTCTCCAGTTTTTCCATTCTTTGCATTTGTTTCTTCAGTTTTATTTTTCATATTCCTTTTTTCTTTGGTTCATTTTGTTCTTTCCCTTTTTTTATTTTGGTTTTCATTCTAAATTTCTTTATATGTCAACAATATTTTTCTAATACACGTTTAACATTTTTCTAATAATATTTAACATTTTTAATACCTGGTCAATATTTTTATACACTTTTTTAAATGTTTCATTAACACTTTTTAAAAACAGGATTAACATCTTTTGAATAAAAGGTCAACATTTTCTCTATACACACTTAAAAAAATTCAAATGCTTGCTTAACATTTTTCAAATACAAGATTGACTTTTTCTAACAAACTGTCAACATTTTTTCTAAGAACATTTAACATTTTTAAAATGCTTGATTAATATTTTTAAATGGAATATTTGCATTATTGAAGACAAGGGCAACATTTTTTTCAAAACACATTATATTTCTCAAATTCTTGATTAACATTTTTGCATACATGATAATTTTTTTCCATCATTCTGTTAATACATGGTCAACATTTTTCTATAGACATTTAACATTTTCTAAATGCTTGATTAACATTTTTCAAACCCTTATTCAACATTTTTTCCAATCCTTGATTAACATTTTTAAAGTACATGATGAAATTGTTTCTTACACATTTTATATTTTTATATACATTTTCCGTATACGTGATAAAGATTTTCTCTTTACATGTTTAACATTTTTTCAAACGCGTGTTGAACATTTTGTTATTCTATATGTAAGTTAATTTTTATTATACATATAACTAGAATATTACGAAATATAATAAATTCTTTAAAAAGAGCAAAATACAAAGCAAAAACTGAACAAAAATCAAAGCGAAAAAATGCCCACGGTATCTGCTCGGCCGGCCCATTATGGGCGCTGCGAGCCGAGCGCTCGCTTCATCTCGTGTGAAGCAGGACATATCAGCGCCCGGCTTCCTACAGGGCGTGGCTATACCTCGCTTCATGCGAGTTGGATGCTAGCCTCACCTGAAGGAGCGTCATACTACGCCAGCCCAGCTCGCGTGCGTCCTGCGTCCTTTCGAACGTAGTAGTAATCCACGAATGCTAGCCTAATTGCCATAACCTTCTTCTCCATATCCCGTCCTGCCGATCCATGCGGACCATCGCCATTGCTGTCCCCGACTTTGCCTTCGCATTTTCAGTTTTTCTTTTTGTTTTAAATTTTCTGTTTTTTCATATTTTTTCGTTTTTTCTTTCTTTTACTTTCAGATATTCTAAATAAATATATTACAAAATAACTTTACATAAAAAAAATTTAAAATATTGAGCAAGCATTTGAAAAATGTTAAATATGCATAGAGAAAATAATTTTCACGTATATGAAAATGTATCCAAAAATATACAATGTGTGTAGCAAAAGTTGATCATGTATTTCAAAAGTGTTAATCCAAGCATTTGGAATTTTTTTTAAAAAGCTAATCAAACTTTTAGAAGATGTTAAATATGTATAGAAAAAATGTTGACCATGTACTTACAAAATATTAAACTTGTATTTAAAAAACATTAATCAAGCATTTGAAATAATGTTAAGTGTGTATATAAAAAATGTTGACCATGTATTAGAAAAAATGTTAATCTGGTATTGGACAAATGTTAATGAAGAATTTGAAAAATGTTAAATATGTATACAAAAAATGTTGACCATGTATTCAAAAAATGTTAAACTTGTATTTCAAAAATGTTAATTAAGCATTTGAAAGATAATGTTATATGTGTATAGGAATTTTTTTACCATGTATTAAAAATGTTAATATGGTATTAGAAAAATGTTAATACAGTTTTAGAAAAATGTTAATCAAGCATTTAATGTTTTTTAGTGTATATATTAAAAATGTTGACCATGTATTAAAAAATTGTTAATCTGGTATTTGAACACTGTTAATTAAGCATTTAAAAACAAATATGTAAAAAAATGTTGACCACGTGTTAAAAAAATGCTACTCTGGTATTCAAAACTTTTTAATCTGGCATTTAAAAAATGTTAAATGTGTATCGAGGCGCGAATGCCACACAGAACAACCGGGCCGCCACCGCCTACTACCGCTCAGGTACCCGAAGGGAACCACCCCGAAGCGGTACTTGAGCCGGTAGTGGGGGCGGTACAACTACCCTCCAGCAAACCTGGAGCGGCAGAGTCCCTCGCGGTACAACCGCTAAGAGAGAAGTGGTACTACCGCTCCACTAGCTCCCGGAGGTTGCTGGCCCGAGGGAATCACCCCTCAGGCGGTGGTTGCACTAGAAGTGCCGAGAACACCGGTACAACCGCTACTGTAGCAAAAACCAGCACATGGAAGATATGGAGACTATATCCTCGAATAGAAGGGAAATATGTGGGTGCAATATAGGTGTGTATGTGCTTTGATTCACCCTGTACCTTCCGATGCGGGCTCCCTCTTAGTAGTACAGATTTCCTACGACCAAAGAAACAAAAGCTTTGGAAACACCGTCTTCGATGTTTTCATCTGGAGGGAATGCCTAACCATCTTGTGCCACATGAAGTAAACCTATGTAGCTTAGGAACACGATTACTCCGCAACTTGCATTGTCATCATCGCAACAACACCCAAACACTTAAGGCGGGAAATGCCCTAACAGTAGTTAATTAAGTATTGGCGACAGGCGCCGAGTACCCCAGCAGTGCTTGGGCCAAATCAAGTTCTTAGGAAACTCCTTGTACAAAATCCGATTCGGGGGCTATAGTTGGGGTTACCCACTACAGGTAGGGTTAAGAGAAGTACATTATGGATCATGCCCAGGACCCACAACATTGCAAAATCAAGACCCCTGTGTCACTAATTCATTCGAGCGCAAGCCAAGATTCACTTCACTTGGATGACGCTCATCCAGTCGGACGACGCTCAACCACTCGGACGACACCCATCCACTCGGGAACATCAAGTCCACTCGGCTGCCTCACGACGACTCGAGCAATGGAAGTCGGACGAACGGCGTGGACTCTAAAACTTCAAGTGGCGCACGGCTTCGTACGTTATTAGCATTCATTGCGTCAGTTCCCATATGTAAAGCTTATAATAGCCTCAATCCATCAAACCCCTTGTAACGCTTGCTAGCCTAAGGGGCGCGCACACTATATAAGCCGCCCCGTAGCACAAAAAGAAGGATTCACTTCTTTGTAATCCTCAGACACCAGAAAGAAGTATAGCATCAAGGCTCGAGACATGGGGTTGTTACCTCCGAGTCCGAACTCATAAAATACGTGTGTCACACTTGTGTCGTAGCTAGGATTAGCCCTCGTTCAGACACCTATTCCTTACTGCCAGAGTAATTCCCACGACACCTTCTAAAGCTACAACAAAAACTTCTAAAAGAATGAGACCAGGAAGCCATCCGTCCTGGGCGTCGAACTAGACTTCATCTAAGAAATCAGCCGACCAACCTCCTCTAGCTAGAATGCGACAGTAAGTTACGCAATCTCATCAGTTGAAACCCTGTCATCTACTGGTGAGCAGTCTTTGGCGAAAGAAACCCTGGACCAGGGCTCCGTTGTGAAGAGCTACTTATAAAAGGGGTAAATGCAGGCCCGACCCTGGGCATGTGCTGTTGGTGTGGCTTGATAGGGGGCCCAAATGTGAGGGGCCAGCCCCAGGTTTGCGACATGTAGATTAGCCATTTTTGTTAGCCAGTTGTTTCCTCTCTACTAGGAAATTGTTGGGCCCCAAGTGCCAGAGTTTGTAGCAAGAAGAAATTTTCCATAATTGACCTCAAGGTTTATCAAAATAATAGGAGTTAAGCATCACAACCAATGATCAGTACCTGCACACAAACCTCCTTATGCCCCAATAGGACTAGTGAGGTTGTCAATCTCACTAGCTTTGCTAACGTAAGTGTGGGTGTGGGTACCAAATCACAGTTGGGCAGCGAATAAATTGTAGGTTTTGTGAGTATGACTATTCATGACATAATTAGCATATGTGTATCACATCGATAAATCAATAGACCATTATCCAACTGCATATATAGCTAATGCTCCAACCAAGACCACTATCTAGCATGCATCTTAAAGTATTAAGTCAAAAATAGAGTATTGAAATGAGTATGATAACATGAAGTAGATGATATATTGTCTTCACCCTATGTTCAAAGGACAACTACACAACCATATTTTTACCCCTAGCGGCTGATGAGTGATATTTTTACGCTCATCTCACCGTTGTTTAAACTAGATAATCTCATAATCTCTGAGAAAATCACTCTGATATTGCCACTAATGACTAATGAATGCGAGAGAGCAGGAAATCCGTTGTTTAATGTGTTTTCACGGGAAATGAGCCTAAACATGGAAAGGAGTCATCACTTAAGAGGAAGCAAGAAGAATGGATGAAGAAGGAAAGAAATTGAAGGCACAGCAAAGCAAGAGCGCAAGACGGCCTTTGGTATGAGCGCAAGCGCTCATACCACCGGTCGTACCAACCGCCGACGCCTCGAGAAGGTCCAACCGATCAACTTCTATAAAGGGGCCAGCATGAATCCCAACAGAGAGAGCACCATTCACGAAGCAGAGCACAAGAACCTTCTTCCAGCCCTAGCCGCCGCCATTTACTATCTCATCTAAATAGCCGCCACCACCATCATCACTTCAGCAATCCCTCTACAAGTTAGTCATACTTTTAATTGTGTATCGCATCATGTAACTATTTTAAGAGATATTATCCCTCGTCGGAGGGCATTTTCTCGATGCCTCGCTCCTAGCGTGCCAGCAAGGGGAGGCATGGATCCTAGCGGCCTTTCCCGGATCAAAACCTGACAAGATGGCGCTGGCAGCGTCGATCGATGCGCAGTCATGTGGTAGGAATATGGAGAGAGGCAGCGGCCGTCCTCAGCACGACGCCCACCCTCAGGACCAAGAGGAGGGCTAATCCTGGGAGCGCAGCGCGCGACCAGTTGGAGCCATCGAATGTTCACTTTGGCCGGGATCCGCCATCGCTAGTTTCATGGACCATCACCACAACGACGTAGGATAGAAGCAGGAGAGGAGGAGGTGGCATAGGATGGACAGATTGAGCAATGTTCTCGAACTGGTGAACAGTACTCCATGGGAAGTCGAGTGACCAAATGCTAGTACACGCAAGCAGGGTTGGATCCAGATCCAATGCTCAAGATCTGACGGTTCTAGAGACCCACACATGATTGACTGCCTCCAGGGATAAATGGGCCGTCGAACCGCTCCTAGGCCCACCATACGCTCACTCACCCCTCGGCAGTGGCCATCTTGGCGGCGCCAAGCCAGGATAGGCATACCCGCTACACAAGCCACCGTAGGCCCTCATAGCAGGGCAGCCTGAGCAAGCCCAGTCTGGAGGTGAGTGGTTTCCCCTCCCCTAGGACACAGCGCATCAGTGGCGGCAGCTAAACAGACAACATCATGAGACGCCCGTCGGAGCCCGCCCCATGCGGCAGCTGTGAGGGGCCCAACCGTCAGCGACACAGGGGGAACCACACGTCAGGCCAGCTCAGCGACGGTCGGCGACTCGTCAGAATCATGCGGCGGCGCGTCCTTGGGCATCGTCAGAAATCGCCCACAGGGCATCATTTTGATCGCGGCCGGGCGCGTTAGAATGGCAAGACGACGGCGCGTCGATTGGTGGTGGTTTCGCGGGCTGCGGTGGCCGGAGACTGTGACGACCCCGGCTTAATCATGCACTAACCATACACACAAATGCACACGATCAAGCCTAAGGACTCACTTGAAGATATAACAACACAACTCTAAAACATAAATAAATTCATACAAGCTTTATATTACAAGCCAGGGCCTCGAGGGCTCGAATACATAGCTCGATGGCATACAAGTGTCAGCGGAAGCATCAGATATCTGGGTACAAATATATTACAGAAAATAGAGATAAGCCTTTATGAAGGCTAGGCAAAATAAAACTCTACGATTGAAAGGCGTAGACCTCCTGCCTAGGACCCTCCGAATCCTACTCCTGGTCGTCTGTCGGCTCCTCGTAGTAGTACTCGCCGGGAGGGTAGTAGTAGTAGCCGTAGTCGTCGACGGGGGTTGCTATCTCAGGGGCTCCGTCATCTGGCGGCGTCAAATGGATATCGGGAGAAAAAGAAAATAAAGCAAACGTGAGTACTCATCCGAAATACTCAGCAAGCAAGGATCTACACTGCATATGCAACATTTCCAAAGGGGGCTGTATATGTGGACTGGGCTGCAGAAATGCCAGAGTAGAGGGGAAAGCCTAGTCCTATCGAAGACTAGCATCTTCAAGCATCTTCATCGGTCTTGCAGCATTAGAAGAGTGCAGATTACACAATGTAAAGTAATAGTAGTGTATCAACAACCTCGGCCAGAGATCCTTTCTCGACTCCCTGCGAGAAAGCAATCCCAGAGCCATACTATCCATTATCATCTCAAGTTCTAGTTGTACCGATCGGGATACAACTCCGAGTGTCCGTTACAGTAGGACAGGCTATCGATAGTTTGTTTCTTCCCTGCAGGGGTGCACCAACTTACCCACCACGCTCGCTTAACTCCGGCCGGACACACTTTTCTGGGTCATGCCCGTCCTCGGCTAAGCAACACGCCGCAACCCGACCAAATACTTAACAAAGAGGTCAGCACGCCGGACTAAACCTATGCCCCCAGGGGTCTTGGGCCTTCGCCCCGGGAACTCCTGCGCGTTGCGTGGGCGGCCGGAAGCAGACCTAGCAACCCCTTTATACAAGCGCGGTTGCGTAACCAGTCCAATCCAGTGCGCGACGCTCAATCGCTGACGTCCATTAAGCTTCGGCTGAAGTATACGACGCAGAACGCCCATACAATGCCCACATGATGGTTAGTGCTATCAGGCCAGAGGCCCCTCGGATCAAATATCCAAACCGTTATTGTGTTGGTAGGGCAGAAACGAGCAGAGATTCACGAAAGATGTGACCCCGTCGCCCCGTCTCGAGGACTTGCGGCAAGGGAGGAATGCCCGGCCACACCTCGTGTTCAGACCTCGGGCACCATCCAGGTCCACCCGATTCCACATCACTCGCTAATAAGCTCGCGCGGGTACCCCTCAGGGTCGACCCGTCTTTAGTATCATGTTACAGTGTTCAGTCATAGTAACCAAAGTATCCGTGTGTCTGACACCAAAAAGGGACCCTTAGGAATCACCCTCGATGGAATCCCACTTGATGTTTTCGTCAAGGTGAACGAAGGAGGAATCACCCTCGAGGTCCACACTTGAAGCATTGCACGACGACGTCGTTATCGGGGGTGGTGTAGGAGGAATCACCCTCGCTTACCACGACCGATTAACTAACCTACAAGGTTATCATCAGAAGTGCTGACGAGGTATCACCCTCGGCACTTGATAGTAACCCAGTAGTGTCGGCAATTAAGAGGGAAGTGACGTGCGGTGTCGGGGCCTGGTCTTCGATCCCGTTGCTCGGGTCTTCTGATTATCCAGCGGGGCAGTCGGGATAAAGTGGGGGTCTCTGTCGGGTCTCTACCCAGCCTATTCTAAGAAGTTTAGGATAACAAGTAAGTATCAATAGCAGGTTACAAGTGAATAGGCTATGCAATAGATATAGGATACAGTAACAGCAGCAGAATCTAATGCAAGCATAAGAGAGAAGAGAATGGGCGATATCGGAATGCTCAAAAAGGGGGTGCTTGCCTGTCTGCTCGACGGCAAGAGTCTGATCGTCAGGAGCGTAGTCAACCTCCGGAGCTGCGCCAGTCTCGGGAGCTACGTCGACGTCAGGGTCTATCGAGAGAGAAGAGGGGGAAGAAACAAATAAATGCGCAGCAAACGATGCAATACAGGCATGCTATGCTAAGATGCAGTGCAGGGTTGCCTAAAGATGCATATAGGTCATCTTAGTTATTTTAGGATTTAAGTTGGATTTATTATCCGATGATTATGCACTATTCATCTACCGGATATGGACGAAAAGTTACGGGTTCTCCTACGTAGGGGGTTCCGGCATCGAAAAAGACAACACGATCAGGTTCGTCTCGTCGTTCTGAGCAACTTTCATGTTTTAAGTTTTTCGATCCGAGCTACGGTTTAAAAGTTATTAATTTCTGAAGTTTTAATTGATTTTCTGGAATTATTTTTATTTATTAATTCAACATTATCCAGAACAGTGATTGTGTGACATCAGCATGACGCAGAGGTGATGTCAGCAGTCAACAGTGACGCTGACCTGGTCAAATCTGACCCGTGGGTCCAGTGGGACCCACATGACAGTGTCAGTGGCCTTAACAGAGGATTAACTAATCTAATTAAACTAATTAGGGGTGTGGGCCCCGGGTGTCAGTGAGAGTTTAGGTTAACTAATTAGTTTTAATTTATAAAACATTTTAATTAAACTAAATAGCAGCGGGCCCACATGTCTGTGACAGCGAGGTGTCACGTCAGCGGTTGACCCAGGTCAAAGGGGCTCGCGGGGCCTAGTAGTCAGCGGCACAGGAGGTGCCACGTCGGCGCCAGGTCTCCGGCGATCGTTTCGTGCGGCGCGCGTCGGACGTCGCCGGGATTTCGCCATAGGGGTTCTCCGGGCCCGTGCAACGGCGCATTCGAAACAGGGCGCCGAGGTGCATCGTTTGGCGGTGGTGCCGCAGCTGGAGATGGTCGCAGTCGAGGACGGTGAGCAGCGCGCCGGCGCCGGAGTTCCGCTATCGGCGGAATCGGCGATGTGGGGCACGAGGAGGCGCGCGCGCGAGTGCGTTGGGTTCGCGGGGAGGCGCCGAGCACGAAGACGTGCTCGTTTGAGCTCGACAGCGAGCGTGACCGCGACGAGGAGCTCATCGGCGGCGAGGTTTACGGGCGCGGCGACTACGGCTTCTACCGGCACGAAGAAGGGCAGGGGAGAGAGGAGGACAGCGTGGAGGCTCACCGAGAGGGCACATGGAGGCCCGGCGAGTGACTAGGAGATGCAGGGGCTGCGAATCCGACGCGGTAGAGCTCGGTGGTCGGAGGTTGAAGATGACCTTGTCCTCGGCGTTGCGGTGGCGCTGAGCTCGAACCAGTAGTCGGGGGCGACGAGGCGGTCGACGAGGGAGCTCGGGGACATGTTGACGCGGTTAGGGAAGGACGATGGCCGCGGCAGGGCGAGGTGAACGGCGGTGATGGCGTTCGGGCGAGGGTGGATTTGAGCGAGGGAGAGAGAGGAGAGCGAGCGAGAGAGAGAGAGAGAGAGAGAAGTGACCAGGGGAGAGGGTCAGGGCTGGTCCTTATCCCCTCGGGGCGCCTGCGGCGTCGCGCTGTCAGACGCCGACCGGAGCGGACGCGCTCGTCCATGGCGGGGACGGCACGGGGAGGAGGGATAAGAAGGAGGAGAGAGAGAGGCCGGCTGGGCTGGGCCTAGACTACAGTGACAGGTAAGTGGCCCTTTGGCCTTTTCTTTTTATTTCTCTTCTGTTTCCTGTTTTACTTTATGTTTTGTAATCCTTTTGGCATTAATCCAATTTTGTAAAATGTGCATCTGGTCCTAATAAATATTATGCGTCAATCCTCACTGACACAAAAAGTTTGGGATTGCCTTAAATTCATTTAGATTTTTCATAAATGAAATTGATTTAAAATAGGGTTGTTCTGCTATTGTTTTGGATAGTAGGGTCAATTTGGAAACTCAATTAATGTTGGTTTTGTTTTAATAATTTCTTTGGGATTATGTTCAACATCATGAACATTTTTGTTTTGATGTTTGATGAAATAATTATTTGACTTGAGTTTGGAAGTGGCAGTTGAGTTTGGATTCTTCCTTAATTATTTTTGTTAGGGTTTAATGATGATGACTTGGCATGATTAGAGGGGGATTACTATGGCATGATTCCCGGGGTGTTACAAATCTCCTCCACTACAAGAAATCTCGTCCCGAGATTTAAGTGGGGAAGTAAAAGGTAACTGCAGGAGAACTAACCCTTGCGAGGTTGATTATCTGGTGGACAATTCAGGAAATGCGACAGAGGTATCTCTCGAGTTGAGACTTAGGAAAACATCGAGAGCAAAGTATGAAGGTACAATAAGAAGTTTCAAGCGAATGGACAACCGATGGATACCTGAACAAAGAGCGAAAAGGGGTTCACAGTGCCGGGAGTAAATCATCTCTCGAAGGGAGACTCGAGATAACACACAAAGCTAAGAGCATAGGAAATTTCGGAATCACAGTTGTACAGAAGAGTCAGGTTCCGATCTTGTGGAACTGTGGTGATTGTCGATCGAGAGTAGGGAGGACAGTGACATCATGGTCACTTCAATAAGGCATGTCAGAAGATAGCTTGTCAGCTATGTCGGCAACATTGTCGGTACCAAGGGCGAGGGACGAAGAGAACCATATTCCTGCTCGTTGAACGAGGCGGACCAATCGGCAAGGTTCTCGTCCATCGGTGGTTACCAGAATGTCATCAACCATAGTAACGGGGTCTCTCTGACGAAGTTGTGCACCGGGGTATTTACCTAAGCAGAGAATTACTTCTGCTTAGATCATATAAATCATAAGAAAGGTTAAACAAAACAATGGAAAGGAAAATGTGTTTACACACAAGAATTGGGAATATATCCTGTCCAAGGAAAAGCGGAGCATGATATACATGATGGGGCAGCAAATTCAAAAGTATCTAGTCAAAGGGACGAGGGAAGAATCATGATATTACCCATACAATGATGCCTTGGACAATTGATGAAGAGACATGCAACATTGCATTTTCACTGTTCTCAATGATATTCGGAATACCATAGTCATGCTCCGAGGAAGCGATAACATGGTGTTCCAAGTAAGGGTTGGATCGACAGATCACAAGAAATGCAAAGGAACACTTCCAGGATTATTAACCAAGCACAACCAGGTCTGTGTTGGCAGAAAGTCAAGGATGTCATCAATGATATCACAAATCATCGAGGGGCAGAGATGGTAATTCTAGCCATGAATTCAATGGACATCTTCGAGGAAGCCAAAATATTATTGGTGATCACGACACAATTGCCGAAAGGTTTGAAGAAGATGTAATCAGTCAGCGATGACATCAAGCAAAAAGGAATGCCGAAGCGAAAGGTTATTGGAACCACGGATACGACACAAGCTCGAAGTCAAGCTTGTTGTTCGAGGTGAAATGATAAGATGAGGAAGATCGACGTAAGCTTCGCTTATCGTCGGAAGTTGCTCCGGGTTATAGGGACCAGGTAGCACAGTTGAAATTTGCACGATAGGGATATAGGCGATCAGGCTAGAAAAGAATAGAAGGTTTATTGAACTCGTAAGTCACAAAACTACTTAGAGTTATTGAATCGGAGTGCGGAATTGATTCACTTCCGATGTTCTCAAGTGACCAACAACTCAGAACCCGGGGATATTGGAATTGGTGATCAATGGTAGTTTGATGAAGAACTCATAAGAAGTTAGGTAGTTCCTATGATATTCTCGAGATACCAGGGGGTAATACTCGAAGGTAATTCAAGTTAGAGGTTGGACAGGTGAAATGATTTGCAGAAGACAAGTATTATAACTTTTCCAAGGAAAGAATCAAAGAACATTAATATGGCCGGAACCACGATTGCAAAGGATCAATTCACAGATACAAGATGAACTTATACCAAGGGGGAATTATTTTTGTGAGCAGCTTCCATGCTAAGTTCTACATCGGATCCATGGGCATGAACACAAAGGTTCAAGGTCGACTCCCACTTCTTCAATGAACAACTACTCATTCACTTCTCGCTCTTAGTGAAGTTGAAATGTTGAAAATTTATCTGGCGTAACACCAGTAGAATATGACTCGTAGAAGTTTCTGGCTTCTCGCAGATGGCAGAAGCATAGACACAACCCATTGGGACATTTTACGAATCTATACAACCATCAACCAAAGTAAGGGATAAGAGTTCGAAAGCAGAGTATCGAAGTCAAAACAGATGATACAATTTACCGAAGGTATTAAGTATCAGGGGAAATAACTAACAAGGTTATGGAATATGGAGGACACGATCAGATAATAATCCATCAAAGGATCTGGCGGACCGCAAAGGATGTGATTGTGAATATCGGTACTTAATCAGAAAAAGAAGGGATGCAAAGGCAACGGTTTATGGAAACATCTGAATAAGTCGAAGCTTAAATGCGAAGGGTTTACGATTCCAAAATCGGGAGATCAGAGGCAGAGGCTCTGATAAAAGATGAGTATGTTGAATAGAAATAGATGGCCAATCAATCAAGGATTGATTTACCGAGAACCAGTTCATGTTCAGAATAAGATCCGAGCCGGAAAGATAATTTAAAAGGATCAACTAATGATTGCTTGCATTCGCACTCATGTTGAATCAATAAGAGCAAAATGACGGTGTCAAAGGATACCAATGGATATTACCAGACATATGGAATTAACCACAATTCAGGCCGTCAAGGATAAGCAAGGGTGATAGGCTGCAGAGGATTCTCGGGAGATTAGATAGTATTTCAAAGTAATTGGGAAACGCATGAACATCTGGGGATGAACGGTTCCCCAGCAAAGGTAAGGAATTATCCGCAGTGCGAAAGAAGCTGCACGGCAGTAGGCTCAAAGGATTCCCGGATTATCGAGAAGTATTACGGGGTATCTCGTACAAAAAGGAGTATCTGGGAATGAAGATACAAACGGCAAAGATGGTTAGTTATCCATGGGGTTTTGGTCGGTGGTCAGGAACTATAAAGCAGTGGGCACAAGGTATCGGGAAACATCGAGGAGTATTAGTAGAATCTTCTGGCGAAGCAAGCGATCATCGGTAGTGTCGGGGCTCTCCGGGAGGAAGTGGGTATGAGAACCTAAGTATCGGCATTAGTAAATTATTTTAACCCGAATTAGAAGAGAGATCAGAGTTCCCAGAGTAAGGACGAGGAGTAAAAGATCCTAATACCACCCAGTTGGCGATGTGGGCCAGTAAGCCACACAGCCAAGTTAGAAAATTTAGATTTGGATCACTAGACTCAACTTCGGCCAAGGAGTTGGAAAGGGGGGTTCCTAGAGGCAGTCGGCTCTGATACCAACCTGTGACGACCCCGGCTTAATCGTGCACTAACTATACACGCAAATGCACATGATCAAGCCTAAGGACTCACTTGAAGATATCACAACACAACTCTAAAACATAAATAAATTCATACAAGCTTTATATTACAAGCCAGGGCCTCGAGGGCTCGAATACATAGCTCGATGGCATACAAGTGTCAGCGGAAGCATCAGATATCTGGGTACAGATATATTACAGAAAATAGAGATAAGCCTTTATGAAGGCGGGGCAAAATAAAACTCTACGATCAAAAGGCGTAGGCCTCCTGCCTAGGACCCTCCGAATCCTACTCCTGGTCGTCTGTCGGCTCCTCGTAGTAGTACTCGCCGGGAGGGTAGTAGTAGTAGCCGTAGTCGTCGACGGGGGCTGCTATCTTAGGGGCTCCGTCATCTGGCGGCGTCAAATGGATATGGGGAGAAAAAGAAAATAAAGCAAACGTGAGTACTCATCCGAAGTACTCAGCAAGCAAGGATCTACACTACATATGCAACATTTCCAAAGGTGGCTGTATATGTGGACTGGGCTGCAGAAATGCCAGAGTAGAGGGGAAAGCCTAATCCTATCGAAGACTAGCATCTTCAAGCATCTTCATCGGTCTTGCAGCATTAGAAGAGTGCAGATTACACAATGTAAAGTAATAGTAGTGTATCAACAACCTCGGCCAGAGATCCTTTCTCGACTCACTGCGAGAAAGCAATCCCAGAGCCATACTATCCATTATCATCTCAAGTTCTAGTTGTACCGATCGGGATACAACTCCGAGTGTCCGTTACCGTAGGACAGGCTATCGATAGTTTGTTTCTTCCCTGCAGGGGTGCACCAACTTACCAACCACGCTCGCTTAACTCCGGCCGGACACACTTTTCTGGGTCATGCCCGGCCTCGGCTAAGCAACACGCCGTAACCCGACCAAATACTGAACAGGGAGGTCAGCACGCCGGACTAAACCTATGCCCCCAGGGGTCTTGGGCCTTCGCCCCGGGAACTCCTGCGCGTTGCGTGGGCGGCCGGAAGCAGACCTAGCAATCCCTTAATACAAGCGCGGTTGCGTAACCAGTCCAATCCAGTGCACGCCGCTCAATCGCTGACGTCCATTAAGCTTCGGCGGAAGTATACGACGCAGAACGCCCGTACTATGCCCATGTGATGGTTAGTGCTATCAGGCCAGAGGCCCCTCGGATCAAATATCCAAACCGTTAGTGTGTTGGTAGTGTGGAAACGAGCAGAGACTCACGCCGTCTCGAGGACTTGCGGCAAGGGAGGAATGCCCGGCCACGCCTCGTGTTCAGACCTCGGGCACCATCCAGGTCCACCCGATTCCACATCACTCGCTAATAAGCTCGCGCGGTACCCGTCAGGGCCGACCCGTCTTTAGTATCATGTTACAGTGTTAAGTCATAGTAACCAAAGTATCCGTGTGTCTGACACCAAAAAGGGACCCTGAGGAATCACCCTCGATGGAATCCCACTTGATGTTTTCATCAAGGTGAATGAAGGAGGAATCACCCTCGAGGTCCACACTTGAAGCGTTGCACGACGACGTCGTTATCGGGGTGGTGTAGGAGGAATCACCCTCGCTTACCACGACCGATTAACTAACCTAGAAGGTTATCATCAGAAGTGCTGACGAGGTATCACCCTCGGCACTTGATAGTAACCCAGTAGTGTCGGCAATTAAGGGGGAAGTGACGTGCGATGTCGGGGCCTGGTCTTCGATCCCGTTGCTCGGGTCTTCTGATTATCCAGCGGGGCAGTCGGAATAAAGTGGGGGCCTCTGTCGGGTCTCTACCCAGCCTATTCTAAGCAGTTTAGGATAACAGGTAAGTATCAACAGCAGGTTACAAGTGAACAGGCTATGCAGCAGATATAGGATACAGTAACAGCAGCAGAATCTAATGCAAGCATAAGAGAGAAGAGAATGGGCGATATCGGAATGCTCAAAAAGGGGGTGCTTGCCTGTCTGCTCGACGGCAAGAGTCTGATCGTCAGGAGCGTAGTCAACCTCCGGAGCTGCGCGGGTCTCGGGAGCTACGTCGACGTCAGGGTCTATCGAGAGAGAAGAGAGCGAAGAAACAAATAAATGCACAGCAAACGATGCAATACAGGCATGCTATGCTAAGATGCAGTGCAGGGTTGCCTAAAGATGCATATAGGTCATTTTAGTTATTTTAGGATTTAAGTTGGATTTATTATCCGGTGATTATGCACTATTCATCTACCGGATACGGACGAAAAGTTACGGGTTCTCCTACGTAGGGGGTTTCGGCATCGAAACAAACAACACGATCAGGTTCATCTCGTCGTTATGAGCAACTTTCATGTTTTAAGTTTTTCGATCCGAGCTACGGTTTAAAAGTTATTAATTTTCGAAGTTTTAATTGATTTTCTGGAATTATTTTTATTTATTAATTCAACATTATCCAGAACAATGATTGTGTGACGTCAGCATGACACAGAGGTGACATAAGCAGTCAATAGTGACGCTGACCTGGTCAAATCTGACCAGTGGGTCCAGTGGGACCCACATGTCAGTGTCAGTGGCCTTAACAGAGGATTAACTAATCTAATTAAACTAATTAGGGGTGTGGGCCCCGGGTGTCAGTGAGAGTTTAGGTTAACTAATTAGTTTTAATTTATAAAACATTTTAATTAAACTAAATAGCAGCGGGCCCACATGTCTGTGACAGCGAGGTGCCATGTCAGCGGTTGATCCAGGTCAAAGGGGCTCGCGGGGCCTAGCAGTCAGCGGCACAGGAGGTGCCACATCGGCGCCAGGTCATCGCCGTCGTCGGAATCGCTCCGACGACCGTTTCGTGCGGCGGCGCGCGTCGGACGTCGCCGGGATTTCGCCACAGGGGTTCTCCGGGCCCGTGCGATGGCACATTCGAAAGAGGGCTCCGAGGCGCATCGTTTGGCGGTGGTGCCGCAGCCGGAGATGGTCGGAGTCGAGGGCGGTGAGCAGCGCGGCGGCGCCGGAGTTCTGCTGTCGGCGGAATCAGCGATGTGGGGCACGAGGAGGCGCGCGCGCGAGTGCGTTGGGTTCGCCGGGAGGCGCCGAGCACGAAGACGTGCTCGTTTGAGCTCGACAGCGAGCGTGACCGCGACGAGGAGCTCATCGGCGGCGAGGTTTACGGGCGCGGCGACTACGGCTTCTACCGGCTCGAAGAAGGGCAGGGAAGAGAGGAGGACAGCTTGGAGGCTCACCGAGAGGGCACATGGAGGCCCGGCGAGTGACTAGGAGCTGCAGGGGCTGCGAATCCGACGCGGCAAAGCTCGGTGGTCGGAGGTTGAAGACGACCCTGTCCTCGGCGTTGCGGTTGCGCTGAGCTCGAACCAATAGTCGGGGGCGACGAGGCGGTCGACGAGGGAGCTCGGGGACATGTTGACGCGGTTAGGGAAGGACGGTGGCCGCGGCAGGGCGAGGTGAACGGCGGCGATGGCGTTCGGGCGAGGGTGGATCTGAGCGAGGGAGAGAGAGGAGAGCGAGCGAGAGAGAGAGAGAAGTGACCAGGGGAGAGGGTCGGGGCTAGTCCTTATCCCCTCGGGGCGCCTGCGGCGTCGCGCTGTCAGACGCCGACCAGAGCGGACGCACTCGTCCACGGCGGGGACGACACGGGGAGGAGGGATAAGAAGGAGGAGAGAGAGAGGCCGGCTGGGCTGGGCCTAGACTACAGTGACAGGTAAGTGGCCCTTTGGCCTTTTCTTTTTATTTCTCTTCTGTTTTCTGTTTTACTTTCTGTTTTGTAATCCTTTTGGCATTAATCCAATTTTGTAAAATGTGCATCTGGTCCTAATAAATATTATGCGTCAATCCTCACTGGCACAAAAAGTTTGGGATTGCTTTAAATTCATTTAGATTTTTCATAAATGAAAATGATTTAAAATAGGGTTGTTCTGCTACTGTTTTGGATAGTAGTGTCAATTTGGAATCTCAATTAATGTTGGTTTTGTTTTTATAATTGCTTTGGGATTATTTTCAACATCATGAACATTTTTGTTTTGATGTTTGATGAAATAATTATTTGACTTGAGTTTGGAAGTGGCAGTTGAGTTTGGATTATTCCTTAATTATTTTTGTTAGGGTTTAATGATGATGACTTGGCATGATTAGAGGGGGATTACTATGGCATGATTCCCGGGGTGTTACAGAGACGAGCGGTACGACGTCGCCAGCGGCGGGGTGTTTCGGGCGAGCAACGGCAACGACGATGTGGCGCGCTATCGGGCAAACGGAAGGGCTGGTCGGGCCCTACTCGACGCGGCGAGTTCAACGGAAACATGCCCGTGACCATTTGGTCACCGGAGTCTTGCCGGCGACGAGACCCGCGGCGGAGCGTTCGGGCATCTCCAATGCGACCGCTACGGCGACGAAAACGCGCGGGGAGAAAGGGGGGAAGGACGGCGACTGCTCACCAGGCCCTGTAGGTGTGTAATAGCGGGCTCGGGGAGGCTTGCCGTCGCCGGAATCGCGCCGGAGATGAGGAAGCCTGAGGAAGAAGACGATGTTGCCGGGCTCGACTTGGTGGCTCCCGACTTGAACGGCTGGGCGCAGTCGACGGAGGAGATGATGGCGGAGCCTCACGACATCTCAGCGAGGCAAGGCGGTGACGGAGGGCGCGGGATCGACGAAGGACGGCGATGAGCTCTCAGGCGAGATGGGGAAAAGAGAGAGGCGAGGCGCGTGCGAGCGAGTGAGGGGGCTAGGGTTGCGGGGGAGGACGAGAGGAGCACGGGGAGGTACTTATCGGCGTCGGGGAGCCGCGGGATGCGCGACAGTGCGACGGGCGTCGCCGTGTCGGCAGGTGCGCACGACAGCGCGCGATGAGGAGGACGACGCGACTAGGTGGGCTGGGCTAGGTGCACTGTGCACTTAGGCCCAGTCGGTTTAGGCCTTTTTCTATTTTCGTTTTCTGTTTTTCTTTTTACAGCAGGGATTAGCAAAATATTTGAGCTGCCAAATGTATTTATTAAAATATGAAACTTGTCCACAAAAATACAATGGAATATTATGCTCTGCCACAAAAAGTTTGGGGTCAATTGGAGAAGTCTAAGCATTTTTGGAAATTGGAAAGGCCAAAATAAATGCTGCTGGACCTCTAAATTAATTCACTGGGGCATTTTGAGAATCCAAAGAAGGTTGTTTCAACATGACAAATATTTAGAGATTATTTGCCATATGATGAACTATTTTGATTGCATGACAGGAAAAATTAAATATTTGACATGCAATTTGAATTTGGCTTTGATTATTGGACAAGTGGCAGAGTGGCATGGTGATCATGATGACGTGGCCACTATTAAGGAGAGATTACTGTAGTGTGATAGTGGGGATGTTACAAATCTCCTCCACTACAAGAAATCTCGTCCCGAGATTTAAGTGGGGAAGTGAAGGGTAACTTCGGGAGAACTGACCCTTATAAGGTCGATTATCTGATGGACAATTCAGGGAGTGTGGCAGAAGTATCTCTCGAGTTGAAACTTAAGAAAACATCGAGAGCAAAGTATGAAGGTACAATAGGAAGTTTCAAGCGAATAGATAAAGGATCGATATCTGATCAGAGTGTGTAAAGGGGTTCAGAGCATCGGGAATAGATCATTTCTCGAAGGGTGGCTCGTGATAACACACAAAGCCAAGAGCATATGATACTTTGGAATCAAGGATATATAGGAGAGTCAGGTTCCGATCCTGTGGAACTGTGAAGAAGGTCGATCGAGAGTAGGGAGAACGGTGTCATCATACCGGTCACGACAACAATTAAGCAGTGTAATAGATATTTAACAGTAGCCAATTAAGACATACAGATCCATACACAGAGTCGGGTACATGCGAACAGCATAACGACGCAAATTTAAAAGCTAGATATGCTAGGCGGCGTGCAGGCATGCGGTAAGGAAGTACACAACGAGACATAGCAAAGGCTACATCAACGTCGGGGAAAACCACTGAAACGGGGTTACTGCAAGTGCGGACGACGAATGTTCGTCGTAGGAAAATCCTGCTCTCCTTGTGCACTCTGATGCAGAATCCGGTCTCGAGCTGGAAGAAGAGGTCCACGTGCAGGTGTGTGACCTCCAATAGCAGGCCAATCAATACCAGCATACATCTGAGTCCTGCGCGGGTAAATGATGTACTCTGGATGTATCCCTGCACGAACAACTGGTAGCAACTGCGTCATAGCATCGTAGAGACGTGCTATAGTGGCAAACAACTCGTCTCTGACAGAACAAAAGAGGGAGCGGAGCGCTGAGAAAACCTTGTGGGATGATAGTGGCCTTTGATGCCTGTCCGCCTTGGCGGCAGAGAGGAACTCTCCAAGGGTGTGCAGGTCGGAGGTTTGAGGAGCTCATCCTCCATCTCCATGGAGTCCTCGTCTCTGATGTCTGACCAACGGAAAGGGGCACGGACGGGACACGAGGAGGGCAGAGTAGACACCGACAAGGATGGGCCAGCACAACCATAGGTCGGCACACCGCCGAGAACGGCCATCAGGCCCCTCTCCTATCGTCCCTCTCCTATTCAATTTTGAACCGTTCTCATCAACATCAGAGAGCCACATCTATGGTTAACAATGTCATATGATTTCTGAGGACTTATCTAAATTAGTTCACTCGATTATGATCATGTGTTGGTATGCTTAAGAAAATCTTGCCATACTCACTCCCAAAAATATAGTGTGTATAGATTTTCTCAAATTCAGGCTTTGAAAGTTTGGCACGGTTATATAAAGAGAAAATTATCAACATCCATAATGTCCATTAAATATAATATAAAACCTATTTCATGATGGATGTAATTATATTTATTGTGTGTTATGGATGTGTATATTTTCTCTATAAACATAGTGAAGCTTATAAAGTTTGACATGAAAAAAAAACAGACTATGCTTTTTAGAGTGGGAGGGAGCGACGGCGGCTAACCATTTTTTTCCTAAAAAAAAAGTTGGTGAGATTTTAAGATTAATTTGGCATGGCAACCTTGGGCAAACAAAACAGTCCCTGTGATTTATTTTTGTTTGATTTTACAGGTGGCATAGGGTGTATCATTTTTTGTTTGTGAAGAGAGTTGCATATTCCCCGCAAAAAAAAAGAGTTGCTTATTGTTCCATTCAAAAAAGAAAAAAGGGAAAAGTTGCAGATTGGTTGAGGGGAGAGGGCAGATGAAGGACGATGCTGTGGGACCAAAGAAAAGGTAGGCAGGCAGCACGCGATGTCACTCATCAGCCGCCCAACACTTACGTGTTAGCCAGCCAGCCAGCCACCCTGGGTGTCCTACTGTGTTTTGGCTGCGCTAAACTGTTTTGAGACAGAGCGTGCGTGTAGCACGAGAAAATCTGCTTCCTGTTTGGTTCAGGCGTCATTGCTCTTGTCTGAAAATCTTGCTCACCAATAGTGAATTGGAGCGGCTTATTATACTGTACTAGTACTACTTTATGGAGGAGGCTAGTTCGAGTTTATTTGGGGTAAAAATGATACTAATATATTGTAGCTGATACTAAATACACATCGCATCTACAACACCACAGCAACTAATCAAGACAACAACTCCCTCGGTAAAGCCTTCAGATTCTTCAGATCGGCGGTGTTAGGGTTCATCCATTCATGGATGGTGTCGGCGAGGCAGCCGTGGCGACTCCATCAGATGTGTCTCTCCTTCTGCTTTGTCCCCGTTGCTGCGGCGTTGTCTCCGACGTCATGTTAGAACAGGGAGATTTAATCATCCAGGAGTACGCGCAGACGGTTGTCTACGCAAGTGACAGCTGGAAGATGATGCATCTTGCGCTGGGTTTGTGGTTGGAGTCTGATAGTTCTGGTCCTCCTCCGACGTCGTAGTTGTGCAGGGGTGACAGTTCTGAAGTTCGATGGCGTGTCCGGGGACACGTTACCCCGGCTGATTTTTTCAACGGCAATGGTTTTGCTTCACGCAAACTACTTTGGAGGTCCGTAAAGTTCCTGATCAGCGATGGAGCCGCGTCGAGCTCGGGTGAAGAGGTGATATGTTTCCTTTTCCTTAGTGGAGAGGAACAAACACTAGTTTTTTCCATAGGATTATCCTATCTTTTCAGTCCTGTAATATCAATATTTACATGGCTTGTAAGTGAATCTTTATTTTATTAATGAGACACGTATTACTACGCGAAAAAAACTCCATCTGTAAAGAAATATAAGAGCATTTAGATCACTACTTTAGTTATCTAAACGCTCTTATATTTCTTTATGGAGGGAGTAGAATCCCACTCCAAAAGAAAAGAGCGAAAGAGAACAAGAAGTAGCAGCAACAACATTTTTTTCGACCCTGTAAAATAACATGTTTTCGATAAAGTGTGTTTTTGTCTGACTCAAAATATCAAATGAAACTATGCAAGCACAACAAATACACACCAGGCTTACGCATGAATGCATGACTAAAATGTACAGAACCAATCACAACACCACACATTATAAGAGACGTCAGCAAAAACAAAATACAAGATGAAGATAATGCCTAAGCCAAGGGAGGGGGCCTATCAAGAGAATATGCCACCATCCATATTGAGCGTCAATTGTGGTCTTCAAGTCCTCCTATGGAGAGGCTGTTTGCAGGTGTCCCTCTATCCCTTATTATTAGTTTGGTGTATTTCTCAAGTTTCGGCAGACGGCGAATAAGTGAACGAAGAAGATGGCTAATATGCTTTTTGTGTAACTTTATTTTCTACAATTATTTCTTGTCTTATTGTCTTTTGTTTGTATTGTCTACAGTTTTCCTTGATAAATATCAGATATGAGATGCCCTCTCGGAGACTTTTCTTAAAAAAATATTGTCACAAACCGGCGTAAACAATTGCTCGATTTCATATTGCTGAAAAATAGATCGCGAGAAGAGCAAGTGGATACACTGGTACATAATGTGTGGCGGAGAGGAGAATTTACTAGTAAAAACCATGTCATTGCTACATAGTCAGAGCAACAAATTAAGGTTACTGCTCCCACTCTTATAAGTCAGCTCAACTTGCAATCTATACCACGTAGCCAATTACCGTGCTAGTTGCGCCGATCGAGATTGCAATTAGTCCAAGTCGCACCTCATTGCAGGAGTTACCATGAAAACGAAAGGCATGACCCCACAAAGTCTTGCTGAAGCGACCGACGCACACAAAAACAAGCAACACCAACCATCAGCCTTGGCAACACATGAATTGCGAGGCAGTTCTTCAAAAGCAATGCATTTAGCAGGGGAACGACATTTGGAACGATGCACAAATGTCGTTGTCACCGGATGAAACAATTGACAGCCACCATATGTCCCTATCAGCCACTACTGCACTGTATCCGCTACACCACTACTCTTTTGCTCTGCTACCATGCCTCATGCCGCCTCCGTGACTCGTGCAACCTCTATGCCATGAAATCGCTTGAAGCTCCTTTGTTGCCATAGGGCGCGCAGGCTTTGCTCGGCGGCGGCGAGGGAGAGCAATCGGCGTAGGACGCCGGAAACTTTGCCGATTAGGTGGGGCCAGGTTAAGATGTATTATCTCCGTCTTAAAATTCTTGTCTTAGATTTGTCTAATACGGATATATCTAACACTAAACGGGATTACTAAATCTCAATCGACTGAGACTTTCCATGCTATATCTGTGAGATCTTACATGGAGATTCGTGTAAATTTTCTTTTAATTTTTGTCTTCTTTTTTTCATATGTTTTGTCATTTGACTGAGACTTCGTTAAGTCTCAGTCAACTGAGATCTATCCACACCCAACACTAAAACGTGACATCTGTATCTAGACAATTTAAGACAAGAATTTTCAGATGGAGGGAGTATGTATTAAAACAAGAACAAATTAATATACGTAGTTTTTATATGGGTGAGGGATGAGTAAATTTCGTTTGACCAGCGACAGCCAGCACACTGCAGCTAGCAGGTAGTACAGGACAGGACAGGAAAGTAGGTCGTTTGCGTCTGTTTTTGGGTTGGGTTTGTTGGTACAGCTCATACTGTTTGCCTGCAGTGTTCGCGTCCTCCTTCGATCCAATCCTCAGTTCCTCACCCAATCCAATCCATACACACACACTGCACTGGATACATGCTTCTTTCTTTCTTTGTCTTCTCTCTTCCTGCCTCTCTCTCTCTCCCCAGTCTGCACAAAGAGAAAGACAGAAAGAAAACACAGTCCTCCCGTTCCCCATTGGCTGGCATGGCCATGGATGGATTTCCCAATCGCCATCAGCCACATCAAAGCCCAAACCCCACTCAAACACAAACACCATTGTTTCCATATCTTCCAGATCCGGCCGTGTCCGGCTCTTCCCTGGAGAAGAAGCACGCAACAGCTGGAGCTGGAGCTGGGGGCATCCATGGCCGACCAGCATGAAGGAAATCATTCCAGGATCCATCCATCTCCACCTTTGCCGGCCACAACATGTCAAAATGTAAGGTTAAACTGCACGCCCCTTCCGTTTCTTCCACTCCAGCTTCTACCTATTTCGGCCGTCTCGTCGTTAATAATACTTATATGTATGTTCTTCACGAGATCTCAATCTCATCCCACCACACCAAGGCTATTCCGATTGAATCCACGAGATCTCCAGGGCTTTCATTTGCTTTCCTACCTTGTGCCCACACAAATTAAACCAACTGCCAAGGATACCTAAACTGTTTGCCAACTTTGAGTGTGGATCTAGCTATGTGAGGATAATTCTAGTACTACATTCTAGTACTTGTTTCCGGTTGAATCCCTGCATTCTAGTACTACACGCATATTCATGTATGAGCGAGGAGTAAACGAACGGCAGAAAACAAATCTAGGGATTTGACGCTTGACATATTCCCCCTACAGTAAATGCCATCCAATATGTCAAACTCCAACAGTTGCCCTCACTTTTTGCATTACCTTGTATACTGTGGAGTAGGCTGCATCTGTACTAGAAGTATGAAAATTTATGTGCATCCTTTACACCAAAATGAAATGATCATCTAACACTGCCAAGGACCAGGGCAGTTGCTTTCTCAGGGAAATTCGGCCAGTGACATTGCATTTGGTTTGTATTTGTTATTACACACTACTGTAAACTTGGTGTCTATATTCCCAAACACACATCACAAATGTCCTTTTTTCAGAACACGTTGACGCAGCAATAGTATAACTTATTTCCTTGTATGTATATAAATTAGACATACTATATAGAATATGAGTAGAAGGGAAAGCGTGTTCCTTGGCACTCAACTGATGCCAATAATGACATATTTGATTTCACATTGGTGGCAAAATTTTATTGTATTTTGAGTCCTGAAAATGCAAAATGATCCTGGGCTCTGGTGAGCATACTTTTATTTTCCAAAAATCCAAATTTGCATTTAAAAGTACAAAAACACGGGTAGATCTCTATTTGTGTGATATCAAAATGCTAATTTTAATCAAGAAACTATTCATTTGTGGGCCACAAAAAGAGAATCATGTGGATCTACAACAGATGTATTATTTGTTACTATATAGGTCCACATGTGTATTTTTTGTCTCAATGGAACTCTAGGTATATGCTCACAAATATGTATTTTTGTGGATCCCATACATTCTTTTTGGACACCTAGTTAGGGGTTGGCATAGGCTAGCTGGTTAGAGACCTAATGTTTTACTATATATATCATCAAGACAAAAGCTAGTACAGATTTGGTTTACATCTCTGACCTACCATACGATTAGACCGGCCTTTTTTGTCTAAACTCATACCGATCTAGCAAATGAATGTGTTTAGCAAATAAGCTTCTTCAGGATATCTTTATGTAAATTGAGGCAACAAATTAACAAACTGTACCAGAGGAAACCAAGTTTTCTTTTCAGAGCAGTGGGACAGTGCCTTCTTTTATTGTGAAAACCCATGTGTTCGCATCATCTGATGGAACACTTGCTGACAATGTAATATTGGCCATATTGCATGTATGCTTCACTGAACGAAGAATATTATTTTAATTATGAACAATTTCCAGTAACACCAATTGTATGTGGCAGGAAAATAAGTGATAGACATCATGCATACGTGTTGGCCTTTCTGGGTCTAGATTCCTGCATGTTTCCAAAAGAAAGAGAGCACCTACATGAACACATTCACGTCCCAATACAGTCTAATTTAGGTGCTATTATATTAAGAAATACCAAGCAACATTCTGTAAATTACCATCTTTTTTATGTGTTCTCCATGACTATGTGTAAGAATTTTATTATCATATAATATACTTTTTTATTTGTAAATTCTTGATGCCAAAGAGAGAACGCAGCTAGGGTTCTCTAAATTCGACTCATAATACATAAGAAAATATTTGAAGGATTAGCTCAAAATAGTGTTAAAATTTTCATATGATATGTTCCCACAAGAGCATATCAAGGTTTATAATTTTCTATGACATTAAATTAAATGTCAAAGTTGCATTTAGAGATTATCGTCAAGTCTACAATGTAATCTATTTTCGAATAGATGCGGTACTATATAGAAGATTTTACTTCAGTTCCATGCTATTGATATATACTCATTGTATGTATGTAAGTACTATTTTATGAATTTATGGTTTAATATTCGTCCTGTAGGATTACCCTCAAATACGACTTTAATTCAATACCTGGATACTGATCTCACAAACAAATGTGTTTACCTAGTTTGAAGTTCCGGCATATCTTTATGTAAAGTAGAAACATCAAATTATCAAACTGAAGAAACCTGGATTGCTTTTCAGCAAAGTGGAAACTGTTTCTTTCTTTGCGAAAACGTACATGTTAGTATCATCTTATGAATGCCATGCAGGACTCTTACCCAAACAGTTATTGGCTATATATGTGGTTATACTGCCTGTTGGGGAGGGGGGTAATGGTAATTATATTTACAAACGGAAAAGATAGAAATTCTTGATCTGCGTGCAATGGTAGTTCCTAAACCATTGTGTGATTCCGTCTGGCAGACACACTGATATGAATCATATATACTGTGCATGTGGTGGTTCTACTCTCGAGAAGGATCACACAGAATGTAAAGCACATGTGTAATATCTATTGCACAACAAATTAGAGCGCCGTTTTCTGGGATTTCTGAAAATATCTTTCAGGTAGAGCATGACTGCTAATTTATTCGATCAGTACATTTCCTATTGGTGCAGACACCTCAGTAGTAATTTCTCATGCCTGTAAGATCAGAAGTGAAGATTATGTACTATAGGCTTTGTGGCATATCTGTATAGGCTTTGTAGTACTTGCTATGTTTCTGGGAAGTGATATGCATGCATCCATGTCTTCATACAAAAAATATACAAGTTAATATAATTCACAGTTTAATGTGTCATTCAGTTAGATAAGAAAGAGGTCCACTATAGATGTTTACTCTAGAATTATTATTGACTTGATCATTTTATGCAGGATGAGGCGATAACTGGAAGGACTTGAGGATACCATATTGGTACCTTATATTGGATGCATGAACTAGTTAACTAATTAGTATATTATCTCTACTTGGTTCTTCCCAGACATTAATTATGGCTTGTCAACTTTTGTGGTGATGTGTGTGAAGGTACTACTGATGAGAGCATGCATCGATAGATAAGGTTTGCAGGTGTGTTATAATGACATGAAACCAAATCCATAGTATAGTAGTGCATGTGCGTGTGGATGACAAACTGATCTGCCAGCAACATGGGCACTTTAAGCTAGTGTTATGTTTTTGTCGCCTGTCCTTGGTCCTTGCATTGGTACTAGCTCTGTCGGCTGCTCGTACTTGCCAATCGGTTACATGACGCAAATAATGGATTTTGTTTTTGCTTAACAGTATAATAGTGTATGCAATGATCTGTTTTATACTGTGCGAGTGTTGTACTAGTTTTGGTCTTATAGCCCCTGTTTGGATGCATGTCCTGTCGACATGTATTAATGGTCTATCTGCTGTGGTACTGCAAACAAAGTTATCCAATAGTACTATGAATAAATGTTTTCTAGCAAACATATACTAGAACTTGTCATTTGAGAAGGACAACATATTATGTCTTTTTCGATAATGTAATAAGAGAAACTTGCATGACACTAAATTCCTTAATAATTAGTGAAATCTTGCTGTAGCATTTTGGTTAAATGTGTATCAGTATGATTTTGTGATGTAAAAAAAACTTCTCAATCGTATACATCTAACTAAGCTTAATTTAGGGGCTGAACATTTTTCATGTGATATAAATGGTATATACATGCTGCTTCCGTTAACTATTATTTGCGAGTTTCTTGATTGAACCTTGGGATTGAGGATCACCTGATAGAAACAACGAGGAAAAAACTGGAAAATTAGTTGGTGGCGATAAACAAGTGCGGGCACATGTATCTAAGGAACTTATTAAGGTAAACCATGAAATTGTGATCAGATCAATATGTGTTGCAAAAGAAACTAGGAAATCTTGTGGCTATTCGGGTTTCGTCCGTAATAAACATAGTATATATATGCATCTAATACAGATGTGTTGGGGGTAATATATCTTCCATTTTCATCTTGTTTTAAAAAACCCTCCATTTCCACAAAAATTAATAACGATGTGGTTCTCCTGAAGTGATGCATATAGCTTTATACGCTAGGCAAAAAGGTAGCTCAAACAATATTTCATCTACAATCTTTAATTTTACACATATATATTATAGAGAAGGCCGTGTTGCAACAACTTAATTATCATGCTTACAAACTAGTAACTCATATCAAAGAAATTAATGCACCGGACGATCTATCATGGTTCAGAAATTCATAAACAGCACAAGATGTACAAAGCAAGCAAAAGAGGAACATATGCATGTGATGACTGATTAATCCCCATTCATCACTGTTGAAAAGAAGAAGAAAATGGCAAGATCAAGATAGAAAAGCAATCAGTTAACTGAAACACAACGTACTACGTACTATAGAAGAAAGAGGAGCCTCTGCAAGTACCGATTTGGATGGCCTTTATTCGACTGGATGATCAGTACTGGAAGCGTGGTTTGGCAAAGACAACTCCTCCCAGCTCCCATGGCTCTTGTTCCCCATCCTCGCAGTAGTTGTTGCTGCAGGTTACTGCCGGAACCACTGGCTGCCTCGCTGGCGCCGGTGCCGGAACCTCCGACCGGAGGCGGTTCCTCTCCTTGGTCCTCTCTCTGGCCCGCTCCCTGGCCCTTGCCCTGGATGCCTTGTCTGGGAGGAGAACAGGGGCGCCGCCATTGTTGCTCTTCTTCCTTGGACTTGGAACAGCAGGAGCTGATCTTATTTTTGCCTTGGCTGTCTGATGCTCCTGCTTCTGTTGCTTGTTTGTTTCAGCATCGGCCGCCATGGCCATGGCGTGGTCGTTGTTGTCCAGGTCCAGGAGCACAGACCCGTCCCCGTCCTCCTCCGACAACGACATGGAGGCGGCGAGGTGGTTGATGCCGGCGGTGGACCTATCGAGGAGCCACTGCACCGTCTTGCTGGCCTTGTCGAAGCCCAGCTTGTCCTGGAGGGCGAAGAAGCGGCGGGCCACGTCCAGGGACAGCCGCATCCGCCGGTCCCTCATCCCACCGGCCGTGCATATTTTGCTGTGCCTGCCTTTCCTCACCGCCGCCCTGGATCTTGACGCCCTTGACCTTGAAACTGCCGGAGGCGTTGGGTTGTCCGTCGTGGCGGCCACGGCCGCGGCCGCGGCGAATGGAGGGTAATAGTAGTAGTAGTAGGAGAAGGCATCTGGTACTTCTGAGGAAGGAGGAAGAGGAGGAGGAGGGTGTTGATGGTGAGACCAAAGAGAGTCCATCCCCATTTCCATTTCCATCACTATCTCCTGCTACCTAGCTCTCTTCTGAGCTCTAAATAATTCACACATCATCTCATCGTCATATATACCTGCAGATGCAGGGCTGGATCGAACTGACCTGCTGCCCTTCCCCCTCTCCTACTACAGTGCTTACTACTTGACGACCAGAGGGGCCATGCTATTCTTCTAGTGTATGATTATTCCATACGGAAAGTCCTTTCTCAGCCTGAGCTCGGGTGAACGGTAAAATCGAAAAACATTTTAAAAATGTTAAAAAAATTCTGAATTTTTTTTGGTAAACTTTGACAAATGTTTGAACATTTTTAAAATGTTTTTCTATTTTACTGTTCACCCAAGCTCATTTGAGCTCAGGTGTAGATACTCCGCGTCCCTATACGTATATACCTACACATCATACATACCGGTGAGGAAACATTTTTTTTTTTGCTACAAGGAAAACAAACATTAGAAGGCATGGCAATTGTTTGATAGAAGGAAACAAATTAATGGCCTCCAGCCAGGCATAGAAAAATTCTAGCAAGCGAGGTGACAAAACATGCATGGACCAACTAAGTTGAATATTTTTCCCGATAAAGGACATTTTCATTCAAAAGTTATGTCGTGTTGATACAACCTCAATGATTTAATATCTGGTCTCTGCATAACAAGATGCACACAGCCAACAACTCCAAAGAAAACATAAGAAATATTGTTTTACAACAATAGTACCAGCTGGTCATATGCGCCAAGCGGGTAGGGTGTCGTCATAACAAGAGTTGTGTCCTCCAGACTCTGTAGGATAGACCAAGTACGGAGGTAGTGAGTACAAGCATGAATAACCTGCAAAGGAGGGAAGCACACTTTTTTAATAACCCACATCATTCCTGGGAAGTCACACATAGCCCAAAATATGGTTGCTGCCCCCACGAGGATATGTGAGGAATTTTTTTATCAACCCCCTCAACAAGTTATCAAAAATATTATGCACACTACATGGTGCTATCGGTTAGAAGCTACCTGAATAATAGACCATACTATATGAGCAAACTTACACTAAAACAAATACGGAGTAGGTGTTTATTTCACATGTGATGGTGAAAAAGACACTTATTACCTTGCCAAAAGCTTTGCAAGGTTGTCTCTAGTCAAGACCACGCCCGATTTATAAACCATAGGAAATCTTCGCATGCAAAGGTATTTTTGAGATTCCATAATTTGTTACTGTCCGTACAGACATCACTATGGGCGAGTGCCATGTATAGAGAATGGACTGAGAACTAACTAAGATGAACCTGCCCAATAAGATCACTCTCAACACTCAGAAGCCAATCGGTGGCATGCCGTCCAAACAGGGATCTAAACTGGTGATTCACTCTAGCTTCTTTGTGCCAAGCTCCATCATCTCCCTATGTCGCACCTGTGATAACATCCATAATTGGTACATGAGAGTGGCACATGTAGACAAGAACAAACTTTATTCATTAGAAAAGATGACACTACTTCTGCATAGCCATTTAGACCAAAACACCGCTGAAATTAAAGATCATAAAGAGTTATCAACTCCCCGTGGCCGCGTGGCCAAGTTCAGGTTATGGGTTACCACCTCTGGAGTTGCAGGTGGCAACGCCCAGGTCTACTCCCCAAGTACCTGATAACGATACTTTACACCTGGTGTGTTTCTCTGCTCGTATTCTGAACCCAGAACCTACCTCAACTTCAGTCCAGATAACTGAAATTCTGCACGAGGACTCTGCTATTGCTCTGTTACCACTGGAGCACAATGGATCACCTGACCTGACTCAGGCACCTATCATCAGTGACAGTTCTGTTGATTTAAATCCATCTGGTACTATGGTTGACAGCTATATGGCTGACAGCTCTGCATCTAGTGAAGAGGTTGAAGGAAATATGCCCTAGAGGCAATAATAAAGTTGTTATTTTATATTTCCTTATATCATGATAAATGTTTATTATTCATGCTAGGATTGTATTAACCGGAAACTTGATACATGTGTGAATACATAGACAAAATACCGAGTCCCTAGTAAGCCTCTACTAGACTAGCTCGTTGATCAAAGATGGTTAAGTTTCCTAACCATAGACATGTGTTGTCATTTGATGAACGGGATCACATCATTAGGAGAATGATGTGATGGACAAGACCCATCCGTTAGCTTAGCATAATGATCGTTAAGTTTTATTGCTATTGCTTTCTTCATGACTTATACATATTCCTCTGACTATGAGATTATGCAACTCCCGAATACCGGAGGAACACCTTGTGTGCTATCAAACGTCACAACATAATTATGTGATTATAAAGATGCTCTACAGGTGTCTCCGAAGGTGTTTGTTGGGTTGGCATAGATCGAGATTAGGATTTGTCACTCCGAGTATCGGAGAGGTATCTCTGGGCCCTCTCGGTAATGCACATCACTATAAGCCTTGCAAGCAATGTGACTAATGAGTTAGTTACGGGACTTGCCGGTAACGAGATTGAACTAGGTATGAAGATACCGACGATCGAATCTCGGGCAAGTAATATACCGATGACAAAGGGAATGACGTATGTTGTTATGCGGTTTGACCGATAAAGATCTTCGTAGAATATGTAGGAGCCAATATGAGCATCCAGGTTCCGCTATTGGTTATTGACCGGAGAAGTGTCTCGGTCATGTCTACATAGTTCTTGAACCCGTAGGGTCCGCACGCTTAACGTTCGATGACGATTTGTATTATGAGTTATGTGTTTTGATGACCAAAGTTTGTTCGGAGTCCCAGATGAGATCACGGACATGACGAGGAGTCTCAAAATGGTAGAGACATAAAGATTGATATATTGGAAGGCTATATTCGGATATCGGAATGGTTCCGGAGAAGTTCGGGTATTTTCCGGAGTACCGGGAGGTTACCGGAACCCCCCGGGGAGTTGTTGGGCCTTAGTGGGCCTTAGTGGAAAGAGGAGGCAGTAGCCAGGAGGTGGCGCGCGCTCCCCCCAAGCCCAGTCCGAATTGGACAAGGGGTTGGGGGCGCGGGCCCCCTCTCCCTTCCTTTCCCCCTCTCCTTTAGGTGGAATCCTACTTGGACTTGGAGTCCTAGTAGGACTCCCCTCTCCCGGCGCGCCTAGCAAGGGCCGGCCGGCCTCCCCCTCCCTCCTTTATATACGGGGGCAGGGGGGCACCCTAGGACACACCAAGTTCTCTCTTAACCGTGTGCGGTGCCCCCCTCCACAGTTACACACCTCGGTCATATCGCCGTAGTGCTTAGGCGAAGCCCTGCGCCGGTAACATCATCAACACCGTCGCCACGCCGTCGTGCTGACGGAACTGTCCCTCGTCCTTAACTGGATCAAGAGCTCAAGGGACGTCATCGAGCTGAATGTGTGCTGAACTTGGAGGTGCCGTATGTTCGGTGCTTGATCGGTTGGATCGCGAAGACGTTCGACTACATCAACCGCGTTAAGCTAACGCTTCCGCTTTCGGTCTACGAGGGTATGTGGACATACTCTCCCCTCTCGTTGCTATGCATCTCCTAGATAGATATTGCGTGAACGTAGGAATTTTTTTGAAATTGCATGCTACGTTTCCCAACAGTGGCATCCGAGCCAGGTCTATGCGTAGATGATATGCACGAGTAGAACACAAAGAGTTGTGGGCGATAATAGTCATACTGCTTACCACCAACGTCTTACTTTGATTCAGCGGTATTGTTGGATGAAGCAGCCCGGACCGACATTACATGACCGCGTTCATGAGATTGGTTCTACCGACGTGCTTTGCACACAGGTGGCTGGCGGGTGTCTGTTTCTCCAACTTTAGTTGAATCGAGTTTGACTACGGCCGGTCCTTGTTGAAGGTTAAAACAGCACACTTGACGAAAAATCGTTGTGGTTTTGCTGCGTAGGTAAGAACGGTTCTTGCTAGAAACCCGTAGTAGCCACGTAAAACTTGCAACAACAAAGTAGAGGACGTCTAACTTGTTTTTGCAGGGCATGCTGTGATGTGATATGGTCAAGACATGATGTGATATACGTTATTGTATGAGATGATCATGTTTTGTAAAAGTTATCGGCAACTGGCAGGAGCCTTATGGTTGTCGCTTTATTGTATGAAATGCAATCGCCATGTAATTGCTTTACTTTATCACTATGCGGTAGCGATAGTCGTAGAAGCAATAGTTGGCGAGACGACAACGACGCTACGATGGAGATCAAGGTGTCAAGCCGGTGATGATGGAGATCATGACGGTGCTTTGGAGATGGAGATCAAAGGCACAAGATGATGATGGCCATATCATGTCACATATTTTGATTGCATGTGATGTTTATCTTTTATGCATCTTATTTTGCTTAGTACGGCGGTAGCATTATAAAATGACCCCTCACTAAATTTCAAGGTATAAGTGTTGTCCCTGAGTATGCACCGTTGCGACAGTTCGTCGTGCCGAGACACCACGTGATGATCGGGTGTGATAAGCTCTACGTTCACATACAACGGGTGCAAGCCAGTTTTGCACATGCAGAATACTCGGGTTAAACTTGACGAGCCTAGCATATGCAGATATGGCCTCGGAACACTGAGCCCAAAAGGTCGAACGTGAATCATATAGTAGATATGATCAACATAGAGATGTTCACCATTGAAAACTACTCCATCTCACGTGATGATCGGACATGGTTTAGTTGATATGGATCACGTGATCATTTAGATGACTAGAGGGATGTCTATCTAAGTGGGAGTTCTTAAGTAATATGATTAATTGAACTTAATTTATCATGAACTTAGTCCTGGTAGTATTTGCAAATTATGTTGTAGATCAATAGCTCGCGTATAGCTCCCTTGTTTTATTTTTGATATGTTCCTAGAGAAAACGAAGTTGAAAGATGATAGTAGCAATGATGCGGACTGGGTCCGTGATCTGAGGAATATCCTCGTTGCTGCACAGAAGAATTATGTCCTTGATGCACCGCTTGGTGATAGACCTATTGCAGGAGCAGATGCAGACGTTATGAATGTTTGGCAAGCTCGATATGATGACTACTTGATAGTTTAGTGCACCATGCTTTACGGCTTAGAACCGGGACTTCAAAAACGTTCTGAACGCCACGGAGCATATGAGATGTTCTAAAGAAATGAAATTGGTATTTCAGACTCATGCCTGTGTCGAGAGGTATGAGACCTCTGACAAGTACTTTGCCTAAAAGATGGAGGAGAATAGCTCAGCTAGTGAGCATGTGCTCAGAATGTCTGGGTACTATAATCGCTTGAATCGAGTGGGAGTTAATCTTCCAGATAATATAGTGATTGACAGATTTCTCTAGTCACTATCACCAAGTTACTAGAACTTCGTGATGAACTATAATATGCAAGGGATGACGAAAACGATTCCCAAGCTCTTCGCGATGCTGAAATCGGCGAAGGTAGAAATCAAGAAATTGCATCATGTGTTGATGGTTGACAAGACCACTAGTTTCAAGAAAAAGGGCGAGGGCAAGAAAGGGAACTTCAAGAAGAATAGCAAGCAAGTTGCTACTCCCGGGAAGAAACCCAAGTCTGGACCTAAGCCTGAAACTGAGTGCTTCTACTGCAAAGGAAATGGTCACTGGAAGCGGAACTGCCCCAAATACTTGGCGGATAAGAAGGATAGCAAAGTGAACAAAGGTATATTTGATATACATGTTATTGATGTGTATTTCACTAGTGTTCATAGTAGCCCCTAGGTATTTGATACCGGTTCAGTTGCAAACATTAGTAACTCAAAACAGGAGTTGCAAAATGAACAGAGACTAGTTAATGACGAGGTGACGATGTGTGTTGGAAGTGATTCCAAGGTTGATAAGACCACCATCGCACAATCCCTCTACCTTCGGGATTAGTGTTGGACCTAAATAAATGTTATTTGGTGTTTGCGTTGAGCATGAATATGATTGGATCATGTTTATTGCGATACGGTTATTCATTTAAGTCAGAGAATAATTGTTGTTCTGTTTACATGAATAAAACCTTCTATGGTCATACACTCAATATAAATGGTTTATTGAATCTTGATTGTAGTGATACACATATTCATAATAATGAAGCCAAAAGATACAAAGTTAATAATGATAGTGCAACTTATCTGTGGCACTGCCGTTTAGGTCATATTGGTGTAAAGCGCATGAAGAAACTCCATGCTGATGGGATTTTGGAATCACTTGATTATGAATCATTTGATACTTGCGAACCATGCCTCATGGGCAAGATGACTAAAACGCCGTTCTCCGGAACAATGGAGCGAGCCAATGACTTATTGGAAATAATACATACCGATGTATGCGGTCCGATGAGTGTTGAGGCTCACGGCGGGTATCATTATTTTCTGACCTTCACAGATGATTTAAGCAGATATGGGTATATCTACTTAATGAAACACAAGTCTGAAACATTTGAAAAGTTCAAAGAATTTTAGAGTGAAGTGGAAAATCATTGTAACAAGAAAATAAAGTTTCTACGATCTGATTGCAGAGGCGAATATTTGAGTTACGAGTTTGGCCTTCATTTAAAACAATATGGAATAGTTTCGCAACTCACGCCACGTGGAACACCACAGCGTAATGGTGTGTCCGAACGTCGTAACCGTACTTTATTAGATATGGTGCGATCTATGATGTCTCTTACCGATTTACCACTATCGTTTTGGGGTTATGCATTAGAGACAGCTGCATTCACGTTAAATAGGGCACTGTCTAAATCCGTTGAGATGACACCGTATGAACTGTGGTTTGGCAAGAAACCTAAGCTGTCGTTTCTTAAAGTTTGGGGTTGCGATGCTTATGTGAAAAAGCTTCAGCCTGATAAGCTCAAACCCAAATCGGAGAAGTGCGTATTCATAGGATACCCAAAAGAAATTGTTGGGTACACCTTCTATCACAGATCCGAAGGCAAGATCTTTGTTGCTAAGAATGGATCCTTTCTAGAGAAGGAGTTTCTCTCGAAAGAAGTGAGTGGGAGAAAAGTAGAACTTGATGAGGTAATTGTACCTTCTCTCGAATCGGAGAATAACTCATCACAGAAAACAGTTCCCGTGATGCCTACACCAATTAGTGAGGAAGCTAATGATGATGATCATGAAACTTCAGATCAAGTTTCTACAGAACCTCGTAGGTCAACCAGAGTACGTTCCGCACCAAAGTGGTACGGTAATCCTGTTCTGGAAGTCATGTTACTAGACCATGACGAACCTATGAACTATGAGGAAGCGATGATGAGCCCAGATTCCGCGAAATGACTTGAGGCCATGAAATCTGAGATAGGATCCATGTATGAGAACAAAGTGTGGACTTTGGTGGATTTGCCGGATGATTGGCAAGCCATTAAGAATAAATGGATCTTCAAGAGGAAGACGGATGCTGATGGTAGTGTTACTATCTACAAAGGTCGACTTGTCACAAAAGGTTTTTGATAAGTTCAAAGTGTTGACTACGATGAGATTTTCTCACTCGTAGCGATGCTTAAGTCTGTCTGAATCATGTTAGCAATTGCCGCATTTTATGATTATGAAATCTGGCAAATGGATGTCAAAACTTCATTCCTTAATGGATTTCTCAAAGAAGAGTTGTATATGATGCAACCAGAAGGTTTTGTCGATCCTAAAGGTGCTAACAAAGTGTGCAAGCTCCAGCGATCCATTTATGGACTGGTGCAAGCATCTCGGAGTTGGAATATATGCTTTGATAGTGTGATCAAAGCATATGGTTTTATACAGACTTTTGGAGAAGCCTGTATTTACAAGAAAGTGAGTGGGAGCTCTGTAGCATTTCTGATATTATATGTGGATGACATATTGCTGATTGGAAATGATATAGAATTTCTGGATAGCATAAAAGGATACTTGAATAAGAATTTTTCAATAAAAGACCTCGGTGAAGCTGCTTAAGTATTGAGCATCAAGATCTATAGGGATAGATCGAGACGCTTAATAAGACTTTCACAAAGCACATACCTTGACAAAGTTTTTAAGGAGTTCAAAAAGGATCAGTCAAAGAAAGAGTTCTTGCCTGTATTCAAGGTATAAAGTTGAGTAAGACTCAAAGCATGACCACGGCAGAAGATAGAGAGAGAATGAAAGTCATTCCCTATGCCTCAGCCATAGGTTCTATAAAGTATGCCATGCTGTGTACCAAACCTGTTGTGTACCTTGCCATGAGTTTGTCAAGGGGGTACAATAGTGATCCAGGAGTAGATCACTAGACAGCGGTCAAAATTATCCTTAGAGGCCTAAGGAAATGTTTCTCGGTTATGGAGGTGATGAAGAGTTCGTCGTAAAGAGTTACGTCGATGACAGCTTTGACACTGATCTAGATGACTTTAAGTCTCAATCTAGATACATATTGAAAGTGGGAGCAATTAGCTAGAGTAGCTCCATGCAGAGCATTGTAGACATAGAAATTTGCAAAATACATACGGATCTGATTATGGCAGACCCGTTGACTAAACTTCTCTCACAAGCAAAACATGATCACACCTTAGTATTCTTTGGGTGTTAATCACATAGCGATGTGAACTAGATTATTGACTCTAGTAAACCCTTTGGGTGTTGGTCACATGGCGATGTGAACTATGGGTGTTAATCACATAAAGATGTGAACTATTGGTGTTAAATCACATGGCGATGTGAACTAGATTATTAACTCTAGTGCAAGTGGGAGACTTAAGGAAATATGCCCTAGAGGCAATAATAAAGTTGTTATTTTATATTTCCTTATATCATGATAAATGTTTATTATTCATGCTAGAATTGTATTAACCGGAAACTTGATACATGTGTGAATACATAGACAAAATACCGAGTCCCTAGTAAGCCTCTACTAGACTAGCTCGTTGATCAAAGATGGTTAAGTTTCCTAACCATAGACATGTGTTGTCATTTGATGAACGGGATCACATCATTAGCAGAATGATGTGATGGACAAGACCCATCCGTTAGCTTAGCATAATGATCGTTAAGTTTTATTGCTATTGCTTTCTTCATGACTTATACATATTCCTCTGACTATGAGATTATGCAACTCCCGAATACCGAAGGAACACCTTGTGTACTATCAAACGTCACAACGTAACTGGGTGATTATAAAGATGCTCTACAAGTGTCTCCGAAGGTGTTTGTTGGGTTGGCATAGATCGAGATTAGGATTTGTCACTCCGAGTATCGGAGAGGTATCTCTGGGCCCTCTCGGTAATGCACATCACTATAAGCCTTGCAAGCAATGTGACTAATGAGTTAGTTACGGGATGATGCATTACGGAACGAGTAAAGAGACTTGCCGGTAACAAGATTGAACTAGGTATGAAGATACCGACGATCGAATCTCGGACAAGTAACATACCGATGACAAAGGGAATGACGTATGTTAGTATGCGGTTTGACCGATAAAGATCTTCGTAGAATATGTAGGAGCCAATATGAGCATCCAGGTTCCGCTATTGGTTATTGACCAGAGAAGTGTCTCTGTCATGTCTACATAGTTCTCGAACCCGTAGGGTCCGCACGCTTAACGTTCGATGACGATTTGTATTATGAGTTATGTGTTTTGATGACCGAAGTTTGTTTGGAGTCCCGGATGAGATCACGGATGTGACGAGGAGTCTCTAAATGGTCGAGACATAAAGATTGATATATTGGAAGGCTATATTCGGATATCGGAATGGTTCCGGAGAAGTTCGGGTATTTTTCGGAGTACTGGGAGGTTACCGGAACCCCCCGGGGAGTTGTTGGGCCTTAGTGGGCCTTAGTGGAAAGAGGAGGCAGCAGCCAGGAGGTGGCGCGTGCTCCCCCCAAGCCCAGTCCGAATTGGACAAGGGGTTGGGGGCGCGGCCCCCCTCTCCCTTCGTTTCCCCCTCTCCTTTAGGTGGAATCCTACTTGGACTTGGAGTCCTAGTAGGACTCCCCTCTCCCGGCGCGCCTAGCAAGGGCCGGCCGGCCTCCCCCTCCCTCCTTTATATACGGGGGCAGGGGGCACCCTAGGACACACCAAGTTCTCTCTTAACTGTGTGCGGTGCCCCCCTCCACAGTTACACACCTCGGTCATATCGCCGTAGTGCTTAGGCGAAGCCCTGCGCCGGTAACATCATCAACACTGTCGCCACGCCGTCGTGCTAACGGAACTCTCCCTCGTCCTCAACTGGATCAAGAGCTCGAGGGACGTCATCGAGCTGGACGTTTGCTGAACTCGGAGGTGCCGTACGTTCGGTGCTTGATCGGTTGGATCGCAAAGACGTTCGACTACATCAACCGCGTGAAGCTAACGCTTCCGCTTTCGGTCTACGAGGGTATGTGGACATACTCTCCCCTCTCGTTGCTATGCATCTCCTAGATAGATATTGCGTGAATGTAGGAAATTTTTTGAAATTGCATGCTACGTTTCACAACAGAGGTCTCCCTCCTGGTGCCAAGTGCAAGCTTGAACTCTGGGCCGCAAGCTTCTCTGCCTGATCCCGTGGAGGATGGCTCTGATTTGGGCCTCGCCCAGGTGCTCTCTAGTGCTCCTGGTCCATCGCCTGTTCGTCCTCGCCATTCCAAGTGCAAAGCACCTTTGGTGACCACAGAGGTGCGTTGCAGCACCAGGTCCACCAGATTTGATGGTTTCAGGGTGCCACAGATCACTGACGTGCGCGCCACTTCTTCCAAAGTCAAACCAAGGGTGATTCCTTCTCCTGCTTTAGGCTCTTCTACTCCGCCGCTGGATCAACCACCGCCACCTACCCCTCTTCGCTCCATGCAGGACATTGGCATTAACCGCTGTGTGGTTCCTCCCCAGGAGCTCACAGAAGCTGCTCTGCTGGCCTTGGACGCCCCTTCCATCAGCCACACAAGCCTGGAGGAGGGCTCCTCTTCTTCAGCATAATTAAGCTGCCTCCGATGCCACTTTTGCGTTACTGGAATGTCCTCTGTTGGAACGTTCGTGGGTTAAATTCAGATAAAAAACTTCGATAAAAAACGTCCTAAGCGCTTTGATAAATTCGCTTATGTTCCTTCTTGTGGTGCCTCGGGTGGCCTGCTTACTGTCTGGAATAGTTCCATTTTTCTGGTACTGTTATTGTTCAGGAGGATTTTTCTTTGGGCATTCAGTTCACCAGCACTATCTCTGCACAAGCCTGGACGCTCTACAATATCTTTGGCCCATGTACTGGACCTGCACGAGATACTTTCACCCAATGGTTATATGACAGGGATATTCATGTAGACGAAGATTGCTTGTTCCTTGGTGATTTTAATTATATCCGTGGTCCAGAGAACCGCAATAAGCCAGGGGGTGATGTAAATGACATGCCAACTTTCAATGATATTATCCGCAAACACAATCTTATTGAGTTACCTATTAAGGGTAGGTTATATACATGGAGCAACATGCAACAAGACCCCCTACTCAAGCAACTCAATTGGTTCTTTACCTCTCTCCACTGGACGCACGTTTATCCCAATACTTTGGTAAAGCCCCTCTGCAAACCTACCTCAGATCACACGCCATGTGTAGTAAACATAGAGACAAAAATTCCACGTGCCAAGCTTTTCAGATTTGAGTCTTATTGGCTACTACACCCTGGCTTTATGGAAGTGGTAAAGAAAGTTTGGGACCGACCTGTCAATTCAACTAATGCGGCCACCATGCTCTGTTGCAAGTTCAAGACCCTGAGGCAAGAGTTAAAAGCTTGGAGTAAGAATATCTCTCGTCTCTCAGTGGCCATTGAAAACACCAACAAAACCCTAGCTGACTTGGATGCTCTTGAGAACCTACGGCCACTCACACTCCCTGAGGATAACTTCCGCAAGATCATCAAGAACCATCTCCTCCGATTGCTGGATTATCAGAAGCAATATTGGAAGAAACGTTGCACAATACGCTGGGTCAAATTTGGCGATGAAAATACGAAGTTCTTCTAGGCGGTGGCCACGGAAAGATATCAGAAAAACAATATTGCAAACCTACAAACACCCGATGAACTCATGGTGGAAGATCATATTGGCAAAGAGGCACTTCTTTTTCAAGCCTACACTGACAGACTAGGCACTTCTAACCCTACACAAATGCAGTTTGATCTTCCAACTTTGATCCGGCCAACTGAAAATCTGGATCACCTCACGCTGCCTTTCACCCATGCTGAAATTGACTCGGTAGTTAAGGAGATGCCGGGCGATCGGGCACCTGGCCCGGACGGATTCAGCGGCCTCTTCCTTAAAGCTTGTTGGCCAATCATCAAGGAGGACTTTTACACCTTGTGCAATCAATTCCATGCAGGAACACTTAATCTCCAAAGCATTAATGATGGACTGATTACTCTTATCCCGAAAAACGTGTCTCCTTCCACAGTCAATGATTACCGGCCAATCACACTGCTCAATTGTTGCCTCAAACTGATTACAAAGCTACGTGCCAACCGACTCCAGAAAGTCATTCTGAAAATTATACATCGTAACCAATATGGCTTCATACGTGGGAGATCTATCCAGGATTGCCTTGCTTGGACATTCCAATACATCTATCAATGCCAAGCTTCTAAACGTCCAATCGTGCTACTTAAACTGGACTTCGCCAAAGCTTTCGACACTATTGAGCATGATCCCATGATCAACATCATGAAACACATGGGCTTCAATGACAAGTGGTTATCTTGGATTAAATCAATTTTCTCTTTAGGAAGATCATCCATTCTTCTTAATGGTGTGCCTGGCAGACAGTTCCATTGCCGACGTGGAGTGCGACAGGGTGATCCTCTTTCACCCCTCATCTTCGTTCTTGCAGCCGATCTCCTCCAATCAGCTATCAATGATGCCTATAGGAAGGGTCTGATTCAACTCCCCTTTCCTTGCAATGGCCAAATGGACTACCCTATCGTCCAATACGCCAATGACACGATCTTGCTCATGCCTGCCTACCCTCGCCAAGCTTTGATTATTAAAAATATCCTCACAAACTATGCCCAAGCCATCGGCCTCAAGATCAACCTCCATAAATCAACGCTCATTCCCATTAACTTGGATGCTGAACTTGCTACGCAAATTGCATCTATCTTCGAGTGCTCAATTGGTGCCATGCCATTTACCTACCTAGGTCTTCCCTTGGGCACATCATGTCCCACCATACAAGACTTCATGCCACTTGTCAGTACTACTAAGAGGAGTTTATCGTCCACGCTCTCCCTTATGTCCCATGCAGGGAAACTAAACCTACTCAATTCTACAGTCACTTCCCTCCTCATATATGCGATGTGTACGCTCCATTTTCCACCAAAGCTTATAGAGATGTTGGATAAGATCAGACGCAGATGCTTGTGGATCAAGAAAACTGAACAAGGTGACAAATGTAACTCATTGGCTGCTTGGGACATGGTGTGTAAACCCAAAAATAAGGGAGGGCTTGGCGTCCTCAACCTCTGAATTCAAGACGAAGCCTTACTTTTGAAATTTTCGCACAAATTCTACAATAAGATGGACATTCCATGGGTGCAACTTACTTGGGACTCATACTATGCTCGTAAAATACCACATGCTTCCGATCTGGTTGGATCCTTTTGGTGGCGTGATGTATTCAAGCTTTCTCCCAAGTTCAGGGGGGTTTCCCGTGTCAACATTGTGTGTGGCACCACGGCCCTGTTCTGGAAAGACCTATGGTCTGATCAACTCCTCCAAGACTCACATCCACGTGCATTCTCCCACTCTTTGAACGAAGATGTCTCTGTCAAGGATTTCTTGGGGATCACGTCCCTTGGAGAAACATTCCATCTTCCTCTGACCCCTCAAGCTCATGCAGAAGTCAGGCACATGCAGACGATTGCTCCAGAGATACAACCAATGACGGCTACTTCGGACGTGTGGCATTACATTTGGGGCAAAACGGTTTTCAAATCAACGGATTACTACCGTTTCTTCTTCAGGGAAATTCAATCTCATCAAGCTTTCGGTCGGATCTGGAAATCAAAGTGCACGATGAAATTAAAGGTTTTTGCTTGGTTGCTATTTCATGATCGACTCAACAAGCGGAATATGCTCAAAAGAAGGCACTACAACATAGGAGACGATCACAACTGTGGTCTGAACATCGAGGAAACGGTTGAGCATATGATATTCACCTGCTCCTTCAGCAAACAATGTTGGGATAAACTTGATATTAACTGGGAGCCCTTCCCCGGCCGCTTGCAAGCTATTTAAGACCAAAAGAATGGCCACCCATCACCAATGTTCTTAGAAAAATTCATAGTGGCGGCCTGGAGCATCTGGAAGGAGAGGAATAATAAACATTTTAGAGCTATAGCCCCCTCACTCCATTCTTGGCTTGACAGGTTCAAGAGGGACTTCGAGCTGCTTCAGCACAGGGTTAAAGAGGCGCGTAGGCCCTTTGTTCTAAATTTTGTGCACTCTCTACAGTAGTACCCTTGCTTATTTAGCCCCTCCTCTCTTGCCACAAAGTGGACAAGACACCCCACCATGTAAATACTCCATTTGTACAGTGTTACCATTTTATTAATATATTAACACAGTAGGAGCCTTTCCTACTGTTCACAGTCAAAAAAAAAGACCCAAAAGTATGTGGAATACTCTTCAAAAAATAAGTATGTGGAATACTACAAGGAACATGATATTAAAGGATAAATACACAGCTCATCATACAAGACATGCCAGATATCAGTCAAAAAATATATATTGGATGCACTTTTACTTTAATAAAATTTCGATTTCTCTCTAATAACTACTCCCTCCGTCCCATAATATAAGAGCGTTTTTGACACTGCACTAGTGTAAAAACCGCTCTTATATTATGGGACGGGGGAGCATTGTCGTGCTTTTCTTTTTCTCCAAACCTTTCTTGTCTCACTTATATCATAATCAAAAGTCCTTTACCCCCTAGCTGGTTTCCATAACATAAAATCTGTTTATGGAATATATATATATATATATATATATATATATATATATATAAAATACCAAAAAATAATGTACTCTATGTAGGTTGATGCGTGAATTTTTGTATGCACGCATATTTTTTTGAAAAATGAAAATTATTATATTTGAAAAAAATGTAACATATTCAATAATTTAATGTTGGCCCAAATAGCCAAAATTCGGTGGTGGTCTAATATGACTTTAACGACCAAGAAACTTCTGCACACCACATAACCATTCACCAAAAAATGTGTGACAAGCTACATGGTGGAGGTATTTAAACACCAAATTTATAGCTTGCCAAGCAGCGCATGCAATTGAGCATGTATCAGAAAATACATCTTAAACTGTCTCTTGCACAAAGCAGAACAAAAACTATGCCCCCACCTCCCGCTTGCAGTTTAGTCTAATTATCCATAGAACACCAGAAAAAAATCTTTCTTTTTGAAGGATGTTTCAACTTTATAGTCCCTAAACAGAGATTTTTTTTGAAGTTAATGAAATGCCATTCCTTTAGAAAAAAGGCAAGGTGTGAACTATATATATTTGCTCCAAGTGTCCAAAGCATATACCGGCGTTGGCCAAACAAAAATTAATGCAAAAAATTAACATAAGACGGACATAAATTTCTTAATCCCCTAGGAACAAAATACGCATGGCTTGATTAGCCGGCATGAATTTGTATGGATAGAATAATGCAATATATTGTCAGAGGGAAAAACATGCACGACCTATGACGAGATTCATGTTTTTTGATGTGGCATGCTTCCATGGAGGAGGAAAATTTGGTAGTGGATTGCAACTATTTAGGAACAGAGGATGCGGAAGTGCTTCGCTTCTCGGAGGATAAATTGTTAGAGGCGGCTCCGCTCTACACAACATACACTCTCCATTTTAATACAGTGCGCAATAGACATGCCACGGTTGTTAGCGTGTTGTGATCAATACCTTGAAATGCAAAGTTTTGATAAACCCTATTGGCGTAGATGCTGAAAGAACAACATTCAGTGGTATGTAAATTGGTTGAGACTACACTAATAGTTGGGCCATAAACATTTATATGGATCCTACATGTGTCTCGGTAGCTTAACCCCCGGTAAAAAAAAAATGTACAACAGATTAGCAATCCGCTATTTTAACCCACTCAACAATCTCTCCCCATTCCACATCAAAAGGTTTCCATGACATATAGACACGAGAAATAACGTTTGCAAAGAAAACCTCTTTTTCTTTGAAGAAAAAAGATTTTGAATCTACCTTTTCCTTCTTTCCCTTGAAAAAATAACTCAACCAAAATCCAATTATTTACTCAACAAAGTTTGTTTGTAAGCTTTTGAGATAATAGAAACATGTTACCATTTGATTCCGACCATAAGAAACTCTTTTTCCTAATGCCGGAAAATAAGAAAATTATGTTCACTATCTTGAAGCTATTCTAATACCGTACGCACGCAAATTTGCAATTATTCCACAAACAAGAAAATCCCTCTTTTGCCTACCTCTATGTCAGTCAAAGGAGACAAAAGCTCTTTCTACTGTTTGGGTAATAATTAAATTTTAAAATTATTTCGATACAATGTAAAAAATCCAAAAGGTTTCTATTGAATAATGAAATTAAAGTGTGTAACACCCCTGTGTAATAGACATTATGATCATCTGCTAATAATGCCAAGTCACTTTCATTTGCAGTGCCTAGTTACATTGGTTAAAGATTCAATTCAAATCCCTCTCTGAAAATCAACTCAAATTCAAAAGTGCAAAATAAAGTTGCTCAAAACTTGATGGAAAAATGTTCACCTTTTTGCAAATAATCTAAAACTATTTGATGTTAAGGAACATAACATCATCATCAAGTCTAGATGGGCCTAATGCATTTGATCAGAGCCAAAACAACACTTAAATGCCCTAATCATTTTTGAATGATTTCGAATGGGTTCCAAAAATGCCCAAACTTTTTCTGGCAGTGCTGTAGATTGCAATACACTAGTGTGAGCAACTTACACATTTTTGCAAATCCATTTGGAGGTTGAAAATAATACAAAACCTTCTCTGTTAAAATGAAAAAGCAAAAACTAAAAAATAAAAAGAAAAGAGGCACTGTGCACTGGGCCTAAGTGCACAGTGCCCCGTAGCCAGACCAACCGGCCCATCTCCCTCTCTCTCTCCATCGCGGTGTCACCACGCCTGTGGCTGCGCCGGCGCGCACCGGCGAGCGGCCGACACCGCGGCACTCCACCGACGCCCACGGCTCGACGGGGAGGATAAGGCCGAGGCTAGTGCCTCCCCCCTGGTCCTCCTCCATCATTTCCCCCTTTCTCCTCGCTCTCCCCTCCTCGTTCCCATCGGGGCCCGATGCGGCCGCCGCCGTGCCCCGCTCGGGGATGCGGCCACCGTCTCCCGTTCGCCTCGCCGACACGTCCTGCAGCACCGCCTCGCTCTTCTGCCTCGGCTACGTCTCGTCTTCAAGCTCGGGAACGACCACGCGCTCGGGATCGACCTCGCCTCTTCTTCTCGGTCTCCGGCGCTCGCCGTCGTCTCCGTCCACCGCTGCTGCTCCTAAGCTCACATGGGCCTTTCTTGGCCGCACGGTGAGCCTCTCCCTTCCTTCCTTTCCCCTCTCGCGCCCTACGTTTTGTCGTAGCTAGCTCGCCCGCTTGTCGAGCTCCGCCATCCGCCATTATCTCCGTTGCGCTCGCCTTCGAGCTCTTCTACTCGGGCCCGTAGCTCCGACGAGCTCCTGGAGCGCCATAGACCCCGCCTAGCCTCTTTGTTTGCTCGAACGAGCGCCGTAGCTCTGATTTCCTGCTCCGGCCGAACGCGCCGCCTGTCGCCGTCGTTGTAGCGCTCAATTCCGGCCGAATTAGGCCGCGGGACCGCCGTAGATCGATGCGGCGTCAAACGCCCGATCGAACGCACTAGGCCGCACCCCCTCCCGCGCCCTGTGCGCGAATTCCGGCCAACTCCAGCGTGGATCCGCCGCTGGAGAGGTCGCCGGCGCGTCTCCGGCCGCCGCGCTGACCTGGCCACTAGTAGGGCCCGCTCGGTGAGGCTGCCAGTGGGTCCCCCTATGAAGTTTGACCAGGTTGACCGAGTCAACGCTGGCTACTGTTCACCCTTAGACGCTGACATGTGGGCCCCTTCGGCTAATTAGTCAAATAAATGATTTAATAAATAAAACTAATTACTTTAGCCTAATTACTCACTGACATATGGGGCCCACACCCAAATTAGTTTCTGTTTAGTCTTAAATAAACTCTGTTTTATAACAGAGGCTGACATGTGGGTCCCATTGGACCCACAGGTCAGGTTTGACCCTGGTCAACCGACCAGTTGACTGCTGATGTCATCAATGCATCATGCTGACATCATAATTGTTTTCTGCTGATTTAAATAATTTCAGAAAAAAAGCAATAATCTTCAAAAATTCATAATAATTAAACCGTAGCTCGGATTGAAAAACTTTCTACATGAAAGTTGACCAGAACGACGAGACGAATCTGATCGTATCATCTATTTCTATGTCGGAACCCTCTACGTAGGTGAACCCGCAACTTTCATTCCGTTTCCGGTAGATGAATAGTGCATATACACCGATTAGTAAATCCCACTTTAATCCTAAAATAACTAAAAGGACTTAGATGCACCTTTAGGCAACCCTGCACTGCACCATAGCATAGCATGCTCTGTGTTGCATATGTTTGCTGTGTATTTATTTGTTTCCTCCCCCTCTTCTCTCTCGGTAGACCCCGACACCGACGTAGTCCCGGAGGCCGACGCAGCTCCGGAGGTCGACTACGCCCCTGATGATCAGACACTTGCCGCAGAGCTTCCAGGCAATCACCCCCCTTTTGAGCATACCGATATCGCCTATTCTTCTCTCTCTTATGCTTGCATTAGAAGTTGCTGTTGTTACTGTTATCCTATATCTACTGCATAGCCTATTTATTGTAACCTGCTATTGTTACCTACCTGCTTATCCTAAACTGTTTAGTATAGGTTGGGTAGAGACCCATCAGAGACCCCACTTTATCCCGACTGCCCCGCTGGATTATCAGAAGACCCGATCAACGGGATCGAAGACCAGGCCCCGGCACCGCACATCACTTCCCCCTTAGTTGGTCGGCACTAATGGGCTACTATCGAGTGACGAGGGTGATACCCCGTCAGTACTTCTGATAATAACCTTGTAGGTTGGTTAATCGGTCGTGGTCAGCTAGGGTGATTTCTCCTACACCACCCCCGTTAACGACATCGTCGTGCAACTTCTCAAGTGCGGACCTCGAGGGTGATTCCTCCTTCGTTCACCTTGACGATAACATCAGGTGGAATTCCATCGAGGGTGATTCCTCGGGGTTCCCCTTGGTGTTAATCACACGGTTGCTATGGTTACTATGACTTTACGCTGAACCATGTTACTAAAGACGGGTCGGCCCTGAGGGGTACCCGCGCGAGCTTAATTGCGAGAAATGTGGATTCGGGTGGACCTGGAAGGTGCCCGAGAGTTGAATACGAGGCGTGGCCGGGCATTCTTAGCCCTTGCCGCAAGTCCTCGAGACGGGGCGACAGGGTCACATCTTTCGTGAGTCTCTACTCATTACCACACTACCAACACACTAACGGTTTGGATATTTGATCCGAGGGGCCTCTGGCCTGATAGCACAAACCATCACGTGGGCATAGTATGGGCGTTCTGCGTCATATACTTCAGCCGAGCCGTGTTGGACTGGTTACGCAACCGCGCTTGTATTAAGGGGTTGCTAGGTCTGCTCACGGCCGCCCACGCAACGTGCAGGAGTTCCTGGGGCGATGGCCAAGACCCCTGGGGGCATAGGTTTAGTCCGGCGTGCTGACCTCTTTGTTAAGTATTCGGTCGGGTTGCGGCGTATCGTTTGGCCGAGGACGGGCATGACCCAGTAAAGTGTGTCCGGCCGGAGTTAAGCGAGCGTGGTGGGTAAGTTGGTGCACCCCTGCAGGGAATAAACAATCTATCGATAGCCTGTCCTACGGTAACGGACACTCGGAGTTGTATCCCGATCGGTACAACTAGAACCTGACACTTGAGACGATAACTGGATAGTATGGCTCTGGGATTGCTTTCTCGCAGGGAGTCGAGGAAGAATCTCTGGGCGAGGTTGATGACACTACTATTACTTTACATTATGCTAATCTGCACTCTTCTAATGCTGCAAGACCGCTGAAGATGATGAAGATACTAGTCTTCGATAGGACTAGGCTTTCCCCTCTATTCTGGCATTTCTGCAGCCCAATCCACATATACAGCCTCCCTTTGAAAATGTTGCATATGTAGTATAGATCCTTGCTTGCTGAGTACTTCGGATGAGTACTCACGTTTGCTTTGCTTTCTTTTTCTCCCCATATCTGTTTGATGCAACCAGACGACGGAGCCCCGGAGCTAGCTGCTCTCACCAACGACTGCTACTACTACTACCCTCCTGGCGAGTACTACTACGAGGAGCCGTCCGACGACCAGGAGTAGGTTCGGAGGGTCCCAGGCAGGAGGCCTGCGCCTTTCGATCGTAGTGTTTTATTTTGCCCCGCCTTTCGAAAGGCTCATCTATTTTCTGTTTCATAGATGTACTCAGATATCTGATGCTTCTGCTGACGCTTGTATGCAATCGAGCTATGTATTCGAGCCCTCGAGGCCCTGGCTTGTAATATAAAGCTTGTATGACTTTATTTATGTTTTAGAGTTGTGTTGTGATATCTTCAAGTGAATCCTTAGGTTGGTATCAGAGCCGACTGCCTGTAGGAGTCCCCCTTTCCAACTCCTTGGCCGAAGTTGAGTCTAGTGGTCCAAAACTGTTTTACTAACTTGGCTGTGTGGGTTGCGGGCCCACGTCGCCAACTGGGTGGTATTAGGATTTTTTTATTTCTCGTCTTTACTCTGGGACTCTCATCACTCTTCTATTCGGATTAAATAAATTTACTAACGCTGACACTTAGGATCTCGTAAATTCCGTCCATCCGGAGAGCTGGATATCTGTGCAGTTTCCCTGTCATTGATCTAATTAGTCTGATAATCATTTTCCTTTCCATTGTTTTGTTTAACCTTGCTCTCCGAGATCTGTTATACTTCTCGTCGTCGTATGAAAATTCTGAATTTCCTTTATTTCAGATGGATCGTCTGTTTCCACCACACCCTACGACGCAGCTTGTGCTTCGCACTTGGGCTCGTAATGCCCCTGGTTTTCCAGCTGTCCTGATCGCCCTCCTGACCAGACTTGGTTACCGCTGGTACCCCGAGTACATGGTCTACGAGGTATACCGCGAGTTCAACCAGGAGTAGTACTATGCTGATGTTCGTATCTATGATCAGCAGGATGACTCAGACACTGAGCTGCACCTTTTCCACGTTATCGGCGTGACGATTGAGATGGCAGTCCATGATGCCGCCTATTCTGTTGTCGCACGTCACCGAGGAGAGCTCAGCGTTAACTTGGATGCCTATGAGTTTCGATATATTCCGTATGCCCCTACTGGAGATGCTACTGGATACTACACAGCTATCTGTGCCCCATACGAGCCTCGTCGCTACGACCCGCAGGTTATGATTCAGTGCACTCAGGCTCTGAATCACACTGTTCGGGCTCTTGCCGTCGAGTTGTTTGCCACTCGAGCATGAATCTACGATGCTATGACGCAGTTGCTACCAGCTGTTCGTGCAGGGATACATCCGGAGCACATCCTTTACCCGCGCAGGACCGAGATGCCACCAGGGATTGATTGGCCTGCTGTGGGAGGTCACACACCTGCACATGGACCTCTTCTTTCAGTTCGAGACCGAGTTCTGCATCAGAGTGCACATGGAGCGCAAGATCCTTCCGCGACGAACATTCGTCGTCCGCACTTGCAGCTACCCCGTTTCAGTGGTTTTCTTTGACGTTGATGTAGCCTTTGCTATGTCTTGTTGTGTACTTCCTTACCGCGTGCCTGCGTGCCGCCTAGCATGTCTAGCTTTTGAATTTGCGCCGTTATGCTGTCCGATTGTAACCGACTGTGTATGGATCTGTATGTATTAATTGACTACTGTTAAGCATCTGTTACACTACTTTATTATTATCGAGTTACATCATGCCTGTCACTAAACTCTCGCAATAGCTTTTGCTAAACTACCCCTGTTGAATTGAGCAGGATGGCTGATAACAATCCACCACCGCCGTCACCGCCTGACTATATGGCAGCTATGATGCAACAATTCGAACTCAACCATCAGTTCATGACTGGGATTATGGATCAGTTCCCTCGTCCCAAAGCCAACCAGCAGCCAGCTTCAATTACGCTGCCAGAGTTTGTGCGTCTCAACCCATCGATATTCCGCAACACAGTTAATCCGCTGGATGCCGATGATTGGTTGCGTGACATCTTCTATGAGATGGAGTCAGCTGATGTTCGTCCTGTCAGCTATGTCACTTTTGTGACCTACTTCCTGAAGGGACCCGCAGCACAATGGTGGGACACTCACAGACAGACCCTACCTCCTGGAACTGTCGTCACCTGGGTGGAATTCAAGGCTGCTTTTCGTGCCCGGTATATTCCTCAAGGAGTTATAGATCGGAAGAAGGCCGAGTTCCGTAGCCTTGTTCAGGGCAACAAGACTGTGGAGGTCTACAAGCAAGAGTTCCTTGACTTGTCTCGCTATGCTGAAGAAGACATTCCCACAGATGCTGGTAGGCAAGAGAAGTTCCGTGATGAGTTACACCATGACATTCAGCTAGCCCTGCTCGTCCAAGACTTTCCTGACTTCGCCACCTTGGTGAACAAGGCTATTATGGTCGAGACTGGTTTGAAGAAGCACAAGGAAGCGACCAGACGCACTCGTGAAGCAGGCTCATCTTCGGGCTCGTCTTCTCAGAAGCGCCGTATATGGATTCCTCACAGCATGTACCGCCCAACAGCTCCACAGTGTAGGCCTGCTTATACTGCACCTCATCTACCTCCTCCACCACCGAGGCAGCCTCTTCGAGCTCCACCACCTCGAGCTCTTGCACCACGTCCAAACAGTGGACTCTGCTTCAATTGTGGCCAGCCAGGTCACCGTGCCAGAGACTGTTCTCAGGGTCAGAATCAGCTAGCGCCTCTTCCTGCTGGCCGTGGTAATGGCCGTGGAATTCCTCAGCAGCGTAACAACAATGCCAGGCCTTCTTATGGTCGTGGGCAGGCCTATCATGTCAACATGAGTGAAGACCCAGACCAACCAGCTACTGTGATGGGTACACTTCCTGTTAATTCAGTACCAGCTTCTGTTTTATTTGATTCAGGAGCATCGCATTCATTCATGTCAGAACATTTTGCACTCATGCATGACATTAAATGCGAAATGCTACAACATCCTTTAGTGATAAACACCCCCGCGGGTACATCCAGAACTTCTATATTCAGCCCCCGGGTCACCGTTAGGATTGAAGGGTTGGACTTTCATGCATTTCCCATTATTCTAAAATCTTCCAAGATTGACCTTATATTGGGAATGGATTGGTTGAAGGCTCACTATGCCTCAATAAATTGTGCCACTAAAGTTATACACCTCCTACACCCATCAGATGAGATAGTGAATTATCATACCCATATCACTCAGAACGCCGAGGCTCAAATTTATGCCTTGAATGTGTTGAACGCTTCTCCGCTTGAGGGGATCGAAAACATTCCAGTCGTCTGTGACTTCCACGATGTTTTTCCAGAAGAACTTCCAGGAATACCCCCTGCTAGAGCTGTCGAGTTTGTTATCGACTTGAAGCCTGGCACCACTCCTATTGCGAAGCATCCTTATAAGATGCCTCCGCACCACCTTCTCGAGCTTAAGGAAGAAATTGACAAGTCAATTAAGAAGGGCTTTATCCGTCCAAGTTCCTCTTCCTGGAGAGCACATTCTCTCTTTGTCAAAAAGAAAGATGGTACGAATAGGTTGGTTCAAGATTACCGTCCTATCAACCAGGCAACTATTCAGAATAAATATCCGCTTCCTCAGATCAATGATTTATATGATCAACTTGCTGGATCTTCAGTGTTCTCTAAAGTCGACTTGAGGTTGGTTATCACCAGATCCGTGTCCGTGAAGAGGATATTCCGAAGACCGCCTTTGTTACTCGTTATGGTTCCTATGAATACACCGTCATGTCATTTGGCCTGACAAATGCTCCAGCTACGTTCTCCCGCTTGATGAATTTTATATTCATGGATTACCTCGACAAGTTCGTCGTGGTTTATCTGGATGATATTCTGGTATACTCGAAAAATAAGGAAGAACATGCTGAACATCTTCGTATTGTTCTAGAGAGGCTTCGAGAACACAAGTTGTATGCCAAGTACTCCAAATGCGAATTCTGGCTTTCTGAAGTAACCTACCTTGGACATGTGATTTCCATGGACGGTATCGCCGTTAACCCGGAGCGTGTTCAGGCTATTCTTGACTGGACTCCTCCGAAGAACACCAAGCAAGTCAGAAGTTTTCTCGGCCTTGCAAGTTATTGCCGTCGTTTTGTCGAGAACTTTTCCAAGATTGCCAAGCCCCTGACTAATCTGCTTCACAAGGGCGTTAAGTTTGAGGTGACAGACAGATGTCAGGAGAGTTTCCAAACTCTCAAGGACAAGCTAACCTCTGCTCCAGTGCTTGCTCCTCCGGATTCTCGCAAAACTTTGTGATTTATTACGACGCCTCTTGTCAAGGGTTAGGCTGTGTTCTAATGCAAGAACGAAAAGTGATTGTGTATGCCTCGCGACAATTGCGTCCACATGAAGAAAACTATCTAGTGCATGATCTTGAACTTGTTGCTATGATCTATGCTTTGAAGCAGTGGCGGCATTACCTTCTTGGTAACCGGTGTGAGATATATGCTGATCATCAAAGCTTGAAGTATTTGTTCACTCAGCCGGATCTCAATCTCCGTCAATAGCGATGGTTGGAAACATTCACAGACTATGACTGTGGTATTTCATATACCCTAGGCAAGGCTAATGTGATGGCTGATGCCTTAAGCTGCAAGTCCTATTGCAACAACCTCATGGTTAAGCAAGCTCAACCCCATCTTTATGAAGAACTGCGCAAGTTGAACCTCTGTATCGTTCCGCAGGGTTGTCTTAATAACCTTGTGGTATATCCAGATCTTGAGAAAGCTATTAAGAATGCGCAAGCTCAAGATGCCGAAATTGATTTGATGAAGAAAGAGCTTCACCTTGAAAAGTACAGGGATTTCTCGATTGCTGAAGATGGAACCTTGTATTTCAGAGACCGCATTGTGGTACCTCGCTTCGAGCTTATGACTGACAAAGTCATGAAGGAGGCACATGATACACCACTGTCTATTCATCCGGGTAGCACCAAGATGTATCGTGATCTCTGACAAAGGTACTGGTGGTCTAAAATGAAGCAGGATATTGCTCGATATGTTGCTGAATGTGACGTTTGCCGTCGCGTCAAAGCGGAATGTCAGAAGCCTGCTGGAATTCTGCAACCGCTCCCTATTCCTTTGTGGAAATGGGATAAAGTGCAAATGGATTTCATTACTGGCCTTCCCAAGTCACAGAAGGGTCACGACGCTATCCTTGTCGTCATCGATCAACTTTCCAAATTTGCACACTTTCTGCCTGTCAAGGAGACTATCACTGCTAGTCAGTTAGTAGAGCTTTATATCTCCAGAATTGTTTCACTTCACGGTATTCCGAAGGAGATTAGTTCGGACCGTGGCGGTCTTTTCACCTCCAAGTTCTGGGAAAGTTTCCAAGAATCTATGGGAACTCACATTACCTGGAGTTCAGCATATCATCCATAATCCCAAGGACAAGTTGAGCGAGTTAATCAAGTGCTTGAACATATGCTTCGGGCTTGTGTTATATCGTTCGGTAAGAACTGGGAAGAATCTCATCCGTTTGCCGAATTCTCTTATAACAACAGCTATCAAGCCAGCTTGAAAATGGCCCCCTTCGAAGTACTTTATGGACGTAAGTGTCGAACCCCTCTGAATTGGTCAGAAACTAGGGAAAGGCCACTCGTGGGACCGGAAATTATTCAACACGCCGAAGAGCAAGTCCATATTGTACGAGAAAATCTCAAGGCGGCTCAGGACCACCAGAAGAGCAACTATGATCGCAAACGATGGGGCTTAACCTATCAACCTGGTGATCAAGCTTATTTGCGTGTCACTCCTATGAAGGGCACTCGTCGTATCGGAATCAAGGGCAAGCTAGCTCCATGCTACATCGGCCCCTTTCGCATTGTTACCAGACGTGGACAGGTGGCATATAAATTGGAGTTACTGCCACAATTCTCTCATATCCATGATGTCTTCCATGTGTCGCAACTTCGCCGTTGCTTCAAGGAATCTCCACACCGAGCAGTGGATCATGAAATGCTCGAATTGCAAGATGATCTTTCTTATAAGGAGCATCCCATCCGCATCGTCGACGAAGCTGAACGTCGAACTCGTCAGAAGACGACCAAGTTCCTCAAAGTGCAGTGGTCGAATCACACTGAAGATGAAGCCACTTGGGAACGCGAGGATCATCTTCGGGAAGAATATCCCGACCTCTTTCCTTCTACCTCCTAAATTCTCGGGACGAGAATTTCTTTTAGAGGAGGAGAATTTGTAACACCCCTATGTAATAGTCACTATGATCATCTGCTAATAATGCCAAGTCACTTTCATTTGCAGTGCCTAGTCACATTGGTTAAAGATTCAATTCAAATCCCTCTCTAAAAATCAACTCAAATTCAAAAGTGCAAAATAAAGTTGCTCGAAACTTGATGGAAAAATGTTCACCTTTTTGCAAATAATCTAAAACTATTTGATGTTAAGGAACACAACATCATCATCAAGTCTAGATGGGCCTAATGCATTTGATCAGAGCCAAAACAGCACTTAAATGCCCTAATCATTTTTGAATGATTTCGAATGGGTTCCAAAAATGCCCAAACTTTTTGTGGCAGTGCTGTATATTGCAATACACTAGTGTGAGCAACTTACGCATTTTTGCAAATCCATTTGGAAGTTCAAAATAATACAAAACCTTCTCTGCTAAATGAAAAAGCAAAAACAAAAAAATATAAAGAAAAGAGGCACTGTGCAATGGGCCTAAGTGCACAGTGTCCCGTAGCCAGCCCAACCGGCCCATCTCCCTCTCTCTCTCCATCGCGGTGTCACCGCGCCTGTGGTTGCGCCAGCGCGCACCGGCGAGCGGCCGACACCGCGGCACTCCACCGACGCCCGCGGCTCGACTGGGAGGATAAGGCCGAGGCCAGTGCCTCCCCCTGGTCCATCTCCATCATTTCCCCCTTTCTCCTCGCTCTCCCCTCCTTGTTCCCATCGGTGCCCGACGCGGCCGCCGCCGTGCCCCGCTCGTGGACGTGGCCACCGTCTCTCGTTCGCCTCGCCGACATGTCCTGCAGCTCCGCCTCGCTCCTCTGCCTCGGCTACGTCTCGTCTTCAAGCTCGGGAATGACCACGCGCTCGGGAACGACCTCGCCTCTTCTTCTCGGTCTCCGGCGCTCGCCGTCGTCTCCGTCCACCAATGCTGCTCCTAAGCTCACACGGGCCTTTCTTGGCCTCACGATGAGCCTCTCCCTTCCTTCCTTTCCCTCCTCGCGCCCTACGTTTTGCCGTAGCTAGCTCGCCCGCTTGTCGAGCTCCACCGTCCACCATTGTCGCCATTGCGCTCGCCGCCGAGCTCTTCTGCTCGGGCCAGTAGCTCCGACGAGCTCCTGGAGCGCCATAGACCCCACATAGCCTCTTCGTTTGCTCGAACGAGCGTCGTAGCTCCGATTTCCTGCTCCGGCCGAACGCGCCGCCCGCCGCTGTCGTTGTAGCGCTCAATTCCGGCCGAATTAGGTCGCGGGACCGCCGTAGATCGATGCGGCGTCGAACGCCCGATAGAAAGCACTAGGCCGCACCCCCTCCCGCGCCCTGTGCTCGAATTCTGGCCAACTCCGGCATGGATCCGACGCTAGAGAGGTCGCCGGCGCGTCTCCGGCCGCCGCGCTAACCTGGCCACTGGTGGGGCCTGCTCGCTGAGGCTGCCATTGGTTCCCCCTGTGAAGTTTGACCAGGTTGACCGAGTCAACGCTGGCTACTGTTCACCCTTAGACGCTGACATGTGGGCCCCATTCGGCTAATTAGTCAAATAAATGATTTAATAAATAAAACTAATTACTTTAGCCTAATTACTCACTGACATATGGGGCCCACACCCTAATTAGTTTATGTTTAATCTTAAATAAACTCTGTTTTATAACAGAGGCTGACATGTGGGTCCCACTGGAACCACAGTTCAGGTTTGACCCTGGTCAACCGACCAGTTGACTGCTGATGTCATCAATGCATCATGCTGACGTCATATTTTTTTCTGCTGATTTAAATAATTTCAAAAAAAAACAATAATCTTCAAAAATTCATAATAATTAAACCGTAGCTCGGATCGAAAAACTTTCTACATGAAAGTTGATCAGAACGACAAGACGAATCTGATCATTTCATTTGTTTCTATGTCGGAACCCTCTACATAGGTGAACCCGCAACTTTCCTTCCATTTCCGGTAGATGAATAGTGCATATACACCATTTAGTAAATCCCACTTTAATCCTAAAATAACTAAAAGGACTTAGATGCACCTTTAGGCAACCCTGCACTGCACCATAGCATAGCATGCTCTGTGTTGCATATGTTTGCTGTGTATTTATTTGTTTCCTCCCCCTCTTCTCTCTCGGTAGACCCCGACACCGACGTAGTCCCGGAGGCCGACGCAGCTCCGGAGGTCGACTACGCCCCTGACGATCACACACTTGCCGCAGAGCTTCCAGGTAAGCACCCCCCTTTTGAGCATACCGATATCGCCTATTCTTCTCTCTCTTATGATTGCATTAGAAGTTGATGTTGTTACTGTTATCCTATATCTGCTGCATAGCCTGTTTATTGTAACCTGCTATTGTTACCTACCTGCATATCCTAAAATGTTTAGTATAGGTTGGGTAGAGACCCATCAGAGACCCCACTTTATCCCGACTGCCCCACTGGATTATCAGAAGACCTGATCAACGGGATCGAAGACCAGGCCCCGGCACCGCACATCACTTCCCCCTTAGTTGCTCGACACTACTGAGTTACAATCGAGTGACGAGGGTGATACCTCGTCAGTACTTCTGATAATAACCTTGTAGGTTGGTTAATCGGTCGTGGTCAGCGAGGGTGATTCCTCCTACACCACCCCCGTTAACGACGTCGTCGTGCAACTTCTCAAGTGTGGACCTCGAGGGTGATTCCTCCTTCGTTCACCTTGACGATAACATCAAGTGGAATTCCATCGAGGGTGATTCCTCAGGGTTCCCCTTGGTGTTAAACACATGGTTGCTATGGTTACTATGACTTTACGCTGAACCATGTTACTAAAGACGGGTCGGCCCTGAGGGGTACCCGCACGAGTTTAATTGCGAGAGATGTGAATTCGGGTGGACCTGGAAGGTGCCCGAGAGTTGAATACGAGGCGTGGTCGGGCATTCTTAGCCCTTGCCGCAAGTCCTCGAGACGGGGCGACGGGGTCACATCTTTCATGAGTCTCTGCTCGTTACCGCACTACCAACACACTAACGGTTTGGATATTTGATCCGAGAGGCCTCTGGCCTGATAGCACTAACCATCACGTGGGCATAGTATGGGCATTCTGCGTCGTATACTTCAGCCGAAGCTTAATAGACGTCATGCGACTTAGCGGCGTGCGCCGTGTTGGACTGGTTACGCAACCGCGCTTGTATTAAGGGGTTGCTAGTTCTGCTCACGGCCGCCCACGCAACGTGCAGGAGTTCCCGGGGCGATGGCCCAAGACCCCTGGGGGCATAGGTTTAGTCCGGCGTGCTGACCTCTCTGTTAAGTATTCGGTCGGGTTGCGGCGTATCGTTTGGCCGAGGCCGGGCATGACCCAGTAAAGTGTGTCCGGCCGGAGTTAAGCGAGCGTGGTGGGTAAGTTGGTGCACCCCTGCAGGGAAGAAACAATCTATCGATAGCCTGTCCTACGGTAACGGACACTCGGAGTTGTATCCCGATCGGTACAACTAGAACCTGACACTTGAGACGATAACTGGATAGTATGGCTCTGGGATTGCTTTCTCGCAGGGAGTCGAGGAAGAATCTCTGGGCGAGGTTGATGACACTACAATTACTTTACATTATGCTAATCTGCACTCTTCTAATGCTGCAAGACCGCTGAAGATGATGAAGATGCTAGTCTTCGATAGGACTAGGCTTTCCCCTCTATTCTAGCATGTCAGCAACCCAGTCCACATATACAGCCTCCATTTGATAATGTGGCATATGTAGTATAGATCCTTGCTTGCTGAGTACTTCGGATGAGTACTCATGTTTGCTTTGCTTTCTTTTTCTCCCCATATCCGTTTGATGCAACCAGACGACGGAGCCCTTGAGCCAGCTGCTCCCGCCGACGGCTACTACTACTACTACCCTCCTGGCGAGTACTACTACGGGGAGCCGTCCGACGACCAGGAGTAGGTTCGGAGGGTCCCAGGCAGGAGGCCTGCGCCTTTCGATCGTAGTGTTTTATTTTGCCCTGTCTTTCTAAAGGCTTATCTGTTTTCTGTTTCATATCTGTACTCAGATATCTGATGCTTCCGCTGACGCTTGTATGCCATCGAGCTTTGTATTCGAGCCCTCGAGGTCCTGGCTTGTAATATAAAGCTTGTATGACTTTATTTATGTTTTAGAGTTGTGTTGTGATATCTTCAAGTGAGTCCTTAGGCTTGATCGTGTGCATTTGCGTGTATGATTAGTGCACGATTAAGCCGGTGTCGCCACAAAGTGGATAAGTAGAAAAGGCTTCTTGAATATATTTTTCCCGAAATCTTAATAAGCAAGACACATTTTATTTATCGATGATATATTTTGGTTTGTTCAAGCATGATTAGAGGTATCTGCTTTGGATTTCTAGACAAATTATCTTGTCATTTTTGTTTGACTTATATTCACATATGAAATAGATGAAGGAGGAAATTTAGCAACACTTTTCCCGCATGATCTGTAACTCTTTCTTGGATTTTTTGGTGATAATTTACGATGGTTGGTCAAATAAAAAAGCTAATTCAGATACATCATTATGGATTTGTCGGTACTAAAACCGGCTGACCTCGGGTAGGGGGTCCCGAGCTGTGGATCTGGGATCAATGGTAATAGGAGACAAGGGAGACGATGTTTTACCCAGATTCGGGCTCTCTCGAAGAGGTAAAACCCTACGTCCTGCTTCGATTATATTGAAGTGTGTTGTATCGAGTACAAGAGATGATCTACCTCGAGATCATATGATTGTGTTCTAAACCCTAAGGCTTGTAATTGTGCCTCTATGGACAAAACCCCTGTTCTTATATAGGCACCGGGGGTACCTAGGTTTGCACATACGGTCGGTTGCCAACTAGAAATAAACACACTGAGGTTCACAGCTTCGGCTATCTTCAGGTGGTGGCTGGCAGGCCTTTAGTTCGGCCCATAGCTAATAGGCCATATAGCTTAGTACCCCTAGTCCGGGACACCCTCACGGTTGACGTGACATGAGCATGAAATAGATTCAAGAATCTGTTTTCTTTTTATAAGTGGTAAAATCACTTATCTTTATAACTGGTTCTTTCCAACTCTGAGCTTATTCTTTCTCTTCACTTTCTAAGAGGGCATTTGATGCATCAATCCCCTTCTGATAGCCTTTTTTCCCTAGAGATGGGCAATTCGTCCACTCGGTTTTATTAATTATTTACTAAGAAACAAGAAACATAATATATTGGCATTTCCATTCAATCATTCAACATCATTTTTTCACATACTTCGTATATTTTATTGTCTTTCAAATGTAAATCATGAACACTCTTATTTGCTTTGCATTAGTATTAGTTATTTTTGTAGCATCTAATTTTAACAAGTTTCCTGCAACAACGCGCGAGGTATCATCTAATTTTGGATATGAAAAGACTGAAACTAGAGAAAAATGTCCTTAACCTTCCAAAAGAAGACCAAATAGCTGGGCATACTTGCCTTAAAGTCCTTGGCTTCATCAAAACAATACATTTAACTTCCATGAAAATTAATTTAAAAGCATGGCAGCTACTAAATGATTCTAACAATGAGCTTCATATTCATGACACGCAACCACGAAAATAATGGTGCCGTCCGGATACCACAGGACGCAGAAACCGTCATTGTCATTGCGGGAAAGGACACCACTAACAAATCTGCCGTCCCCGGCAAAATAAAAATAAAAAACTGTCATGGTCCCCGGCTAGCTCTGTTAATTACTAGTCTCCAAAACATATGCTTGATTGGGCAGTTGGAATTTACAGTAACCAGCCATTAACCAAATTAGGCCCTTCCCAGGGCTTCACCATGGACAAGTGCTAAGCATGCCATATAAGCAAAAAAATGACATGACACAATATTTAAGGAGGGAAGAGAGCACTTTGATGATCTAGGAAGAACCAATGCCAAGTGCGAGAACCTAGACAAACCACTTAAATGAAATAATTTGACCAATGCATGAAAGACTTTAGATGCTAACTCGTTAAATAAAGTGTGCTTAGCAACAACAAGTTAAGCATCTATGCATTGAGAAGTTAAGTTGTTAAGGTATTTAATGCACTTAGCATCAAGTCTAAGCATCTTTGGATTGAAAGAGGTCTTAAGTCCAGGGACAAGCAAAGTAGTACTACTCCAGATAAGTAGAGCTAGCTAGGGTAGTGCGAAGGTAGACGGGTGATAGTGGAGCACCATATGCCGTTGCAATCGTTAGTGGAGCTGTCAGAGCACACGTTTCGGACGCCAGGCGCAAGCAGCTCCTGTAGTCATAGAAAGTGACCGGCCTCTGCTAGCTGTGGCTGGCTAACAAAGAGATGGGATGCACATCCGTCTTTGCATGTGTGATATGTGCATGCACCTGCCCTGTTGTGCATCTGCATCCTATCATTCCAAGGTGGAAGTTGGGGACCAAATTAACCTCTAGCCTAGCTAGAGCTGCAGCTTGACCCCAGCACTGGCTGGCTAGCTACTTGAGGGTGGAGGACAATGGCTTTTAGGGGGTATCTCTCTCTCTGTGGTGTCGCTATTGGGGAGCAGTAGTGATGCTTTGGATTTAACATATTCATCTCAGTTAAGTAACCTGGTATGTAGTACCACTACCACGCATATTTATGGCGCCCATGGTATTACTGCCGATGGTGGTACCTGACCAAGAGCACGGGTCCTCTACAGCTAATTTTCCATATTGGAAGCTTTTGTTGGCCCTCCCCTCTTATCGAGATGATACAACCCCAAAAGAATTTGACCCGTTAGGGCATCTTCAACACCGTATTGTAAATCAGACTCACTATCCGTGCATCCGCGGACATGGATACGGAGACGGCCATCCAACCGCATGCCCTAAACGTCCGTCTACATTTCAAACCTAAATTGAGCAAACAGGACGAATTTGATGCAAAATGGACAATTTTCATGCAAAGCAGACATCATTCATACAAAGTTCGGCATATTACAACTAAACCGGACAAGTTCAACTAAAATAAAAAAAAACTAGAAAAAACTAAGCGAGGTACCGGGCGGTAACCTCGTACGGATGCCTGCCCTGGCCGACAGGACCTCCGTCGCCGCTGCCATTAGAGTCGGAGTTGTCGTGGTACTTCCAGCGGCAGAAGGGCGCGTAGGGGCCGCGACAGGCCTGATTGGCCGCCGCCTGCTACTCGCGGCGCAGCCGCTTGGCTTCCTCTGCCGTTGGCTGCATGGTCGCGTTGCCCACGGACATAGCCCTGGCATGCCCGCCGATGACCTGCAAATGCACATGGCTGTTGTAGCACTTTCGTGATAAGTGAAGCGTCGAACCCACAGAGAGCAAATAGAATGGAATTACAAACCCCACAAATACGCTATCACTTATGCAGTTGCGTACGCACCCAAACCATAGTTTGAAAATAGCATCTTTAGTAAGTTGCTAGGAAGACAAGTAAAAAGGTAGCATTTATCTAAACTACAAATAAGAAATAGAAGACAAAAAATTGAAAGAACTAAACTAAGAGAAACAGTGTTTGAGTAGTAAACGTTCTTGAGGGAATTAGAGTCATATCACAAGTATGATGCTGACGACACATGATAGCTAGACATGGCTCTTAGTTGTATCATTAAGCCACATGTATATGATCTCGTGTTGGCGGAGCCAATAAAGTACGCATCCTCACTCCAGTTACCGCGTACACTCGTGCCACCATCGTGCTTCCCTGCTCCGGTTATCATAACAATGATTAAGGGGAGTGAACTCCCCGTGGTCATGGCATTAGGTTCTAGGGTTCTCCACTAATCCATATTGCAATGATCACAGACGAAGCAAGCATAGGTCTTGTCACTACCTACCCTTCACAACCACCCTTCTCACCAACATAAATCACCTCAAGTCCATAAGTGGCTAATGTTGTGTGGGCGCCCTTCACAACACCATGAGATAATTATGCAATACATATAAACAGAATATTGGAACCCCTATTCAGCAAAGTACTAATCATGCAAAGGTTCATCCAACTCCTCAAAAACTAACACAACTACTCAAACATCATAGAGGGAGAGCAAGTTACAAGCCGGCGTGAAGCCGGTGGAGGCGAGGGGCATGGCTGCGCCGGTGGTGGTGATGATGGCGCGCCGGCGGTGAAGACCGCACCAGCCCGAAGGCTGGTGCGTGTGGTGGAGGCACCCATCTTCTTCCTCTTGGCTTGGCCCTTCTCAACTATATGGAGGCGGTCTTGGAGCAACAATGGAAATGGATGACGGTTGCGTGGATGAATGAATGTGGAGATGGCGGCGGCTAGGGTTGATGGTGCTTATATGAAGGCCTCCCAGAATCTCCTCCATTGATGTGGTCATCCAAGGGCTCAAGTTGAGGCTTATCTTCTCCCAATCCCTTCATTTGAGCCCATGGGAACAATTGGGGACAAAATCGGTGAAGAATCCCATCTGAAAGGGCAACTTTCGGAGCTGTCTGCACGTCAAACGACCCCCAAAATGCCGCAGGCGGTCGTATGGAACATCGTCTTTTGATCTGACCTTCTCCGGTAAAACGGTCACCATTTCTTCCTACAAACTTGGAATTTGACGTTCTTGGACTCGTTGGATTCATATAACGACGCCGATTCATTTCTGGTCTTAGATTTGATTTGTAGGACTTTGAAAAATATGACTTTTCTGACCTTTGAATTGGCTAAGTCTGATCCCTGGCTGACTCCGTATTGAATGCATCCTTAGTCCTTTCATCGTGCTTGGTCCTAGGTTGCTCCAATACACCTATAGATACAAGAAAATAAAGAAAAATAATAAAAACCAAATAAATACACAAATGTGCAATGCTCGCAATGATAAGTGTAAAAACCGGTAATCATGCATAAGGGACATATATTTGGTTCAATGGGACATAATATATGAAGAGAACATGCAACATATGAGCTTTAAAAATGCATAAAATATAGAGCCATCACCCGCTCCTCGTGTTGCCCTTGCCGCGGACAAGGGTGGCGGCGTGTGCCGACTCGACCATGCCGATCTTCATGATATGGTCGTTGAGGCAGCATCGGCGCCGCGCGAACGTCTCTGTGGTGGTCCTGGACCGGTCGAGGGCCCAAGCCTCTTTGAGCGTGGGGTTCGCAAAAACCCATTCCGATGTGAAGTCCATTGTCATGAACGTTGTCCGGCGTTGCATGTTACTGCTCCCGCCACTCCCCCCCCCCTCATCGTGTTGTAGGACGATGTCTTGTCGCCATCATGGCCGAGGTAATGCATGAGGCATCCGCGCACGTTCGCGAGTGCTAGGGAGGGCTTCTTATTCACGGCGACCGGTCGTCGATGAGGCCGTGATTGGGGCACCATCCCCATACCGTGCCAGAGGTTGGACGGCGGTGACGCCGGCCCGTCGAAAGGTCCCAGCGTGTTGCGCGGCGGCGAGGGCCGCTCCTCCTTAACGTGGCATCTGATTTAGACGCCACGGTTGCGCTAGGGAGGGAGCTTTTGCTACACGCAGTGGCGAGGCGGCAATGCCGGCTGCTCCTGCCCAATCATGTCACTCAACATCAGCTACGTCCAATCGCATCCGCTCTGGAGTGACTAACTGGCATGAATGCGCGAGATTTTTTGAGAGCGGGACACGCTGCGATGAGTTCGGGTGGGACCATGTAGTCAGACATGTACGTGGCACGAGTCTTAGTGCCTGCAAACCTCACGCAGACGCGTTCACAGATGTACCTGGCACCGTGTTGGATGACAATATTTGTCAGGACATCGCGGTCCGGACATTCTCGGGGGCTTTGTGGTACAACGTTGGAGATGCTCTTAAAGCATCTACAACCGAAGTTGTCAAATATGACCCTATATACTTCCACGTACAGTGTCTGGTCACCCATCAAATACCGACGTCCACACTGCACTCTCATATGCAAACCCCCAAATCCATATAATTTCACGTAACCTTAATTACATAGCTAAATTTAACACATAGTATTGGACATAAACAAGTTGAACTTACAACCGGACATAAAACGTAGCATGTTGACAAAATATAGATCAACTAGCTATGATCTACTCCCTCCGTTCTTAAATATAAGATGTTTTTGCTGCCAAAATGTCTTGTATTTAGGAACGGAGGGAGCTTGACGAAATATGACTAAAACATAGCTATGATATGACTAAAAACATATATAGTGGCATCGAATTTCACCACTTCTTCGCCCGGCTCCTCCCCTTGGGGTCTCTAGAGCAGAGTACTCGGCGACATAGGCGTCCGTGACTAGAGGGAAGTCATCTTCGGTGGTGGTGTCGCCATTGTACGGGATTGAGGAGGAGGAGGGGAGGTTGGCCAGATGCCCGGCGGCGCAGGCCTGCTCTTTGGTGGCACCAACACCCATCGCTGGCTAGGAGGAGCAGGGGCTGGAGGTGATGGTCCGAAGCTCCTCGAGCCTCGTTGGGCCATCACGGCTGGCGTGAACAAGGAAGAACTTGCACCATCAGATGGATCGTTATTTTGTCACTTATCTAAGGGTGATTTGACGGGGTTTTCAAAAGGTTTTTGTTAATTCTCATATTTTTATAATGCTAATCCTTTGAGAAAGAAGAAAACTTATATTTCCTATTGATGTGCAAGAATATATGTATGTGTGTGTGTATATACATATATTAGGAAGGAAACCAATCAAGATCGCAACAAAATGAAGTCATTTAGAGTAATTCCTTTTTTGGGAATTTTTTTATCAGAGCCACCAGAGGTAAAGACGATGCATGGTAGGAACGCGCCTGATAACCCATAATTATAGGGGATCAAGTGTTGCTTTTTCGATAAATAAGAGTGTTGAACCCAATGAGGAGCTAAAGATAGAATTTATATTCTCTTCAAGTTCTATTGACCACCGATACAACTCTACGCACACTTAACGTTCACTTTACTTAGAACAAGTATGGAACTATTTTTTAGGTGATAGGATAAGTTTGCAAGAATAAAACTAGATGTACTGAGCAAGAATAAAACTACGAATAATTTGCAATATAATAAAAGTTAGTTGTTTAGTAGAAATGTTTTTGTCACACAAGAAAATTATTTGTCGCTAGGCAATCGATAACTAGACCAGTAATCATTATTGCTATTTTATATGAGGGAGAGGCATGAGCTAACATACTTTCCGTACTTGGATCATATGCACTTATGATTGGAACTCTAGAAAGCATCCGCAACTACCAAAGATAATTAAGGTAAAACCCAACCATAGCATTAAGTATCAAGTCCTCTTTACTCCCATACGCAACAACCCCCTTACTCAGGTATAAGCTTGAAAGGATCGATATGGTTGACTAGAGGGGGGGGGGGGGTGAATAGGCAACTACCAATTTTTAGCGTTACTTAACAAATTAGGTTTAGCAACAAATAGATTGTCTAGATGTGCAACTAGGTGAGCAACCTATATTATGCTAACAACAACAACAAGTGCAAGCAAAGGATACAACACAATAATATCTTGCACAAAGTAAAGGGAAGAGATAACCACAAGTGGAGCCGGTGGAGACGAGGATGTGTTACCGAAGTTCCTTCCCTTTGGGGTAAGTACGTCTCCGTTGGAGCGGTGTGGAGGCACAATGCTCCCCAAGAAGCCACTAGGGCCACCGTATTCTCCTCACGCCCTGACATAATGCGAGATGCCGGGATTCCACTAGTGGTGCTCTTGAAGGCGGCGACCGAACCTTTACAAACAAGGTTGGGGCAATCTCCACAACTTGATTGGAGGCTCCCAACGATACCACGGAGCTTCACCACAATGGAATGTGGCTCCGAGGTGACCTCAACCGTCTAGGGTGCTCAAACACCCAAGAGTAACAAGATCTACAAGGGATTAGTGGGGGGAATCAAATTTCTCTTCGTGGAAGTGTAGATCTGGGCCTTCTCAACCAATCCCTGAAAAATCAACAAGTTTGATTGGCTAGGAAGAGAGATCGGGCGAAAATGAGCTTTGGAGCAACAATGGAGCTTGGGGGAGAAGAGGTAGTCTTCTTGGAGAAGAAGACCCCCTTTATATAGTGGGGGAAAGAATCCACCCGTTACCCCCCACTTTCAGCCCGTGCACTGTGGTACTACCGCACCACATCGCGGTACTACCGCAAGAGGTTACGGTACTACCGCTGCCTGGTGCGGTACTACCGCACGCACGGTAGTGACCAGATGAAGCACTACTGTACGAGACAACATGCGGTAGAACCGCCGGAGCGGTACTACCGCACGCCCTTATGGTACTACCGTTGGGTAGTTCCCAACGGCCACTGGAGGTACACAGAAGTAAAAAATTACTTTCGTGTCTACCTCCGCTGAAGCAGAGGCTGTGCAGAAATCCGGCACGGTAGTACCGGACACAGTTTTGTGGTACTACCACTCAAGAGCGGTAGTAAAAAACTACATCCGCTCCTACTACCGTAGGCGCACGCACCAGGTGCTGGCAACAGTGGTACTACTGCTCCTTGGAGCAGTACTACCACTCCCTTGAGCGGTACTACCGCTAGCCACTGAAAACATGCACCTTGCTGCCTTCAAAATGCCCATACAAGGAAAACGGACTAGAGCTCCAAAGAAGCGTAGGAAAGGTGGTGCAAAGGAACAGATGTGTACGTGTGATTCCACCCTAACCTTTCCAAAGCGGACCCCCACTTGATAGTACGGCTTTCCTATGACTCAAAACCACCAAAAAGAACCGTAGAAAGCAACCGTCTTCGATAGATTCTGAGGGGCACTGAATCATCTTGTGCCTAGACATAAGATATCTGAAATGCTCAATGCACACGATTAGTCCGCAAAGGTATTGTCATCAATCACCAAAACTACTTAGGGAGAAATATCCTAACAATCTCCCCCTTTTTGGTGGATTGGTGACAATACGGGATTTGCACATAAGTATGTGTAATTTAACAAATGCAAACCCAAGGTCTATAGAATATAGGCAGGCTCCCCCTAGGTGTGTGCATTCTTTAGATATGCTTTGGACTGCAAAACACACAACCTAGGATCAACACTCCCCCTAAATTTTATAGACGAGGCATTCCTTGCAACAAACTAAATGACACTAAGCATGGAAGCAAGGCATAGCTTGTGAGCATGAAGATATGGGCACAAAACAAATAGACTCACAAGCTACTAAACATATTGGACAATAATGAGAAGAGAGTGATAGCATATGTCTCACACCATATGATAGAATAAGTCTCCTGGTCTCACGCACAAATAAAAACAACCAAAACAACAACGAAGGTTCAACGAAAGCAAGGAGACAACGAAAACTCGCAAATCCTACACTCTCTCCCCCTTTGGCAACGAGACACCAAAAAGGCAGAGAGGACACCTAAGACACAGGTGGTAGCTCCCACTGCAGAGAGATCATCCATCGAACTCCTCCTCATCAGAGTCATCCCACTAAAAGTTCTTCTTCTTCATCCACTCAACTTCAGGTGTGATGTTCTTCTCAGACCCACTCGAGAAGTTCTCGCCAAGCTTCCTCAGAATCATCTTGTCGCACTGACGACTCTCCTTCTAAGCAACATGTGTCATATACTGCCCCTTAGCCTGCATGCAAAACAGAGTCTTCATCTTGTCCTTGAGCTTCTTGGCCCAAGATGGCTCAGCAAAGGAAGGCTCATACATCTCGGGACAGTGCTCATCCTCCACCTCATCCTCATCAACATCCGTGTGGGCCACAGCAGGCTTAGTGGTAGTGTTAGCCCACTTGTCCTTGAGACGAAGCCGAATGGGCTCATGACAGATCCTGTTGGGAGCCTGAAAATCCTCACCAGGAAAGGTCTCCGCCCACTTCTCCCGGATCAAGAAGAACAAGTAAGGTCCATAGATGGGGACCTTTCGGTGAAACACAGCCGACTGAAGATCACTCCACATGATGTGGGAAATATCAAGCGGTCCAGGACTGCGAACCCGCCCTTTCTCACAAAAGAGAAGCATATCCACCAAATAGGAATGCACCTGGTCCTTGTTCCCCATACGCGGAAAAAGAGTGTTGCGAAATATTCTGTGCATGACATCAAGAAACGGGTTCAGCACATGAGATACCTCGCCAGTGGCAGACACCTTCTCAATAAGGTATGGCAGCAGCTTCTCCTTGGGGGCAGCTTGAGGTTTTTCATGCGGGCGAAAACCAATGCGCTTCTCAAGCCACTCATCGGGAATGTGCAAAAGATCCATGAAGTCCTTCCAGGTAGTAGACATCCTCTCACCATTTGTCATCCAAGTCATTGTCCGCCCCTCATTGTCGCGGGAAACCACGGCCACCTATGGGGCCAACGGGCCCCTTGCTGGTTCGGCAGGGGGGATGTCGCATTGCACAAAGAGCAGAAGAACGTGGGGCAGCACGACAGAGATCACACGGGCAATTTTACCCAGGTTTGGGCCGCTGCGAGGCGTAAAACCCTACTCCTGCTTTGGTGGATTGATGGTGAAAAAGTGGTGATGGAGCATAGTACACTTGCCCGGCAGGCTCGCCCTGGGGAGGCAGTGATTACGCACGTACGAGCGTGGGGGTGTTCAACTTTCCAACCCTTGCTACGGTTTCCATGGGCCTCCTTTTATAGGTTAAGAGGTCATCACAGTGGCAAAACAATCATTATGCACTGATAAGATAGCAAACAGTGCTATCATACCTTATTATGCAGGTTGACAGAGTGCATTAAATGCACCACTCAATGTCACATCGTTGCTCACCCGACAAGCTTTGCCGGGCTCGTCTTGCCAGCTCCATGTCTGCTTGCTTGACACGTCGTAGGACGGGTGTCATCTGTAGGTATTTCCTGTAGAAAGAGGCCGCCATGTGGCGAATGGCTGCCACTTAGTCACTTTGCGGCTTGACACAGCATTGATCAACAACGTGGGTCATGGTGAGATGGCTTGGTGAGGTGTCTTTGCCCTCGTGAGTCCTGGTAGGCCCTGCCGGGACGTCTTGAATGCTTTCTTCCGAGGGAGCCCTTGTCCTTGCCAGGTTCGCCTGCCCGGCAAGGGAGGCTTTTCTCCTGGTGGTGTCTTGCTTCTCTGTCTTGGTCTTGGCCTTCTTAATCTGCCTGCTGGTTCTTCGAAGATCTTGGTCTGTTGTATCTTGACACGGCCTTGGTGTTGTAATCTTGTTGTCGTGCCTGTGCATAGTTAGGGCAACAGACCCAGGGTTTGTTGCACCGACAGAAGCCCTCGGGCTTGCCCCGATCACGCTGCCGGGCGTCGTCGGGGTAGGTCCTAATAAGTGCATAGGCAGGGGCGCTGAAGAGGCTGTTCTCTTGGAGTCTTCTTTGCTTCTTCATTAATCTCGACTCTGGGCCAGTTTCTGGTTTTTCCGGTGCGTCGTGCAAAGCCAATCATGGTGGGGCCATCTTTGCAATGGCCCGTGAATGACTTTAACGCACGGGGTAGAAACTGCCAATTCACTCTTCCCACCACGCCCTTATCCTTAGCCACGTATGCGGCATGCATCGCGCGGGGTAGGTAACGGAGGCGTGTGGCGCGGGAGAGCATCAAGGCGAGGGCCTGGTCTTCTTGAATTGGCGAAGAGGGGCGGCGATTGCTTGTTAAGGGAGCAGCTCCCTTTCTTGCTGCGCCTATAGAAGGAGGGGCGGAGGGAGAGCCGAGCCACCCATCTCCGGATCCTTTCTTCCCCTGTTTCTGCCTTTCGTTGGTCATGTTGAGAAGAAGAGCCTGGGGCCAAGCTCCGGGCTTTAGTTTAGAATTCCCCGTGGATCTGAAAGGGGTATTCGGGCGGCGGCGCGGCGACAACGCCGGGGGTGGCGACTCCGGGGCGCTCGTCGTCGGGTCGCCCGTAACCTTGGTTCTAAAGGGAGGGGATGTGAACGACACCATGCTGAGGCCTGTATCGGGTGCTGGGCATGGTAGTCGATCGCTCCTCATTCTTCATTCCGTCGTGATGCTGGGGAAGAGTCGCGGGGGGTGTTCGCCGGCGATGAAGGCGAACTTGACCCTTCCCGGGCGTCATCCTATTGCCGTGCGGGAGGGCTCCTTGCTCCCACACATGTCTTCGGAACACGCAGTGGCTTCTAACGTCAGGGCCGTAGGAGACGACCATGCTCTCTGTGGGATATGCCAGAGAGCATGGTGTTCGGCGCGGCCGTCGTGCTGAGGTCTTCGGGTGGTAGCGATGCGGATGGCGGCGGCAACCCACGACGCATCAAGAACGGGGACGATCGTTCCGATGAGCCGTGTTTGCCGGTGACTCCGTGTCTCCCATCTGGTCCTCCGGTAGTGTCACCATCCGCACCTGCCCTCCGGGTTCTTCCTCCTTGCCGAGGGGCGGTGCCACCCTGATCCTGGGGAGGCGCCGAATCCCAGCTGGGTTCGCCACCGGCCTCCTCGACCTTTTCCTGAAGGAGATGGACAAGGGCAAAGGCATTACGGGGCACTTAACTTTTTTCAATCTTAAACTCGTAGGCATTTGCCAAATTTTAGTTCAAATAATGTAATCTCTCGAGTCCATATCTGTGTTCTGTAAGGTTTGTACTTGTATGACCAGCATATTAATGAAGAAGATGAACCTTGCCGGGAACTCATGCATGTATATGTCCACGTAGAGGTGAAATGCCTCTTTATTTTAAATAAACGAGTTTTCCTCGGCAGGCTATCCTGCCGGTACCCTTTCTTTGTTGCCGGGGAACTGAGCCTACCGGCAAGAAATAGAGGGACCAGCCCCCCGCCAACTTCTTTTCATCAAAGGCCACTACAACCATCCAGGCCGAAGCAACGTTTGTGCCTGGGACGGGAGCACCTAAGTTTCGAAGAGTGGCGGGGTTTTCTTATGCACAAGTTTTAGCTTACAGAACACTTATGGACAAGAGGTAGAACTTATCTGTTTGGTTCGCCAGGGATCGCATCGTTGATTCATCTCCCCACACTAGTAGAAAAAGGGCCTTTTTTCCCAGTTCATAAGGGCCTTTAGTCCCGGTTCTGGAACCGGGACTAAAGTCTCCCCCTTTAGTCCCGGTTCTTACACGAACCGGGACTAAAGGCCATCCACATGGCCGCTGCCTAGAGCTCCACCTTTAGTCCCGGTTGGTAACACCAACCGGGACTAAAGGAAATTTTATGATTTTTTTTTTGAATTTTTTTCCCGATTTTCAAATTTCTGAATTATTTTAACCTCTAATCTCTAATCACCCCTCATCACTGCTCAATTTAACCTCTAATCTCTAATCACCCCTCATCATTCCAAATCATCTAACTTCCCGGACGGTCACCCATCCTATCACTACCCCAGCCTGAGCATGCTTAACTTCCGGGTTCTATTCTCCCTCGTTTCCAAGTCTGCACTTGTTGTTTTCCTGACAATAGTAAGATGTCAATCCTATTAACCCTCAGGAGTTTAGCTTGAGCATGAAGTCACAAATTTCACTGTTTGAGTTTGAAACTATTGTTCTCAAAAACAATAATTATTTAGTAACACTAATATTTCTTGAATAGTAGTTTGACCATTGTTTGACCATAGTTTGACCACAGTTTGACCAGATTTGACCAAAATTCAAAAAAACTGAAATAATTATTTAGTTACACTAATATTCTTGAATAATTATTTAGTAACACTAATACTTCTTGAATAAGTAGTTTCACCATAGTTTGACCAGATTTAATGAAAATTTAAAAAAAACAGAAATTTGAGCATAACTTTTTTCCTTTTAGAATTTGAGGATTCTAAAAATTTGCAAACAGGCCGTAGGCAGTCAAAATCGGATGCGGATTTTCGTGCTGAACATTTTGATATATTATACGTTTTTTTCTGACATCGTATGTAAAAGTTATAGCCGTTTTACATTTTCCCTACACTTTTTGCAAAACATGTCCAAATTTAAGTTTTAAAGTTTTCCTAACTAGTAGATGTAGTAACATAACTACATCTCGAAGGATTTTATTTTTTGAAGTTTTTATCATTTTCTTTTGCTTTTTACAAAACTGAAAAGGTGATCCACTGGGGGGGGGGGGGGGTGGGGGGGGGGGGGGGGGGGGGGGGGTGGGGGGGGGGGGGGTGGGGTGAGTTTGAAAATGGGACCTTCAGTACCGGTTTGAGACACTAACCGGGACTAAAGGGCATGGCACCCTTTAGTCCCGGTTTGAGACACGAACCGGGACTAAAGGGCATCGCACCCTTTAGTCCCGGTTCGTGTCTCAAACCGGGACTAAAGGGCTCAGGTGAACCGGGACTAATGCCTTAGCCGCACGAACCGGGACCAATGCTCACATTAATCCCGGTTTGTGACTGAACCGGGACTAATGTGAATATTGCCCTGTGACCAAAGCCTGTTTTCTACTAGTGCCATCTTCTTGCAGAAACCGAGTTCTCGGCAGGAACCTGCAGCTTTTATGCAGATGAGAATGATGCAGAATGCGATCCTATCTATATGCATAAGCAAATGCTCATGAAATTCTTATGCAAATGCTCTTGTGGCCTAGGCGCGACTAGCGTCGGCGGAGAGGAAAGGTACCTCTTCAAATCATGCAGTGCTGCCTCCGCTTCCGGAGTCCATCTCATTGGACCCGCCTTCTTCAAAATTTTGAAAAAGGGCAGGGCGCGCTCAGCGGATTTGGAGATAAACTTGCTTAAGGCAGCAACGCAGCCGACAAGACGATGTACATCCTTGACGCGTCTTGGTGCTTCAATCTGCTCAATGGCTTTGATCTTGTCGGGGTTCGCTTCGATCCCACGCTGAGATACAAAGAAGCCAAGAAGCTTGCCGGAAGGGACGCCAAACACACACTTCTCAGGATTGAGCTTTAAATTGATCTTGCGCAAATTTGTAAATGTTTCTTCTAGATCTTGTATGAGCGTCGCTTTATCCTTGGTTTTGACCACTATGTCATCCATGTATGCTTCCATATTTCTATGTAGCTGAGGCTCAAAACCAAATTGGACCACCCTCGCAAATGTAGAACCAGCACTTTTCAACCCGAAAGGCATTCGTATAAAACAATACGTACGACATGGGGTGATAAATGCGGTCTTTTCTTCATCTTCTTTTGCCATGAAGATCTGATGATATCCTGAGTAAGCATCAAGGAACGACAGTAGGTCACAACCAGCAGTGGAGTCCACAATCTGGTCGATGTGCGGCAAGGGGAAAGGATCTTTTGGACAGGCTTTATTGATGTCTGTATAATCAATACACAGCCTCCATTTCCCATTCACCTTGCGCACTACAACCGGATTGGCCAACCATGTTGGGTGAAGCACTCCTCTGACCAACCCTGCCGCTTCTAACTTCCTGATTTCTTCGGCAATGAATTCTTGCCGCTCCAAGGCTTGCTTCCTCACCTTCTGCTTGATGGGCCGCGCGTGAGGACAGACAGCAAGGTGGTGCTCAATCACCTCCCTGGGAACACCAAGGATGTCAGACGGTTGCCATGCAAACACGTCGACATTCGCCCGCAGGAAGGCAATGAGCGCGCTTTCCTATTTGTCATCTAGGGTGGAACTTATGGTGAAAGTTCCTCCCATTCCATCCTCCTTGACGGGCACCTTCTTGACCTCTGGTGGAGCGGCCTTGGACTTCTTGTTCTTGCCGGTGGAACTCTCTGGTGCATCCTCAACGGAAGCGCAACACTCCGAGGAGGTGCGCTTGCCGGGGTTTGTGCCAGAGATCTTGCCGGTCTTCTTCTTCCCTCCGGGAGTTCCAGCGGTAGGAGCAGATCCCCTGATAGCAGGTGCTGCGGCTGCCTCCCGGTAGAGTTGGTCGGTGCAGATTAGTGCATCTTTCTTGTCGGAGTTGATAGTGATGACACTTATCGGTCCGGGAATCTTCAACACATTATACGCATAGTGTGATGCCGCCATGAACTTAGCCAGCGCTGGGCGGCCAAGGATCCCATTGTATGACATAGGGATCTTGGCGACATCGAACACTACCTTCTCTGTCCTATAGTTGAGCTCGCTACCAAATGTTACTGGTAGCGTAATCTTGCCTTTTGGCTGGGTCCTTCCTGGATTGATCCCCTGAAACGTGCCCGTTTCCTCGAGATCTTCATCAAGAATTTGCAGCTTCTTGAGCATGTCCGGCGAGATTAAGTTCAGCCCGACCCCACCGTCAACTAGCATTTTTGTCACCTTGAGGTTGCAGATTGTTGGTGAGACCAACAAGGGCAAGCACTCGACCGCAGTTGTGCGATCAGTGTGATCCTCGGCGTAAAAAATGATAGGTGTGGTTGACCATTTTAAAGGTTTCCGTGCATCAAATGATGGTTCCGTTGCATTAACCTCACACACCCACAGTTTAAGTCGGCGGTGAGAAGAATGCAACGAGGCGCCCCCGTCAATACGCATGGCCTCTGTGGCCTTATGAAACTCATGCTCACTGGATTCGTCGTCTTCTTCATCATCATCGCCTCCCTCGTCCTTGTCGCGGCCTCGGGCGGGCCTCTCCTTCTGTTGCTTAGCCTTGCCGCGGCGGCCTCCTCGGCCACCATGCTTCTTGCCAGATCCATCAGCACCCTCCTGGGCCTTCTCTTTGTCTTGTCTTTCGTACTCAGCTCTCTATTTCTCGACAAGCTGCTCAACTTGCCGGCAGTTTTGGAGATCGTGGCCCTTGGTGCGATGGATCTTGCAATACTGTTTGCCAGAGCCTTCCGGCTTGTCGGCAACTACTAAGGCCTGACAGGAAGCGCACCCGACAACTTCCTTGCCGGGGTCGTCGACCTTGGCCTTCTTGACGGTGCCGGGGTTGCCGGATTCCTCGACAGCAAGCACGGCCTGGCCCCTGCGCTTCTTGTTCCGCCGCCGGCCCTTCTTTGACGGGGTTGCAGCATCTTCATCTTCAGATTCGCCCCCTGCGCCAACACCCTCGCCAGGGAGTTTCCTCCCTTCTTCAGCTCGAGCGCACTTATCGGCCAAAGCGTAAAGCTCGGCAATACTCCTGACCTTGTTCATCGCCAGCTCCTCACGCATCTTGCGGTTGCGCATGTTCTGATGAAACGTGCTAACAATAGCGGCAGGATGAATGTCTAGAATATTGTATTGTACCCGGCTAAATCTCTGGATAAACTTGCGCAGGGGTTCGCCCTACTTTTGAGGGAGGAGATGCAAATCACTCTCTTGGCCAGGAGCTTGGTGGCCTCCAACAAAGGCGCCAACAAACTGATGGCACAGATCTGACCAAGAAGAAATGAAATTCTCTGGCAGATGCATCTACCACGACCTGTCGTTGGGTTTGAGCACCAACGGGAAGTAGTTGGCAAGTATCTTGTCATCTCGGCCCCCGGTAGCCTACACCGCAATGGTGTAGATGCTCAAGAACTCCGAGGGGTGAGTCTTGCCGTCATATTTCTCCGGGACCAATGGTTTGAACGTTCGGGAGTTGGGCCACTGGACTCGCCGTAGCTCACGGGTAAACGCTGGACAACCTACCTCATAGGGCAAGTCGCCTACGTCCCCCGGCGCAGGCTTGTCGACAGTGGGCCCTGCGCGTTTATCGGACTGATGATGCGCCTCCCGTCGCCGCTCGATGGTAGTTCGAGCATCTTCTTTGCTTCGTTCCTGAAGAACTTGACGCTGATCGCGACGCATCTGCGGATCGAATGACGCCGTGGACATCATCACGGCCGTCAGTCCGCCGGGCTGACGGCCGCTGCTGCTGTCGTGGAGGGGAGTGCACCGTGGTCGCACCGCCTCCAGTCTTCTCACCATCGGCTCGCGTCGGATCGATAGACCGCTGCCGCGAGGGCCCCGCCGGCTGCGGCCCATCCTTGTTGACGAAGCCGATGAGGCTCTGGATAGTAGATCGCCACTCCTCCATCTTCTCCGGAGCAGGAGGAAAATCGAGGAGCAGCTACGCACGTGCCAAAGCTTCTGCTGGCGTAGGTGGCGGCGACAGGTGCGAGGTACGCGAGGTGCTCTGACTCCTAACTGTGTTAGAAGGAGCATCGTCACGATCACGCGACCGCGCACCACTTCCACTGGCAGTTTGGCGTGCATGTTGGGCCTGCGCACCTTGGGATCGATACGCAGAAGTCTTCCCATGGAGACGTTTGGAACCACCAATGCCACGGCGCTGCTCGTCGCGTGCGACCTGGGAAGGCCGCAACGCTTGCGCCGGCGTGGGAGTCTTGGAAGGCGCCCTTCGATCTCTGGAGTTCGCTGCGTCGCCCGTAGGCAGCACAGCTCCATCTCTAGATCTAGCGGTGTGCGGGTTGCCGTCGCTGCTGCGAACGACGCCGCTCGCCTGGCTCGGATCACTAGAACGCTGTGGAGGCTCTAAACCTCCATCTCCTGCATCCACGCCGTCATCCGTCCGAGTAGGCACGGGCAAGACGGACGTAGACGGAACAACCGCTGCCGCACCCTTCTTCTTGGGTGGCATGGTGACAAAGACGGTGAAGAAACTGAGACGCTAATCACCGGATCAGGTTCGCGCAACCTCGTTCCCCCCTACTTGGCGTGCCAAAGATGTCGGCGTACGACACCTATGGGATCCGAAGGACCCCTTTACGGTTCGGCGGGAAGAGAGGTATGCACAAAGAGCAGAACCGATGATCAACACGAGGGAATTTTTACCCAGGTTCGGGCCACTGATCAACGTAAAACCCTACTCCTGCTTTAGTTTATTATCAGTGTTTTCGTCCCAGTTCTTGGAGCGCTTGCAATGAATAGTGTGTTCGTGCAGCAGCTACGCATGCAGAATGGGCCGAGAGTGTTCTCCTCCTTCCCCCCTCTGTGGCAGTTGCCTTGGGCCTCCTTTTATATGCTCAAAAGGGGTCACCACAGTGGCAAACTGTTCATATGCGAGGTGTAAAGTAGCTACAGGGTTATCATATCTAACCACTGGCGGTTTAAGACAAATGCATTTAATGCACCATGAGGTGTCCATTTAGGTGTCCCTACTTTCTTGGGGATGGAAAAAGGGGCCATCCCATCAGCACCACTTAAGCTCGCCTCCACTAGCGCCTCACCACGTATCCAGAGATGGGACCAAAATGTCAGGCTGGTCGCTGCGCTGGAGCGGTGGCACAGTGGCGGAACCTTGCCGGGGTGCGAATCTTGCCGGGCTCCGCAGGCTACCCCGGCAAGATCTTGCCGGGAGCCGAGCCTCTGGTCTTCAGTTCTCCTTATCTTCTGATCCTTGGCTTGAATGTCTCTTTGATAATCTTGGACTACTCTTCAGCTGTTCCCCCGACAAGCCTTGCCGCTGGTATGGCTACAACTGCCTGTGCACAAGTATGGGGTACTAAATGCCCAATATTTAGTACACCGACAGGTGGGCGTCGCGGCGTTGCTCAACGACAACGCGCGCGTCTTCCCTCCGCCTGTCCTCCGGGACACGCTGCCGGCCTGGACGCGCTCGAGGGTCAGAAGAGGCCGTCGATACGCCATCAGGTTCTTGATTCCGCTGCACCCACGCTAGCTGCCATGGCGGGGATTGTACCATGGGGGTGGCCCCTTTCGTACGACCAACAGCACGGGCCATTGTCGTCGCCTGGGGAGGCCGTGGTGGGCCAGCTCGCTGCGAGCCCCCAGCCGCGGCAAAGCCGAGCAGGCTCTGGATGGTGGCACGCCATTCATCCACCTGCTCGGCCGCTGGCGGAAACCTCAGCAGCAGTTGAGCCCGTGCCATGGCCTCCGTAGAAGTACTTGGTATGGGCGATGATGACGCAGATCGCGCCGTCGCTCGGCTCCTTACGTGGCCAGCAGCGACCGAATCACGCCCCCGCTGTTGCGGGGCGGCCACCTGGATGGCATGGTGGTGCGGTGATGGCGGTTGAGGGTTAGCAGCTCCACTAGGCGTAGCAGCCTGGTCGACTCGTCCCAGTGGAGGTGCACGCGCTGCGGCCGCCCCTATGGTGGGGGCGGCCAGAGGGCGGCGATTCGCCCCGGACCGAGCGGCATTGCTGCGGCTATGCCCGTCGGCGAGGGGAAGGAGTGTGGATGGAGTAGCCCCTCCACCCGTACCTCGCGGAGCATGGCCATCGGGGTGTTGCTGATGTTGCTCTCCTCCGGCGTCTCCTGCTCCTGCTTCGACCGCAGGGGAAGTGGTGACGGTGCCGCCTGCCCCGACCACACCCCCAGCGGCGTCCACACTCTCGTGCGCCTCCGAGTCCCCCGCAGCATTGGTGGCTGTGGGCGGCGGCGCCTTCGAGGTGGATGGGTGAGCAGCAGCACCGGGATTCTTCTTGGGCGCCATTGTCGACGGCGCCATCGAAGATGAAGATGGTGATGAAGATGACGCGCTGCACACGCTTTCAGGTCCGCGCAAGCGATCCCCCTACCTGGCGCGCCAAAGCTGTCACGGGAAACCACGGCCACCTATGGGGCCAAGGGGCCCCTTGCTGGTTCGGAAGGGGGGATGTCGCGTTGCACAAAGAGCAGAAGAACGTGGGGCAGCATGACAGAGATCACATGGGCAATTTTACCCAGGTTCGGGCCGCCGCGAGGGGTAAAACCCTACTCCTGCTTTGGTGGATTGATGGTGGAAAAGTGGTGATGGAGCGTAGTACACTTGCCCGGCAGGCTCGCCCTGGGGAGGCAGTGATTACGCGCGTACGAGCGTGGGGGTGTTCAACTTTCCAACCCTTGCTACGGCTGCCATGGGCCTCCTTTTATAGGTTAAGGGGTCACCACAGTGGCAAAACAGTCATTATGCACTGATAAGATAGCAAACAGTGCTATCCTACCTAATTCTGCAAGTTGACAGAATGCATTAAATGCACCACTCAACATCACATTGTTGCTCGCCCGGCAAGCCTTGCCGGGCTCGTCTTGCCAGCTCCATGTCTGCTTGCTTGACACGTCGCAGGACGGGTGTCATCTGTAGGTATTTCCTGTAGAAAGAGGCTGCCATGTGGCGAATGGCTGCCACTTAGTCACTTTACGGCTTGACACCGCATTGCTCAATGAGATGGGTCGTGGTGAGATGGCTTGGTGAGGTGTCTTTGCCCTCGTGAGTCTCGGCAGGCCTTGCCAGGACGTCTTGAATACATTCTTCCAGGGGAGCCCTTGTCCTTGCCAGGTCCGCCTGCCCGGCAAGGGAGCCTTTTCTCCTGGTGGTGTCTTGCTTCTTTGTCTTGGTCTTGGCCTTCTTAATCTGCCTGCTGGTTCTTCGAAGATCTTGGTCTCTTGTATCTTGACACGGCCTTGGTGTTGTAATCTTGTTCTCGTGCCTGTGCACAGTCAGGGCAACAGACCCATGGTTTGTTGCACCGACACTCATCAATGTGGAAGTGAATGGAAGCAAAGAACTGAGCCACAATCTCTGGATCATAGTCAAGATGAAAAGAAATGATTTCCTCAAGGTTAAGCTGTTCCACCATGTCCAGAGGTTCACCAAAATATGCCTGGTCCTTCCTCAGATGATTCATGTCAATCCACTGGACAGGCACATAGATGTTCTTCTTTGCCTTGATCACATCTAGGAAGATGAGAGTCTGTTGCTTGGTCCAGAATAAGTTATTTCCCTTGATATGAGCCCTAGAGTTGACATATGGGTTAATCTTGCAGCGAATCTGAAACTCCGCTTGAGGCATCCCATCCAAACTGACAGTGGGCTCCTTGATCTTGGTTGCGGTTGATTTGAAGTTGCGCTTCGGAGCATTGGACCCCTCAGGTAGATCTTGATTGCGAAGGCGCTTGGAACTTGTATCACAAGAGGGATTCGAGCGTCTGGAACTGAAACCGGAGCCACCACCTATGACACGCAACGCAAACACAAGAGAACAGCGAAAGAGGTCATTGCAAAGGCCAAGGCAAACAAAAGAACCACATAGAAATGAGAATTGGTAGGACAAACAGGGCAGTTTTAGAGCGAGCGGTAGTACCGCAGGTAATGCGGTAGTAAAATTTTATTGCCGCGCTTACTGCGGTAGTACCGCTCCAGGAAGTGCGGTAGTACCGCAAGATATGCGGTAGTCAAATTTTACTGCCGCGCCAACCGCAGTAGTACCGCTCCAGGAACAGTGGTAGTACCGCTCCACCAGGTGCGGTAGTACCGCACGGGGCGGATTTTGCAAGAACTGCAAATCTGAACCATGAAATTTCAGATCGGTACTACCGTGGATCAATACTAGCATGTTGTATCCTACCAAGTAACATTTCTACTGCACAAGAACTCTCCAACCATCAACTCATGCAATGATTTAGCCCAAAATCATTGAAACCAACTCATATGGCCCCCAAACCTAAATTCAAAAGGAAAGAAGCAAAGAGAGAAGATCTAGGGGCAATACCGGGTTCCATAGCATGAGGGAAGGGTGGGGAACGATCCCACCAGTCGGAATGGGAGGAGAGTGGCCGGAGACGGAGATCCGGCGAGGTCCTCCTGCGCCGTTCCTTGAGAGGAGAGAGAGACGCGAGAGGATAAGGAAAGAATGGGTATGGGGGAGTTGGAACCCCCCTGCCCGTCCTTAACCCCCTCACGGTCCCGACGGCGTGGTAGTACCGCACATCTAGCGGCAATAAAAAAATAATGCTGCTCGCTGGGCGGTAGTACCGCTCTTCCAGCGGCAGAAAAAAATACTGCAGTGCTGGGCGAGGTAGTACCGTGCCGGGGCTGCTGATGCACAAGTGCAGAAGTAACCCCTCCCTAGCGGTAGTACCGTGGTGGGCCACGGTAGTACCGCATTGCCAAAGAAAGGCTGGTTTGGGAGAGAAAGAAGGGATGCCTTTGCAAAAAAAAACAAAAAGATTCTGAAGGCGCAAGAACACAGAGACGAACCAAATAAGCTTCAAACAAAAAGGACACACACGAGAGAGCACAAAAGAAGCAAATCAAACAAGAACAAAGTCCAAAAGATTTGAAAAGAGGAATGAGGACCAAACACGGAAACGATTCCTCTCAAGAAGAGAGGGCGGTGGCCGAAGCCACCTATGTTTGACTCAATTGGTATGGCACCGCGAAGAATTATCCTTGGGTCCTTGACCTAAACTCATCTTTGAAGCACAAGTACCATAAAAATGGCTAAATGTGAAAGACGTGATTGATTTATGCATAATGGGGGGAGGGAGAGTTCATTGAGAGAACAACACTCCCCCTATGTCCATGCCTACATCTAGAACAAGATATGATGATGAGTGTGGTGGGGTGTGCCTAGATTCAAGCCACATTGCTCAAATCAATGATATTTAGCTCATGCCTTTACTCACGAAATCTTGCTTCATCTAGAGGCTTGGTGAAAATATCCGCTATTTGCTCTTGAGTGTTGATGTAGATGATATCAATATCTCCCCGCTTGATGTGGTCCCTAATGAAATGATGACGAATCTCAATATGCTTCGTCTTGCTATGTTGCACCGGATTGTGAGAAATCTTGATAGCACTTTCATTGTCACATAGAAGAGGCACTTTGTCACAAGTGACACCGTAATCCTTTAAAGTTTGCCTCATCCATAGCAATTGTGCACAACAACTTGCGGTGGCTACATATTCGGCCTCGGTGGACGAGAGAGACACACAATTTTGCTTCTTTGAAGACCAACTTACCAAAGAGCGACCAAGGAATTGGCACCCCCCGGAAGTTGACTTCCTATCCACACAATCTCCCGCCCAATCTGAATCCGAGTAACCCATGAGATCAAAGCTTGCTCCTTTGGGGTACAATAAGCAAAAGTTTGGGGTATGAGCCAAATATCTAAAGATTCGCTTGATCGCCACATTGTGGCTTTCCTTAGGTGCGGCTTGAAACCGTGCACAAATTCCCACACTCAACATGATATCCGGTCTAGATGCACAAAGGTAAAGCAAGGATCCAATCATGGAATGATATACCTTTTGATCCACCGCTTTACCATTGGGATCACTGTCAAGCTTGCATTTGGTTGGCATGGGAAACTTGACCGGCTTGACATCATCTAGCTTGAATCTCTTGAGCATGTCCTGGGTATACTTGGCTTGGTTGATGAACATTCCTTCTCTTCTTTGCTTGACTTCGAACCCAAGAAAGAATTTCAACTCTCCCATCATAGACATCTTGAACTTCTCGGTCATTAGTGCGGCAAACTCATCATTGAAAGATTTGTTAGGGGAACCAAAAATAATATCATCAACATATATTTGGCATATGAACAAATCCCCATTTACCCTCTTAGTAATAAGAGTGGGATCGAATTTCCCAATTTCAAACCCATGATCTTGCAACACCTCAGTAAGGTGATCATACCACGCACGTGGGGCTTGTTTAAGGCCATAGAGTGCCTTCTTGAGTTTGTATACATGATTGGGGAACTTGGTATCCTAGAATCCCGGGGGTTGTTGGACATACACCAATTCATTTAAAGGACCATTAAGAAATGCACTTTTCACATCCATTTGTTGCAACTTAAAATCATGATGAGATGCATATGCAAGCAACATGCGAATAGATTCAAGACGAGTAACGGGGGCAAAAGTTTCACCGTAGTCGATACCCTCGACTTGGGAGTAGCCTTGTGCCACCAATCTTGCCTTGTTTCGAACAACCACATCGTTCACATCTTGCTTGTTCTTGAATATCCATTTGGTCCCAATGACATTGTGTTCCTCCGTTGGCCTAGGGACTAAATCCCAAACTTGATTGCGCTCAAAGTTGTTGAGTTCATCATGCATGGCTTCAAGCCAATCCTCATCATCGAGCGCCTCATGTACCTTTTGGGGTTCAACACACGAAACAAACGCGTGATGCTCACAAAAGTTTGACAATTGTTTACGAGTAGTTACCTGTTTTCTCAAGCTTCCAAGCACATTCTCCATGACATGTTGTTGATGCTTGAGCTTGGAAGCCACCTTAGCGGCACGACGCTCCAAAAGTTCCTCAATTGGCAATTGAAGATCATCTTGCACATCTTGAGCACCATCTTGAGTTTGCTCTTTATCTTGAGCACCGTCTTGAGCTTGCTCTTGACCTTGAGTTTGCTCTTGATCTTGAGCGCGCTCGGGGGCATGAACTTGATCTTGGGCATCATTTGGTCCATCACCATCTCCATGGAGTTGATCTTGCCCTTGATCTTGTTCGTTTGGTTGAGGGCCTTCATTTTGTTCTTTGGAAGCGTGTGGGTCTAGCGTAGGTGATGGCTCCACTTGAGTAGAGCATTGTCCTTCTCCTTCGGCCACAAGGGGTTCCTCAATGGGGAGTATTTGACCAATCCCCATTCTTCTTATAGCTTGACAAGGAATTTCATCACCTACATCACAAAGACCACTTTGCTCCACTTGGGAGCCGTTATTTTCTTCAAACTCCACGTTACACGTCTCCTCAATGAGTCTGGTGGACTTGTTGAGGACACGGTAAGCAGGAGAGTTTGTAGCATAACCAACAAATATGCCCTCTTGAGCTCTAGGTTCGAATTTAGACAAACGAACACCTTTCTTGAGAATGAAACACTTACAACCGAACACCCGGAAGTACTTGAGGTTGGGCTTGTTGCTGGTAAGTATCTCATATGGAGTCTTGTTCAAGCCTTTGTGGAGGTAGAGCCTATGGAAGCATGAAATGCGGTGTTGATGGCTTCGGCCCAAAAGTTGTACGGAGATTTAAATTCCGCCATGATGGTCCTTGCCGCATCCATCAATGTCTGGTTATTCCTCTCTGCCACACCATTTTGTTGAGGGGTATAAGGTGCGGCATATTGGTGCTTGATCCCCTCGTCACTAAGAAACTCATCCAAGGTGTAGTTCTTGAACTCGGTGCCGTTGTCACTTCTAATCATCAAGATTTTTGCATCATGTTGACGTTGAGCTTCATTTGCAAAGTTGATGATGGTTTGTTGAGTCTCACTCTTCCTCTTGAAGAAGTATACCCATGTATATCTTGAGTAGTCATCCACAATCACCAAGCAATACTTTCTTCCACCAAGACTATCAAAGGATGGAGGACCAAAGAGATCCATGTGAAGGAGCTCCAAGGGCCTCTTTGAGTAGATGATAGTCGATGGACGGTGAGCCATTTCATGAAGCTTTCCTTCGATACAAGCACTGCAAGCACGGTCTTTGGCAAAACTCACATTTGTTAGTCCACACACATGGTCACCTTTGAGGAGACTTTGCAAAGATCTCATATTCACATGGGCTAGTCGGTGATGCCAAAGCCAACCCACATCAACATTAGCCATTAGGCACGTCGCGGTCTTAGTGGGTCGTTCCGAAAAGTTCACCACATAGAGACCGTTCTCGACATGCCCAACAAAGGCTACTTTAAGAGTCTTGCTCCACAAAAGGGCCACGGTATCAAGATCAAAGAATGTTGCAAAGCCCATAAGTGCAAGTTGACGAACGGAAAGTAAATTGTATGCAAGGGACTCAACAAGCATGACCTTCTCAATAGTTAAATCTTGAGAGATGACCACCTTGCCGAGTCCCAATACCTTAGAAGTTGAGGCATCACCAAATTGGACATGGGTGGGCATAGATGGAATTGGATGCACATCCACCACCAAGTCCTTGCTCTCGGTCATATGATTTGTTGCTCCACTATCAAGCAACCATGACACTCCACCAGAAGCAAACTCCTACAAGAGATCAATGCTTGGATTTAGGTACCCATTTTTGAATGGGTCCTTTGATGTTAGCAACAAGGGTCTTAGGGACCCAAATAGACCATTCAATGTACTCATAGTAAGAACCAATGAATTTGGCATAAACATGCCCATCACTAGCACGGCATAAAACATAAGAAGGGTTAAAGTCGCCGGCTTTGTTGTTGGGAGCGGTTTTGCCCTTCTTGGCATTACCACCCACTTCCTTGTTCTTCTTCTCATGATTACCCTCACCCACCTTGACAAAGTCAACTTTAGTGGGAGAGATTGTTTGGTCTTCTTCTTCTTCTTCTTCTTTGACTTGGGTACAAACCCAAGTCCTTCCTTTCCTACAACTTCCTTTTGATTGCTCAAAAGGTCGTTGAGGTTCTTCTCGCCTTGTATGCAAGTCACAAGGCCCTTCTCAAGTTGCTCTTTCAACTTAGCATTTTCCTCCACAAGATGCACGTGCTCACAACAAGGGTTAGTAGCATGGGCATTATAAATTAGAACTAAAGGAGGAAAGTGGAAATCTCCTTGGTTAGCTTGACTTGGAGTTGATCATGAGACTCTTTGAGAGAGGCATGAACAACCTTGAAGACCTTGTGAGCCTTGTCAAGTATATCAAACTCTTCCTTGAGTCTAGCATGGCCAACCCCAAGTTCGGCTTTCTCGGATTTAAGAGCACAAGTAAGAACAATAGCATGATCAAGATCTTTTTGCAATTTAGCATGATCAACATTGTGTGACTCCTCAAGAGTCGAACGAAGATCTTGCTCTTCCTTTAGAGCAATGGAAAGATCCGCAATCTCATCGGCATAGTCATGACTATGCTCCTCCAACTTGGAGATAGTATCCTCATGAGACTCAATGATATCATTGGCCTCACCAAGTTATTCCAAGAGAGCAACAAAGTGCTTCTTGGACTCACCCTTGAGCTTGCTCACAAACTTGGTGAACTCATTCTCATCAACTTTCTCCACCTCACTATCATCAACACAATCTAACAATGAAGGAGTAGTAATGATGGTGGTTTTGATGTTAGGAGTTACGTTGTTGATACCTTTGGCCATGAGACATTTGGCAATGGTGTTTTCGTTGGGGGCACCAAAGAGAGAAACCTTGGCGGGAGAAGATGTAGCAATAGCAATGGTTGCCGTTACCATTCCTTCTCCACATGTATCTTCCTCATCATCATCGGAGGTGTACTCTTCATGTGCTACCAATCCCTTTGGAGGAGGCTTCTTGGTGAAGTTGTTCTTGCTAGGGAAGTACTTGGCTTTATCCTTCTGAATGAGTTTGCCACCATTGTCTTCCCTCTTCTCGTAAGGGCAATCCACCACAAAGTGACTCACATTGCCACAATTGTAACAAGTTCTTCCATGTTGCTTGATCTTGGACCCACTTGAGTTGTTCTTGGTGAAGTCGGGCCTTGAGTTCTTCTTGTTGCTCCAAAATTGCCTTGACGCAAGAGCCATGTGCTCATGGTAAGCATACTTGGTGTCCTCGGGGCCACACTCTTCTTCTTCTTCCTCTTCTTCTTCCGAAATTGCCTTGGCCTTCAAAGCAATGGTGGGAGTGCTTTTCTTTGACCGGACCCGAGCAAGAGCATTGTGGGCGGTCTTATTCATGATGTTCATGGCAATAAACTCATCCAACACTTCACTTGATGTTAAGGAGTGAAAGTCCGGCCTTTGACGAATCACAGAAGACATGGCCTTGTTGAAGGGCATGATGGCCTTGAGGAACTTGCGCTTGATCCAAGTGTCATCCGTATCCTTGCTTCCATGGTCTTGGAGAGAAACCGCAAGAGTAGTCACCCTCTGGTAAAGGTCACGCGGATCCTCATCTTCGAGCATCACAAATTCATCGGCCTCATCAAGGACCACTTCAAAGTTGGATCGTTGGATGCTTGAGCTCCCCTTGTACATCGAAACAATGTGCTCCCAATAATCCTTTGCACGAGTGAAAGGTCGTAGGTGTGCTAGGTCTTCGGGAGGGACTGCTTCTTGAAGGATGAACAATGCGGAGTGATTGTATTGGTTGTCCACTTCTTCTCTTGGGGTGAAGTTGTTTGGATCATGCGGGTAGAAGCCTTGCTCAATGATTCTTCAAAGGTTAGTTGAGCAATGATTCAAATGAGACTTAATGCGAAAGATCCAATTAGTAAAATCACCCTTAACAAGCTTGGGAGGAGGACCATGAATATTAATGCGAGCTGTGGGCACCGGTCCTCCATAGACCGGGGGAGGGGGAACCGAGGCAAAGGTTCCCGTCCCATTCTTGTCATGAGGGGAAGGAACATGAGTACCTTTAGCCGCTTCCTTGGCGGAATTGGCCTCCGACTGCGATGTCGTGGGATTAACCACAAGCAAGGGATCGGGAGTGGATTTCATCCCCTCAAGTAATTCTTTAAGCATGGACTTGACTTCGACCGTCATAGACGTATTAAGTGAAGCCATAGCTTCATTTAAGTCGTCTCGAGTGATCGAAGTCAACTCCACGGCCTCGGGCACTTCCTCCTCGGTGTCAACCATACTCTTCGGGTGGTGAAACCCTTAATAAAGAGACGAGGCTCTGATACCAATTGAAAGGATCGATATGGTTGACTAGAGGGGGGTGGGTGAATAGGCAACTACCAATTTTTAGCTTTACTTAACAAATTAGGTTTAGCAGCAAATAGGGTGTCTAGATGTGCAACTAGGTGAGCAACCTATATGATGCTAACAACAACAACAACAAGTGCAAGCAAAGGATACAACACAATAATAGCTTGCACAAAGTAAAAGGAAGAGATAACCACAAGTGGAGATGAGTATGTGTTACCGAAGTTCCTTCCCTTTGGGAGAAGTACGTCTCCGTTGCAGCGGTGTGGAGGCACAATGCTCCCCAAGAAGCCACTAGGGCCACCGTATTCTCCTCAAGCCCTGACACAATGCGAGATGCCGTGATTCCACTAATGGTGTCCTTGAAGGCGGCGACCGAACCTTTACAAACAAGGTTGGGGCAATCTCCACAACTTGATTGGAGGCTCCCAACGATACCACGGAGCTTCACCACAATGGAATGTGGCTCCGAGGTGATCTCAACCGTCTAGGGTGCTCAAACACCCAAGAGTAACAAGATCCGCAAGGGATTAGTGGGGAGAATCAAATTTCTCTTGGTGGAAGTGTAGATCCGGTCCTTCTCAACCAATCCCTAGAAAATTAACAAGTTTGATTTGCTAGGGAGAGAGATCGAGCAAAAATGAGCTTTGGAGCAACAATGGAGCTTGGGGGAGAAGAGGTAGTCTTCTTGGAGAAGAAGGCCCCCTTTATAAAGTGGGGGAAAGAATCCACCCGTTACCCCCCACTTTCAGCCCATGCACTGCGGTACTACCGCACCACATCGCGGTACTACTGCAAGAGGTTGCAGCACTACCGCTGCCTGGTGCGGTACTACCGCACGCACGGTAGTGACCAGATGAAGCACTACTGTTCGAGATAACATGCGGTAGAACCGCTGGAGCGGTACTACCGCACGCCCTTACGGTACTACCGTAGGGTAGTTCCCAACGGCCACTGGAGGTACACGGAAGTAAAAAATTACTTCCGTGTCTACCTCCGCTGAAGCAGAGGCTGTGCAGAAATCCGGCACGGTAGAACCGGACACAGTTTTGCAGTACTACCGCTCAAGAGCGGTAGTGAAAAATTACATCCGCTCCTACTACCGTAGGCTCACGCACCAGGTGCTGGCGACAGCGGTACTACTGCTCCTTGGAGCGGTACTACTGCTCCCTTGAGCGGTACTACCGCTAGCCATTGAAAACATGCACCTTGCTGCCTTCAAAATGCCCAGACAAGGAAAACGGACTGGAGCTCCAAAGAAGCGAAGGAAAGGTGGTGCAAAGGAACAGATGTGTATGTGTTATTCCACTCTAACCTTTCCAAAGCGGACCCCCTCTTGATATTACGGCTTTCCTATGACTCAAAACCACCGAAAAAAACCATAGAAAGCAACCGTCTTTGATAGACTCCAAGGGGCACTGAATCATCTTGTGCCTAGACATAAGATATCTGAAATGCTCAATGCACACGATTAGTCCGCAAAGGTATTGTCATCAATCACCAAAACTACTTAGGGAGAAATATGCCGTAACAAAGCTTCTGTCACTCTCGCCACCCACTATAAGAGAATCATGAACGTATTGCGACACCCTACAACAAGAATCCCACACGCTTGCGCGACACGAAGGGCACCATATGGCAGCACCAAAATAAAACATACAACTCAAACCAATCATGATCATCAATCAACCCATAGGACAAAACGAATCTACTCAAACATCATAGGATGGCAACACATCATTAGATAATAATATGTAGCATTAAGCACCATGTTTAAGTAGAGATTACAGCGGGGAGAAGAGGTGTTACACCGCTGCATAGATGGGGAGAGAGTTGGTGATGACGGCGGCGAAGTTGTTGATGTAGATCGCCATCACAATGATTGCCTCGACGGTGTTCCGGCGCCATCGAGAGAGAGAGGGGGGGGGGAGAGCCCCCTCCTTCTTCTTCTTGCTTGGCCTCCTCCCTAGATGGGAGAAGGTTTTCCCCTCTGGACCTTGGCCTCCATGTCACCTAGAGGGGCGAGAGCCCCTCCGAGATTGGATCTCTCTCTCAGTTCTCTTCTGTTTCGCGTTCCTGTTTTTTGGCCGAAAACTGTTTCTTAAATTCTCGGAGATTTCTAACTCCGATTGCGCTGAGATTTTTACACGATTTTTTTCCGGATATTACCTTTCTTGCGGAGAAAGAAGGGGGCCAACCGGCCTACGAGATGCTCACTACCCACCACGGGGTGCCGGACCCCCCTTGCGCGCACTGATGGATAGTGGCCCCCTCGAGCACCGTCTTGCGTTGATTCTTATTCTAAAAATTCACATATATTCCAAAATAAATCTCTGTAATTTTTTATCGCGTTTGGACTTCATTTGATATGGGTATTCTGTGAAACAAAAACCATGCAACAAACAGGAACTGACACTGGGCACTGGATCAATATGTTAGTCCCAGAAAATAATATAAAATATTGACAAAAGTATGTAAAAGCTATATAATATTGGCATGAAACAATCAAAAATTATAGATATGACGGAAACGTATCAGCACCCCCAAGCTTAATTCCTGCTCATTCTCGAGTAGGTAAATGATAAAAATAATAATTTTTGATGTGGAATGCTACCTAGCATAACCTTGATCATATAATCTAATCATGGCATGAATATTAAGACATGAGTGATTCAAAGCAATAGTCTATAATTTGACATAAAGACATAAATACTCAGGCATCCCAACAAACAATCATTTCTTTCAAAATATCAATGCTAAAGAACGTTATCCCTAGCCCGTCATGCTAAACCATTGATGCATTCATGAAACACACTCAATATTAGCTACACCCAATGCACAAGCATGACAATAGTGCTCTCCAGTTGGTGCTTATAAGAGATGGTGATGACTCAAAATAAAAAAAAATTGCATAAAAGTAAATAGATAGGCCCTTTGCAGAGGGAAGTAGAGATTTGCAGAGGTGCCAGAGCTCAAAGCTTAAATTAGAGATAAAATTATTTTGAGAGGCATGCTTTTCCTGTCAACGCTACGACCAAGAGTTCCCAACATCTTCCATGCTAGACACATTATAGACAATTTCCAAACAAAAAATAAAGTTCATTTCCATTCCACCATTCTTTCACAATCCATGGCTAGCCGTATCCACGGGTGCCTTCCATACCAACACTTTCCAAGGAATTTTGTTATTATTATTTTTCATTCATTGTGGGACTGGGCATCCCTATTACCTGCCACTTTCTCATGCAATGACAAGTGAATAAACACTCATCGTGGGAATAACCCGCCTAGCATGAAAGATATCGGCCACCCCCTGCCGCCACATGAGCGGTACATACACGCAAAACAGAAATTTATTTTGAATAATTAGAGTTGGCACATGCAAATTTACTTGGGACGGCATGTAAATACAGCATATAGGTAGGTATTGTGGACTCATATGGCAAAATTTAGGTTTAAGGAATTGGATGCACAAGCAGCATTCCTGCTTAGTACAAATGGATGCTAGCAAATAGATTGAGAAGCGACCAACAAAAAAGCAAAAATGGTCATAAACGTGCACTGAACATAACTAACACTGAATATGCACAATAAGTAGGATATAACTTCGTTGCATAACTATGGACTTTACGTGCATGCATAGGGAATCACAAACCTTAAAACCAATATTCTTACTAAACTACAATCATTGACTAGTACCTCCCACATATTACCATCTCTATATCGCAAAACTATTGCAAGGAATCAAACATATCATATTGAGTGATCTACAAGTTTTATGTAGGATTTTATGACTAACCATGTGAATGACCAATTCCTATTGACTCTCCAAACAGATATAAGTGAAGCATGAGAGTTTAAGTCTTTCTATAAAATACCAAGCTCTAATAAATATAAGTGAAGCAAAAGAGCATTCTACAAATAACGGTTTTCTATATGTAGAGACACAGGCAATCCAAACTTCAAATGATATAACTGAAGCACATGAAGCATTCTATAAAGCCACACTCAAAAGATATAAGTAAAGTGCAAAGAGCATTCTATAAATCAACCAAGGAATATCTCATACCAACCTGGTGCATAAAAGAAAAGGGAAACATAAACACAAAAGACGCTCCAAGAACTTGCGCATATCATGTGATGAATACAAATATAGCTAAAAGTAAAATTACCGATCGTCGTTAGAAGAAAGAGGGGATGCCTTCCGGGGCATCCCCAAGCTTAGTTGCTTGCGAGTCCTTTAATATTACCTTGGGTTGCCTCGGGCATCCCCAAGATTAGGATCTTGCCACTCCTTATTCCTTCATCCATCCTGATCTCACCCAAAACTTGAAATCTTCAATCACACAAAACTTAAACAAACCCTCATGAGATCCGTTAGTACAATAAAGAAAATCACTACTTTAAGTATTGTTGCAAACCCATTCATATTTTATTTTTGCATTATACCTACTTTATTCTAACTTCTCCATGGCTTGTACCACCGGTACAATCCATAGTTCCATCAAAACAAGCAAAACAATGCATCAAAAACAGAATCTGTCAAAAACATGATCGTCTGTAGCAATCTGAACATTGACCATACTTCTGTAACTCCAAAAATTCTGAATAATTACGAAAAATAAAATATTTTCATAGAAGTACTGTGTAAAAATTTCAGAATTTTTGCACGTTCCGGTAAAAAATGTGAATTCACTAACTACAAGAGCACACAATATTTTTTTTAAAGTGCTCGTCTTTCTTACTTTCACTTTTCTTTTTGAAAAGTTTTAAGTTCCCCTCTATATTTTCTTGTCTTTAAACTATATAAGAGCACACAATAGAATAAAATGACTCTCTAAAACTTCCAGGTTGTCTCCCTATCATCGCTTTCTTTAAAGCCATTAAGCTAGGCATAAAGTGCTCAAGTAATTGATCCACCCGGATCTCAAGGTATATCAAAGCCAATTTTAATTAACAATGATTTGTAATTTAGTAGTGAGCACAAAGCAACATATGTTATGTAACAATGAAGTCTAACTCTCTTCCTATGCATCAGCATGTCATAAAAGAACAATTCATGCATGCACACATAATAAAGGCCGATACATAGCATAAACAGTTTCTTGCAATTTTATCGTATTGGAAACATAGAGAGGTTGAGATATAGTTCCTCTCTCATAATAATTGCAAGTAGGAGCAGCAAGCACATGCATATTATATTCATGAAAATCATCATGTGCAATAGTAAAACAAAACCCATCGATATAATCCTTAATAAGAGCAAACTTCTCTGATATAGTGTAGTTTGGAGAATTCAAAAAGATAATAGGACTATCATGTGTGGGTGCAATAGCAACAATTTCATGTTCAACATAAGGAACTATAGCAAGTTCGCATCCATAAGCATAATTCATATTGGCATCTTGGCCACAAGCATAGCAAGCATCAATTTCATCAAAAAGGGATATTTCAAACGAATTAACGGGATCATAGCAATCATCATAGCATTCATCCTTCGGTAAGAACGAAGGAAAATTAAACAATTTATGAGTTGAAGAGTTACTCTTCTTAGAAGGTGGGCATGGGTAGCTAATCCGCTCTTCCTCCTTTTGTTCTTCGCTCTCCTCATCAATTTTTTCATCTAATGAGCTCACAGTTTCATCAATTTCTTCTTCCATAGGTTCCTGCAAAATATTATTCTCTTCTTGGACAGTGGAGGCATCCTCAATATATGACTTAACATAAGCATTAGAAGCATAGTTTTCATAGCAATATTTAAGTATGGCAAAATTTTCAAATTTGTAAAGAGTAATATCATACTTTTCAATCAAAGAAGCAATTTCATAAGCACCCTTAAAAGCAACAAATTCTTCAATTTGTTCAACATCATAGTAATTATAAACACCCTTGGCATAAGAAGATAAGATTACGTTATCCTTAAACTCACATTGGAAAGAAAGGTGTTTTTAAGGGTCTTCAGAACAACAAGTAAAATCATGTATTTCGCAAATATTCAAAGCATAGCAATACAAATTATTAATATGATGCCATAAAAGTTTCCCATTTTGAGATAAGTGGTGTTGCACAAAATAAGCATGCCCATTTAATGATTTTCCTTCAACTAAACTAGTTGTGGTTTCGGCACGAGCACATAGGGATCAAAGATGATCCAAGTAGAAAGCTTCAGCAGTACGATAGATTTTGGGTGGTTCTTCAACCATTGGTTTAGTAGGTACAACTATTTTTTTTGCTATTTTACGTTTCCTACCCATAACTAAAGATTAAAAACAAGAGCACAAAAAAAATCTACTTAGTGATAAAGCGAACAAGCACACATGAGAATATTCACCCCACGCTATTGCTCCCCGGCAACGGCGCCAGAAAAAGGTGTTGATAACCCACAAGCATAGGGGATCAATTGTAGTTTTTTCGATAAACAAGAATGTTGAACCCAACGAGGAGCTAAAGGTAGAATTTATATTCTCTTCAAGTTCTATCGACCACTGATACAACTCTACGCACACTTAACATTCGCTTTACCTATAACAAGTATGAAACTAGTTTGTAGGTGATAGGATAAGTTTGCAAGAATAAAACTAGATGTAATTAGCAAGAATAAAACTACAAATAATTTTCCATATAATAAGAGTTAGTTGTTTAGTACAAAGGTTTTTGTCACACAAGAAAGTTATTTGTCCCTAGGCAATCGATAACTAGACCGGTAATCATTATTGCAATTTTATATGAGGGAGAGGCATGAGCTAACATACTTTTCGTACTTGGATCATATGCACTTATGATTGGAAATCTAGAAAGCATCCACAACTACCAAATATCATTAAGGTAAAACCCAACCATAGCATTAAGTATCAAGTCCTCTTTACTCCCATACGCAACAACCCCTTTACTCGGGTATAAACTTTTGTCACTCTCGCCACCCACTATAAGAGAATCATGAAAGTATTGCAACATCCTACATCGGGAATCCCACACGCTTGGGTGACACGGAGGGCACCATAGGACAGCACCAAAATAAAACATACAACTCAAACCAATCACGATCATCAATCAACCCATAGGACAAAACGAATCTACTCAAACATCATAGGATGGCAACACATCATTGGATAATAATATGTAGCATTAAGCACCATGTTTAAGTATAGATTACCGTGGGGAGAAGAGGTGGTACACCGCTGCATAGAGGGGGAGAGAGTTGCCAATGACGGCGGCGAAGTTGTTGATGTAGATCGCCGTCATGATGATTGCCCTGACGGCGTTCCGGCGCCACCGGGAGATAGGGGTAGAGAGCCCCCCACCTTCTTCTTCTTGCTTGGCCTCCTCCCTAGATGGTAGAAGGTTTCCCTGGCACACACTGATGGGTAGTGGGCCCCTCGAGTATCGTCTTGCGTTAATTCTTCTTCCAAAAATTAACATATATTCCAAAATAAATCTCCGTAAATTTTTATCGTGTTTGGACTTTGTTTGATATGGATATTCCGTGAAACAAAAAACATGCAACAAACAGGAACTGGCACTAGGCACTAGATCAATATGTTAGTCCCAAAAAATAATATAAAATGTTGCCAAAAGTATGTAAAAGTTGTAGAATATTGGCGTGAAACAATAAAAAATTATAGATACGACGGAGACGTATCAGCGCCCTTGTCTGTAAAGCAACTTTTGTCAAGGGGAGGCACACGAATATGGAGTGGGGAGTTGGCGCCACCACAACCAGAATAGAGAGAAGAAATCTGGAGAAGAACTATCGAAGATCCATTCGGTCTCTTCTGCTCCATCCCCATTTCATTCATTGCAAACATCACCATAGAGAGAGGAATTCCAAGTTGTAAGATTAGGATTTGTAACTCTATTCATACTCATCTCGAGGTTAAGTCTTGTTTAATCATTCATCTTATTGCGGATCATTGTGATATTATTGAGATGATTTCCCTTTGTTTGATCTCCAAATTATTTGGTTATATACCTCTCAAGCGTGAGCAATTCTGCAAAGGCGTCAGAAGCATAGGGGATTGGTGAGATTCATTTGTGTCTATTCTATATGTCATCATTTGTGGTACTAGTTCTATGATTGATCAGTGAGTTATTTATCTATGCTGAATGTAATGGGGTTGTCTAATTTAAGAGACCAGGCAACATGATCCAAAGACCTACACATGAACATACATTGTGTAGAGAATCTGTGACCTCCAGATGACATATGTTGGTATCTATAAGGAGCGAAGACCATATGAGGATAAAATGGATCTACGACACTTAATGTGATGTTCCGATCTTATGTCCTTAATTGCGGATACGCCCTTGCGCTATGGAAACGCCAATGCAGGACAATAGGGGAGAACAATTCTGGCATGGAGGAGTTCGACCATTCAAGGGTGAACCACCTACAGAATAAACAATCTACACACTAGTATCATAATACAAGGTAACTGGTATTACTGTCGCACTAACACACTTGATGTACACCATGATCCAAAGTTTCTCGATGCATAACCTCTCCATTGAAGACAAGAAACCGTTTACTTTCAGCTGCTTTACTTTATGTTCTTTACTTTTGAAGCTCTTTATTATTCCCGTTGCAACTCTCAACCCTCTCGCCACTCTAGTATATTTGTTTCAAGGGACAATGATAATATTTGTAGATTTTCAGACAGTTACTTCACACAAGACCTGTGACAACATGTGTGTGACAGGAACGCCCACGTTAATACTCTCGCCCGCTCTTCATCATGACGATAATTGACAAGTCCATTTTGCATCATGTTTTCCTACTGTTATTTATAATGTTTTTGATTATTATAACAATTTGCGATACAATTCTAATGCCTTTTCTCTCTTAATTTGCAAGATTTACATGAAGAGGGAGATTGCCGGCACTGGAATTCTGGACCTGAAAAAGCTATATCAGAGATACCTATTCTGCACAACTACAAATGATCTGAAATTTCATGGAGAATTTTAATGAAATATAAAAAAAATACTAGGGCAAAGAAATACCAGAGGGGTCCCACCAGTCGCCCACAAGGCACTATGGCGCGGCCACCCCTGGGCGCGCCCTAGTACCTGGTGGGGCCCCTAGCAGGCCTCCGAGGCGCATCTTCTCCTATATGATGCCATTTCCGCTAGAAAAAATCAAAAGAAGACTTTGGGGACAAAGCGCCGCCGTCTCGAGGCAGAACCTGGGCAGGAGCACTTTTGCTATCCGGCGGAGCGACTCCGCCGGCGATAATTCCCTCCAGGTGGGGGAAATCGAATCCATCAACATCACCAACAATCCTCTCATCATGGAAAGACCCATCTTCATCAACATCTTCACTAGCACCATCTCATCTCAAACCCTAGTTCATCTCTTGTATCCAATCTTTGTCTCAAAACCTCTGATTGGTACCTCTGGGTTACTAGTAGTGTTGATTACATCTAGTAGTTGATGCTAGTTGGTTTATTTGGTGGAAGATTATATGTTTAGATCCTTGATGATATTCAATAACCCTTTGATCTTGAACATCAGCATGATTTGTGAGTAGTTACTTTTGTTCTTGAGGACATGGGAGAAGTCTTGTCAAAAGTAATCATGTGAATTTGGGATTCCTTTGATATTTTGATGATATGTATGTTGTTGCATCCCTTAGTGGTGTCAAGTGAACGTCGACTACATTACACTTCACCATACTTGAGCCTAAGGAAAGGCATTGTGGAGTCATAAGTAGATGATGGGTTGCTAGAGTGACATAAGCTTAAACCCTAGTTTATGTGTTATTCTGTAAGGGGCTGATTTGCATCCGTATGTTTCATGTTATGGTTAGATTTATCTTAATTCTTCTTTTGTAGCTGCGGATGCTTGCGAGAGGGCATAATCATAAGTGGGAGGCTTGTTCAAGTAAGAACAACATCCAAGCACCGGTCCACCCGCATACCAAATTACCGAAGTAGCGAACGCGAATCAAATAAACATGATGAAAGTGCCTAGATGAAATTCTCATGTGTCCTCGAAAACGCTTTGCTTACTATAAGAAATCGATCCGGCCTGTCCTTTGATATAAAAAGGATTGGGCTACCTTGCTACACCCTTGTTACAATTGCTACTTGTTGCTCGTTACAAATTACCTTGCTATCAAACTATTTGTTACAGATAATTTCAGTGTGCTTGCTTCTATCTGCATTGGTAATTCCTCGAAGAGGAGAGGATGATGCAGCACAACAATGGTAAGTATTTCCCTCAGTTATGAAACCAAGTTTATCAATCCAGTAGAAGAACCAAGGAACACTATGTAAACAGCACCCGCACACAAACCACAAAAACATGCAACCCAACGCGTAAGAGGGGTTGTCAATCCCTCCTCAGTATTGAGATAGATTAAATTGTATGAGATTGGATAAATAGATCTAGGAAAACACAAAATAAAATAAATAAATAAAAATTGCAGAAAGGTATTTTTGGATTTTTGGATTAATAGATCTGAAAATAATATGATAGGAAATAGACCCCGGTGATGGGGAACGTTGCATGAAAATAAAAAAAAAATCCTATGAAACACCCATGATCAAATCTAGGAGATGTATAGCTATGAGAGGGGGGTGTGTCTGCATAACCTTGTAGACCAAAAGCGTTAGCGTCGTAATGCGGTTAATGTAGTCGTACTCTTCACGATCCTATCGCGATCCAATCCGATCTAGTGCCGAATGGACGACACCTCTGAGTTTAGCACATGTATGGCTCGGTGGCGTCCTCTCCTTCTTGACGCAGCAAGCGAGGGATAGGAGGTAGATGAGATCAGGACCAACACGACATCGTGGTGGTGGTGGTGGCAGTGGAATTCTGGCAGGGCTTCGTCAAGCGTGTACCAGTGAGGCCTGGGAGGAGTTCTGAGAGGTAACAGGCAAGGGTCTAAGGGGGCTGCCCCCAACACCACCCCGCCTTTATATAAGAGTGGAGGGGTCTGGTGACTTTCCCTCCAAGGCCCTAGGGTCGTTTGTCAAAGGAGGAGGAAGGAAATCCCTCCTTTCCTTCCCCACCGATCACTATCCCCCATTTTAGGGATCCTGATCTTATCCCTTTGGGATGTGATATTATTCGTTTTAAGGGAGGATCTTGGTGCGCCTACACTAGGGTATGGGGACTTTCCCCACTACCCACATTCATGTGGGTCCCCCATGCAGGTGGGCCCCTCTTCGGAACCTTCTAGAACCTTCCCGGTACAATAGCGAAAAAACTTGAACTTTTTCCGGAACCTCGATAACAACTTTCCATATATGATTCTTTACCTCCGGACTATTCTGGAGCTCCTCGTGATGTCCCAGATCCCATCCGGGACTCCGAACAACCTTCGGTCTTTCCACTATTAATATCTCAATACTACCCTGGCGCTACCGAACGTTAAGCGTGCGACCCTACGGGTTCGAGAATCATGTAGACATCATCGAAACTCCTCTTCGGTCAATTACCAATAGCAGGACCTGGATGCCCATATTGATTACTACATATTCCATGAAGATCTTTATCAGTTGAACCACGATGTCAAGGATTCAGTCAATCCCGTATGCAATTCACTTTGTCCGGCGATATGTTACTTGCCCGAGATTCAATCGTCGGTATCTCCATACCTAGTTCAATCTCATTACCGGCAAGTCTCTTTACTCATTCCATAAAACAAGATCCCGTGACTAAACTCATTAGTCACATGAAGCTTCTTATGATGTTGTATTACCGAGAGGGCCCAGAGACATCTCTCCATCACATGGAGCGACAAAATCGCAGTCTTGATCCATGCAACCCAACAGACACCTTCGGAGATACCTGTAGAGCACCTTTAGGATCACCCAGTTACGAAGTGACGTTTGATAGCACACAAGGCATTCATCCGGTATCCGGGAGTGGCATGATTTCATGGTCGAAGGAACAGATACTTGACATGAGGAAAGCTATAGCAAATAACTAAATGATCGGATGCTAAGCTTACAGTTGGGTCTGTCTATCACACCATTCTCCTAATGATGTGATCCCGTTATCAAATGACAACTCATGTCTATGGTTAGGAAACCATAACCATCTTTGATCAACGAGCTAGTCTAGTAGAGGCTTACTAGGGACACAGTGTAGTTTATGTATTCACACATGTATTTAAGTTTCCGGTCAATACTATTATAGCATGAATAATAAACATTTATCATGAACGGGAAATATGATAATAACCATTTTATTATTGCCTCTATGGCATATTTCCAACACCCGGGGCCATAGATTTCACAAGAGGCTTCTCTCTCGAAAATAGCATACTGTGGGTAAACAAATTACTGTTGGGAAATTGATAGAAAAGCCAATAATCATGACGATATCCAAGGCAATGATCATGTACATAGGCATCACGTCCAAGATTATTAGACCGGCTCCTGCCTGCATCTACTACTATTACTCCACACATCGACCGCTATCCAGCATGCATCTAGTGTGTTAAGTTCATGGGAAAATGGAGTAATGCAATAAGAACGATGACATGATGTAGACAAGATCTATTCATGTAGGAACAGACCCTGTCTTTTTAACCTTAATGGCAACAATACATGCGTGTCATGTCTCCTTCTATCACTGAGATTGAGCACCGCAAGATCGAACCTATCACAAAGCACCTCGTCCCATGGCAAGAAAAATCAATCTAGTTGGCCAAACCAAACCAAAGTTTCGGAGAAGAAATACGAGGCTATAAAGATCATGCATAAAATAGTTCAGAGAAGACTCAAATAATATTCATTGATAGAAGTGATTACAAACTCACAATTCATCGGATCCCAACAAAGACACTGCAAAAAGTGAGTACATCAAATAGATCTCCAAGAACATCGGGGAGAACATTGTATTGCAGATCAAAAAGAGAGAAGAAGCCATCTAGCTACTGCCTACGAACCCGTAGGTCTGTGGTGAACTACTCACGCATTATCGGAGGGCAAGGGTGATGATGAAGAACCCCTTCGTGATCGTTGACCCCTCCAGCAGAATGCCGAAAAAGGCCTCTAGATTGGTTCTCGTGGTTCTGGAACTTGCGGCGGCTGGAATTGTGTTTCGTCGACTCCCCTAGGGTTTTTGGGATTTTAGAGTATTTTATAGAGCTGATAGGCGCTGGATAAGCTTCCTATGGTGCCCACTACCCACCAGGGCGTGCCTGGGCCTTCTGGCGCGCCCTGGTGCCTAGTGGGCCCCACGAGCCTCCTCCCATGCACTTCTTTGGCTCCGTGAGTGTCTTCTGGGCAGAAAAAATTCTCCAAAAAGTTTCGTGGCATTTGGACTCCGTTTGGTATTGATATTCTGCGAAGTAAAAAATAAGCAAAAAACAACAACTGGCACTGGGCACTATGTCAATTGGTTAGTCCCAAAAAATGATATAAAGTTGCAAGTAAATGAATATAAAACATCCAAGATTGATAATATAATAGCATGGAACAATAAAAAATTATAGATACGTTGAAGACGTATTAGCATCCCCAAGCTTAATTCCTGCTCGTCCTCGAGTAGGTAAATGATAAAAACAGAATTTTTGATGTGGAATGCTGCTAACATGTTCATCACATATTCTTTTATTTTGTAGCATGGACTTTTGGACTTTTAGATGATTCAAAGCAATAGTCTATATTTGACATGAGGACATCAATCAAGCATATCAACAAGCAACCATGTCTTTCAAAATATCAACACTAAAGAAAGCTATCCCTAGCCCATTATGCTCAATCATTGGTCCCTTCATGAAACACACTTAAATATTAGCTACATCCAATGCTCGGGCATGATAATAGTGATCCCTAGTTGGTGCTTTATAAGAGAAGATGGAGACTCAATAAAAATAAAAATTGCATAAAAGTAAATAGATAGGCCCTTCGCAGAGGGAAGCAGAGGTTTTTAGAGGTGCCAGAGCTCAAAGCTTAAATTGAGAGATAAAATTGTTTTGAGAGGCATGCTTTTCCCGTCAACAAAAACGAACGATAATTCCCAATACTTTCCATGCTAGATACATCATAGGCGGTTTCCAAACATAAAATAAAGTTTATTCCTTTTTTCACCATTCTTTCACAATCCATGGCTAGCCGTATCCACGGGTGCCTTCCATACCAACACTTTCTAAGGAATTTATTATTGCAACATAAAGTAAATTTCTTTTTCACTTCGGGGTTGGGCATCCCTACTACCGGCCACACTCTCGTGCAATGACAAGTGAATAAACACTCATCTTGAGAATAACATATCTAGCATGGAAAAATATTGGCCACCCCCTACCACTTCATGAGCAGTACGGGCACACAAAAAGGAAATTCATTTTGAAAATTAGAGTTAGCACGTACAAATTTACTTGGAACGTCATGGAAATACCGCATATAGGTAGGTATGGTGGACTCATTTGGCACAACTTGGTTTAAGGAGTTTGGATGCACAAGTTGTATTCCCACTTATTCAAGGAAATGCTAGCAAATAGATTGAGAAGAAACCAACCAAGAAACGAAAACGATCCTAAATGAGCATTAAAGATAACTAACACCGAATAATGCACCACGAGTAGGATATAACTTCATTGTATAACTATTGACTTTCGTGCTTGCATAAGGAATCACAAACCTTAACACCAATATTCTTACTAAAGCATAATTACTCACCAACATGACTCACATATTACTATCTCCATATCGCAAAACTATTGAAAGGAATCAAGTTTATATTGTCCAATGATCTTCATGATAGTGTTTATTATCCCTCTTGAATATCTATCACTTTGGGACTAGTTTCATATATTACCATTGCTTATAACAAGCTCTCAAACAAATTTATGTGAAGCATGAGAGCACATATTTCTTCAAAACAAATTTCATCTCTCAAAACAATATAAGTGAAGCATTGAGAGGATATTTCTTTAAAATTTTACTAACTATCAAAATAATCTAAGTGAAGCTTGAGAGTATTTCTAAAATAAAACTGCCACCGTGCTCAAAAAGATATAAGTGAAGTACAAAAGCAATTCCATAGCTCAAAAAATTTAAGTGAAGCACATAGAGCAATTCTAACAAATCATCGCATAATTATGGCTCTCTAAAATAGGTGTGTCGAGAAAGGATGATTGTGACAAACTAAAAAGCAAAGCAAGCAAATTCTCATATAATACAAGATGCTCCAAGCAAAACTCATGATATGTGACGAATAAAAATATAGCTCGAAGTAAAATTACCGATGTCGTTAGAAGAAAGGGGGGATGCCTTCCAGGGCATCCCAAAGCTTAGTTGCTTGGTTCTCCTTGAATAATACCTTGGGGTGCCATGGGCATCCCCAAGCTTAGGCTCTTTTCACTCCTTATTCCTTCATCCATCGTGATCTCACCCAAACCAAGAAAATTTCAATCACACAAAACTTAACAAAAACCTTCGTGAGATCCATTAGTATAAGAAAACCAATCTTTACTTTAAGTACTGTTACAAACCCATTCATAATTTGTTTTTGCATTATACTTACTGTACTCTAACTTTACGATGGCTTATACCCCCCGATATAGTCCATAGATTCATCAAAATAAGCACACAATGCAACGAAAACAGAATCTGTCAAAAACAGAACAGTCTGTAAAGACTCAAATTTTGCTCATACTTCTGTAACTCCAAAAATTCTCACAAATTAGGAAAACAGCGAAAAATTTTCTATCAATTTTGTGTAAAACATTCAGAGTTTTTTGTCGCTTCCGTGATTTTGTAAAAATTCTGCTACTGGATGTAAAAGTTTCTATTTTCCAACAACATCAAATCAACTATCACCCAAGCCATCCTAAAGGCATTACTTGACACAAACACTAATTAAAACATAAAAAGCACAATCATAACAGAGGCATAATTGTGTATTTATTGAAAAATAGAAAAGAAACAAATGGGTTGTCTCCTAACAAGCTCTTTCTTTGTAGCCATTAAGACAGGCTTGAGATTTCAATGATGCTCACATAAAAGACAAGAATTGAAGTACAAAGAGAGTGTTGACACCAGATTTTGGCAGGGTCAAGTACTTAATTAAGATGGCCTCAAATGGAGAAGTGATCTAGATGAAAAAGTTGTGTATTCTCAACAGGAATATCTTTGAAGTTTAGGCCATCGCCATCCGATTTTATCTCGAAGGCCGAAGTTGTGCTCGAAGTACCAAGATTTTATATGCATAGTACTGTTCAGCCAATTACGCCCCCAAACTGGCCTCATATGAGAAAAGTTTGTACACGAATTGTCTTCGTCTCGTCAAAACGGTCGATTTTGATATAAAAATCATCCCAATCCGAGTTCATATGAAAAATTTAGAGCCATCGGAATGCAGCCCTCCCAGGAGGCAAAATATGGCGTGCCCCACCAGACACCTGTCTGGTGGGTAGCGCCACCAATCAGCTGTTTTGCGTGAGAGATTTGGCCCTCAAGATTGCTTCAAATCGAAAAATGTTCAACACGAAAGTTGTTCGTCTCATCGAAATGGTCAAATTTTCTTTTGGGCTCATCTTCATCCGAGGTCGTTTGTGGTGATCTAAAAACCGAACTGCTGTCCCAGACTTACCTAAATCCGAGTTCGGTTAATTTTGGAAAGATTTGGACGTGATTTGGAGTCATTTTCTTGTACGAGAAGTCCAGCCAGCTCATAAATAGATAAGGGGTGACGGCCTATTGAAGAACACACAATCGAACAATCATCTACCACTTTTACCAATACTTTTATCTCTCTCCCTTGTTCTTCTTCTTCCTCGTTCTTCGTTCGTTCTTCTTGTTGCAGGGCGGCGAACCTCGAGGCCCTAGGGGCGATCAGGTCGACCTAGGGCAACCCATAGCCCCCGCGCGCCCAGACGGGGTCCCTCTCGGGCGTGTGGGGTTTCGGGTCTACAAAAGTGCCTGCCGGATTCCTTGCGTATCGCGCTTCCGGACGGGTCTCCTTCGCCGTGAGCTACGGTGCATCACCCTCGGCGTTGGAGGTACACAATGACGTGTTCGTGTGCGAACACACTTTTTGGCGACTCCGCTAGGGACGAACCTTTGAACGGTCTCCGGTCTGTCCTTGCTACGAAGAGATCGTCATCTAGGGTTTGCAGTCTACAAAGGTAATATGAATACCCAATCCCCTTGTGTAGATGCAAATAATTCATATGGTGTTACTAGATCGTTCAATGAGTATACTCTATCGGCCAGCCCTACTTTTTTTAATCATGCATCTAACTATGTGCAAGGGCCGATTCAAAGTAATTTACATGCTTCAACTTCTTATGATACTAGTAACATGCGACATATGTATTCCAACTCACATGCATTGGCAACCCAACAAATTCATATGCCGATGAGCAATATGATGAGTTCGGTTAATCAATTTGAAACACCCCAAGTTAGAACTTCTAATAGCATGCAACAAAGTGTTTCACCTTTTTATTCATCGGCAACCAACTTGCAATATGTTAATCCAAACATGCCGGTGGATAGGGGAATTGGCCATGCTACTACTAATTATCCGGCCAATTACCCTCAATCATCATATGCTACACCTCATGCAACTAAATTTTTGGCACCATATGCAACTATAGGTATTCATAATTCGGCTTCGCACCTTCACGCTAATAGCCGAATAAGTGAAAATTCTGTAGGATCACATGTGTCTTCACCTAGTATCGTAGCATACAATTTTTCCCTGCACAATTACAGAATTTCAGTGACATCTCGTTACCGAAAGAGTCTAAAAGTGTCGGGGGCAATTCTATCCAGATTGGGTCATCAAGAAAAATCTTACGTCTTTTTGGGACGAATGCAATGTTGTTCTACATGAATTAATAAAAGAGGGAAAGCCTATTAATTCTGCTGCAATACAAGTTAGATTATGTCAAAAAGAGGAAGCATTGGGTATGGATAGAATTATAAAAAAAAATGATGATTTAGATAACCAAGTTAATTCGGTTATTGAAAAGACCGAATCAAATATTACGTATGCCGAATTTGTTCTAGAAAAAGAGGACGACAAGGTGTTGGGAAGCTATTCGAAATAGGTACAACATACCGTTCAAGTAACGCAACCATGATGCTTTCCCAACGTGTTTGAAAAGGTATGTCTAGCAAGTGATTTACCTATCTTCCGATATGGTCGCAACTTTATTGTTGATGCTTCTATAAGAAAAAATCTCATAAGTAATTCTGAAAGACCAATGAAGAAGGGTAATTTACTTGTTAGCAATAAAAAATTTATAGAACATATCGGTCAACCTATTGTGCCATTTATAAAGACCGATAGCGACTTATTATTGGAGCCAAAGTTTTGCCCATTGCTTTATTTAAAATTCATATCTAATTGGGTAGCTTCTCTTGCTTCATACTTGGCTTACGCATGGCCTCAATAGAGACATGTATGTTCTAACTACTTTGATTTAAGAAATTTAAAGCCAAGGTTATACTCTATTGAGAAAACCGATGATAGTATAATTTCCTTTTCAAAGACATCAAAGATAGAGAGCAAAACACAATGCATAGCCGAAAGGGGTAATGCAAAATCTGAACCAATCATTTGCTTAACTTCAAAGCTGTTCTCACAGCAAGATCGGCTAGAGAATAAAAAGTTTACCTTCAATTAAAGCATGTGTGATCAGATATTTGATTTGTTGCTGAAAAATAATTACATAAGAATTCTTGATCACCATGTCAAGCCATCAATTCAAGGACGAATGTATTGTAGGTTGCATCATTCGTTCAAACATAATTTTGAGGATTGCAATATGTTTCTTCAAATAGTTAAATCGGCCATTCATAAAGGACGATTGAAATTTGTTGAGACACCAAGAGATGACCAGTTTATTCCGATTGGTCCTGATGGAAAACAACTTTTGCATCGGCTACTTCAAGCCGATCCATTTAAACATGAGAAGGTAAAAACTGTGGATGATGGGATCAAGTTTTCAAGTAAAGAAGTTGTTCAAGAGCACAAGGAATATATGCTTGAAGGTGGGAATTCCATCAAGGTTGCGCAAAAGACGCCAAGTATTGGGGGGCAACAAGAAAATTGTAGCGACCCGACCCGAATGGATCGAATCTCTGTGTTCAAGTGTCATCCCTGGATCGGTAATGCTGACACACACAGTACTCGAAGGATTTATAACAGAGTGCAATCACACACTTATTACATCGAATGTCTCAAAAGAGAACTGATTACAATAAATATGGCTTAAGGCCATCTAAATAAGATAACAGCGGAAGGCTTGGAAGATAAGGTGAGTCCATCAAGTCCAACGGCATAGCTGAGTGCACGACAACGACCTAGCACACCTTACTCTTCGTCTGAAAAGTCTGCAACATGATACGTTGCAGCCCGAAACGGGTCAGCACATGGAATATGCTGGCAATATAACACAGTAGAGCAATGAACAGAATAATTGCTAATACTACATGCATATTTGGCTGGTGGGAAAGCTCTAGTGTTATACTGTTTTGCGAAAAGCCAATTTTTTCCTACAACAAAGGAATATATTTTATTTAACTATCATGGTGGTTGTTGAACATTGAGAAGGTAAATCCCCCTCTCAATCCCAATTAAAAGTAATTATTAATCCCAACAAATTAATTTAGAGTGATGGGATTCAATATGATGATGCAAGAACCAGATACTCAAGATGTCCATAACCGGGGACACGGCTAATCATGATCAGTTTGTACACTCTGCAGAGGTTTGTGCACTTTTCCCCACAAGACTCGATCTCCTCCGTTGGATTTCTCGCACTTCATGGTGTTTGAGAAACGGATGACCGAGACACAGTCTTTCTGAAGCATTTACTCTTTACTCTGGGTAGACAGTTACACCTACTTTCCCCTACATCTGCTAGCCTACCACTGAAAGAGGTCATGTAACATACTCAACTATGCTAGAGCCCATAATAGCTTGTGGCTGCACACGGAAGTTTCCAGCATGAATAATCTTATGATCCCTTTGAGCCTGGGTGGCGGACCGTAGGAGGATCACACGGTATATCCCCGGGATCTCCTAGGACAACACTGGTATATCCCCAGGTGCCCAAACAAGCAATCCACCCAGATGTGTATTAAAGTTGCCACCTCAAGTTGAACCATTAATTAAAAATCTCACATCTGTCATGGATACACTCAAACCCAATCCACGTCTACGAGCATAGCATGGCAACATAAGCATAGCGTAGAAGTAACTCCCAAGGGTTTGTTATTAAAAAGGGCAATATGTTCTACCTCATCATCTACTTCCCAGTACCCACAAGTTAATCACATCCTAATCATGCAATATTTGAGGGTCGAAACTAATGCATAAAAACTGGGTAACGAAGAAGTATGATCAATGTGTTACTTGCCTTGCTGACGATCTGCAAATCCTAGAGACTCGTAGTAGCACGCTTCGCACTCCGGAAATTCTATCGCAAACAAACAATAGCATACATAAGCAATCAAGCAAAGATGCACGGGTAAAATCCAAATGAGAAGACCTAACCAGAAAGTTCAACTGAAGAACTCCGGTTTGCAAAAAGAATCAAATCAAACGGAGCAACGAAACTCAAACTGCGAAAGAAACAAGCTTCGATTACTAATCTGGACTAAAGTCAAATTTTACAGTAGCAAAAACTTGTTTAAGTTGGTTAAACAGAAAGAGGGCTTCGAGACGAAGATCTAGGCGCTTGAATCGCCTGATTCCGACAAACGAGCGAAAAGTTATACTAAAACGAAAATCGGATCAGAAATCGCGATCGAAAATAATCGCGGAAAATCCGAGAAAAAGAAAACTAACGAACGGGCTAACGAACGAACGTTCGCTGTCTGCGGTTAAACGGTGAAAACCGTTCGTTAAAACGAACGTACGGACGAACGTCCGCTAAATAACTAAACCGACGGAAAACCGATCTAAAAAAGAATAAACCGGAATTTAAAAAAAACCGAATCTAGATCTAGGGTTTACCAAAAAACCGAACGGTTAACCGGAAAAATCCGGGCGTCGGATCCGGCGAGCGGCGGCTCCGGCGAGGCGAGGCCGCAGCGGCGGCGGGGTGCGGCAGGCGACGGCGACGGGGCGGGGCGCGTGCGGTGCACCGGCGCGGCGAGGTGGAGTGCGGCGGCGGCGCTGCAGCGGCGGCGGCGAGCGGCGAACGCGGCGGCGGCTGCTGCTGCTTGCTGCGGCGGCGGCGGTGGGCTGCAGCGGCGGGGTGGGTCGAGGCGGCGGGGTGGGCGGCATTTAAAGGGGGGCCGGGGCGGCTTGGGCGAGGGGGCGACGAGGCGGCGGCGTCCCGGACTCCGGCGGAGTCCGGCTCGGCTACGGGGAGGAAAGGCGGCGGCGGCCTGCTGGGCCGGCTGGGCTTCGGCCCAGTTCGGTCAGGCGGATTTTTTTTTTTAAAAAAAATAATAATAATTCCGCGCAGAAAAACAAATAAAAGAAATACTAAACGGACTCCAAAATTCCCGAAATAAATTTTCCCCGTCCTCTAAAAATCTCCCGGAAAAGGTAAACATTTATTTGGGACTCTAATACAATTTTGAAAAAATGCATATTTTTCTAAATTCAAATAAAATTGCAATAAAAATCCAAATAAAATATTTATTTGATTTTAATATTTTTCCTCCAATATTCCATTTATTTTGGAGAAGTCATATTATCTCCTCTCATATATTTTTAATATGAAATATTTTCGGAGAGAAAAATAGTTAAACCAAATTGATCCCTGTTTCAATATTTGAGAAAATTCAAATATGAAAACGGTGAAATCCCCAACTCTCTCCGTGGGTCCTTGAGTTGCTTAGAATTTTCGAGGATCGCACAACGAAATGCAATAAAATATGATATGCAGTGTATGACCTATGTATAACATTCCAAATTAAAAATTTGGGATGTTACAAAAATCCAAAGATCGGTGCAAGCACAAGCAAAGAAAGCAATGGCCGAGGTAAGCACAAAGGTAAAAAGCCGAAAGTCACATTCACGCAACTATTGGAAAAATATCAGAAGATAAGTGAGGAGAACAATGCTTCTCGGCCAAGTAATTCAAGAGCATCAAGACAACCCCCTAGGCACAAACCCGAGGATCGGTACTGGCAAAATGAGAATTCTAATGCAGTATATTCATATCCATATTTTGTGCCACCAATGCCAATGCCGTGGATACCTACCTATGCTAATTTTTATTCATATTCATCATGGGACATGTATGATTCAAGTGCACATTATACATCTTATTTTAGACCATCTCACAAACATTATGCAGATCCAAGAGGATCAACATTTGATGAACAATCACATGTCAAAGACCGTTTCAATCGTAAAGAATCGGTCCGGAGCTCAAGGAAGAATAAACAGGTGGTCAAGCAAGTTTATCGCATTAAAAGAGATGGTCGTAAGTGTGCTACTTCAGATTTGATCTCAAACAAGCAAGAGCCAGTTAAAGTGTTGACATTGGCTACAAAAGACAATGAGGCAAGTCAATCAAGTGTCAAATCTGAAGAGAAAAAGTTGAGAGTGCACAAGGTAAAACAAGAATTGCCATTGCTTCAAACAAAATCACAGCCGGGGTGCCCACTCAGCTTATCATATTAGCAAAAGAAGAAATTACAAAAACTTAGTGCACAAGAACTTGAAGAAAGGAATATGGCATGGGTTCCCAAAGGAAGTACTCAAAATAAGAATTATGTGCAAGCTTCCATTACAAGAAGTGCGGCAAAGGTGAAGAAGGAAAAGAGTGAAAACTATGAAGGACCAATCTGAAGGTTTCAACATCTTCGGTCCACACATTATCCATATTCTTCAACTATGCCATTAATGCATATGCCATGGAATTCGTCATCCGGTATGATTTGTTACCCTCAATGGGCTTATTTTAATCCTGGGATGTAATATAATTTCTTACATCATGAAAGGGTATTACCAAATCATCATACGTTTGATTTGCTTAACTTGGGTTGCTAATCTAAATGGCTGATACACAATTATCGCCCTAAGAAATAAAATGGCCGATATATACTTATCGTCCTAAGAACGTACAAAATGGCCGATGGAGTGTTGACATCATGCTTAGAACAAACTCCGTGCAAGTTATTCTTCGGCACACAAGTTTTGCCGAAACATAGGGGGGCATGTGTTGACACCAGATTTTGGCACGGTCAAGTACTTAATTTAGATGGCCTCAAATGGAGAAGTGATCTACATGAAAAAGTTGTGTATTCTCAACAGGAACATCTTTGAAGTTTAGGCCATCGCCATCCGATCTTATCTCGAAGGCCGAAGTTGTGCTCGAAGTACCAAGATTTTATATGCAGAGTACTGTTCGGCCAATTACGCCCCCAAAACTGCCAGAAAAGTTTATACACGAATTGTCTTCGTCTCGTTGAAACAGTCGATTTCGATATAAAAATCGTCCCAATCCGAGTTCGTATGCAAAAGTTAGAGCCATCGGAATGCAGCCCTCCCAGGAGGCAAAATATGGCGCGCCCCACCAGACACCTGTCTGATGGGTAGCGCTAGCAATCAGCTGTTTTGCATGAGATATTCGGCCCTCAAGATTGCTTCAAATCGAAAAATGTTCAACACGAAAGTTGTTTGTCTCGTTGAAACGGTCAAATTTGCTTTTGGGCTCATCTTCATCCGAGGTCGTTTGTGGCATGTAGGATCTAAAAACCAAACTGCTGTCCCAGACTTACCTAAATCCGAGTTCGGTTAATTTTGGAAAGATTTGGACATGATTTGGAGTCCTTTTCTTGTACGGGAAGTCCAGACGCCTCATAAATAGATAAGGGGTGACGGCCGATTAAACAACACACAGTCGAACAATCATCTACCACTTTTACCTGTACTTTTATCTCTCTCCCTTGTTCTTCTTCTTCCTCGTTCTTCGTTCGTTCTTCATGTTGCAGGGCGGTGAACCTCGAGGCCCTAGGGGCGATCAGGTCGACCTAGGGCAGCCCATAACCGCCGCGCGCCCAGATAGGGTTGCTCTCGGGCGTGTGGGGATTCGGGTCTATAAAAGTGCCTGCCGGATTGCTTGCGTACCGCGCTTCCGGATGGGTCTCCTTCGACGTGAGCTGCGGTGCATCACCCTCGGCGTTGGAGGTACACGGTGACGTGTTCATGTGCGAACAGAGAGCATCATAGAACATGTGACAAACACATTTAAGTCTAACATACTTCCTATGCATAGGCATTTTATAAGCAATAAAATTATCAAGACAAGTAATATCTAGCATATGCAAGGAAGAAGAAAGAAACAATAGCAATCTCAACATAGCGAGAGGTAATTTAGTAAGATGAAATTTTCTACAACCATATTTTCCTCTCTCATAATAATTAAATATAGGGTCATAATTAAATTCAACAATATAACTATCATATAAAATTTTCTCTTCATGATCCACATGCATAAAAGTTTTATAATCTTCCAAGATAGTGGGATTAATATCAACTAAAGTCACGACCTCTCTAAACCCACTTTTATCAAAAAATTCATAAGATTGAACACTCTCCAAATGTGTGGGATTATTTTCACTTAGGACAGTGATATTTGGCAACACTGTGCCCAATAGCAAATCTGCCATACGATCCTCCCCCCTCCTGCGAGGCGAGCACCCTCCCGCTCACGAGGCCGAGCGCCGTACCAGGCCCAACAGAAAGAAGCCCAATACACTCAACCACCCCCACGATGCACTATTCCACATCCCACCTTTCCCCCACCCCCCTTACCTCCCACGTAAGTATACCCTCTCCGACCCTCCCCACCACCCACCACCCCCGCCCCTCCCCCCTACCCAGCTGCTCAAATCAACACCAAAAACCTACCATTCCTCTAGATCTGGATGAAACCAGAGGCCTAGTACTCTGCATACATCAAACCAGAGGCCTAGACGGTGGGAATTACCAGGGATGTGGCGAACAACTCACCAGGCAACATCACCCCACCCCTGGTAAGAAACAAAATCATCCAACATCCCTAAAAAATTCTGCTTACTACAAAGACTTAACCCCAATCTGTGCAAAAATTACCATACCTCCCCCTGATGGAAACAGAATAAGCAAACTTCTTTGATAATTCTGCCTATTACAGTGACTTACCATCAAAATCTGTGCAAAATTACCAACCCCTTGCACTGTTTGTTACCAGCTATATGCAACATAATAGACTACCCACCATATACCCCACCCCCTTGCTACATAAAACATAGACCAGTGGTGTTACCATGTAAAAATAAACATAGATAAAGAAAAGAGGAACCTTTATTGATCGCAAAAATCATATTGTCCTACAATGGAAAATGCATTACAATAGGTTCATTTTTGTGTCTACAATCCTATATTGCATGAGGAAAACAAGTTCCCAATCTGTACATAGTAAAAGTTATCATCCACTTTTGTTAAGAACTACCATTGGATAAAGAAAAGTGGTGCCTTTTAATGGAGATGCTCATGTTGTACTGTAATTATCATGTTTAATGTTCTTGCCAATCACCCCTATGTTTCTTGCCTTCAAAAATCTGTGTAAAGAATAAACAAAACAATGAGTTCCAAAATAATAGTGAACACGTGTAAACGTATACTAACGTGCAAACGTAAAAACAATGAAGCAGGAGGTGTATCGAAAAAAAAGAAAATGGATGCTAGCAGAGGAGATAATGCAGAAGATGCAGGAGGAGGGAGAATGCATGAACAGGACGATGCAGCGCGCATGGCATGCAACAATTCTACCTACCCAAACATCATGGACACAAGTAAAATTACCAGCATTAGTGTTTATATATCATCATGGGATAAAAAAAAGTTATATACTTTACTGGTGAACTGGTTTTGAAAATTACCAACATTGGTGTTCATGTATTACTAGTGTACCTGGTTTGAAAAATACCAGCAGAAGTGTTTCGATGTTACCAGTTACTCCTGGTTTGAACAATTACCAACATTGGTGTTCATATATTACCAAGCTCAATATAGGCAAATTACCAGGGTTCCTTGGTAGAAAAAAATACATTCACTGATTCTTCAGAAAACTACCATGATGGAAAACTGTTATTTATCATGCTAGATTTCACTAATCTACCAGGTCAAATTGCAGGTGCTCAGGCAATCAGCGCAAACAACAGCTTGCCCAGTGGTGGAACAAATGCAAGGACAGGAGCTGGGAGCCTTGGAGAGCAAACAATAAGCGAACCTGCAACTCCAGAATCTGCTGGGATCGACGCTGATATGGAAGGCAACAACATGGAGGCATATTCCACACCTAAGCCACCTTTATAAGGGACAAAATTTGACACTCTGGAGAGCGCACGTGACCACTACAACATCTACATACGCATGACTTGCTTTGCAATTAGGCAACAATTCAAGAAATAGAGGGTTGATGGAACTATAAGCAGGGTGATCCTAGTTTGTACAAAATATGGCAAACGACGCAGGGACATGGATGAGCTGCAAGATGTGGAAAACCCAGCCAGCATTGTCAAGAAGAGGAAAAAAAAGAAGGTTGTTAGGACTGAATGTGATGCACACATGTACCTATCCCACGATGATGCATGGTGGACTGTTGCCCGTTTCGAGGACAACCACAATCACCCCCTCATCAAAAAGCCATCCCTAACAAGTTTCTTATCACCACATCGGTACATTCCGAAGGAGGAGCAGGACTTCTTGAGGGTTCTGCATGGATGCAACATTGAGACTGCGAGGCAGATGCAGATGATGTCATGGTCTACAGAAGTGATGAAGACGTACCCTACACGACACAAGACATTGCAAATCAACGAGCTAAGTTCCACTTAGAGCACCACCACGCAGACGTTGGAAGCACAATTGCGTACTTTCAGGACATGAGGGCCAAAGATTCATATTTCTACTAGAGAATCAAGCTTGATGATGAGGACAGGGTTGAGAACTTGTTCTGGATTGATGGCGCACCACGCAGGGCATATGCAAAGTATAATGACTGTTTGTCGTTCGACACGACATACATGACAAACATGTATAAGATGTCGTGTGCACCATTCAATCGAATTAATAACCATGGTCAATCCATCCAGTTTGGGTGTGGCTTCGTTTGAAACAAACTAAAGGAGAACTTTGTGTGGCTGTTTAACACCTTCTTCCATGCAATGGGTGGTGTTACCCCAAAAAACATGATCACAGATCAAGACTTTGCAATGAGGAGTGAAATCGACGAGGTCTTCTTGAACATAATACATACAAATTGCCGCTGGCATATAATGAAGAAGGCGCAGGAGAAACTTGGAAAGCTTATGGCTGATGATAAACCACTAAACAAAGCATTCAAAGACTGTGTCGACAACAGCTTGACTAGTACATACATAATCTGTTGACACATTTTAATTACCATGCAGCAAACTTGGGAAGCCATATGAAAATGTGTGAGAACAAGTTACCATGTTTAGGTCTACACAAGTTACCATGATCTTGTAGGTTATATTACTAGGGGGCAGTTCACTGAAAAAATATCAATTACAATGGGAAAAAAATTGTGGACATGTAACAACCATCTGGGTACAAAAGAAAAATAACAAAACATTTACATTTGATATTAGCAAACAGGTCTGGTTATTTTGTACTGGAAAAACTACATATGTTGTTACCAACTATTAATTTAGAAAGTTACCAGCCTAGGTGTAAAACAAACAAAAAGAAGAAAACTTTCACATATGAAAAAGAACCAATAATCTAGAAAATTGATTCCATGATGTTACCACCTAATAACTAAGAAAAGTTACCAGCATACTTGTACTTTAATTACCATTGATTGTGGATGATGTTGTAATTGTCTCATGTTTTGTCTACACAAAGAAAGAGTTTGAAAACAAATGGTGGGCAATGATGGATGATTATGGCCAGACCGACAACGAACATTTTTCACTGGCTGTGGGAAAATAGGAAGTGTTGGGCCGCGGTGTACTACATGAAGCATTTTTTTCCATTCTTGCAGACAACTGCAAGGAGCGAGGGATTCAATGTTGTGCTCAAGAAGTACGTGAACCCCAACAACTCATTGATTGAATTCGCAACTCAATACACTGCAATCCAGGAGAAAGTAATGGTGGCTGTGGCGAAAGAGCTAGTGGACAGAATTTACAAAGAGGCAGACATGTATTCATTGAACCCAATCGAGTTGCAGATGCAAGTGATATACACGCAAAATCTGTTCTCCAAGTTCTAGGTAGAGATGAAGCTAAAGACTGCTTACAGATGCGACACTTTGCAAGATGGAACCTTTAGGGTCTGGTCACTCCGAGGGATTCTACCAAAGTATGGGGATAGGGACTACCATGTGCAGGCGAACAAGGATGAAGGGGTATACTCATGCACTTGCTGCAAGTTTGATCGCGATGGGCTATTGTGTGCACACATACTATGAGTAATGGAATAGATTGGAGTCTACGAGATACCCAGGAGGTATATCCTAGAGAGGTGGACATGGGATCCAGAGAAGGATCTTGTTGAGCCTGATTACCAACGGCCAACAATTAAGAAGGGTATGACAGATGAAGGGAAAAATATATACATCTATTTTGAACGATTTCTAAGAACAAGCAAAAGACGCTTCGACTACCCGATGAAGGGATGGCATTGGCAAGGAAACACGTTGATGCTTTCAGAGACGACATAGATGCGCTAAAAAAGAGGCAGATAAAGAAAGCAAGAAAGGAAAATGATGAGGGGAAAGAAGCAGAAATGTTTTCTTCACCAGCAGGGTCTAGTGCCACTGAAGGTGTCCCAATAGTGCAACAAGGAAGCATTCCTGTCAGGCATGTTTCTGGCAATACTTTTGTGCTCCAGGGCTCACATGCCGAGGGATCCCAATCATCAAACACAAGAGTGATACTAGACCAACCAAAGTCTACTACGAAAGGGCGTCCAAAAGAGAAAAGATTCCAACACCCATTTGACATTGCAAAACCAAAAAAAGAGAGGAAATGTAGAGTCTGCGGGTCAACAAAAGATGATAAATGCACTTGTGACTTACCCATCCCGCACTGAGAAACAAGTGAGACCTAAAAAAGAAGATTATCAAACGTTCCATATGTTACCAGGTAAATGCTAGACAAAATTATCTTCAAGTTGTAGCAAATGGCGAACGCAGGGGATAAGTTTACCAACTTGAAGTGCAAAAAAGTTATCTAGGCATTGAACTGCAAGTTATCAGTCTGCTATGTAATTTTACTTATCATTTTTACCCTTTTTATTGTGTAAACGATGTCGTGACGCCATGTAATGAAAAGTTATCAGCACTGAAACTGACAAGTTATCATTCAAATGTAATGGGGATTATCAGCACTGAATGAGATTAGTTATCGTTATTTATTTGTAAGAAAAATGTTATGACGCCATGAAATAGAAAGTTATCAGCACCGAATAAGATATGTTATCAGCACTGAATAACATAAGTTATCACCAAAAATATATAAAAATGATAGTAATCAGCCCAGAAAAATAAGCGATCAGATTGTTTAGCATGGATACGTATGTCCAACGCGAGTGAGAATAAACTATCATCGTTCTTAAACATAAATTCAAACTTATATCGGTGCAAGTTTCTCACCTCAATTACTTATTGAACAAGTGATAGCACCACTACGTGCATTTGTTACGAGGATGGTCCAGCCACATGCTTGTCAATATCTTCCTCAAGCCGGGATCTGCTCCTGACTTATTGCCGGGATATTTTTACCATCCCTGTCGGGGATATCGTGCGACATATGCCAGGGGATGGCTTATTGTGGATGGGGACAAAAGTACGTCGCCGGGCTCTAGAAGCGGGAGTGAGCGAGACCGCGTATGCTTGCGAATCTTACCCAGGTTCGGGGCTCTCCTATGAGATAACACCCCTAGTCCTGCTCTGCGGGGATCTCCGCATGATCACTATTTCAACAGGTGGCTACAAGCTTGCTCCTTGAGCTACCTGGCTGGCGGAGGAAGAAGGGCAAGGCTAGCTCTACTCCACTCTCTCTGCGTGTGTGTGTGGTGCTGTGAGTGCTCGACGAGGCCTCTCCCAAGGAGCCAACCCCTTGCATGGGGTGACCTAGGGGGTTTATATAAGCCTACCCCCCAGGGGTACAACGGTAATCAGGCCAGATGCAGGGCCCGGCAGTCAGCGTCACTGGTCGCCGGCTTCTCCGCCGACCGCCGGGGCCCGCCGCCTGGTGGGTCCGCCGACTGCCGCGATCTCAGCCGA